>JAMAGU010000001.1:955474-2163260 GCA_023626375.1 Talaromyces sp. PF30-5
CTTTTTTTTTTTTTTTTTTTTTAATTTTTCTTCTTTTTTATTTTTTTATTTTTTTTTTTTTTTTTTTTTTTTTTTTTTTTTTTTTTTCCATTACTGCTGTTGGTTTGTCTCCTTGCCAACTACTTCGGGACCAGTATAGACTTCGAAGTGGATCCCATAGTGACTTTTGTTCTTCTCTACGGAGTACTTCTGCACGTATATACATTGTGTACGTAGGCTGAAACCGATCTAAACGGTTCTAGAAAGATCGGATCATCCCTGATCTTCCACCGAATTAGAGCAGATATCCTTGTCCAGGTCGGATCAGTGGTTTCCCGGTGGTGGTTGGTGGTTGGGGAGGGGGGATGCATAAGTACACCTGGGCATATTCTGATCCATACAACCGCCAACACACACTCTCCGGGGCCAACTACATCACGTATCACGTATCAGAAATTTCCTGCATGCACTGCCAGCATTTCAGAGCATGATTCTCCCTCTTCCGCCTCCGGCCTACAATTGGCCACCGTCTGATCCATCGCCAACCAGCAGAAGCTGACTCCGCAGAACAACCAAGGAGGGCGACGAGCGAATCATGGGGCCCGCCGGGGCTGTCCACCTCACTCCTGCATGCAGTGCCAACGCATCGTCGCCCGTGTACTCGGTACTCAACCTTCATCAGGGCCCCTTGCGTGCATGAGAAAGTCGGAGAGAATGAGGAGGTAGCGGTACTTACTCGCCCATCTGCAACTGGCCGCTTCGAGTCGTGATCGCTTCTTTTTCGCCTTTCCTCTGGACAGTTGAATAATAACAACTTCTATACTTGTTCTCTCTCTCTTTCTTTCTCTCCTCTCTCTCATACAGACAACCCCTCCTTCTAACGCAACCCCTCCCCCTCCTCTCTACCTTCTCCCTTGTTTTGCTGTCATCTCTTCATCCTGGATCGTTTTTCTTATTTCACTATTGCCTCCGACCGGGTGCGTGGCTTGTCGGAACACTGTCAACACCGCCCGGTTGTTTACCCCGCGATAGAACCATGCGATAAGTATCCGCTCGTAGCCAGGGGCATCGAGCGACTGTGCACTCCCGCTGGCGCAAGTCCGGACAAGATGGAGGGATATATGGAGGATTATTCGTCCTCGCTAGCTTCTCAGGCCAGTGCGTCATAGTGATCTTTTTCTTCTTTTTCTTCTTCTTCTTCTTCTATTTATACTATGCGCTATTTTCTATTATGATCAACATTTTGTTTTTCCCCCTCTAAATTACCCCATGTTTGTTTCTATTTATCTCTTTATGCCTAATGTGGACCCAATCTGATCGCATTTCACAGCCATGCGGCTTCCCCAGCTCCAGACTGATCCGTCGCATTGCGCAGATCCCGCATCGGTGCCTCTTCCTCCATCTCCTGCAGCGTTACCAGCTGTGCCTGTAACTGCGATCTTGCCTCGAGCGGTATTGCCACCTAAATGCGACAACTTACCAACCGCAGCTCCAGCTTCAGTCCTAACTCCACCGGTGATGACTACCATTCCCAAGGATGATGTTCCCCAGGTTTCCTTTGAGGAGTTTGCGACCAAATACCGTCAAAGCAAGCGCAAACAAGTCCAGAGGGGCCGATTGGAACAGCGCCTGCGCGCAACCAAGGTATCCATCGGGGTCTCGGCGCGTATGATCCGCATTGGAAATACTATGCAACGGGGTCTGGTAGAAGCTCTCAAACATGATGACAAAGCCAATTTCATTGCGCTATATCATATGCTGTATGATCTTCAGGAATCCTGTGTCTGTGTCTCCAACGACCGATATGGTGACCATTATGATTCCCCCGATAGCCAAGAATCTTCCCCGGATTCCGATTTGGACCATGCCTCGGATTTCTTTCATCAATTAAGCCCTCAGTCCCAAGGAGATCTGCTGGAAATGCTCCAACTGGTTCGATTTAACCCACAGTTCCTGGTTGATCGCCTCCGCAGTTTCACCTCAGCCCAGCTGGCCGTATTGACTACACCCGCAGCCCTCTTGGATAACAATGACCCGGCTTTCCTTTCTTCGTCTTCCTCCCCTCGCCACCAGAGTCAGTATTCCTTTAACCGTACTGCGGCCCAATCTTCCCCATTTAAGGACCACATTTATGCCTTCGAGAGGACCGATCCACTTTCTATTTTGCTTTATAACGTTTATGCCGCCCCAATGGAGCCCGAAACACCGGAAGCCCAGTTACGAATGGAAACCTGGTCTTCCGTCTGCGCACAATTAATATCCACTGGCAGCAATAAATTCCACCCTCTCATTAGCCAGATCCTTTCTTCCTGGGCTACTGGGAGCAACTGGAAAGCCCGCCCGAAATTTGAACTTTACCTCATGGATATCCTGCAAACCGGAGCTTTCCTCTTGGAACATGTAGATGCCCCCGTTGGACTGGACTTTGCCGAGCCTTTGGATCCCTTGCGAACGGATGTTGCAGAGGAGTTCTTCATTTCAGCCGTGGATGAGCTGTTCCGTGTTCTCGACGATCCGGACAGTGGTTTCCCTTGTGCCGTCCTACAATTTGCCAAAGCCGTCATTAGGAAGATTGATAATCCTGATATTCGCAGTCGCTTTCTGGAATACTTGTTCTTGCAGTGGTTCTTTCCCAAGTTCCTCTACAGCGCTCTAACTTATCCTGAGGTATGAGCCTTCACTTCGTTATTCAACTAGCGTTAACCAACCATTTTTTTTTCCCACAGACACACGGTTTACTACTTGATTTCCACATTCGTAAGGATGCCCGAGACAAGTTGCTCAATCAAGTCGGCCTACGCGCGTATTCTCAAGTATTTGCTTCATTGCGCTCCATGTGGGTTCTACATACTATTTCTTATCTTACCCATTTGAATTTTGACAACCTAACCGCATCAAGGCACCATTTCTCTATCCTTCGCCAGTCGGTCAAGGAACGTGTCAATAGCATGCTTCGACGATTCGAAAATACTACCGCATCAAAGTGCTCCACATCTGAAGCGTCTTCCATTTCACGACGCAACCCCTCGACTTTCCTTCTGCTCTCAGCCGCCGATGTGAATACTCTTCTAGATGCTTTGTTTCCACAAAATCTCTCTTCGTTCCAGTCAACCTCTGCCTCCTCCGTGTTCTCAATGGATTCATGCTCCACGTCTCCCCTTGACACTGACCTTGTCCAAACCGCTGCTCGGATCCGATTCGAGTTGACTGATTTGGATGAACCAAGTGAGCGTTCAAAACTGGAGTATCCTTCCGACGAATACTGGACTATCTTCTCCATATCTAAGGATGGCCGTGATCTTACTTGGAGCTTACTGCCTGCTGGTGACGCTGGGTCGTCGAAAGAATCCGCCATTGACAGTGACGACGACACCCAGAATCTCGGTCTAGAAGAGAACTACGAGGCCTTGCAAACAGCAATTGTCCGCCTGGTCAAGGAAAATCACGCCGAGGGTTCCTGCAGTTATGAATCTCCTTCAAAACACCCAGTAGTATCTCCCAAGTCGTTGAAGCAGCGGTTCAACCAAGCTATGACTTCTGCTACTCATGATTCTGACTTTGTTGGGGCTCACTACTGGTGGAACGTAACCAGACAATTAAAACAAGGCCAAGGAAGACTGCCCAGCCCTTCAGACAATGTCGATGATTCTTGGATTCTTGGCCCTATGCATGATCTCTGCATCCGTTCGTTGAACAAATCACGGGTGGTTGTTGAACGCTGTGAAACGGACTTCATAGCTCTGGATCATAGTTTGCGCAGGTTGCAAATTCAGGTCCAGAATCTAATGGCCGTTTTGGCCAAAGTTCGCAACAAGATATGGTATATGACAGATGTCAAGAACTCGATGAGGTACGAGGAGGCTAAGCATGTCGCCATGGCTCTCAAGGCAATGAACTCCGCACGGCCATTGCTTAACCTACCCGAGGAGCCAAGGCTACGCAGTACGGCTCGATCAATAGGCGGATCATTGTTTCAAAAACCTGAGCTGCAGGTGATAAATATTATGAAGGCTCCTAGCAGTCAAGGTGGCCCCAAAAAGTTGTCCGACGAGCAAGTTGAGCTTACCCGCAAATGGCTATCTCACCATGGCATCGAAAACTTTTGCAAGGGCGAAGAACGAATTCACCGTTTCTGCTACGAAGTTCAGACTAGCATCAATCACCTCGTCGGTGAAACTATGGCAGAAACACCAGTACTTTGGGCTAGTGAGCTGTTTCAACGAGAACGAGCGAGGTATGAGAGCTACGGTGCTCGTTCTTTTCCTGGTTTGTCTGTTCCAACTACCCCTCGCCCTTCAACTACTGCGAGTGAAGACCCAATGCACACGTCACAGTCCGGATTATCTCAAGGAATGCCATCTTTGAGCCGCAAGTCCTCTATCCAGAGCTTGCTCTCAGATAATTGGCGACCCCAGCGAGATATTCCATCTATGGAGATGGGCTCCATCGCAGGATCCCCTGGTCGCACCCCGTCTATATCCACAGCAACCAGCGATACATTCAGTACATTCTGGTCCAAAACACAGCGCCACCCTATCTACGCTGCTAGTGTCTCAAGTGCATACTCGAGGCCTCCCTCTATGTTCAGTAAGAGTATAAACCGTCAAGCCCGCCACTCTGAGCGCAAGCCTCAAGGAAAAGCAGCGCGAGGAAAAATCGCCTTTATGGATAACCTCCGGCAAACACTTACCAGCCTTCTATTGAGCGATTTGGGCTCTCCTGTTTGGAGCTGTGGCAGCGAGACGGATGCGTGGTTCACAAATACCCTTCATCAGAATCGTATAAAGGTTCAGATGCAGAAGCGAGCCGCAGTACATAGGTTCTACGCAGACTATGATGAGCATTCTAAATATCTTCGTGAACAACGCCGGTCGTCTGGGGGTCGACGGAGCAGGTCTCTCGATCACCCCAATGAGCGTATACGCATGCATGATAGCTCTACCTTGGGATCCTCGGATATCAATCAAGATTACTCGAGCTCGAGGCGGAACTCATCCCAGGAGGAAAACAACATTCCCTTCTCTTACAAATCGGTCTTCCATCGGTTGATCGAGGTATTCTCGCGACATGGAAACCCATTCGTAAAACTTAATGCGCTCCGAGACCTACGATCGCTAGTAATAGCCTCGCTTATCTCATCCCAAGATGCAAGCTCACCTGAGATTCGACCAGTCTCTCCCGAAGCCAACAGAGTACGAAGCACAACTAGACCGCACCAGAGAGTCGCTCGCCATAGCTTCTCGGAGAACCAACTTCCCAAGGGTACTCAAACGGATATGGGATTTCCAACGTCTCCACCGAAATCTGTCACATGTGGTTCGCGACGGTCAGACATTCCTACTCCATCCGAGGACAAGATAGTGGCTACTTTGCGCGATCTGATCTTAGAAGTCAAACCTAAGACCTTGTTCCGTGATCTTCAGTTTATCTCTGCATTTATCCCACCAGATCAGCTGAGCAATGGTGACCAGGCTACAGCCTTCCTTCAATTTGGCCTTGCTGCGCTCAGTCTGAAGGATGAAGTATGCCACAGCATGGTTGAAATTGCCGACCGTATTGTTTCGCAAGAGCTTATGCGCCGCCATCCCCTCCCAGGTGGAGACTTCCATACACGCTCTGGCTCTGGTAATACCATCGAAGATGCCGCAGCGATGTGGATCATCACTGCTAAAGAAGGCAATTCTGTCGCTCAGCGGGAACTGGCTATTCTCTACCTCACCCATCCCGAGATTCTTCCACGTGTTACGCTTCCACTTACTCGTCCTCGTGATACCTTCAAGGCCGAGATGATGTACATGCGTGGTAAGGACTCAAAGTCAGATCCACAGAGTATGTGTCTGGCTCTTCACTGGATGCAGCTATCTGCCAGTGGAGGTGATATTCTTGCTCGTAACCGGCTCCGTGAGCGGGAAGAGTTTGAATCTATTGCATGAGCATATCCTTTTGAGCAATTTTCGTTTCCTATTCTTTTATTCCGTCATTTTTGACCTTCCCGTTCATCTTTGGGCCTTTTCTTTTCTTTTATATCCTTTCCTTTCTTCTTTCTTCACATCTTTATATACTTTACTAGGTACTTGGTTTTATCTGCACGAGGCAGGCCTTGGCTTTTGCATATACAGATACCCTTTTCCGGGCCTTATCTGGTGTTAGAGGATATTATATTTGATCTTGGCTGTCTATTTTGAGATACCTGTCCAACGGATGTAGGATGGGCGTGCTATGGCGTTCCTGTGTGCATTGAAAGACCGGCGGCCTCTATTTTGGATTAATTGTGAATCAATACCATACATGCTTGGTCATCCATAAATTTTGACACATTATTGTACTTTACGGTTCTATTTTCTTTCAATCTACATCAAGTGTCCCCCAAATATCATTATTGCCCGGATCTGAATTCATCTCGTCAAAGAGATCAGATGCCATTGGAACGTCTGACCTTCGAAAGCGCTTGAAATCATATCCAGGACCAATTTCATCGAACTTCACATCGCAACTCTCCAAATGAGCCCTTCTACCCGGAATCCGAGCATATGTGAATCCCGCTAGTGCTGGGCATGGAACATTCTTCAGTTTATCCCATCGTTTAAGGGGATCCCAGTACTGAGGTACAACTAAAATGACAGTCCCATCCAATGAAGACTGCCAGTCGATACAGATAAAAATCTCGTAGCCTCTCCCAAAAGCTCCTTCGTTATGTACCCTCTGCATAATGGCCCATATATCATTGATATCACCTTCTCCATCTTGCTTCCATGCTACAAACCCACATTGTTTAGCAGACCAATGTCTTCCATCTCGGTTGAAAGGAACTTGTATCTCCTTTCGAATCTGAGCATCTGCTTCATCTGATATGTCTTTGGTAAGATAGAATGCCGGAATCCACTGTCGACTCCACTGTCCAGCTGTCTGCCACGGCGCTGGGGTATAACCAAATGGTAAATCAGGATGAGAGATATTTTCCTTTCTCAAAGCTGGATAATGAAACTTTCGTAATCTATCCCCGCGCACACGGACAATTTTTGCGAGTGTTGAGCGCGAAGCGGTTGCGACGGATTTATACCGCGATATAATCTCCACGAACGATGGAGACGAGATATCATATATCGGTTTGAGGAGAAGGTGAAGGGGCGGGTATCCCATTTTTCGAAAGACGGCACAGTATTGATGGTATTCTATCCAGAAAGCCATAATATCCCTTCTAGATTGAAGGAGATGCTCTTCGAAGCGGACTAGCTCGAACGAAACCCCGGGAGCCTTGTTCAACCCAGATTGGATGAGTTGTTTTGTACGTTCAAATTCATCTTCTGTCGTTGGAAAAAGCAAAAGTATCACCAAATGGTCGTCCGAAGGAAGGTTTCTCCATATGGGAACCCTGGGACTTTCACTCATAGCCCCAAGACCCGGATCATCTGAGGTAACGATCTGCTCAATAATCTCCATAGGTAAGCCAGAATGCAAGAGGCCTTTTCTGAGAGCCTGAACGTGCTCTTCCCACCCATTCGTCGACTTAAATCCACTCTCAGCGCCATATTTTAAATTGTTTCTAGGAAAGAGCCCCAGATCTGGATCCTTTAGCTCTAACCCCGGATCACTCCAAACCTCACGTTCAGAAACAGGTTCCGTCGACGGGTCCACGCCAGGCACAACGACAGGCATATGCTCGCGCCTAACATCCGATCGCACAAACATACAGATGACCTTCTCTTTCTTGCATGTATCTCGCCTCGCCCACACAGAGATCCCATTAGGTGCCAAAGGATCCTCATAGATCGTTATAACGATAATAGTAGGCTGTGTCGTTTCGCCATGCCGTCGGGTATCTGTTAATTGACGTTTTGAAAGTTCATCTGCGACGAGAAATCGATCACGGCCGGTTTTGTAAATTTTTATCGCGAGAGCGAAGATGTTTGCTTGGCTGTCGATGTGCGGGGATTGTTTCGCGATTGATTTGAGGAGGAAATGGGATGGTGTCCATTTTTCGAATTGTTCTTGCTTGTATGGGTATGTTGGTTGGAGGCGCTCTTCTAGGTATGCATGGGAGTCGAGAGGGAGGGGTTTTTTCATGAGGAGGACGATGAGCCAAGGTGTAGGTTCATTTGGCTGTATAGGTGGGGGGTTGTTGCTTGGTGCGGGGGCGGGAATGGGAGTGGGCATGTAGGTGATATTTCAAGTGGTGATAGGGGTGTTCTATAACTTATAATTGTTATAGATGTAGAAATTGAATTCTGTAAAAATGTTCAATAGAATTAAGTCAGTCGAAGTATGAGTTTTAAGTTGTTGTATTTCTTTCTCGGTTCGTGTTAGTTAAGTTGCGAGGCTATTCACTTTGCCTCTTAAGCTTTAGGCCCCCAAGGCTGATCCGGTTGCCTAATTGACGAGTCTGGAGAGCTCAAAATAGACCTCTGGAGCCAAGGGAGCCGCTAGAAATTGAAAAATAGTTGAATCCTATACTTCTGTTTGTTCTCGGTTGACATTACAGAGCTGTATGTCTGGGTTGCAAATAGATTATACCATTGTTGTCTCCTCAAACATTATGTGAACGTGATCCGATTGGATTGGAAATTAGAGGTACTTGAACTATACAAAGAAAACTAAACAGAACCCCCAAAAAATAACAACAGAGACAATACTCGGATAAAGAGATCTGACACATCGGAATATAGAGTCGGAGCTTCCAATACTCTTCATATCGAAGGACTCTAGTTCTCTAGTTGAATGTAGCAAAAAGACAAACAAGCTCAGCTAACCCACAGAGCCTCTCAACACCGAAGACCCACTAGTTTCAGTTGGGTTTCCCGATGATCCACTGGTATTGGTACCAGTAGGCGTAGGCTCAGATGCTGCAGTTGGAGGATATACACCGCGACAGCCACCTGAGCCTATGGCGGCCGTATGCTCACCCGCAGAGCAACTTTTATGTCTTGGATCAACGCACTCGGAGAGATATTGGTCGAATTCAAAGTCTGAATAAGGAGACATGTCTTTACCATTGAGATACACGTCACATCGTGAAGCCGTCACTTCTTGGCCACCCAGGTTTGTGCTGATAGTTGAGACATAGGTGGTAGGTAGCCTTGGTAGCTAAGCTTGAGTCTGTAGCTTGCGCTTGTAAAGTGTAAGGTAGGGATACTCCGAGTGAGTCGGTGTAGGTAAAGACTTGGGATTGCTGACGATGAGAGAGAGGTAGTAAATGGTAGTTATGGTCTCGGTTGCGGTGCTCTCTCTCTCCACGGACCATTCTCATCATAGAAACTGGAGACGGGGAGATCGGTAACATTTGGTGGTATTAGATACGTTGTGGTGACATTGATGCTCGGTCTTCCATATTGGTAATAGATAGAGTGAGCTTCGACGGTGGTTGTGGTTGATGTTGGTTCGACAGTCAGGGAACTTGCAGTCACAACCGGGTGAAGAGAAGTTGTCGTGCCATAGGTTGTCTCGGTGGCATACCATTGGATGTCCCATGCTACTGCTTGCTGACTCGCGACAAGAGATGAGAGAAGAGTATAAATAGAATGCATTTTGGGTATGTGTTGGAGTGATCAGAGTATGAATGCAACCGGTTGTTCAATCTTCAGACGGCAGGCCGAGCCGCTACAGGAGAAAACGATAGACGCTTTTTGTATACATTTGAACCCATCAATGCCAAGTCTTTGTACAGTCGCCAAGCTATAGGGACTGGTGGGGCAATGATAATACATACGAAGCCAAGACTGCGAAGGATAAATGTCCGATTGCCCCATTCGTTACAGACCCTGGCCCTATAGTCACATAGCGTGATGCAAACAAGAGATCTTTGCCTGTTCTAATATCAGTCATCTTGGGTAACATGAGCGGGCGAGCAGAACAGGAGAGCTGAAAGACGGGAAGAGGGTTATAAGGATCCTTTGAGAGCACTAGGATGATTTTGGGGGTTCAAGAATGTGTTTGTCTGCGCAGGGTGACGAAGCCTTACGAGGCCCGTTCCTGCTTGATCGAGGATCCACTTGATGCCATTTTTATGCCTCATCTATGAGGTGTCATTTTGTGCCATATCTCTCAGGCTGCAATCAGCCATTCGTCAGGCATGATACGGTCATAGGGTAGCAAGTCAGCTGACTCCGCATCCGTTGCTCGTTGCGACCGTCACCCGCAGACACCCAGTGAGCACCCAGTCGGCGTCCAGAGCCCCGTGGTCCCGACGTCATCAAGCCCCACGTGCCGATAGTTAAGTGACTGGGTGACCTTCAATGTCTCTGATAATTATTCGCCCTTCATATCCCCCCCCCCCTTTGTCTTATTGAGGATTCTGTATATCTTCAAATAACAACTCAACTACAAGCCCGTCTGATTTCGTGTGCTTACGTCCCACGACACTGACGTTGGATTTTTCATTCATCTGATAACACGACTGATAGCCCACCAACTTACCCCTCCATAAGACTTTGCGCCCACGTCCACTTGAAAATCGGACGGAACACTTGCTCTGATACCTTCCACAATTTACAATGGCGACTACACAGCGTATGCCGGCCAAGGCTTTTAGCAGCGACGATATGCATAGCCGACCGAAAGGTGAGTTTTGGAGGTTTGGAGGTTTGGAGGCAAGCAAGTTGCATCATGAAAATCCATCCTAACTTTCAATTTTGTCCTTGGTCATAGGCATTCTCAAGAACTCTCGCTCCTTTCAAGGTGTCCCCGTTACCAAAGACGCCAGCCCACCCAACCCAGTCCCACCTATCCCGGAGACTGCCGACACCAAGGAGCTCACGCTTCAGAACACCCTGCAAAACGCTGGTCCCCGACGTCGCTCCTCATCTAACACCCAGGCCAGTAGCCTTGACCGTCGGCAGTCCTCAGGAAGCGTCCACGACGAAAACTCGCCTCGCTTAAAGTGGGACGAAGCTAACCTCTACCTGGCTGAGCAAGAGAAGACCGCGAAAATGAAGATCGACGAGCCCAAGACTCCCTATGCCCCGCATTACAACCCGGCCGAGGATGAAGAGGAGCTGCGTCTGGAAGAGGCCAAGGAGAGCTTGATTGATGCGCAGGATATCATGGTCGACGAGCTTGATCGCAGCAAGACCAGTCACAGGAAGGGTGTCTCAGAGGACGACATTCCTGATCTGGAGCTCGGCGAGGCAGAGGAGAGTCGGCATGCGGGAGAAGGTTCTACCGAGGATCCCCGTATTTACCGTCAACGCAGCATGAGCACCGAGTCCCAGAAGGGCGAGAAGCATGTTCATGTGGGTGATGACGCAAATGACGAGGATGCTGTGCCAGGCGATGATGGCCTGATGACCACCGAGGAAGCAAAGGAGAAGCACCGCCAATTTGAGAAGCAACGCAAGCGCCACTATGAGATGAGCAATATCAAGGACTTACTTGCGTAAGTAGTTCCAAAGCTTCAATTTTCCATGTCCTGGTTAATTCATATTTACTAATCCATCGCCTATAGCCACCCCGAAAATCTGGATGAGATGGAAGAAGACGAGGACGAGACTGAGCCAGTTCCTCCTCCCGCTGTTCCCGAGATCCCCAAGAAGTTCCGCACTGGTGGACAATAATCTCTCCAGCAACTCTCGATATTGTGTGCGACACATTGGATGTTATTGTTTCTTCTTTTCGTGACGCAAATGTATTCACGACTCTTCCTCTCTCTTTTTCTGTGTTTTTACCTTGTATATTCCCCCAGCGAATCCTTTCTCTCCTTTCCCACCGGTATCCGGCTTTGCATCCACCTCTGGAATTTCTCTACCGTCTGAATGCGTTTCCAATCAGGTAAAAGTGCGGAGGCTCAGTGTTGTAACTTCGTTGGCTTTCTCTCTCAACGGAGGATTTTCCCAGTCTTCGATCATGACTAAGTTCAATTTCTGGTGGCATTGAATCGTACCTTTCCTGTGGTTCGAGACTTAGAATCGTACCTTTCCTGTGGTTCGAGACTTAGAATGGTGATTAGAATATGTTCCAATGCAATTCCCATACAAACTTGAGGCTCTCAGGCTGGTCCCGCATTTAACAAGTTGAGTAACGTGGGCAGTGCCATAATAGGGTGGATAGAGATGATCTTTAAGTTGAAGATGGCCATGCCCATGCGACTTCAAATTGCATTACTATATGCACATGTGCATCGAGGCTAAAAGTGTACATATTAAATAGTATAATGACGGTAAGTTCAAGAGAAATCTTGGCCTAAGCTGCCGTCTTCTGGAATGCTTTTCTCTATAGGCGAAGAGCGTTCGAACAAGGTTGGATTTGGACCGACACATGTGCCTAATCTTTTCGTATACATATGTAGACATTGGGTTCCGCGGGCTGTCTAATCTTAATGTGGAAAATCCACCCCACGGGGTAATAGGAAGGAATATCCCTCAGGATTGATCATCCCCCCAATCCAAGGTAATTGGATGTTCGCCAATGGTACCCGAGTGGATGACAATCTTGGGTCGGCCTCAATAAGGTTGAAGGATCTACTTCGATCTAACCACATTCAGATGCGATTTCGCCGAGCGCTACCAGATCCAGATCTCTGGATAGAGATGAAGCGGGGAGACTGAACAACTCCCTGCATGAATACGACCGCAAGTACATGCAGTTGACAATATGATCCGGCTATGATCTCACCTAGTGACGTGCTAATTCCTCATACGCGCGGGGTAATTATCCAGTGTGTGCAACTGATTTTTTATTCGTATATGGACTATCATCTATACCTACACTAAGTAACCCAAGACCAAAGGGTCGTCAGACTAAACCCCATCTGTGATTGTTCGGCGAAACATTTGAAGCCAGGTATAAGCTTTGAAGAGGAATGTTATATTCCCCGCAGTCATCGCCTGGATAGGTGGCCCTCTCCAGGTACAGACATAAGTATAGCAAGTATGTCTCGTTCTTTACTAGTAATAGTTCATCAGCCAAGCTCGATTTATTTCTCTCTTCACAGATTTGCCTCCTCAAAATGTATGCCATCGTGCTAAGTGCCTTGGCTGTTGCATACTTCGTTGTTCTACCTGTCATCAGATACTTCCAAGATCCAAAAGGACTCCGCCAATACCCAAACTTCTACTTTTACAGCGGCATATCTGATATACCTTACCTATACGAAGCCCACAAGGGGTTTCGCTCTCGGAATCTCTTCGAAGCTCATAAGAAACACCCTGTCCTCCGAATTGGCCCCAATTCCCTCTCTTACTCGGATGTGAATGCCCTCAAGGATATCTACGGGCACGGCACAGCTTGTGTGAAGGATCGCTTTTACTCCGAAACATCGGGCTCGCATTCTCACCTTGCGGATGTAGTTGACAAGAAAGATCATGCTCGCAAACGAAAGATTCTCTCGAGTGCATACGCGCTGAAGAACCTGGAGGAGTGGGAGTTCAAGGTCGCGGACGTTACTGGGAAATTCATCAAAGCATTCGATGCCCGATGCACAGCTCCATTGCTACCAAATACTCTACCTAAACCAGAAGACTTGACTGTCGACTATCGGAATTGGACTGTTCTATTTACTGCAGCTGCGATCGCGAATATTGGATTAAGCGAAGACCTGGGCTTCTTGAACGAGGGCACTGACACAGTCAAGTCGGAGATGAAAGATGGAACAGTAAAAGAAGTCTCCTTCCGAGACTGTCATGCGGCGACAGGACGTGTCTCGTACCAGCTCGTCTGGGCATACGATTGGTTCCCAACCTTGAAGCGAGTTAGCAAGATGGTCTCATCTGCCTATCGTCGCATGTGGAGCCTGGATGCTGATTGGAATGGAATTATCTACAACCGCGCAACAACACGACTCCAGCGATATATGGCAGGAGAGAAACTCGATGACTTTTTCTCTGCGATGATGGAGGATAAGAACGGCTCACCTCACAACATGGAGTGGGGCGAGATTGTAGCAGAGATCAGTATCATGATGAATGCAGGCCATGACACCACTGCCATCTCGCTTCGAAACTCTCTTTTTTTTCTCTTGAAGAACCCAAGGTGCATGCAAAAGCTACGCAAGGAGCTTGATAACGCTCTTGATGAAGATGAGGTCGTCGCACCATACGGGAAAATCAAGCACCTTCCATATCTTAGAGCTTGTATCGACGAAAGTCTTCGTATGCTTCCTCCCGTGATTTTCAACCTTCCTCGTCGCACGCCTGAAGAGGGCACCACCATTCTTGGAGAGTATGTTTCTGGTGATACCTCTGTTAGCATGTCTTCCTATGTTATCCACCATCAGGAAACGGTTTTCAAAGATCACAATGCATACCTCCCAGAGCGGTGGTTGGGTGAGGAAGGAAAGGCCTTGCAGCCCTTTTTTGTTCCTTTCAGCACAGGAGCAAGAGGTTGCATTGGAAGAAATATCAGCTATCTTGAGCAAACTGTTCTACTTGCATCGCTTGTACATCGATTTGAGTTCGCATTGCAAGCCCCCGATTGGGATCCTCCTATTCCCGAAACAACCAATTTGAGTCCAGGGCCGATGCCTTTGAAAGTATGGAGGAGGGAGATCATTGAGTAACAGATTATTTGGCTTTACAATTTCTTTTTATCATACAGTACGTTTTACAAAGAGATATAGAGCGAGTGATTCACTGGCAGCCATATGTATAAAGGAACATTTGAATGCTTCGAGTTATGCTCACTACAAACTTGATTTCGACCTGAGGTCGGGACGAAAGTTTTACGAAAATCTACTGGCAGAACTAACTTGCAGACAGCATTTAAATAACTTCCCTTGCAAATTGAGAGGATTTTTTCTACTATTAAAAAAGAAAAATGAATGTATGGAATTCTATGTGCCATTTAACAATTTTCCAACAACTTGAAGAATTCCAGGGGGTGTGATTTTTACCTCTGTGAAGGATTTCATTCACAACTGCCGCGCCATGCAGCCGCTTTGCGTAACCTGGGGAACTCATTTAATCCGAGTAAATATGTAGATCCTCGACTTCAGCACCTTGAGGACTGAAGATATCTACTGAGTCTTGCAATATTGATGTTTATCCAAAGTTCCAAGATTCCATGCTAGAGCTCGCTCGTTACGTGCTGAGTCAAAATCGCTGAGCGTGAATGTTGATTTGGTTTCGAATTTCAGTCCACAGACTGGTCTGTACTATTAATAGCCGTGATCTGCACGTCGGATAATAAAAAAAAGCAACGAGTTGATACATCGTGTTGACCTGCACACAAACTTCTGCCGGTCTAGACTTCCCACGGTTAGGTTCGGTACCTGCCGATCCATTTGGTTTAGTGTCTGCAGTAAAACGAGCCTCGTATCCGATGGAGGTACTAACAGGATTATGCCTATTGACACCAGTAATTGCGATGAAAAACACGCTTAGCTCTGTCAGATATATTAGCAGTAAACACTCAAGAGTACTTTCTCATACCTCACAATAACTGTGCCTATCGGTGCCTATCACTGGTTTCATGTCGTGCAGGGCCGGATGACAGGTGGGGACAAGAAGTGGGCCTGTGATTGATAAGTGGTCCCGACTATTATTGACAAGACAGCTAGCCCCTGCCGCTTTAATTTTTTGCTTCCCCCTGAACATACTTGGTTTCTTCCCTTCTCCAACCTTCCCCTATCCATTTGCATCACTGGTAACTCACCATGTCGGACCAAAAACCTGTCGAACAGACCCCCGAGGCTGCCCAGATCAGCGAGGCCGTTGTGGCTACTGATAAGCCCGCTGAAACTACTGCTGCTCCGGCGACAGAGACCAACACCGAGGAAGCTCCTAAGGAGGAAGCCCCCAAGACCGAGGAGCCCACCACCACTGCTCCCGCAGCTGAATCGGCCAAAAAGGACGAGGCTCCTGCTCAGGATGCGACTGCCGCGGCCACTGCCACTGAGCCTGAGGCAGCTAAGCCCGAGGAAAAGAAGCCGGCATACTTGACCAGCATTCCATCCCTGGGCCTATTTTTTGAGCATCTTCCCGAGATTCTCAGCAAAACCGGCCACAATGAAATGTGGGGTGTTCCCCTCAAGGATAGTGACGATATTCCCACTGTCAATGTGCTGATCAAGTTCCTGCGCGCCAATGAAGGCAACCTTTCCGCGGCCGAAGAACAGCTGCGCAAGGCTTTGGAATGGCGCAAGGCGACCAACCCACTGGAGCTGATCAACTCTGGAAAGTACAGCGCCAGCAAATTCGGTGGTCTGGGTTACCTGACGACCTACGAGCAAGATGGCCGTCCCCTGGTCTTTACTTGGAACATCTACGGTGCCGTCAAGGACATGAGTGCCACCTTTGCCGATGCTGATGAGTAAGTCATGCGACTCTTGATTGACTGAGAAATTACAGAACACGCACTAACACGAAATAGGTTCGTCAAGTGGCGCGCGGCGCTAATGGAATTGGCTGTCCAGGACCTGAAGCTGAGGGACGCCACCACTGTCATCGAGTACGATGGTGAGAAGGATCCCTACATGATGATTCAGGTGCACGACTATATGAATGTCAAGTTCCTTCGTATGGACCCTGTTGTCCGCGCCGCTACTAAAAAGACCATTGATGTCTTTTCCACTGCTTACCCCGAGCTTTTGCGCGAGAAGTTCTTCGTCAACGTCCCCTCTATCATGGGCTGGATGTTCGCAGCCATGAAACTCATTCTGAGTCGCAACACCACTCGCAAGTTTCATCCTATCTCCAACGGAGCTAACCTCGCTCGCGAGTTCCCCGCTTCCATTGCCGACAAGATTCCCAAAATCTACGGTGGAAAGGGCCCTGAGCTGAAGGATGAGGCACGCTCGGTTCCCCTCGTTGAGGATGAGGCACCCAAGGCTGAGAAGAAGGAGGAAAAGCCCGCTGAAGCGGTTGCACCTGCCGCACCTGCAACCGAGGCTGCTGTCCCTGCTGAGACCGCCGCTAAGGACGAGCAAGCTAAGGAGGAACCCGCAAAGCAAGAAGCCATGCAGGAGACTGCCCAGGGAGAAACTGCCAAGAAAGAGGTCAAAGAAGAGACCAAGGAGGAAACCAAGGAGGAAACCAAGGAGGAGGCTAAGGAGGAGACCAAGGCCACTGAGAGTGCCGAGGAAGCCAAGTAAATTGCGCGCTGATCTGGATCCCCTAGTCTATTGTGATACCCGAAGTCTGCCCTCTTGTTTTAGCCATTTCATGTCTCATTGTGTCTTGACCAGCATGTCTATCTAGCTCTTAATCAAAATACGCGGTCAATTTATCCATATCCACGAAGGTACGAAGGTCACGCAGGTAAAATTTAAATAAATGTAAATTATGATATAAGAGACACTGGTATCCTGATCTGATCTAATCTCTAGAGCTAAACCACACCTACTTAATCAGCGATCTACGGTGAAGTACTCATGCCACTTGTGCACCCCTTCATTTCCTTATCGACAACCTTCAAATGTTGGAAGCTTGCTCTCTTGAAAACGTCCCCTCCAATTTGAGATCCCCTGAACGCGACCGAATTCCCGTCAATTCCTCGCAGGGTCAAGAGGTTCAAGAGATGGGATATCGTTGAAACACCCTAGTTAACGAGCAACGCGACACCCGTCACAACGAGGCCCTCAGGCTTGACCGCGCGCAAAACCCGAGCTCCATCCTTACCCCGAGCTTGTCCATCCTTGAATCGGACCCTTTCACACACCATCCTGAAGAACATCCTGGCTTTGTCTCCAGGCGTGAAAACGGCTCTCGTTTAATAATTTCGACGCGCTCATTCTCGACATTTTAGCGACGACCCCTCCCCGCATCCGCATAACCATCAAATCCTCCAACATGTCGTCTGTGTGGAACCCAGACAACATCCGCGATGTCGCTGAATCTCTCGGCCTGACAAACCTCAGTACTGATGTAACTGAGAACCTTGCGCGCGATGTAGAATATCGCGTTGCGCAAGTGCTGGAGGAGGCCCTCAAATGCATGCGCCATGGAAAGCGCACCATTTTGACAACACAAGATATCTCCCAGGCCCTTCGAAATCTGGACCTGGAACCTCTTTATGGATACGAGTCGCTTCGACCATTGCGCTTTGGAGAAGCTTCACTTGGTCCTGGACAACCATTATTCTACGTTGACGATGAAGAGGTTGATTTCGAGAAATTGATCAATGCGCCGCTTCCCAAGGTTCCTCGCGAAGTCTCTCTCACAGGTAAGAAGACTGCTGACTTGACTATGTCGGTTATACCCTTACTAATTTTTCATTCATAGCACATTGGCTCGCTGTCGAAGGCGTGCAACCATCGATCCCTCAGAACCCTACTGCCGCGGACTCTCGGAACCTCGAATTGGTTTCAAAGGGCCCCAATGCCAACTCTACATTAGCAGCTATGAGTGGCACCGGTGATGTGGAAGTTAAGCCACTGGTCAAGCATGTTCTATCTAAGGAGTTGACGCTATACTTCGAGAAGGTCTGCAGTGCGTTCTTGGATGAGACGAACGAGGACTACCGTACCTCGGGATACTCCAGCTTGCACGATGATCCCGGTCTGCACCAATTGGTACCTTATTTCGTCCAGTTCATTTCTGAGAAGGTCACGCACTGCCTCAATGATATCTTTGTCTTGACTCAAGTGATGCGCATGGCCGAGGCTCTTGTACAGAACCAGTCCCTCTACGTTGACCCATACGTAAGTCTAGTCGGTGGTCTTCCATTCTGAGACACTTTATATTAACCGGCTTTATATAGATCGCTTCTCTCGTCCCCGCCATTCTAACCTGCTTGATTGGTCGACAACTTGGTGGTGCGGCAGATATAACTGAACAGTTCGCTCTTCGCGACCTGGCTGCTACACTTCTCGGCTTCGTTTCGAACAAATACTCGCACTCATCTCATATGCTCAAGCCCCGTCTGGTGCGATCATGTTTGAAGAACTGGCTGGATCCCACCAAGCCTTTCAATGCTCATTATGGCGCCGTGATCGGCATGCAGGCGGTGGGCGGTGCTGATGCAGTTCGGGTGCTCATGATTCGCAACCTTCGTTTGTATTCAGACCTACTTAGTGAAGGTCTGGAGGATCCTGCTCGCCGGCCTGCAGCTGAGCGGGTTCTTACTGCTTTGCTTGCTGTGCTAGCTACTCTCCGTGATAGTTCAACATCGCTCACTAATGGAGACTCAGCTGGTATGAACGATGACATCCGTTCTCAATTAAATGAGAAGGTTGGCAGTCTGATCACGACCAAACTTGCTGAGGCCAATGAAATCCGACTGGCTCACCACATCCTGGAAGCGTGATATGTGTAATCTTTAGCATTCTTGATTTTGTCTGGTTTTTCCTTTCCAAAATGTACAGCAGGGTTTTTCAAGATGGGATTTATGGCGTTATGAACACAGGCACATTTTTGGGGAAATGGGTGGGGTTTGATCCTTGTCTAGCGCAATGATAAATAATGAAGCTTCTACAGTCACCGGGGAAGCTTTGGACCTTTTTAAAGTGTGGGCACTGGTGTTCTCCTGCAGTAAGCACCTTCCCCGGCGAGACTACGTAATTCCCCGGTTCGCACCTGCCGTTTCCCTGTCGATCCAGATAATCCTTGGCGCTTACCGCATTAGGCCTAGTTATATCAACGTTCTGCTACACCTCACCGCCCTCGTGCCCAGATTGACGGTCTTTTTTTGGCTCCCACCATTTCTTGTTCTTGTGCACTTCTGCAACCCTCCCCTCAGACGTCGTTCTCGACGATCTTACCAAATCCTGCAATTGTCATTCTATCGGTGTGTTACTCCATCTTGTGTTGGTTCCAATGCTGGGGAGCGTGGTGACTCGTGGAATCCCGAGAGACTAACAGAACTTGTTCCCTGATGTCAGACAGATTTTGCTCCGTATCCGCCCCACAGGAACACGGGCCCACAGACAAAATCGCGCATTTACCAACCAAACCGCCTGTTTTACACTGATAATTTTCATCAGCTTGTTGCCCCTCCTCTCTCGAGGTCTAAAAAAAAATCCTACACTTCCGTGTTTACACTGGAAGTAGACTTGGCTCATTTCGTTTCTGAGTCAATATCAATCTATTTTCGGGCACGCATTGGGCATTGTCAAAGTCAGACTCTTCCTTGTTCGACTGCAAACCCCCTCCCCCGCTGATGTTCACGATTGTGGCCTCGCACATCGTGCAATTTTAAGCTGAATTTCCTTGCCTGCCTTCCATGAGCCCAAAGGATCTTCTGCGATTTCTCTCTAAGCCTGCTAAGTATGTCCTAATTGATCTCGTGCATTCATCTCCCTCCCACAATGGCGGCCCAATCGGACCTGCAGGTTTCTTGTCAGGACCTTCACAAGGCAGAATCGACACGCCATTTCATTGGCTTGTTGTTTTTCTTTGCCGCAATTATGTATCGCGAGCATCTGAATTTGGTGTCATTCTTTTTCGTTCCTTTTACCCCATTTTGTATTGCTCGATATCCCTCGGGACCATCTTATTGACTTGTGATATTGCTCTAGGCCGCGATAACGCGACTCACACCCACACAACTACTTTCGTCCCCATACCTTTTTCATAAAGCAGATACTCTCGTCTGCTAGACCCGATACTTTTATCGGTATCGGTATCTTCCAGAACGAGGGTACCGGACTGACAGTCAATATTCCTTGCACCATCTTTTTCCTCTCCTTCGCCTTTCTGCCTCCTTAACGCCCTTCAGTTTAAGGGTTACCTCACTGCCTGGTCTGTCCAGTTTATTTTTTGTCCAAGGGCCTTCTCTTCTCAGACGGGCATTGCCCCCTGTTCGTCTGGGTAAGTAGACAGTGCTTCTAAAGCCTTTTTGTCTTCAACCATACCTTTGGGCGGTTCCACGTTCCCACATCACTTCAGTCCATTCAACAATACATTCAACACAAGACCAATAAGCCTCGGCTGCATCAATTCTCCGGAGATGGTTTACGTCGGCATTCCCCAGAATTACACCCAATCCCCGTCCTCGTTCGCCGGGACACCTTCTCTTCATATCAATTATGAGGCCACTCAGGATCTCGACTCTTCTAATGCCTTTGAAGGTGTGTTTCTACCCGATACTACGTTTTTTTTTCCCCCTCTTTTTCTTTTCTTTTAATGTTTTCACTATACTGACATTATACTTTTAGGCCCTGAGAAGTTGTTAGAGGTGTGGTTCGCCCCATCTGCCGATGAGCTTGGCACTGCAGGCCCAGAGGGTCTGAAAAAGGTACCGGGTGAGATTTGGAAGGATATGCTAGACCTTGTCAACTGCCAAGTCCTTTCAGTGGTCTCATCCGATGATGTAGACGCATATCTCTTGTCCGAGTCGAGCATGTTTGTCTGGCCCCACAAGTTGATCCTAAAAACTTGCGGTACCACGACTTTGCTATCAGGTCTTCCCCGTATTTTGGAAATAGCCGCTCTGTTTGCAGGCTTCCCCCGTTCGACTGCCCCAGCTTCTCGTGGCATCACAGTCGCTGCGGCTCCTTACCGAGTCTTCTACAGTCGCAAGAATTACCTGTTTCCTGATCGCCAACGCGGCCCTCACCGCAGCTGGCGTGATGAAGTTCGCAATATGGACAAGCTATTTCTCAATGGAAGTGCCTACATGATTGGCAAGATGAATGGAGAGCATTGGTATCTGTACCTCACTGAGCCCCATACCATGCTTACGCCGCCCGCCAGTCCTACGGAAGAAATCAGCTTCAATGAAACTGAGACCAAGGTTATCAGCTTTCCCAAGGATGTACCAGTCGCGGGCTGCGATGAGTATGATGAGACTCTGGAAGTCCTAATGACGGACCTAGACGAGGAGAATGCGAAGCAGTTTTATCTCGACAACGCCACCGGTGTTGCGGAGAAGAACTACCGTAATTTCGACAAGGATGAGGGCATTGAACATGTGGATGTGTTCAGCAATGGCTCTGACCTTGACGATCCTGATGTCACCGGTGACCGTGTTCTGCCAGCTGAGCTGACCACCGAAGGCCATGCTCTCGGCACAGTTGTCTCTGAATCCTGCGGTCTGTCAGATGTGTATCCCAAGAGCAAATTCCCGGACGCACGTATTGACGCGTACCTATTCACACCGTGTGGCTTCTCGGCCAATGGTGTCGTGCCTGCTCCGGAGGGCAAGGCTCCGACTCATTATTTCACTGTGCATGTGACGCCGGAGCCTCACTGCTCGTATGCCTCTTTCGAGACGAATGTACCGCCAACGCAGAATGGCAAGACAACGGCCGACATCATTAGTCAAGTTGTTGATATCTTCAAGCCGGGCCGTTTCAGCATTACTTTGTTCGAAACTAAGCCTGCTGTTGACGAGATCAACGGCGATGCTAATGGCTTCCATGAAGTGCATACGCAGCGTCAGGCTTCTCGCCGCGATCCCAAGAACGAACACATTGAAGGTTACCGTCGGGTTGACCGTATTGTCCACGACCTGAATGGATACGACCTTGTGTTCCGCTACTACGAGCGCAACGACTGGAAAGGGGGGGCACCCCGGATTGGTGAGAAGTTTTAAGGTCTAGCACTGCTTGTCTGTCCTTCTCTCATCCGTAACTTCCCGTTGATCGCACTCGTCGGTATGCTAGGGATGTTGCACAGTCGGTTTTTCTTTTGTTTATTTTCGGGTTTTTATTTTATCTGCGTTCTTCTGCATCTGCTTATTCCTAATTGCGCTCTTTCCACTTCGGCTTGCAGTAACTTTTCATAGCACACAGCGTTGCATTCATATGCTTCAAGCGCCTCGGTCATTTTCTGTGTCTATGCTGCCGCGATGTTTCCATAATTTCTGTGATTACTCATTCTATCCTTCTTTTCACATAGTCGAATTGAGTGTTATCTGCGTATTATTCTTTACACTTCATCTCCATTTTTCTGATAATTCCTATGTTCTCCGTTGACTGCCTGGCTTTCCAACTGGGCCGGAATTCGTGTGAGCCAAAGCTTTCAATGATCCTCCAGGGCTGCTATCAACTTTGGGTAAGCCTGGAATCTCTTAATGTTCGGGTTTCAGCGTCAAGATGATGGTATACTACCTATCTATAATTCACCCAATATAGAAGCGGGATTCAGCTGCCTAAGTTCAATGAAGTTGGAACATGCATGTGACTACTAGTGTGTAGTAATCCAGCCCTGGAGAAATTCCTAGGTACTGCATGGATACTTCTATGGGTACATACATATATGTATATAGTGCACAATTTTCCACTAGAGTTGCCTAAGCACATTATTGATCACCGAGATCGAAAGCGTTCAGTTTAATTTCCAAAAACATAACTGATTCTTTAATGAAAAATTCACTAGTATAATAGTCGAGTTCTCCGATAAACCATCCTCACTCTACTATTACCAAAGGCGGTAGGCGGTCAGGCACCATGGACTTAGCAGTCGCATCTCCGATCAAATTAACTCGAGACCGATCGCACGCGACTGACTCAATTTCACGTCACCCCGGCACGATATTTCCAGGCGCATCAACTGTGAATAAACCCCGAAGCCTGGAATCGTGCCATCGACACCAGAACCACATTCCTCTCAACAACACACGCTCCGTCTGTGGAATATCCCCTATCAAGCTCTCCAAAATGTCGTCACCACCACCTCACCAATCCTCATCCAACCCGCTCAAACGCCCCTCCATCTCCTCAACTACATCTCAACCCATTGGAAAGAAGCAGCGCATGCACCCTCTTCGTCAGACCTCATTCCCCGCAAATCTCGATACTTCAGAGCGCAGTTTCGGTCCAACAAGTGATGCCGGTAGCGTAACGGGTAGTTTCACGGGAAGTCTGGGTGGAACTAGTGCTGATGGAGTCTTTGCTGGCGCGGCGCGCTCTAAGAAGCGTGGACGGAAGAGTAAGGCTGACAAGGAGCGCGAGCGGGATCGCGACGATGCGATGAGTACACGAACTGGTGATGCCGGTCGGTTTGGCTCTGCGGATGCCGAGGGTTCTGTACGGGGTGGTATGGGCGGCGGAGGGAGGGGAGGGGATGATGGGGACGACGATGATGACGATGATGATGAGGGAGAGCTCCTGGGGAGGGAGGAGGGAGCTACGGATACGGAGGCTGAGAAGAAGAACCTTGCGTATGTCTATGTCTCCTTATTCTACACGATATCACATCGATCACTAACACTTTATTTTCTATTTCGTACTATACAGTATTCTTGTCGATGCATTCAATCCTCTCCAATCTGAAAGATACGATCTCTTCAAGCGAGCGAAGTTGCGTAAAGAATCTCTGCGTCGAATTGTCAACCATGCGCTCTCCCAATCTGTCCCGGCTAGTGTGGTGACCACCGTCAATGGTTTCACGAAGGTTTTCGCGGGTGAAATGATTGAGAAGGCGCGAACAGTTCAGGCTGAATGGGCGGATGCACATGATCAAGCTGTTCGTACTGCATTCGAGGCTGAAGAAGCTGCCGCCGAAAAAGCTGCACAAGTGAAAGCCGAAGCTCAAGCTCAAGCTGCATCACAATCGAAGCCAGCTACACCCGTACCCTCAGGAACACCTGTCCCAGTGAGCAACGGGATCAAGAAGGAGTCTCCGGACCCCTCACAAGCAAGACCGTCGCCTAATCCCATAAATAATCTCAAATCCATATCATCTCCTGCGCCTGGCAGCCCCGGCTCTGCAGCAGCCAGCCCAGTGCCTACGCGTCCCCGACGGGAGTTCCGTCCTCCACCTAACCCGCACCGTGGCCAGCTTCTGCCATCACATTTGCGTGAAGCGCTGCGACGCTCCAAACGAGACGGCGAAGGAGGTGGCGTCGGTTTCTCGGGGCTGAGTATGGATAATTTGGGCGTCAAGGGTGCATTTACATGGAACTCTGGTAGTGTTGGCGGACGCAGACTCTTCCGCTAAGAATATTGGAGCATCATTCACATCATTGCGTCGGCGTATTTCAAAACGGACCTTGCTTTTCTTTCAACCGCCTTTTGCTCCTTATTTGCACATTTTTCTCTTCATTTTTATCGATCTCGTACACTCACCGTGGCTGGCTGGCTGGGAATCTTTCGCATACTACTCGGTGGAATTTGTTTCATGATTTATGGCATAGAAAAACTCGATACCATGGCGTTCCTGGATAGTCAATGCTCTGCTTTTAGTTGTGTCAATGTTAATTCACCCTTATGACATCGACGGCCTTAATTGACATCTGCCTTTACCAAATATAATTTGCTCACTGAGGACTTCACATACTTCTGAAAACAAATGAATCTTCGATTTTTGTATGCCAAGCCAAGGGTTCTAGCTGTCTTCAGGTCTATTATTTGGGAATATCGTGTAGCTTGGGACTAACATTATTTGCATACACGGATTCACTGTATGTGGGCTTCCATGACTTAGTTAGTCCCCATTCTCGTACGTATTAGAATTAAACTTCTGTTGAAATTTGCTGGCGACTGGAGTTGACGTCCTGATATATCTTACATTAGCACACAGTGTGGTACCTACACTCAAGTGCCGTCCTCCAAAAATGATTCCTACCTAGCTACTGATCACTACGGCGTCAACACATAGTGCTCGAGGGTCCATTATTATTTTATACCTTATACAAAGGAATATAATGATAAATCATTTCTCGCCACTTTGATTAATGGCCGCATAGCTCAGTCGGTAGAGCACTAGATTCCAAATCTAGGGGTCAAGCGTTCAAGTCGCTTTGGGGTCATTTTTTTTTTTGCCTCCTCTATTTGGCTTACCGTTGCATTGCAGATGATAACAGGCATGTCTTAATGCTGGCGTCCATCATGGATCAATCTGGCTCCCTTTTTTCTTCTTCAAGGTCCCTTCGGACGTCGCACATACTAATCCACCTGCACATGTGCACACCGGTTGTGTCTGTAGGTACTACCTAGTATGTAGGTACTATATATATAACATTTGAATGGGAAACGAACCCCAACCTTGGAAGTCACGGTGCAGTGCTCGTTAACATTCCTTCAAGCTCAAGGACCTTGAACAAACTTGAAATAAGCAGTCTCCCTTTGTGCCTCAGGCTGCAGTATGTATCAGCTCAAGCACTTGAATGCTTCATGTTGAGACCGTATCAATCAACTTCAAGTTGGGTCCAATCAATAACTTGAATGTTGATGATCCCTCCCCCCAACACCACCGGCGTGACTATACTAGTAGCACTTGAGGTAGCCTGAGAGGCCTTCAAAACCATGTTCCATTTGAACATCCGTCTGAACATTGAAACAGCCGGTCCGAAACATTTGAATGAACCTATACAATTACATGGCATTATTCCAACTCTGTGACGTCCTAGCGACCGAGGATAAATTGGGCTCTATTCATGAATTCAAATGTTCAATGTGTCAAATTGGAAATTGAGGATGCGATCCTTGCAAAAGCCCTGGAGCCACCCAAATGCCTCTTTACCTTTGGTTGAAGGCGATAGTAGTTGGCCACCTACACATCTTCGCGCAATATTTCAAAGGTCATCCCCCTGAATTGATTCCGACAAGGCAAAGTTCTTGAACCCAGAATGGATTGCTCCTGCCCTGGCATATTGAACATTTGAAGGTGCGATGCCGTGACCTGAGCGTGTGCACGAATTGTTGGTCTGCATGTCAATGACAGGCCTCTTTTTAGACCTATCACATCCCCCCCCCCCCCGCCCAAAAGATAGGTCCAACATTTTGAATCTGCGCATAAAAAAAGGGCGGGGTATGCTTGTGTGAGAATCTTGAATGAGCGGGCATCACTTTTTCACTGCTTGTATCATTCCTTCGGGTTGCACATTAAGCTACATATGATTCAGATGTAAAGAGAAACAAAAACGATAGCAATTTTAGAGAAGAGCTCAGAAGCCTGAGTGGTTAGCAAGTCGAAACTTGGTTGATGCCCAGGTGGATGATCTATTTCCTATTGTGATGTTTCCTTGTTTCGCCCGCTGCAAGGGCAAATAACCCATCATGATACCTTGTACCATTTCGCTGGTAGTATTGATAACACCCTTCTTCAAGTTCCTCTCACATACCAGAATACCTACCATGTGTAAGTCCTTGATCTACAGTACTACGAAAATATGTCGAATATCTCTGGTAGCTTCTGAGCCTCTTATTGCAGCCCGTGAAGGGGCATAGACCTATAGATGTCGCAATCCTCCCTCCCAACGCGTGCGCATTGTGCATATCTCCTGGTTTAACTTAATTATTGAATAGCAAACTTCTTTGGCGCCCCCTTCTTTCTTGGCATTTGCTATGCTAAGGTGATGCTGTGATGATGAGATTTCAACGACCAAACAGTTTGGTTCTCAACATGACGCCTTCATAGTGGCATGTTCTCAATCTCAAACTCCCCCATTTGACATTTGGACGTTTTTTGTTCTTCTCGCCCATCGCTACACCTTTTTGCTCTTATTAAATATCCACCTAGGATTTCTATCCTTAGCAAGGGACATGACCCATTGTTGGTCTACTGCCTAGTGTACCCTTGAATCCAACACTCTAAATACTACAAGCCCCCGGATCGACCTGTTTGTTACTTTCAACTTGAAGTTCTTATAGCATATTGTATACTACCATGTCATTCTTTCATTCATACCATCTATACACTCGTTTACGAGATAAGATCCCTCAATCTCTTCTACACTGGCAGCTCTCCAACTCATCTACGAAAGGCGACCCGCGAAAAAGTGTTAAATGGATCGATGTAAGTAATTGTTGCCATAATCACAAGTTTGATAACTCATTATTCAAGGGACTCCGCGGAATAGCTTCATTTCTGGTGGTCCTAACCCACCTTGCCAGAGCATGGGACTATGATCTTTTCTCTCCTCAAGATGACGAAGATACACCACCGCGTATCCTTCAATGGCCTATTCTCCGCATACCCTGGCAAGGTAGAATAGGCGTGACGATATTCGCCTTCCTGACCGGCTACGTCTGTGCCCTAAAGCCCCTCAAACAATCCCGCGCAGGTGATATACTTGGTGCATTCACAACGATAGCAAAAAGCGCGTTTCGACGACCTCCACGTCTGATATTCCCCGCTACAATTGCCTTAATAATTTCATGGACCGTGGCGCAGTTCGGAGGATTCATTGTTGCCAATCGCTCCGATTGTTGGTGGTGTCGGTATGCTGCGCCAGAACTGGAAGATTCTCTCTGGAAGGAAATCGGCAGACTTGGAATGAATTTCTTGTCTACGTGGACAACGGGATATATGGCCTACGATGACCATCAGTGGGCACTATTGCCATTGCTACTAGCATCTATGCTGGTATATCTTTTGCTTGTTGCGACAATGTTTGTGAGATTTCGGTTTCGGATGTTGATTTACATCGGGATGCTGTTGTATTTTCATCAGGATGCTGCGAAGAATACTGGTACGTTCAATTTGGACCCATATAAGCTCGACATTAATATGTATGGGTGGCTGAGCACGAGCTTATATTTGCTATTCTATCCAGAAACTTTCCAAATGCAAGCAGTATACGGCATGCTCCTCAGTGACTTATCATACAACGCATCGTTTAAGAACTGGGTCGAAATTCATATCTATATCCGCAAAACTATAACCATTCCCCTAGCAATTGGAGGGCTCCTAGTAGCATCGTACCCAGGTGAACATCCCGAATGGACAACATGGTCGAATACAATGCTTGGAAGCGCAAAGCACATCTTCCCTCCAGAAGTGGACATCGGCAAACGATATACGGCTCTGGGAATCGATATGATTATTCTCGCCATCTTTCTTTCCCCTTCAACAAAAGAGTTTCTGGCCAACCGCCTGCTACTCTGGTTGGGTAAGCAGAGTTTCGCAGTATACCTGATCCACGGCACAATGTTGCGCGTTGTGCTCTGCTGGATGCTTTATGGTATTAGTGGGCAGCCATGGAATGGTGGAGAGGCAGGGACAGATGACGAGAGAGACGATTGGTTGCCTTTGAGGTCGCCGCTCGTTGTTGGCGTTAGTATTCCTATTTGGATCGGGCTTGTTTATGCCTGTGCGGCAGCCTGGACAGCTTATGTCGATCCGTTTTGTGCCAGGATGACAGCTAACCTAGAAAAGTCGCTTTTCTTTCAAGATGAAAAGGAAAATTTGCCTCTACCTGCTGCTTCCATCCCGATGCAAACTGTTTGAGTGCTTCAATGATGGTTAATCAGCCTGAGACTGTGGTCGCACTGTACTTAGCATATGCCACCGCCGCTGATTGTGGTGTGGTGATCAATGAATGTGTATAGACATAGATGGATAATAGAGATAATAGTATGCGACTCGACCTTCCAAATTATCGTTTTAGGATCAGTCAATTGCGCCCCTCCACTTGATCGATTAGAACATAGGGTAATTATCCCGTTGAATGAGATTATCCAAAAAATTGTTTCTAAACCTGAGTGAAGTACATCAAAATACAAATGCAAAGTACAGCGCCATATTTTACAGTTTATACAAATCTATGCAAAAACACCCGTGATCTCCATGCTCACTTTCGCTGATCATATGAGGCCTTTGCGCGTTCCCTGTCCCTCCTCATAGCCTGCTGGAAGGCCAAGCGACGTTCTTCATTACGACGCTCACGCTCTTCCTTGCTCCAGGACATTTGTTGTTCTTCATCCTTCAGAGCCGCCTTACGCTCTGCGTCCGTAAGGCGGGGCTTGGCTACAGGCGAGCCATCGGCGTTAGTAGCCGGACCAGCACCACTCATTTCTTTGAATTTGCTGCTAGCTTCATCTCCAACCTGCTTGAAATGATCCTTGCCACTCTTGATCCATCGGTCGATGAAGCTGTGAGTCTTAGGGTCAACCTGAGTCTTGAATTGTTCCGTAGTGTCCTGAAGTCGTCGCTGGCGATCTTCTTGCAAACGCTTGGTCAATTGCTTCAGGCTGTCCTCATATTCAGGAGTATCGACAGCCCTTTGGAAGGTGTGCATCTTCATGAATCGGCGGAAGTTTTCGTTGTTGATGATATGAGCCTGACCGACAGCCCAGGCACCAGTAGCCACGAAATAAAGTTGGAGAGCTGATGGCATCCAGCTCATGAATAGAAAAGAAATTGCAGGAAGTCCTATTAAAATGCTCTTTCCCGCAGAAGAGCTGAATAAGTCTGTCATGCCAGACTCGCCTCCTTTCTGTTTAACATGCCGTTAATCACTGGAATGAATACGAGTCAGGGTGATGTGACAACAAACCTTGAAAGTCAAGTACATGCAGAATGAACTTATAGCAGGAAGAAGAAAGTACGGATCGGACAGTGTCAGGTCCGTAAGCCAGAAAGCGTTCTCGTTTAACAGACCTGGTACTGGCAGACTGGTCATACCACGGACAAGACGGAACATACCGAAACCCAGTGGTACTTGAAGCAAAGGCACGAACGATTTCCACATGGAGACACCATGCTGCTTATTGACGTCCATGAGCTCTGCTCTAGCCCGAGCTACTTCCATTTGATTGCTATCCTTTGAGGCCTGGAGCAGCCTGGTTCTGATGGGCGCCGTCAAAGGCTTTATATTGTGGTTGAGAGCGGCCTGATTAGAGGCAGCGAGCGCTGGCTTAAGTATGGCCAGACGGACAAGAAGGCCTAAGGAGACAATACTGGCCCACCAAGGCATGCCACTCCACATGTGAATGTGCTCCAAGGCCCACTCCATGAGGCTTGAAGGACCGAAGCCAAAAGTTAAGCCAAGTTCCTTCAGGTAACCAATATGCTCAGGAATTTTGGAAATATCAACATTAGACAGGTCAATATCGCCCAATTCGCCCGGTGCGGCCTGTGCGGTCTCCGGAGCCGGGGCAGCATTAGGAGTAGTAGAGTTGTAACGAATGGCTGCGGGGCCAGCGACGGCAGGCAATACCCATCGGGAGGCAGCATTGGGGAAGCCTGAAGTTAATTGAACTCGCGAGTTGGGGATGCGAACGCGTTGAGCACGAAGTGTCGAGATCTGTTAAGGACGAGTTAATCTCCTATGGGACGACATAGTGTTGTAGAATTGACAAACCGATCGCGAAGAGCCAGGCAAAGGCGCAATACGCTGCCGAGCAAAAGCAGCGGCAGCGCTGGCCCCTTTAAGACCATTAGCACTCATCATTGTGGCGGGAAATGAGTGGATGCTGTGATAGACAATTGATCAAGCCGAACTCTCCTGCGATTCTTGGGGAGACTTTTTTTTGCCGGGCGGAGAGCGGTGAATAAACACCCGAATCTCGGCTTGGAGGATCATGGGTGGGGGGGTATGGGGATGCATATACTGTAGTAGGAATTGAACAAAGTTTACATGACCAATCATAAAGGTTATGAACGGTGTAGCTATTTCGGGAATCTAAGGAAAGAGCAGAAAAATGCATGCCCTAGTTCGCCAAACTCCGCTAAAGGATATTCTATATACAAGCGCTACATCCAGGGCTTGCCTAAATGCACATATTAACTCCTATCAAACATGTAGCGGGTCATTACCCAATAATAACAAAATGCAGCTGTTTCACTTTTTGCTTGATTCAATTTCCATATGCCATGCTTTGAGAGCCGAGGTCAAGGGGTGATCACTCAAGAGCAGCAGTGTCCCTTAAGCCGATAGCCCGCCTGCGGTCTGAGGGGAGTTCTCGAATTTCGATTCCAGGGCCCACGGGGTGGGATCTGCGATACGTCGGAAAGATCTGTAGAAAAAGAATTGTTTAATTCTGCACTACCAGAACTGACATAAGAGTTTCCGTTATTTCCCTACCTTTGTGTTTGACCATCCAAGACGAAAGGCTGCCTCATGAGCAAAGAGTTCACCAAATCCAAGCATGAGACCGTTGACAAATGGAAGGAACAAGTTGATTGCAGCGCCGCGGAGGAGTCCCCAGACAGTCGGAGGCTTGTAAAGAATCATGGGAGAGCTGGAGGTGGAGGAAGACAGCTCATTGTTGGCCGAGTAGTTTTCCGAGTCGGAGGGAACGGTCATGGTAGAGTCATAGAGCTCGCCTCGCGAGCCTGTGTTTTCGGAGGCCATATCGGAAATATTAGATTTCGATTCAGTATAAGCAACAAGCAAAGAACATTGAGGGTGAAGAGAAGACCGCAATCGAGGGGTTTCACTTGAAGATCAGTTGACAGTTCGGCACGGGATACACTGCTCAAGTCTACTGGAGCCAGGGTGGTGTGGATTATGTCAGCTGAGTTAGTCTCCTGAAGTCTACTTAAGCTGCTTAAATAGCTCAAGTGATTAACCTTGAGGTTTTTGGTTGTGCAAAGGTTGTACAATTTTATTATCCTAGTTGAATAAAACCTTTGGCATAATCCAAGTCCTTCCCCAGTTCCGGCTGTAGGTATATTACCATGACTTTACCACAGGCATTCTATACTAGGCTGTTTGTATAGATCATGTGTGCCTGAGGCGTTCAAAAGGGCGGAAGATCCTCCGATCCGGCTGACCAATTGCAGTGACGTACCTGTCCGTGGTTGTTGGCTGCAGACTCCAACTTAGCTTGCTGGCTCTGTTGATAACACGCGTCTTCTGATAATTGAACCGACCAAAATACCTTAAATGAGCTTGCAGCTTACCTGAAACTCTCGCCCCGTGTATCAATACTCAGCTTAGACCGTGCACAAAGCTCCAGTATGGACCGCTACCCCGCAGAGCACGATGAAATCGTGGCTCAGTTCTGTGCCATGACCGGCGTCCCGGCATCAGATGTAAGCATCACACATTTCTTCCATTCTTATGCTACCATCGTCAATTCTAACACTCTATCCCTTCATGAATAGGCGATCGAATACCTTAATAACAACCACGGAGACATCGAAGCTGCCGTAGCCGACTTCTTTGCCGAGCAAGATGAAGCCCTCCAAGACATGAACCCAGCCGGTGGTCGACGATTGGGGGCTGAAGGATCATCTGGAACGCCCACAGGAGGTCGACCATTGGGTAATGAAGGTGCTTCATCCTCTTCTGCTGGCGAGTCGGCGGCGAAGCGTTCGGCGCCTAAGAAGAAGTTTGCGACACTGGGAGACTTTGCTTCAACAAGTGGAGGCGACTCTTCTGACGAAGGTGGCTCAGTCGATCAAGACTTTTTCGCCGGGGGTGAAAAGTCTGGTTTGGCTGTGCAGAACCCTGATGACTTGAAAAAGAAGATCTTGGAGAAGGCCCGGAGGTAAGTACTATGAAACGGCCCAGGTCAAGCTCTACTTGACTTATACTCCATGCCACCCATGAAACTCTAGTTCTAATATCAAAACAAATAGAGCCCAACCTCCTCCATCCGATGAAAATGAGCCACGACCCTCTCACTTCACTGGCGCTGCCCGTACACTCGGCGGCGATGATGCCCCTAGTCGCATGATTGAAGATCCCTCCGGCCCCACCCCGCAACGAGCCCAGCGAGTTCAACGAACCCTCCATTTCTGGGCCGATGGATTCTCAGTTGATGATGGTGAGCTATACAGCTCGGAAGACCCTCGCAACGCTGAGATTCTGGAGGGTATCCGGCAGGGACGTGCCCCGCTTGGAATCATGAATGTTCAAGCAGGCCAGGAAGTAGATGTGGAGCTTAAGCAACATGAAGAAAAGTACACAAAACCAAAGCCGAAGTATAAACCATTCTCAGGTGCTGGCCAACGCCTTGGCAGCCCAACTCCCGGCGTTCAAAGCCAAGCGTCGACTCCCACACCTGCCCAGCCCACAGCTTCTCCCTCCGGTTCTAGCTTGCCCCCCAAGCCCGAGGTGGACGAGTCGCAACCAACTGTTACCCTCCAAATTCGACTTGGTGATGGCACTCGTATGACCTCTCGCTTTAACACTACTGCAACTATCGGCGAGGTTTATGCATTCGTGTCAGCCGCCACCCCGGATGGCCCCAACCGCACATGGGTTTTAATGACTACATTCCCCAGCACCGAGCTCAATGACTGGGAGGTGAAACTCGGCGATCTGGCCGATTTCAAGCGCGGTGGTGTGGTTGTTCAAAAGTGGAAATAAACATCTCCCTACCATTAATATGTCCTCTCTCGCTCGGTTGATCTCTACACAGAGGGTTGGCGGGGAAGTAGATTTCTGTGGACGTTCATGATGAATTGATTTGCAAGGAATTTTGACATCATTAGCGATATCTACGAAGCCCAATGATGTTTCTCTCTATGATAACAAAAAATAAAAATCCAAACAGAGAAAAAATCGACACTCAACTCGTCCCCTCCATTCGTATCCCGTAACTAGAAGCATCCATCCATCCACGGCTCATGTTTTAGTCAGAGCAAGATTGATAAGCACCCGACCATCGGACCTCCACACTTTTTGTTCGCCTCTTGGAGTCATTGTAAACTCCATTTCACTTCGATCTGCACAAATAATGCCTCTTGACGGGGTTAAGAATATAGTACTGGTAAGTCCAAGAAGAATTAGGTACTGCAATCCAGAGAACACCATGGATTATTCCAACCACATCCAAATCTTGCCCCTCATCGCAAAACCTTATCGATAACACCAGCGCAAGCTGCCACCGCACCAGGCAGCAGAAAGGACAATGTTTTATGGAATGAATACTAATATGGCTTAATCGCAGGTTCTATCCGGCAAGGGAGGTGTCGGCAAATCTTCCGTAACCCTCCAGCTAGCCCTTGCGCTCTCCCTCCAAGGCAAATCAGTTGGCATCCTCGATATCGACCTTACAGGCCCTTCGATCCCCCGCTTAGTAGGCCTTGAAGGTGCAAAAATCACACAATCCCCCTCGGGATGGCTCCCTGTCCCAGTCCATGATGCCATCACAAATTCAGAGACAGAAAACACCACATCCTCACCCTCTTCTCGCGGCTCCCTGCGCTGCATGTCTCTAGGCTTCCTGCTTAGAGACCGAGGCGACGCCGTAATCTGGCGTGGTCCCAAGAAGACAGCGATGATCCGCCAGTTCCTTTCCGATGTATCATGGGGTCAAACGGATTACCTACTCATTGATACACCACCCGGCACGAGTGACGAACATATTGCACTAGCGGAGCAACTCCTTACCCTCTCGACGGCGGATGCTGCACTTGCGGCGCAAAATAATGTGCCCCGTCTGACGGGCGCGGTACTTGTCACTACCCCACAGGCGGTTGCGACATCTGATGTCCGCAAGGAAGCAAATTTTTGCGTTAAAACAAGCATTCCTGTTCTTGGGGTTATTGAGAATATGTCCGGGTATGCATGTCCGTGCTGCGGGGAAGTGAGTAATTTGTTTTCAAGTGGCGGTGGTGAGGTTATGGCGCAGCAGCTTGGGATTCCATTCTTAGGAAAGGTTCCTGTTGATGTCAAGTTTGGAGAGTTGGTTGAAGGGAAGATGGACCCTGTTAGTGACGATGAAGATGAGGAAATGGAGGGCGAAGGCGTCGCAAAGCCGGAAGAGACTCAACCTATTGAGCCTGATGATAGGCCCCTTGTTGAGAAGTATCAAGAGGGATGGTCGTATTCTCGGTTTGAGGGATTTGCAAAGACCATCATTGGCGCTGTACAGCAGACTGAGGCATCTTAGAAAGAAACATTTCTGGCCGGAAAGATTTATCAGTGTCATTGGTTTCGAGCGATGTCAGGGCTTTGTTGCATTGCATTCAAGACGGCGTTTTCTTTTCTTTTAGCTTCTGCTACTCTGGTTTTATATATGAAACGTGCCAAGGCGGAAATAAAGCCTCAAAAAGGGTTTATTGAATGGATAATTGGATTATAGGAACATGTGTATAGTAAGAATAAACACGAGAAAGTTGGAGAATCGTTGAATCGTCAAGGGGCGTTGTAATCATTAGCATAACCATAACCGTCATTGATCGTGAATCGTTATTGAGTAGGGTATAGATCAAGCGAGGGGGGTGGACGAGCGCTCTAACTTGAGGGTGAGAGTGCACCATCTCCCGCAGAGTGTTGCAGCATTGCTCGTAGACGGCCCTCCGCTGACTGTAGACCATGCTGATTTTCTGGCCCAGCTATGCGCGAACTCCATTTAAGCCAACTAAGGAGCGACCGGATGACATCTGGTGCTTGCCAGCTCGACTGAGCAGAAGAGTCGAAAGTAAGAGCTTCGGCGTTGCGCAGAGAATAGCTATCATCAGCCTCCGCGTCTAAATGGACCTCAGAAACCACCGCAGGCGTTGAAACATCCTGCATTAAAGATTCATTTCTACCAAACTTGGTAGTAGCCTTCCCCAGCAAGTCTCTGCCAGAGTGCTTCGGCCTTGAGACAAAATCCCGGGTGCTTGGTATGCTCGCTGATACTATTTCTGGTATCTCGAGAATTGTATTGTTTGCTGCCGTGGGCTGCGCAGTTGGCTGTGCCGCGTCTGGCACACTGGAGGTATTGTTTCGCTCCAAGGCCGAAGCGGCTCGGCGGAGATTTTCAAGGTATCGATAGAAGGAGAAAGGATGCATGTCATGACCAGCATCCATGATACCAGGGTCATCATCAAATATCACCACGCCATCATCATGTCGTTCATCATTTGAGCTCGCTTCTTCAACTGGTACAAGACCGCCTGGGGGCGCCCGTATTTCACCGAGGGGAGCTATATGACTGCCGTACTCATTAGCAAGACTGAGCTTGCTTCGGCCACATATTTCAGCAATGGAATCCAAGGTTCCACGGATATCAGGCTCGATGGCTTGCAGTATACTTTCGATACTGAAGTCCTTATCTGAGGGGAGTGGTGGCCCCTTTGGACGCGAGGGCGCCGAGCTCTTCAGGCTGCTAAATGGAAACAGTCGGCGGGGAGGCATATTTGAAGACTTGGTGGTCGAGCCCTCTGCATTGGCGGAGTACGCCCTGACGAGGACAGGCTGCGTTGGTACAGGATCTGGCTGTCTAGAGGTAACAGGGTTAATGGGCTGATCTCTTCGGGACCAAGGCCGTGAATCCCCGCTAGCCTGATGCAGGGTCGTTGATCGATGGTTTAGATCTGACTCGTTTGGTGCATATCCATCGTTTCGCCAGGCTGCGTGGCGTGAGGGGCCGGCGTCGCTTGTCGGCGGTGCATATGATGGAGTTAATCGGGGCCATCCTTGTCTTGAGAAGGGCGATGACGATAGTCTAGTACCGTCCCAGCGGCAGGGTAACGTGTCCGAATCCATATCGCGCCAATGCAGATATATCCAAGACAGGCTTCCAATGCAAAGACAGGCCGAGGGAAACCCCGCTCGGAGTATGTTCTGTAGGGTGGGGGAAGTACACGTCTACAATGCACTCACGAGGAGAGGTGCATCCAAGGCGCATGAACAGTGCATACAGTTTCGATGCGCTGGCAGTATCTGAGCGGATCTTGTCTCAAAGATTGCATCCTCGAGCTGGAAGTTGTAAGAAAAAACGAAGAGGGTTGAAAGTGGTTTGGCATGACGAGAGGAAGTCGCGGCCAAACAGACGCCAAGACCTGTGACACGGTTGGCTCCTTGAGCTTCCACCACTCATCAGCTACGTCGGGTACCAACACTCTCTGCGATCTGCCACGCCATGAATCGATTCAAGGTTAGTCTGTTTAATCTCCGAGCTGATCTATGCATTGATTAACCTTCCGCTCTCCAGTTCGGTGACCCTGACGAGTCCGGCTCGGACTTCGATGAGGATTCATCTTCCCTGCCGTTCCCCGAACCCTTATCGCGAGCTTCATTCCTTGCCCCTGACTTCGATCCAGCGACTTTCCTTTCATCTTTGACAAATCGTCATCAGAGTCTCGAGGATTTAAGACAAGAGTTGCGATCATTGGAACAACTACTGAACAAAGAGCTGTTGGACCTGGTCAATGAAAACTACCAAGACTTCCTCTCCTTAGGAACTGCGCTACGTGGCGGCGAGGAAAAAGTCGAAGGCGTGAAAGTGGGACTGTTATCTTTTCGAAGAGATGTGCAATCAATTCGTGACAAAGTGGAAGAGCGACGCAGAGAGGTCGAAGAATTATTAAACGAGAAGCGACAGCTTCGGTCTAATGCGGACATCGGCAAAAATTTATTGGATTATACGGACCGAGTGGAAGAATTGGAGCACCGCTTAATGATCGAAGACAAGCCTACCTCTCATGAACCTCAAGTGAATGAAGAGTCGGATGCGGAATCGGATCTATATGGCAATGGAAGCGATGATAGTGATGAGGAAGAGCTGGAAGATGGAACAGCGCCCGTGTCACTAAAGCGACTGGAGCGGCATATTCAGAAGTATGTATTCCTGAACTCAATTGCTGCGGCAGTGGGAAAGGACCATCCTTTTCTACTTGCCCAGCAGCCACGCGTGTCCAAGATCAAATCAACAGTCCTTTTGGATTTGAGGACGGCGCTTGAACAGGCCAGCCAAGTCGGTGACAAGCGGGACGCCAGAACAATGGCCGTGTTGCGTCTCTACGACTTAATGGGCGAGGATGCTAGCCCAGTGGCTGCGCTGAAAAATATCAAAATATAGATAGATTTGCTGCCATCGATCCAATGGTCAGATATTAGATGGGGTTACATAGCGTTGGCGTTCAGGCTCAGGTTTATAAGTCTTTCTATTCGACAGAAATGATACCACGATACACCATTTCCAAAACCTAATAAAACATTGTAATAATTTGTACACGCCAAATGAATATAAGACACAAGGTATTTTACAGGCCAGTTAAGGCAGATGTTTCGGGGGAGTCGTCAGTTTTGAACTCTCCGTTCAGGCTGAAGCCGGGGCCATTGGTTGAGCTCAAGACCTTTGAATACAAGCGTTAGTTTGTGCTAGCAGAAAAAAAAAAAAGAGGTCAGTATACATACGACTTCATGAATTTCTTTGTTGATACGGTCGTTGATTCCAGCAGCATCCTTCTTAATGCTCTCAATGGTTGTGCGCAAGTTGTCCCGCAATTGCTCAGGTGAGAATCCCAATTGACCGATCGGGAGACGAATGACAGCATCACGCTCACGGTAGATAGTACCACCACGCAGCATCTCCACACGAGAGGCGACATCTTCAATAACTGTACCAGCCTTCACACTAGGCATCAAACCACGGGGACCGAGAATTCGACCCAGGCCGGCCTTATTCAGCGCTGGCACGCTTTCGGGGTGGGCCAGACAGCGGTCGAATTCAATCTTGCCAGCCTTAACGGCCTCGAAAACCTCACTTTCTCCAACAAGCACGGCACCGGCAGCTAGTGCGTCCTTTGCATGCTTCGAATCGGGCGGACAAATAACACAGATGCGGGATTCAGTCTGGACGGCGTGTGGGAATCGAATCATGTTTCGGATAACGGGGCCGTCTCTCCTTGTTCGCATGCGAATGGCGACTTCATATTTAGCAGCGGTACGCTCGCGACCGGTCTCAAAGGCCCGGAGATATCTAATGAAAAGAGAATAAATCAGCAAAGGTCCAACGGGGGGAGCATCAAATGAATGAATTCGGTCTAAGTATTCCATTAAGAACGTACCGCATGGCATCACATAGGGCGAATTGCTCCATATCCTTCAAGTTTCTCTGTGTGAATTCTAAAGGACCTCGACGGGAGGTTTTGGTTTCCGTCTTGCCCTTGGCCTTGTTCTTCTGGTTCTTCAGGCCGCGGACCTGTTGTAAGGATTGAAAAGCTGGTGCAATCGACTTTTCGCGGAGGGGTAAGCGACATGAAGATAGAATGCCGCGTGCCCGGGTGGGCATCACTGCACCAAAGGACGACATGGCTGGAAATCGGTAGGTGTCCTCAATATCTCGTGGTTAGCTTCAACAGTTCCGCAATTGTTTTCTGTCGGGACGTCGGCGTCGGAGAAATGTGCACCCGGTAGCCGGCGATCGTTGATAGTGAGATCCTTACGGGGGTAGATAGTCGCCAGCAGGGAAGAAAACTTAACTTGATTCATATTAAGAGAAAAAGGGCTTAGGCATAGAGCCTTCCAGGTGTGAAGTCTTAGAAGTATGAAGAATCTTACTATCTTACGGGTACTGTGAATAATCCTTTTTCTTTTTATAAACATATGCATCATGGTTTATAGACGTGACAAGTCTGTATCGGAGCCATCGTATATACGCAAGCTACTTTCATTTGAACAACAGTGAACTAGTAATCACTGGAGACAACCAGACCCACGATATCAGAATCAGCTGTGACCTGTCTTAATCGATGGTAGAGATTTCCACATGTGCAATTTTCGATAGTTTGATGCATGGGATATTGGTTGGACTGAAATGGCTCAGCTACTCTGCGCGATATGCTCAAGATTGTTTTGCCTGTTTGAAACACCGTCTTTCAAAATAATTTTAGAAGGGCCGGCGAATGATCTTACCAGCCGAGCAACCTTCAAGTTGGAACCTTTGGTATCAGGAGATTATGGGATCTATGCCACTAATGGAAATATGGATGGTGAGTCACAGCAAATGATGATTGATACCTTTCCCTAAGATCGTCAGATTTGATCCAGCTCAATAACGAACCGGTTATCCGCCGAATATTTTTCAACGACGGATGTCATGAAAACATTTGAAGTTTAAGAATGAAGCCCGCCGCACCAGGACTACAGCCAACTAACTGGCAAGAACGCCGCAATACGGTTCAAAATGATGAGGGGGTTTCCCAAGAATCTATACCAATCGTTTGATGTCTATGTGATTTCGGTGAATCCAAATGTAAACAGATTACCTAGCAGATGATCCCGATGAAAAAATTCCCTAAGACTTAATCCCTCAATAGGATCGTTATATAGTAGTACCCAGTAAAAGATCACTGGTTTGATTCCTATAGCTTCGGCACTCCTTGACGTTGTCTGTCGAGATCCTCACAGCCCAGACCACGTCTTGGATGAACTCCACGTGGACAGCAAATACTGATGTGTATGTGTTCAGGGGTGTTTTGTGCCAGGTGCTGTTGTTTTGGTCCGCCAGAGTCACGGTCCCAGTATTTGAGAACTTGAGTTGGTTGAGCCAGGGGCTGTTCTATGATAACCTTGGAATGCCGGGCAACAAGCTCGCGGTGCATGAGAACCTCCGATGTTCCGAGTCGGAATTCAATCAAGCACTGAGGTTTCTTTGTAAATCCTCATACTTGTGCAGGAAACATTTGAACTCATTCAAATGTTACAAGGACTCACAAGATACACCACACATAAAGCGAGCCAGAGAACTCCCCTTTCTAGAATGATGCGCGGTAAAGACACTCCTTGATCCACGGAAGGCCGGAGTCTAGCCAATGGAGCGGAAGAGACCGGATACGCTAAGCGGCGATCTTCCCCGCCATCTCCACCACATCTGCAACGGTGTACAACTTGGTTGTTTCGTAGATATTCCGCCCACAAGTCAAAGTCTTGATGCCAATGTTCCACGGGGCCTTGCTGATGGAACCATCACCCCCTCCCATGGGCAATAGCACAGGCATGGCTTCACACTGGCCGGTCGCACTGCTGATCCAAGGCTATAAGTAACGGCCCGTTGCTAACAAGGTTTGTCCGGATAGCTCTACCCCAATGTCTCCTACGTCAAGACCCGTCAAGGAGTTCTCAAATCGTCGGCCGTCGGTGCCTCTTGTGAATGACTGCCAGACCTTGAAGGGTGAAATTCAGGGTCTCATTGTTGGTGCGTACCTAGTCTCGACGTCAGCATGATTGACAGAGTGTGAGGAAACCAGAGGGGATTTTTTTTTCTCGTAGCTGCCATAACCTAGACAAACTGATTTATCTTGTAAGCACCTAATTGGAAGAAGAATCTTGTTCGTCCGTCAGTAGCTCCGGTTCTGTTGCTTGTGCTGTTGCTGCACATGTGGTGTGTTGAAGATAGGCAGCTTCCCCTTCTGTGCCGTTTACCTTCACGCCTTTTACCTTCACCTGTTACTTTCATCTACGTTTGTCTCTTCCTTCACCTCTTCATTTTCACGCCGTATCGTAAACGCGCGCGCCCCTTCTCCCCTTTTTCGCTTGGTGGCTCCCGTTTCGACCTTCTCACTCTGTGCTACTGCAACCCACTACAATGGCGAGCCAAGGCGACGCTGAAAGAGCCGATGGTCGCCGGGGCTCTCGCATCTCTAGAGCATCTCTCAAGGAGGACTGGGCTCAGCTGGATGAATACGGAAAGCTCGTCAAGTATGTTTCCACTTTCCAAACTGCCAATGCAGGCCAAAATGAGGAAGGCGAGTTTCAGGAGAAACGACTCTGGTATGCGCCATGGAAGAAGCGCAAGGTCCGCATCATGAATCTTGAGGATGACGCTGGGAAATACCCAGATGACTGGCTCATCACCGATATCCGAAAGGGCATCTCTACTAACGATGTGAACCATCGCCGTCGTCGTTCTGGTTGGAATGAACTGGTCTCTGAAAAAGAAAACCCAATAGCTAAAATCCTGTCCTACTTCCGGGGCCCCATTCTCTATGGTAAGTTGAACTTTTATTCAATGAAGTTCGTTGATGTTAACTCATTTTATAGTCATGGAGTTGGCTGTTCTGCTGGCCGCTGGTTTGGATGACTGGGTCGATTTTGGTGTCATCATCGGTATCCTCTGTCTCAACGCCGCCGTTGGTTGGTATCAGGAAAAGCAAGCCGCCGATGTCGTTGCTAGTCTTAAGGGTGATATTGCCATGCGCGCCATTGTCATCCGGGACAATACTCAGCAGGAGATATTGGCACGAGAGCTTGTTCCTGGAGATGTGGTATGTTGATTATAATTCGGTCCGTATCATAGTGCATGACAACTAATATGGCTCTTAGATCATCGTTGGTGAGGGTCAGGTGGTTCCAGCTGACTCCAAGGTTATCTGTGACTTCAACGATCCTAACGGATGGGAAGAATTCAACCAGTTGCAAGAACAAGGTATGCTTGGCGGCGGAACCGAAACCGATGACGAGGAGGAGCAAAACCCCGAGGGAGGCCAAGGAAAAGAGGCTGCAGACGGAGAAAAAGAGGCCCAAGGAAAGGAAAATCACGAAAACCAGAAGACGAAACGTCGTGGATACCCTATCCTGGCCTGTGATCATTCTGCAATCACCGGAGAGTCTCTTGCTGTTGACCGCTACATGGGTGACAACATATTCTACACGACCGGCTGCAAGCGTGGAAAGTGCTATGCTGTTGTTCAGACTAGCGCAAAAACCTCTTTCGTCGGACGCACCGCGGCTATGGTGGCCTCTGCAAAGGGTGCTGGCCACTTTGAAATCGTCATGGATAATATCGGAACCTCATTGCTTATCCTAGTTATGGCCTGGATTCTTGCTGCATGGATTGGTGGCTTTTTCCGCCATATTCCTATTGCCTCACCCGGACAGCAAACACTGCTTCATTACACTCTATCCTTGCTCATTATCGGTGTGCCCGTTGGTCTTCCCGTGGTCACCACCACTACGATGGCTGTTGGAGCTGCTTATCTGGCAAAGAAAAAGGCAATTGTGCAGAAGCTGACTGCAATTGAATCTTTAGCTGTAAGAAATTTTCCCCCCGCTCTGGCTTTGCAACAAATACTAAACTGTTATATAGGGCGTGGATATTCTCTGCTCTGATAAGACTGGAACACTAACAGCCAATAAGCTGAGTATTCGGGATCCTTACGTGGCCGAAGGCGTTGATGTCGATTGGATGTTCGCTGTCGCTGTGCTCGCTTCTTCACATAATATCGAATCGCTCGATCCGATTGATAAAGTCACCATCTTATCACTTCGGCAGTATCCTAAAGCGCGAGATATACTGCGACGTGGCTGGCAAACCGAGAAATTCCAACCCTTCGACCCAGTCTCTAAACGTATTATCACAGAGGCAACCTGCGATGGGACACGATATACCTGCACTAAAGGCGCTCCAAAAGCAGTACTTGAACTTACCAGCTGTAGTAAGGAAGTCGCTGATATTTACAAGAAAAAAGCCCAGGAATTTGCTCACCGTGGCTTCCGCTCTCTTGGGGTAGCCGTTAAGAAAGAAGGGGAGGATTGGACCCTTCTCGGGATGCTTCCTATGTTTGACCCCCCTCGTGAGGATACAGCACAGACAATTAGCGAAGCGCAAAACTTAGGCATCAGTGTCAAGATGCTTACAGGGGATGCAATCGCGATTGCGAAAGAAACATGTAAGATGCTGGCTTTGGGAACAAAGGTCTACAATTCAGATAAGCTTATCCATGGAGGCCTAAGCGGTGCTATGGCTGGTGATCTGGTTGAGAAAGCGGATGGTTTTGCGGAAGTTTTTCCAGAACACAAATATCAAGTGGTTCAAATGCTCCAAGAGCGAGGACATCTGACAGCCATGACAGGTGATGGAGTTAACGACGCTCCATCGCTTAAGAAAGCAGATTGCGGTATCGCAGTTGAAGGTGCATCGGAAGCAGCACAATCAGCATCGGACATTGTGTTCCTGGAGCCTGGCTTGTCTACTATCATTGACTCAATCAAGGTCGCACGGCAAATTTTCCACCGTATGAAAGCTTATATCCAATATCGCATTGCTCTTTGCTTGCATTTGGAAGTTTACCTTGTGACCTCAATGATTATATTGAATGAAAGTATTCGTGTTGAGCTCATCGTTTTCTTGGCTCTCTTTGCCGATCTCGCTACTGTTGCTGTAGCGTACGACCATGCATCCTTCGAACTACGTCCTGTGGAATGGCAACTTCCGAAGATCTGGTTTATTTCGGTGCTCCTTGGTGTACTTCTTGCACTGGGTACCTGGGTGGTCCGTGGCAGTATGTTCCTTCCGTCGGGTGGCATTATTCAAAATTGGGGTTCCATCCAAGAAGTGCTGTTCTTAGAAGTGGCGCTGACAGAGAACTGGCTGATTTTTGTAACGCGTGGTATCGATACCTGGCCATCTCTACAGCTTGTCACCGCTATTCTCGGCGTGGACATTCTTGCCACTATCTTCTGTCTATTTGGGTGGTTCAGCAATGAAGATATGCCTACCAACCCTAAGGATTCATTCGTGGAGACCACCAACGGATGGACCGACATCGTGACCGTTGTGCGGATCTGGGGCTACTCGCTCGGTGTGGAAATTGTCATTGCTCTTGTTTACTTTATTCTGAACAAGATCAGATGGCTTGATGACCTCGGCCGCCAAAAGCGGAGCAAGGGTGATATCAAGATCGAAAATGTGCTGGGTCATCTGGCCCGCTTAACCGTTGAGTATGAAGAGCCTGGCAAACCAGCGGGCCGCTACCATCTAGCCGCAAGCAAGGAGGAAGAGGAGGTTGAATAAAGGGGCGAAGGCTGTGAGCTTACGGCTAATAAAGCCCGTGTTGAGATTCCAAGGTGGCAGATTGCTATGTTCAAGGGGGTGATCTTCAATTTTGTTATTTTTCGCCCTTCTTCCCCCATCCTTTTGAGCTGGGTTAATGATTTATGTGATTATGGTTGGTTTTCATAGGGAGTGAATGGCGATCAATGGATTTTTCTTCCCGGATTTCCCGAGTTCTCCAATTTATGGTCGTTTCTCTCCCCTTTTCCTTTTCCTTTTCTGTTTTCTTATGTGCTTCAGATACTTTAATTGGCCGTCCCAACCTATCTGTGCTAATGTTTGATGTTCTTGATATCCAAATGTTGTGCTTATTCCACTCCATTCCTGGAGTCTCCGTGGTTTCCATATGTATGGGAAGCAGCCTGCTTTCTCAGCATCGCGTAATATCAGCTAATTTTAACCTTGGAATATCCTATCTACTTTCCTCGCTGATAATTATTCAAGTTTGACGGGGTCCACCCCCGGGGCCATCCCCTAGTCTGACGCCGTCGGTAGCTAGCCTTCGGGGACGCGTGGCTTCCTAAACGCCGAAAAAAATACACGCTAATTTGCCCCTTCACACATCTTAACCGGTATAGAAAATGTCTTTACCTCCCATAAAGCTGCCTGAAAATTCTTTGATGATGTTCAATTCCGTCTTCAACTTAGATAGTTTCTCATGTCATTAAATTTGATCTGACAGAGTATGTTAGACTTCGTGATCTGCGGGGTTAACCGGCTCCCACAGATAAAACCAACACTGATCCTTCGAGAACAAAACAACAAATCGGAAGACTAGAACTGCCCTCTGTAAAAGGCATAGATGGTGAAGGATCTGACAGACCTAGACCTACTTTGTACCCACCCTTTTACCTAAACAGTCATAGTGAAGAAGAAAGTGAATTTAGTAAGATTTTAGCAGTTTTAGCTCTAAGCCAACATGTCCGATTGATTGGATAGCGGCGAATAGGCTGAAACTATGTAACCCACAGACAAAATAGACTCGACTTGCAGAGTTGCTGTCGGTATATTCCAAGGTTTTGCGCAGTGGGGACATCTTGGCGAAGGATGAGGTCCATATTGCGCTCATCATACTACCAATTTCTGATCTCCGATGTGGTGTATATAATTCACGAAATGCCCGCTATGCGATATTTTGCCAATAATACATTAACCCTTTTCAACAGACAGATAAACTATCAGTTAATTGGTGCGTTTTGAGCCTCGTTGTACCTGTGGCTTTTATGGTTCAGAACACAGTCGCCCTCAATGAACACATTGGATTTGATTTTGAACGTCGGCATTAGCACTTGTGGTGCTAGTACGTACTACGTATAAACTGACAAAGAGGATCAGGATAGATTCAAAATCAATATGAAGTACTTCGCTACCGTGGCTCTTACACTCGCCTCCGTGGTCAGTGCCGACTGGGCTCTATACTGCGGTGATTCTGTAAGTTCAAATGTTTCTTTTAATTCCAAAAAAAATTCCCTACAATACTGACTTCAACCAGTGCTCTGACGGTGACCTTGTTGCATCTGGATCGGATGCTGTGTCAACATGCACCAGTCTTGGTGGCACATATGACTACTGCTACATTCTGGCTGATTCCGAATACTACGTGAACTGGTGGAAGGCTATCTTCTTCGAAGCTTCCACTTGTTCAATTATCATTGATGATCCTGGACACCGCGAAAGCAACGGGTTATTCAATGGCTCTTGTACCGAGTCTGGAGCTTGGCAAGCCTACAAGATCACCGTAAACGCTTAAACGAAAGGGTTCGAGTACATGGTGATCTTGTACTGGAAGGTTCTTACCGATACGAGACTACTTTGACGAGACTGGAAATGACGGAGGATGCACGTATTATGAATTATGGGTATCAAGGAAAGTTGAGTACATGGTCAAAGTTCAATAGTAAAATGAGTGTGGTCCAAATAGGAAGTATTTTGCTCATTATCATCCATTTAAAGGTAGAGACGGTAGTAAAAGATCATAGGTTCGCTTGTAGTAGGTCAGGTCCCCATTGTATCAAAATACAAAAGGAATTTGTGGAGCAGAGATGCTCATGCTCAAGTAACAGAAGAAGGAAGGTCCAGTAAAATGTCATCTCATGGTTAGTTGTAGCCATGTCGTTGAGCTCGGCGAAGGTTCTTGCTGAGACCCTGCTTGAGACCGTGGTTGACGGCACTGTTGGCTTGCTTAAGACCATTCAGCAGACCGAATAGGTTCGAGCCGAGGAGCTGGAGGGGTCCACCGGACTTGGCGCCGCCATCTTGCGAGTTGTCCACGCCAATAGAGTCATCATCACTAGGTGGTGCTTGTTGGTTGTCGGACTCTTGATCAGGCGTGTCATTGTCATTTGCGGGGGGCTGAGGCTTGGGCGAGGGCTCGGAAGTGGGCTTTGGAGCAGGCTTCGCCTTGGTGGTGACTGTGGTAGGAACAACAGTTGGCTTCTCAGTTGGCTTGCCCGTTGGCTTGGTTGGCTCTGCATTAGTAGCTGGCTCGGTTGGTGCTGGTTTGGTCGGCTTCGACTCGGTAGCGGATGTAGCGGACTCGGTGGTCGTTGGTTTGGTTGGTTTCGCTGGCTTAGGGTGAGCCTCGGTAGTGCTGGTAGTCTCTGGGAGGTTATGACCATCTTGTGAGGAGCCAGATGCAGATGAGGAGGAAGATGAGGACGAGGACACGGGTGCATTGGAAGATTGCGAGGTATTCGGTGAGTTAGTGGACGAAGGTGCAGACGTCGTTGTCGACGCCGAGTTGGACGACGACGACGAACCAGAATGCGGACCACCGAGCGCCTCTGCCACGCTACTAATAAAACCCTCGTTGGCATCTGCCTGACTGGCATCCCACATCATGACACCGCCAAAACTCTCGAATTTCTTCGAGTACTCGATAACATCTGCCAGCTTGTCGGCTGGAACATAGCCAGTACTGGCGGCAGTTGTGTCACCTGGCACGCCGACGATTACCTTAACGTCCTTGTTCTTGGAGACGGTTTTGGCCCAGTTGTCCCACTCCTCGAAGTTATATTTGGAGTCCTTCTCGTTCTTGTTGAAGTTGTTCACACCACAGAAGTTGTTGTAGAATTGCACCCAGATCGCGTCAAAGTAGACGGGACCGTTGAGCATGTCTTTGTCTGCGGCATCGGGATAAGGGCACTGGGGAGCAGCAGTTAGGAAATACTGCTTGCTGTCATCCTGGTCCATCAGGGATCGCAGCTCCTCGCCAAAGGGCGCCATGTGTTGAACATTGGCTTCAAAGTCCATATCAAAGCCATCCAGGGCAACATCATCAAATGGCCGCAGAGCGTCGGAGCCCGGCTGCTTAGGGCCAAATGTTTCCCAGATTAGCTTCGCACCGTCTTTGGCTTCAGACTCTGACTTGAAGCCACCCTCGCTGTATGTCGCACCACCGATGGACAACAGGATTGTTTTGCCTTTCTCTTGGCAGGTCTTGATATCCTTGCTATTTATTGTTAGTTTGGCCGGGGCGCCGTGTATCGTTAAACTTACGCAACTTTAGGACAGTGCTTCAGTTGTGTGTCGGGGAAGACATCACAGTCTGCACTGTCCACAGAGAAGTCGACCTCAGGGGCTCCACCTGGGCCGTTGATCATCATATCGAACGCCATTGGGATGACCTAGGATTTTATTAGCTTCACCTTGACGTGAATTTACTCAGTTACCCATACATCGATATCATCATCTATGGCAGACTGGTTAGCTATCCATTCTCAATGCCAAGCTCATGAAGGACATACTGTCGCAATAATGTCCCAAGGGCTTTTGACCACTGCTTGACTTTGTGGCAGCCTGGAGCGAGTTTTGACCTGTAGTTCCATCTTATCAGATCTCCGTTTTTGACGATCATTTTTTTGTCTGTCTAGTTCCTACCCCAGTAGACTGCCAAATTGCTGTCCGATTTCAAGTCAAGCTTTCCCTGTACTGCACCCAAAGAAGCAAGCAGCACTGACCAGGAAAGATATTCCTGGGTTCGACGCATTGTGATAAAATAAAAATAATTAATGATAGAAAAAAAAAATGAGAGTAGTAATTAGAAATTAGACGTCGAAGTATTATGAAAATGAGTGTGAGGGATATCAACCCGGAATGACAACAATCGACCAGAAGCACACGAGCCGTAAATCGGCTCACTTACCAGGGCGATTCTTAAATAGACACTAGCGAGTTGTTTTGCTTCCGATCCGCATACCACCAGAGGAAAACAAATGCCTCTCCTGCGTGCGTCATTGGGGCTCCAAGCGCGTGGTATGGCTGGGCCCCCACACAACATTCGATTCACAAGGACTGACAACTTCGGCACTCGGCGGAAATGAGGGGCTTTGTACGGAAAATTCCGTGAAAACATCCTGAACATTGTTTTTAATTGGATTGTGCTTTGTGGTCGGCAGGGTTGACCGCATTCCAGTGCTGTTGTCAGGGGGCCTCACGGTTGATCTAGGAATGTGCCCGAGACTGCGGACCATGAAAGGGCCGACAAAGACATTCTAGGCCAAGAGGAAAATGAAACTCGAGAATTCACGTCCTGATTCAAGTTTGCAGTTGATTTGAGTTACTTTAGGGCGCTTCTCTCTTCAAGTTTATGTCCCCGCTTCAATGTTGTCCACCTGGGCAGAACATAGCCTCCATGGCTCGCAATAGTCAATTTATTTGTCGTGCGTGCTCAAGTGCTGCCACCTGGGCGATATGTAGTTTTTGTTTTTCACCTCAGTGCTGGGCAATTTCACTATTGAGGGCACAAACAATTTGAACATTTGAAAATTTGAATAAAGTAATTTGAACATACCTTTCTCAATTGTATTTTGTTATGACTAGTATTCGGTATTATGTAGTAGTCCACACCAGTATTAAATCTCCATGGAACTAGCCGCGCTTATGAATACATACTACCTACTAGTATCGATTTGAGATTCTGCCACTTGACTGAGCGTCCTGGCCTGTACTAACTCTATCCGATCGTTCCTTTTGCTTCAAACCCTTCGATAAACCCTTAGATTTAATGAAGAATGTCGCAAGAATTGTAACAGACGCCACGCAAGTGTAGAATATCCACATATTCCTTAGACCCGTCACATACTGCTTTCTGCGTCCATCGCCTGAATTGCCTTGCGATACTGTTGTTGTAAGACTGCCATTCCCAATATTTTGCTGAATCAAGACTGTCCCGATTACTATTGAAACTGAAGTAAACAAATTCCGAAGAAAAGTGAATGCCGACATCGCTGCTGCTGTGTCCTCTTGCTGGAGATGACTTTGCAACGAAATCATTGGACTCTGGAACAACAGGCCAGCTCCTATTCCTGCAATCACCTCAAAAACAACAATCTTAGGCCAGGATTTAGTTTCCCCAAATGATATGAACAGACCGGTGCCAAGTGTTAAGAGGCCTGTGCCCATGAAAATCATCAAAATATAATTTCCAGTATGGCGGACGAAGAAACCACCGCAGAATGTCGAAATCGACATTGGGATAATGAGAGCGAATAAAGTCACTCCAGAGATAATTGGTTTGAAGCCAAGAACAACCTGATAATACAGGGGGAGAAAAAAGTCGAATGAAATGAATACAAACGCATGCAGACATGCAACGATAAATGAGGCGAGACATGTTCGGCGCTGGAAAATTCGAATCGGGATCAGCGGGTTACTAGCAAATTTTGCTTCCCAAACCAAAAACAAAACCATTATAAAAGCGCCAAAAACGATCAGTAGAATGACCGTAACAGACTTCCAGTCGACAAGTCCGCTGGATCCCGTTTCAAGCCCGTACAAGAAACAAATTGTCCCGCCGATGATGAGCAAGAACCCAATCCAGTCAATGCTAGCCAGCCCATGGGTAAGAGTTTCCTTTTCGATATTCAGGTTAAGATTCAGGTAAAGTAAAAATAAAGCCACGCCGTCGAAGGGGAGATTAATATAGACTAGGTATTCAATTGTTAGTAAACTTAAAGCTTCATCTCAGTCCAATAGATGAATTCACTTACAACACCAGCGCCAGCCAATAGTGTCGGTAAATGTACCACCTAACACTGGCCCAATTGCACTTGCTAATGCAAAAGCAATACCAGTGATCCCATAATATTTTGGACGTTCGGCCAAGACAAAAATGTCACCAATGATAACAGTCACAAGAACTATTGAGCCACCTCCGCCCAGGCCCTGCACTACTCTACCTGCGAGTAGAGAGACACTTGATTTTGCCAACGCACTAACAAGACTGCCTACCATGAAAATGGAGACAGCACTTATTATAGTAGGTCTTCTACCGAAAATGTCGGAAAGTTTAACCCAAACAGGCGTTGAAGAGGTTGTTGCCAGAGTATAGCCGCTTCCTATCCATGCATATTCACGAGATGTCACTTGAAGATGTGTTGATATACTGGGCAAAGCGGTAGCTATGATTGTTATATCCAATGCACCGAGGAAGAGAGTAAGGCAAAGTGACAGAATGATGAGTCGTCGCTGCCAAAGTCCCATTGGAGGGGGCACAAAAGAAGCTCGAGTATCAAGACGCTCGAGGTCATCTGCGCCGCCTTTTTTTTCTGGATGGTTTCTGTGAGTCTCGATCATAGTCGCTTTTGTCACGAAAACTCTCTGAGCCCAGAGGTCGACTCTCTAGCGTTTAGTTTTCATTTGATCATGGCGGGGGATATTCCATACTCCTCCACTCGGGCCCACTTGCCGAATGCCAAGAACAACCACAGCTCTGCCTAGCTGAAATCACATCACCTGTGAAGCCAGTAGTTAATATTCCTGCTTGTACCGAGGTGGTCTGAAGCTTTTAACTTTGAGCATGAATTGAAAGTGCCATATTTATCAGTATGCTTGCATACTAGGATGTAAGTATTGCTAATACTGGGAATGGGCAGAGTATGTAAGGGACATTCCAAGTTCATTACATCAGATTCAAAGCTCTCAAGAATTGGTCAGTGGAACAATCAGACAGGATGTGAACTTTCCTCCAGTGTGCAGTACATGTCGACCTTTGTTCAAGTTCTTGGGGCCCTTTCTCAATGCTGGATACTCTGGAAGTATTGGGTCATGGCCCTTGATTTCCAATCTCAAAGACTCGCCTCCCTCGAAAGCAATTCCTCCAGCCCAGATGGGAATTTTCATCTCCACAATTTCACCAACAGGAATCTTTTCCGACTTGTCATGCGGGAAGAAAAGTTCCGTAGGCTCTTGGTTTTTTTTCCTGCTTTCAAGCATGTCGGGCTCTTCGGTTGTACAAGCTCGCTTGGAAGCACGAAGCCGTCCACTCGGCCCAACATACTTGTAAATGTTCTCATCAGGAATCTTATCTGCAGTGGTGTCGGGCTTCTGGTGTTCCCAGGGAATGTTATAGTTCAGCAGGGGCTTCCCGAACCTATCGAGCTTTCGGAGAATCACGTATACGTCCATATCATCTAGCGCGGCGCATGAGATGTAAAGTTTAAGCTACGCAATTTTAGCTATGCCAAATATCGTTGCAAGTAGTATGACCTCACCTGAGAACTGCCAATCAACTCAGTGTACTTGTCAAATTTAAGCGTGAAGTAAGCACCATCATCCTCCCACACATCAGATTGGTATGAAGTAGTGACGGCTTCACTAGGTGCCTCGAGCTCCAGCGATCCTTCAATACTTCCATTGTGCTTGGTAGCATTTAGATAGAAAGTTTTATATTCCATCCGGGATGGGGGATATCTATCCTCCGCACGATGACTGATTGGGGCTTTGTTGTATCTCAGTAAAGAGAGTCGGACCTTAGATGTTTGCTCCCAGCCATTGTTCTTCTGAAGAAGGAAGTGGTCCAAGAATCGCTGAAGATCGTCGTTTGCAAGTGGTTGATAAATATCGAACCATTCCTGGGTAGGGTGAATTCGAAGCCTAGGGTAATTGTTAAAAAAATACGAAAATATGAACATGACAAGAAAAGAGATGTGAGCTGACCATTTCTGATCTGACCCGGCATACTTCCACGCACGCAGGGATCCTTCGGTGTGCAGCCCAGTTGAGTAGCTAGCCAAGATATACATAGGAATTTTGATATCTTGCAATCGCGGTCGCTTATCTTCCCAGTATGCGTTCATGAGCGGGTATTTCTCAATCATGGCAGCAACATCCTCGCGTTGGGTCGTTCCGTTAAACTCCTGCATGAGAAGGTCCCAGAACATAGCATTGGGAATACCACCGCGGCAGATACTCTCACGATAGTAATCGCCTAAACCTTCCCATGGAGCGATTGCCTTTAGGTGTGGGGGCTTTTCCGCTGCGATAAACCTATTTGATTGTTAATATTGCACAAGTGTCAAGCAGAGAGCAACAGCTTACCATTGAGTAATGGCCAACCAGGAGTTTCCAACAAGCGCCACATTTCCATCACACCATGGCTGGTCTGCGATCCACTCAATGGTGTCATGACCATCACGACCTTCCTGCGTACCGAAGATAAAAATATCACCCTCAGAATCAAAGCATCCACGGGCGTCGACATTGACAACAATATACCCACGTGGGCACCATTCAGCTGGATCAGGAGCCTCGAACTTTTCCAGACCACTCAAAGAGCTTTTTGGTACACCCAACCAGGTAAAAGCGGTCGTTTGATGGTGACCTGAATTATAAAAGAAGCTATGTTAATAAAATCACCGGGACTCATGAATAGGAAAGCCTACCACTTCCTGTTTTGCCATAAGGACTCCAGGGGAGAAGTGCTGGCAATGGAACACCGTCCTTATACAATGGACGGAATATGTCTCCACGCAAGATAACTCCATCTCGCATAGTGATGGGGACATCCTTCTCCCAGATAATTGGCTCACTCAATTTGCGGAAGCCCGGCTCTCTTTGCCATCCTTCGTGAAGAATCACCTTACTTGAGGGCCGGAAACCAGTCCAATAGTTGTGGTAACCGCGGTTTGATGGCGTGAAGAGGACGTCAATACTACCAATTTGATGAGACATCTTGAATGGTTGAAATAAATGATCACTAGCAATTATATTTGGCTCACGATGTATGTCTAGCAACGTGTATCTGTTCTTATAGATCAATATTTTAGCGTTCTCTCAGGATCCTTTCCGAGGTCTGCAATTTCCTGACCGGTAGCTCCACGTTAACTCCGTCGGAATTTCAAATACCCTCTATTCCGCGTTCCAAGGTTGCTTCTGTCGTTTCCGGTGGGGGTTCCTCAATGAAAACTTTCGAGTCTCGCAGGGCGCAGGCGGGGATGCAATACCGGGGCCCCACATATGGCTAGAGTTCTAACCACCACATAACACACTGCATTGTAATAGCTCAATTTCACAATTTCACCTACTGAGAGTTACACTAAACATTTGAGATAAATTTGATATTTTTTAGTGCTGAGACGGAGATTTGCCTATAATAGTTGTTGAGCTACTTGGATAAAAGAAGAGTAAATTATAGCCTTGAAGAAAACCTATAGCTACGGAGACATCGGCCTTTTCTATTGGAACTTTGCCTATTTCAGCTCAATAAGAAATTTGAATGATGTCAAGCTCAAGTTGTTCAAACATTGAATTTTTAGGTATTATCAATCGACATGTGGCAAGTTTGTAACTTCAAGCTTTAACTTTATACATGATGATCCTCTTTCATCTCAACATATGAACAAAGCTACAAACTATATCATTGGTAGTTATCTCCCTGCTTAGTACAACTAATACCACAGCATTGACATTCAATTAGATTTGAAATGGAACCTCCGCTTTTAACTCCTTTCCTGAAACCACTTGCGGCTTTGCTGCGATCAAAACGCAAAGCAATCTCGACCAACCCGAAGTCTCATTATCCCATCCGTGCATTGTACCCTGCTGCACCACAATATCACCCTTTTTAACCTTGGTCTTTGAACCATCATCGAGAGTAAGAACCACTTCTCCATCCAAAACGTAGATGTAATCGAGAGTGATTGAACGGTGAACCATCCCCACAGAGTTTGGTGGGAAGTCCACAATGCGGCAAATAGTACCATTGTTTGCTAAACCCGTGTCGACCTTCCCCAGGTCTTCGGTGCCATTCACGTCAGGGGGCAGCTCGGATGATGACCAAACCCGTGACAAAAATGGCCCATGTTCTGCCCGGGACGCGTTGATCTCATCGTCTTTCCAGACAATGGCTTTGCCTTGGGTATTGTGGCCGGTCACAAGTCGGCGGATAGTAGGAAGTGGCTGGGCGCTCATGGTTATGGAATGAGATTGGTTCAAACAATAGAAAAACAAAAAAACAAAAAGAGATAAAGTAATCACGTTGAACTTGCTTGAAATCTGTACGTAGGTCTGAGATGGGCTCAAGTGTTTCTATGTAGTATATACTGGTTGGGGGTCTAATGATAAATAATCGGCGAAGCATTAGAACCGGGTTCAATACAACACGTGAGAACGGCACGAATATCCGGTGGGGGAGGGGGACGTAACTGCAATGACGGAATCAAGAAAGGTTTATTACCAGAGGAAGGCACGGAATATCATAAGACTCGTTTACCTAGTACCTTAACTGAAAGAGATGGTACATTGATCATGGCACCATTGCAACTTTTTGAGGAACTTCGAGCCGGCAGAGAGAGCACTTCCAGCGAGACAGACCAATGGTATATAGTCGCTGTAAGTGCAAAATAGGGTTCAACCAGAAAAATAGTTGAAAAAGCGGAGCTTAAATTATTAACAATACGTTCTTATGCACAGGCCACTGCAATGGCGGCTGCGGGCGCGGGTCCTGATGTGGCCGAGCTTTATCATATAGCAACAAAAGGCACAGACCTTACGGAAGAAAAGCACATACAAAGAAGGTTCAAAGAGGCCATCCTAAAAACAAGCATTCTTTACGGCATCCCTCGATCATTGCAGGCGTTGCTCCCTCTTTTTGCTACTTTGAAGGAGGAACAGATTGACCATTATGGGCCACGGCAAGTAATCCTTCTGCATTCAACCAAGCGGAATAACTCAATGCTGACCAAGTCCAAGAACCGAAGCGCTGAAGAACGGAGAGAGTGATGCAGAGAGACGCGCCCGTGGAAGTCGCCATTTTGACATTCTTTGGACACCCGAGGCTGCGCAGGCAAACAGAGAAAAGAATTTCAAGTATCATCCTGATCTGCGTGAGTTCTGTTTGTGTCTTTTTCTTTGTTAATTCTCGCAATGGATAGGACTGGGTATCACTAACGAAAAATTTTGATAGGTCTACTGAACCTTGAAGTAATTTACGATTTATGGCTTAGTGAAGACACTATCCTGAACCCAGTGGAAACTCAAATGTGTACGACTGCAGCCTTGATCTGTTCAGGAAATCCCCAACAAGCATTGTGGCACACCCGTGGGATTTTAAGACATGGAGGAAGTTTGGAGACGGCTCGATATGTCCAGAACATTGCTTTCAAGATTGGAAAGGCCTACGGATGCAATGTTGAGCTGGTGACCAAAGTAGACGACATAGATTTTGCCGATGCTACGCCTCATTAAGCGCTAAAATTGAGCAGCGTAAACGGTCAATTTAAATTGAATTTGCTCCATACTTGCTGATTTTGCTCAGTTTTTCCTGTTGTCGCATTGTGTGACCACTGTCTAGAGATGACATTCATTATGTGCCACTATGAGCGCTATAGTATGTTCATAACCAGTAGATTACCAGTATCTACTATTTCCTCATCACACGGAATGTACCAGGAGCTCTAGAAGATTCCCCCAGTAGGATTTGAACTTAAAGGCTGAATAGTACATTACCTAGGTATACTAGGGTATAAAACAGGAATCTTCAAATGTTGAGAAACCGAGCATTACTACATAGTATACGTCCATATGGACTATGCTATCCGAACTGCGACAGGGACTCTTGCATGTTCTCGAACGAAAAAATCCAAACCAGCCGCGAAGATTTTGTTGAAGCCTATTCCGAATTTTTCAATTCATATTAGATGTGGTCGAATTGGTCTTTTTCTTTTTCTTTTTCTTTCTTATAAAGAAAGCTTTTTCCTGGAAAAAAAGGGGGGAAAGAAAAAGAAAAAGAAAAGGAAAAATAAAAAGAGAAGAACAGAGACAAAAAGATGAACTGAATAGTACATAATTTTGGTACTGCCAGTGGGAACAGATGCAAGCTCACAGCCTGAGTAAACATTAATTAGCCACAGTGCAGTTAGGCAAATACAGTCCATCCCGCAAATGATAGTGGTAAGTTCTTCGAATACCATCAAAAACCAAGACTTGATTCAGTAACAACCAGGTCGTTGATCTCAAGCCCTTGGAGTTTCCTTATAACATTTGATACCCCAGGAAGGACTGCCTCCATGACTTCTGGTTTGAAAGAAATCACAGAAACCCATGATCCGTCTCCACCTATTTTGCCAGAATCCGCATTCAAACCATGAGGCCCGAGACGACTGGCAGCACTGATCTCCATAAGAATCTGGCTTGAAAGTTGGACCTTTAATTGATATCGAGCTCCCGTGAAATTTTGCTCTAAATCAGCAAGAATGATGGGGAGGCTAAGCTCTTCACGTGCAGCAATCACAAAGTGAGCATTATCGCAGAATATTAACGGGTGATAATCTCTAGGCTCTTTCTGATCGGGTGAAAGAAGTGTGTTGAAGATACTAAGAGCCAGAAGTGTGACTTCACCAATCCCCTTCCAGCCTGCGGTCTGTATACGTTTCACAACCCAGGAAGCCTTGCTCCAGCCGCCAGAGGAGATAATACGAGAGTCTGTTCTGGGGAGGAATGTTTCCAGGTAATTTCGGCGAGAGCGAAACTCGAGCTCAACGATTTTCTCTGAAGGTAGTGCGAAGATCCCAGGATTCTTGTCGGATATCGAAATCAGGTGCGTCGGTGGGCCAAATAAATTGGTCAAGGCGCTTGCGTTTTGCATTCGGCTTGCTAAAATAAGTAAGTATGGTCAGTATCGAATTCAAAAAATCAATCTTTTGACGTTGGAGTAGTACCCAAATGCTTATGAAGCACATTCGTTGCAAAGTCATGTGCATCATGACCAAAATTAATTTTCATGAACTCCAGAGCTACAATAAATTGTGAGAACAAGTGCCGGAGCTACGCATCGTTCGAGTACACTTACGATCAGTCGATGTTCCTCCCACATTATCGTTGGCGCTAATTTTAAAAGCTGCTTGGCGAGAGAAGTTCTGAACGAGTGTTGCTCTGTCATATCGACACTTCATATAAAGCTCCAGTCGATCAGAGATCTCGTCTTTAGTGGTACCTAGAGGAAATAGAGCCCCAAGGGCAACTCCCTAGATAAAAGTTAGTATTGCCGATACTAGGTAAATCTCCAACAGCTGAAGTCTCACATCTTCGATCGCCTGGGCACCACCCTGACCCTGATCTGTTGTAAGCACTTCTATCAGCGAATTGATTATCCTTTCAAGGCATCTTTTTTATATTCACACAGACGATAGGGTTACGAACGTGGGAGGAAGGGATGGGCCGCATCTCCAATGAGACAGCTCTTGCCATTGATCCAAGTTCCAAGAGCCTTGCGATCCAAAAGACGCCAGAGCTTGATCGATTCAGGATCGGCCATTGCTAAAAGAGATTTCATGGCTGGAGAAAATTTAGAAAAAACTCTGAGCAGATTTTCTTGCGATCCAGCGACGTTCCATCCTGTATTTGAAAGGGTATGAGTAAAATTGGCCAATTGATCATTTTGAAGGAAGCTTCTACCTTCATTTTTGCCATCACTCTCTGTATCTGGGTGAAGACAGACAAAATTGAGCTCGGTGTTATCTCTTCAAAAATGTTAACCAGACTGAGAAACGTACAAGGGTATTCTGACTGACCGGCAAGGGTAGATGACGAGGCGACGATATTCGCCATCCCAGAATGAAAGTTCTCCTGGCCTCTTTACAATAGAAGCAGTCTCTGGATTGCCTTTAACTTTTGATATGGGAATGAGAAATCGAAAAGCGCTCCCGCCAGAGGGCTCAGCCGCAATGTCTTCTTGAGCGACAATCTTTCGCAGAACAGACTAGACAAGAGAAAGCAAATCAGATCCTCATACGGGCTGCGCAATTCTCGTTTCATATGTGACTTACATGAACCCCATCTGCGCCAACAAGAAGGTCACCTTGTATCTCGGAATAATCGGCTAGGGTGAGCGAAGGACGCGCCGGATCGCAATCAATGACCTTGCTGCGCAGATGGACGGTGACTGGAATTCCAGGGCCATTGATAGAGGTAGCCCTCTCTTTCAATGCTTCATGAAGATCAATTCGATGACTCAATTGCCAAGGCTACCGATTATTGAGATAATTAGTTGATAATCATATAAGAGTCGGTGGGGTTGCACGTACAAATGGATAATTATCACGAAGATTGCGAACATCCTTTGAGCTCACAGGATTACCCTGAGAGTCGAAAACAGATACCTAACCATATCAGTCCAAACTTAAACCTCTTATAACTATTTTATGGAAACTATATTACTTACAAATTCTGCGTCATTGCATCGGAAGCTTTCGGGCTGGATACCCATCCGGCGCAATAGTCCATTCACATTTGGAGGCAGATGAATCGCAGCTCCGAGCTCAACAGCAAACCGAGAGGATTCGAAAACCTAGAGTTTCATAATTTAGCATTTCCTATTATTGTTTAAACAAATGCATAGCTCACATGGACGACATGACCGGCCTGTCGAAGGGCGATGGCTGCTGACAAGCCTCCTATCCCAGCTCCTGCAATCAAGACGCGAAGACGCTCTGTCTCTTGAGTACCGGCCATTTTTTCTTTTTGTTCAAGAAACGAGAAATTTAAAGCTGAAATTTCCGTAGAATGTCCAATTTTAATGGAAAAATTCGATCCTTTAAGACCAATTTTGATGGAAAAGAACTGAAGCTGGTGCGTAGTATCAGAGGCATCGGAAGCAAGTGGGGGATGGTGAGATTTCCGGAATATGTCTTAGGTACAGTTTACCTACATAGTAATGCGCTCGGTGATAGACAACTGAAAAACTCCGGAGGTACCTACATATCATATACTAGTACTAGTACATCTAAAAAGTGAAAACTCGAACGTTAGAGCTTAGGTAGGTATAGATTAGACCACGTGTAATTGGTTGGCACATGCACATGTGCAAGTGTTCAGCGGGCGTGCGTCACGGTGGAATATACACTGGCAGGCGTCGCACGTGCGCTGTGCAGCCCTGGAGGCGAGTTACAAATTTATTTGGGCATGCATAACCCTGAAATGAGGCTTATGTAGATTCGGGACGCTTCTTTCAACTTAAGCAAGGGCTTATATAGTGGCAGGTAGGTAGGAGGATAAAGAGCTGGCCTTTAGGGAATAGGTAGTACTAGTAAATATCTGTAGAGAAGATGATATTGCTACTATGATCAAGGCAGAGCTGTGCATTTGTTCCCGTGGTCAATTCATTCTTCGAACTTTTTCACAGCCAGTTGGAATTGATGACCTTGTATGATTGAAATTATTTAAGATGCGAGTACTCCGATACCATATTTCAGTTAAATACCTGAAGTTTGTGACGCCGAGTAAATAGCATTGGAGTTGCTCAAGCACCGAATAAGTTTTTCAAGGTTATAATATACTACACAGTAATATTTGCGTCTGACAGGCTCTCAGTTCTCCTCAATTTCGCATAAGTATGTATTGCGGTCCATACATGTTGAAAATTTTACATCCTACACAGCTTCAGCTCTTCCAACTGTAGTGAAAAGCCAAAGTAACTCATCATACACCATATTATACAAGTTTTGTCGCTAGAATGCAAGAGAAGCCAAGTGTCTTGAGTATACCACCAAGATAATGGGTGACATAAAGTGTTTTCACATGCTTTGGCGACAAGATCTTCAGAAGGAAACCGTGTCAATATTTCCCAGGTCGGTCATCAAGTTCATCATGCCTTCAAGCAGAGGCGGATAAGTCTCAGTTTCTGGATTGAAATTACCCCGATACACGTCACAAGCTGCTGCCATAATGGCTCGAATGTCGGTCAAGGGGCGGAAGGCCCGGTCGGGCCCTATTGAAATACCCGGATTACCTTTGCCAAACATAACAAAAGCAGTGGTATCAAGCGTGTTAGGGCCATCAAGGAAAACCTGAGTGCTGCTGTCTGGGAAAACTCCTGGCTGGGATAACGGGGAAGAGTAAAATCTGCCCATACTTATTGACATGAGGCCATAGGCCCATAGTGTTAAGCTTGCTTGGTACACCACAACTGCAGAGAATTCTCGTAATTGTGCTGCTGGCGCGGATCTGGCAATTCGCAGAATTTGACCCGCATGCCAAACAGCCGTTTTGAATTGTGGTCCAACCATCCACTCTCGTAGCAGACTATGCGTGTTGGCAGCTTCCTCTTCACCAAGCCTTCCCGCAAACTGCTGTAGCTCTCGAGGTGATACGTTAAGAGCCATCAAGCAGAATTCCGCCACAATTTGCACATGAGAAGGATCTGAAGTTTGGATTGAAAGTGTTTCTTGTGCGACTGCAATACGTTTTGTAAGATCTTCATGCTGACATGATTGCCAAAGCACGGTAGTCGCTTGAGCAGAGAGTTGGCCACTCGCTCTAAAAAAACGCTGGGATTCTTGATAAGCCCAAACTTGAGACCAGAAACCATGCATTACTACAAGAGCAATGAGTGATTTATCATAGTAATTAGGCAAGCTTTCGAGCATGGACGTGTTTTGAGAGATTGAGAGCCACGAGGGAGTTTGTTCGTGAGTTGTCCCATTTGTGAGCATAGCTTCTTTCCAGGCAGCCGCGGAAGGTGCTAACCATATGCTCCGCGAAAAAAGAAGCGGACATGAAAGCTCAGTGACTGAGCAATTTGGAGGTTTCAGGTATGCCATAGAGCACCGAAGGTCCGTTAGTAGAGCGAAAATTGCCGTTCTATGTTAAAATCCGTGTTAGTGCCATATCAAAAGTGCAGCAAATAAATAAAAAAAAAAGAAATAGAAATTAAAAATCAAGTTCACCTTTTAAGTGATTCTTGTTTTATCCAAGCACGCCAATTCGCCTCCGTGGTGTGGACATCATCCTCTAAACGAGGGTAGATAAATTGAGCATACAGGTTTCGTGAAAAACAACCATATCGGCGAAGCATCTGATTTGAAAGTCAGTTATTAAAAGCTGGAAGAAATATTTCAGGTGCCTCTTACGGTGACAGGGGCAGAGAGGAATGTCTCGGCAACTTCCATGTTTCGTTTGAAGCCACTCCATAGGCTTACGGAGACCCACAGTAGATACGCCTGGATTGTCTGAAGATCCCGGACGCGGCTGTTATCTTTTTCAATCTGAATTTTTTTTGTCAACTCATGGCCCAGTCTTAATATGGAAGCACAAACCCACGGACGCTGAGAGCGAAAGGCGAGATCGCTCTTGAAGTGCGTAGCCCATTCTGCATACACTGTCAATCGATATTGAAGATGCACCAGCTCCGATAATAGTAGCTAAAAGCTCGGTATGGCATTCAGTAACAGAGAAGGATGCTGCGTGGATCCAAGTCGCTGGTTCCAAGCTTTGCCACCCAAAATAGATTTGGACCATCCGGTCAAGATATGATTCGGAGGGAAAAGCTTGCAATGGCACGCTGGAATGTGGAGTGCTGTAAATCATGAACAGTATTCGATCGCGACAACTGGAATCAACTGCTGTTGGTGTGAACTTCCCCGTAAAGGAGTACTGTTTGCTTTTCCGTAGCATTGAATCGACAGCCTTCTCGTTGACCCGCAAACTCTCCTGCCCGGAATATGCATTATCAACATGCACTGGTGTCCACAACCAAGGGGATCGCTTGAAGAATTCAAAGCGCGATGATGCTGGGCTAGCATGCGTTGGCTGACCCCCATCTGTTGGGGTAGAGTGCTGCATGTCGGTTGGAACAGGTTGCATTAAGGCTTGAAGGGTGTCGAGATCCAGTTCGAAGCATCCTCCATCTAAGTCATCGGTTGCGGGTGGAAGTAGAAACGCGTCCGTAAAAGAGAACCCATTTGTGTAAGGTGACGCCGAGCCGTCAACTAGAAACCCGGGGCCAGGTGGCGCTGCAGAGATAGCTATAGTATCCTCTGACATTTCCTGGTGATGAGCTTCAAGTGAATGCGAAGGCTCCACCGTGGATGGCGGAGATGTAACAGGGAATGATGCGTCATTTTCACTTGCGATGACCAGCGAGGGCTCAGGGGTAAGAAGATCCTCAGAAGTTGAATTCCAATGAGAGCTACTTTTGCCATTTTTCACTGATGGCAAACAAGGCTCACCCCGACTCAAGCAGCGTTGACATGGCTTCTGATCTGTGCATTTAGATTTGCTTTGAACACATGCCTGGCATGCTCGACTAGCACGCGCCTTTCGGGAATTTCCTTCTTTGCGAAGATGAGTCTGTTTATGTCGATACAGAAGATCCCTATGACTTTTCATTAGTACTTGCTATTTTTGAAACCAAGCCAAGGCTCATGAGCTATCTCCGTACCCTCGATTGAAGGCTTTAGGGCAAATGGAACAGCGATAAGGCCGGAGGTCTTCGTCTATGGCTTAGGTCAGTCTCGCTCTGCACTCAGAAGCGGCAAGTGGGGAAGATAGGGCGCACCCACGAGAATGCAAGTGTCGAGCATAGTGGTCTGAGCGCTCGAACGAGCGATTACACCGGTCACACCAGTACTCAGCGTCCGATTCTTTCCCGGCCTTTGAACGCTTCAGGTTAGGCGGCGTGCCCGCTTGACTGTCCGCTGAAGGCATTGAACACTCGGCACGGAAAACGGAGGGGGGCAATTGCAATCAGCCTGGCATGATGTGTCCGCGGAGGGGTGGAGGGGTGCTTGAGCCAGCAGATATAAGCTGTTGCCGGGGGGAAGAAACGCATTGTGGATTTTTTCCCCGCAAATGCGGAGGTTCGGTGAAGCTGGGGGAGCAATCTTGGCGCGATCCCCCACCTCTTCCGGAGGCGAAAAGCCGGAGACATTATTTAATTTCAATGGTGCGAATCGCCGAAAATGGTAGCGTTATACGCTGTGAGATTCATTCTAGAGCTATGGCAGACAGTCTCACTCCTGTTCACTTCTTCTCCCATGGATCCACGGCCATGCTCGGTGAACAATCCGACTCGGCAGACTACTGGAAAGAATGCGGCGATGCAGCGCGTGGCAATGGAATTGAGCACGTTGTGATTATGGTAAATTTGATCCCAAGTTTCCATCAAATAGCGTTTCTGCACGAGGTGATTAACAAAGTCCATAGGGCGCCCATTGGGCTGCTATAGGGGACGAGATTCAAGTTGCTACCAGCCCGAAGCCCAAGAAAGCACCGATTGGCGGTGTTCATCCTAGTAAATACGTCGACTACGAATTGATCCCAGATCTTCCCATGTGCGAACGTGTTATATCGACCCTCCGAAAAAATGGGTTCAATGCATCAGCCAATCCCCATTTTGACTGGATTCACGACGTATATTTGATCTTGATTCGCACATTCCCGGATGGTTGTCCTCCTACAACAGTGATCAGCATGAACGCTCGATTTGACCCACATTATCATCTGCGTGTCGGGGCGGCGTTGCGACCCTTGCGCCGAGAGAAGGTTTTATTCATCGGATCAGGTGGCACTGTTCACAATCTCTACCGTAACGTATGGTGGCCACTTCTCCGTTATGCGGACAGTTTCGCTATGCCAACGCCTCCTGGAGACTGGGCATTGGACTTCCGTCAGGAGGTTGAGGACGCTATGATGAGAGCTACGGGCCCACAACTCAGGAGATGCCTGACCATGCTCATGAAAATACCCAAGTATCGTGATGCACATGCCACTGATGATCATATTATGAGTGCTATGTTTGTGGCAGGCCTCGTAGGAGATGTGGAGGACGAAGGAACACCAGCTGAGATTGGAGCAGAAGACTGGGAGCTAACCAATATGTGCAATACCCAGTTTACATTCGGAAAATGGGGAGCATCTAAGGCATAAGTTCTGGGAGTTAAGATAAACTGCATAACTGGACAAGCGATTTTGAAAGAATTATGACGGCCCGAGTGGGTGCTACGGTGGACATGTAGGAAATCCGCGACAGTAACTTAAAGTCAAAGTAGTATCAGTATTTGATGTCACTTTTGGTCTGCAAGTCCATAATTAAAAGGGAAAGCGTTGTACTTTTCTTAATGAAGGCTAAAGCCATACATCTCTGCCGATTTAAATTCTCAGCGTTGCAGTGAAAAGATCTTTTGCAGGAAAATAAATCCAAGTTCTAATTTGAATGACATCAATTGATCAAGCTACAGGTTTTGCAAGAGTGAGCAAATCACAGAAATCTCTACAATGTGATCAATTCCTCAATATACATATTGAACTTCTTTTTTAACTAGTCAAAGTCTATGTGACAAAGTTACATGGAATATGAGCACTAAAAGGAACATGAGGGAAGATTTGAAAACGAGACCTGAAAGAATCATGGCTCATTCATACGAATGGCAAAATAATCCGAGATGGATACTTTCCACCCACATGAAGCTTGTGAACACCCTTATTTCGAACCTCCAACTCCACCTTGGCATACTTGGTCTCCTGAATTAGGGGATATTCGCCGCTGACCTGTACTCGCAGAGACTCCCCAGCTTCGAAATCAATACCCATAGCCCACAAACCAATCTCAAGCTCGACAATGGCCCCGGGGGGAACTTTCTGTATTTCAGAGTGCGTATGGAAGGGATACTGGGGATGTATAGAACGAGATGCATCAACCTGACGATGAGAAGCCCTGAGAATTCCAGTGGGGCCGTAGTAGATGGTCAAGTTGCTATACTGATCCCGAGGAATATCCTCAACCTTGGAATATGGGGCAGCTGAAAGGGGAATGTTGACATTAATCATCTCTTCTCCATGCTTATCAAGCTTGCGAATTAGAACATAAATAATCATGTCATCTAAATCGTCGCAAGACATATGAAGAACTGCTTTGGGGAGTCCCATCAGTCGAGTCTTCTGGGAGAATCGATAAGTGAAATCCACCGAATCAACAGGTTCTGTTTTGCTCTCAGAGTTATAAGAGAGAATCGATTGTTTTAGAGGAGCTTGTGAAGCCAGAGTCTGATCTTGCGTAAAGTATAGCTCACGGTATTCAGTGTTTGGTAAAGGGAAGTCCTCAACCACGATTGGGTATTCAGCCGGAGTATTGCCGTAATTCAATGACGCCATGCGAACTTTCGGAGTTTTCTCCCAACCGTTGTTTTCTCCTTTAAGGTACTTGGAGAAAAATGATGCCAATTCATCTTTGGATCCTTGTTCAACCCACAGATCGTACCACTCCTGATACGGGTCCCAACGCAGCCATTTTTCAGAAGTATCAAGCTGCATCCAACCACGCACTGAACCCATAGTATGAACGAAACTGGAATAAGACGCGACAACATATGTCGGGATTTTGATCTTACTGATTTCAGCGCGTTTATCAGCCCAATATGGATTGATTGTTTGGCTACGACGGAACATTTCCTTGAAATCCTCGAGCCCATGACGACCACGAATTGTTTCACGTGTAATTAGATCGAAGAGCCCGTTATCCCATGCGCCGCCACGAACAAATTGCTCACGGTATAAGTCGCCACATGCCTCCCAAGGTGCAATGGCTTTCAGTGATGGAGGTTGCGTAGCAGCAATGAACCACTGCACAATTCCCAGATGGGAATTGCCAGCCAATCCTAAGTTACCGTTGCACCAAGGCATTTTGGCCAAGGCTTCAATAACGTCATGACCATCTTCTCCTTCCTGAGAGCCCATAATGACAATTGAACCATCGGAGTCACCAGCACCACGAGCGTCGACATTGACAATAGCGAACCCCCTCGGGCAATATTCGGCTGGATCAGGGCCTTCAAACCGTTCCAGACCACTCAAACACCCATCCGGAACACCCACACCCCATCGTACCTTCTTCATCATATTGATTCCATTGTGCTTCTTGCCGAATGGGCTCCATGCGACTATTGCGGGGATTTTCTCGTCCGTCACAGGTCGATAGATGTCGCAGTAGAGAGTGCAACCGTCGCGAACGCGAATCGCGACATCGTGCTGAACAATCATATCTTCGCTTAATGCACGAGAATTGAAGCCATTCCAACCCTTTGAAAGAGTTTCAGTGTGAGGGTTGAAACCCTGATAGCCATTATGACCAACCGTGGGCTCCTTGATGTCGAGATTGGCGACTTGCGATGGAGGTGGCATTGTGAGGGAGTATAGGAAAGAACTAGAGCTCGAAAAATTGTTATGTCAACATGAATACGAAATTCAATTCCAAGCAGATTCTTCTCCATGATGATATACGCTTTACCTTCGCCTGTTGCTTTTCATCTAGATCGGAGATACCCCGCGCCAAGCCCGTCTTCGGTCGCCTCCCCCACCGGAACTGTGCCACTCAGTCCGTGAAGCGATGGCTCATGTTCGCGAGCGCGCAGTTATGGCCCTCGCGGAAATTACTCAGAATTTAGCCGATAGATTTCTCTCCGCAAGACGCATATGGTTATTGTGTAGCGCTGCCTCGTTGATCAACGGGCGATTCGGCCGTCAACCCCGAGATGAGGCAAATACCACTTTGAAGTAACAGCAGCAGTTCCTTGTATAAAGCCGAGCATTTTCGTTCTCTAAATGACTTCAAAATAATCTTTAAAACTTCAACTTGACCTACATTGAAGCTTGAAAGGAATACAAAGCAAAAATACCTGTCACAACATTGAACATATACAAATACTGCAGGACTCAAGTGCTCTAAATCAATTCACAATGGCACCCGGAATTCTCGAACAGAACGCAAGCACCGCCTACGGCGATTGGCGGGACGACTTCTATAAGGACGGATACGTTGTTCTTAAAAACGTTATATCTCGCGAGAAAGCTATGAAGTACCGCCAGAAAGCTTTGAACTGGCTCCAGTCTTTCGACACCAAGTTCGACCTCAATGATCGCAGCACTTGGATTTCAGAGAATTTGCCCCAGAGTTTCAAGGCTGGTATGTACTTGAACTACTGTGCTGCGCATGAAAAATATGTTTGGGATGCGCGAATGTAAGTGATACTAGTAGATTTCCGCCTTACTTACCCCTCGCAAACGTTTGACGCTCACCACAATCCCAGGGAGCCCGAGATACTCGATGCCTTCACTAAAATCTGGGGAACAGACGAGCTACTTGTTTCTTTTGACACTATAAATATCACCCTTCCCGGTCGTACTGATGTTGAGTGGTCGCCGTGGCCCCATGTTGACCAGGCCCCTGAGCGACGAGGCCTTTCGTGTGTGCAGGGCATCATCAATCTCAGCGAGGCTGGTCCCAAGGATGGTGGTCTCATGCTAATGAAGGGATCTTCCAAGCTGTTCGATCGATTCTTTGATCTGAACCCCCCTGATCGCACGCAGGGCATTGGAGCCAAACACTATGACTTCTACCCATTCAAGGAACACAATGTCAAGTGGTACCAGGAGCAAGGCTGTGAGCTTATCAAAGTTTGTGCCGAGCCTGGAGACTTGATTCTTTGGGATTCCCGCTCTATGCACTATGCCAAGTTCCCCGAAAGCGATGAAATCCGCACTATTATCTACGCTTGTTACACTCCAGCTTCTCATGCCACCCCGGAAGATCTCAAAAAGAAGGCCGAGCTCTTCCACCGCTGGGAGACCACCACTCACTGGCCCCACTGCAATATTCACGGCCATGGAAAGGCTATGGTAGATGGAAAAGTTGATCCTCTGGAGCGAGATGAGCCCCTTGAGAAGCCTATCTTGACCGATCGTCTACTGCAGCTTGCTGGTGTTAAGCCATATTAGCTATGGCTTGATTGGTGGCAACAAGAAATCGAAAGACAAATTCTTTTTCCCCTTTTCATGTGAATTGAATAGTTCAAATGTTCAACCAATTATGCGAGTTATGTCGATACATTGGTTTCAAAATACCAAAAAAAGAAAAAAAAAAAAAAAAAAAAAAAAAAAAAAAAAAAAAAAAAAAAAAAAAACTCCTTTTGAACAAACAGAACAGTGGCTTTCAACCTTCAGGTTACAAATGCTGAGCCCTCTTATTTCCTACTCTTAAAATAATAGTATGCAGATTCCAAAGTTTTAGTATCAGATGAAAATTTGCACAAAATTGATCGAATCACTTCCAACTTTAAGGGACCTCTGGTTTGACCATTTTTCATAATAGCCGTAGGAGAATGTAGCTCCTTTGAATTCCATTCTTATTTCAATATGCTACTAGTATAGTACTACATATGTTTATGTAGCGGTCACTTTTTGGCAGAATCCTAGTTGTAAGGTGTGTATAATCCTTCCTGCTTTAGCCTGCCAAGGTCCATCAAGCTTTGAAAGGTAGAAAGCTTCCATCTTCAAACGAAAATGGTGACTTCCTCAAGTACTGTTACATACGTCGCGTGTGGGAAGAACTTGAAGTCAGATCTAATTAGTCATAGAAAGAAATAACGGAGAGTTATATTTATTTTGTTCAGCTTAGTACATCCATGTATTCATATGAGCTACCTTTTCAAAAGTCGTCTCAAACGTCTTTTTACCAGAATGGCAGCGAAGATGGTTCCAATTGTGAGAGCATCTGTGTATCAGGCCCAATCAATCAATTTACTAGCCCACTCAAGGGCTGCCCGTGGTAAAGACTGGCCCAGGCTACAGGTCGCCGTGCTCCCAGTTCATATTTGGGAGTAAGTCATGCAAGTGAAACTCTCCCATTATTGTCGGCCAAAGAATGCCAAATTCATCCTCCTGTTCATCAATCACGGTAGGCATCATGGTCATGTATTCATTCATTGGATCGAAAGATGAGCCTTGATTCTGAAAGGCCATTTTCAATAAATTGATTATGGTGGCTTTGTCCGTTGAACCACTTTTGGGAGTATGAAGCTCTATTTGTAGAAGAATTTCTAGCATTTGTGATCCTTGGATTGCCAGATGGCTGCAGGAATTAGGATACCCAATGGCAGTAATGCAGTACCGGATCAACCTTCGGCGCTCGGTTATCTCTGTAGAGACCGTCGCCTCTTTGAAGCAAATCAAGTGAATGGCCAAGTATACACCTGCGGCTAATGTGGAAGCTGAGACAATCCTGAAGCAGGGATAGAATGTAAGTGAGACTGGTCCGTCAAAGCAATTTGGAAATTAAGACTTACCAGTGGCACTGGTGCAGTCGTGGCACCGGCTGTTGACGCATATGCAGAGTCTTAAGAGCACTTTTGAGGCCTCTCTCAATGATTATATCGGTATCCGGTCGGCCAATGAGCCAAAGAACCAAGGAAGCCCGAGCTATAGTTACTGAAAGCAATTGAACAGTGTATCGGACAAGATAGTCCTGAGCTGTGACCCAGCTTCCAGTTGAAGGCTGGGTTAACATTGGAGCCGTTTGACGAATCATAGAAGCTTCAATTGCTTCGACCTGGTTGAGCACGACATTAAACCTGTCTGTATTGAGATCTCGTGGAGCTTTCACATTAATGTACACAGCGCTTGCAAGCTGTGACATTGTGAGATGGTACTGAAGGGGCGATATGTTGGTGGGCTCAGGCAATTCGAGCCCCAAAAGTAGGTCATCTGTATCACATACCTGCGGTGACAGCACGGTATTGAAACTGGACGGGGTGATAGATGAGGGACGAGTAAACATTCCAAGCCTGTAAAAAAGGTCAGTAACTCATATTTTGACGAGAGACACGGAACTGTATAGGTAATGGAGCGAAGGAGAAAGCTCCGTGAAATTATTTATGTGCAGGTGATAGCCGAGAAATCACAAAGATGCAAAAAAGTCAGGCGTGACTGGGAACTTGAATGTAACATTGAACAGCGTTTGCCATATCACATATTGTGCCAACGCCCAACTGCTGTCGAGATTCCCTATTACTTACCAGTCGCAGATTACAAGCGTCCACCACAAGCGACGACCTAATTGGCGATTCTCTGGAGAACCCCAATTTGAATTCAGTGCCAATCGCTGTGAGAATCGATCTTCCGATGCTAAGAGATGCATGTCGAGAGCTCTGGCGGTATTTGTTGCCAAGCCCAAGAGAAGGTATTCCTGTTCCATCTCTCCGAAATGACTATGGGCCAACGTCAAAATCGCCACAGCCTGAACCGTCCTCAAGTCCGCTCTAGTCAAAGGGCTCGACGCTTCGAGCTCCTTAATTGCAGCTTCGTACCACATTCTAACAACGTGTCGGTCTCGCTCGGTTTCAATGTCTGATTGGCTGGCATTTTCCTCAAACCCATTGAGGCGTGGTAAGATTGGTCGCTCTTCCGGGTCCATATACAGCAATCCGACCTGTCATCACGTTAATCCGCTGCAATTCCGGAAAGTATTCGAAGGTGCTCTAACAGTAAGAAGACTAAAATATACCGACAGCCATCCATGATCATTCCTAGGTGCAGAGATGTCGCCTCTTTCGATAGAATCCCAGAAAGCACCATGTTCCCATTGAAACACTTTCGCCCTGACGGCACAATGAATCCAAGTGAGATTCGTTAGCGCAAAATTCACGATTTGCTCACTTGACGTCCGATCTGGAATTAGCATCAGAAAGACTGGTCTTTCGGATTGATAGAGTGGAGCAATAGTAGTCTTTTCGGGGAGATAAGTGGGGGCAGGGGGTTTCCCATGCGAGAGAGACTCGAGTATGACCAGAAGACCCTCCGGATTGGTTCCAACATGATTCGATTGGCATGTCGAGGCTGTTTCACCCAGCCGAGCTTCAAGTACGGCTATCCGGTGCTGGAGCTTCAATTTGTCAGAATCGATCTGATCCGAACTGAAGATCTTTGTTAGTCTGGGGCATCGGACGGCATACGCAGTGGATCTTTCTCACTTAGCCATTGGCTGGGTGCTGAATTCCGGAGGCTTGCATGCCCCAGACTGTCCACGACGCATGCAGGCGCTGCAAGGATATTCATGGTCGCATTTGATCTTTCTCCGAGCACATTCGGTGCAACTACGGGGTACCCTCCGGGTGAAAGGATGATCAGTCATTATGAGATCGCTGTGGTGAGGTCACGGTTTACCATCAAACGGCAGATGATAATTTCGTTGATAGTATCCGATAGTGAATGAAGATCTGAGTCGCCCCCGCGGGAGACTAGTTTAAAAAAATTGGTTATCCCCCACATCACCCGCCGGCCGGGGAGGTCCCAGAATTTGTCCCGGTGGTGGATCGCCTCCGCAACTCCACACCTGTCACTTTCATACACACGTATATATCAGGCTCTGTGCTGGCCTCAAGGGAGGATGAATATTTTGAAGGAGTACAGTCATTTCTACGCGTATCTAGTCTCTGTGTGATACATTCTCCGACATGGCTGACGCAAAACCATTTGATGAAGCCGTTGAGTACGTGGACAAGACAACTGGCCTCAATCCTGAACCTCGCATCACGGGAACTGTGAGTTTGATCGAGGATGGCGAGATCATTCTGATTCCCCGGCCGACAGCGGATCCTCAGGGTATGTCCTTATTTTTGGAGGGTAATGGTCGCTAGCTAATATTTGTCCTAGATCCTCTGAACCTCCCGGAGTGGCACAAATGGCTCATCCTCATTATAACAGCGCTTTGTATGTGACTTACCTCACGTAAATCTGCAGATTGATTTTGAAACATCATAAGCTAACGGTCAGTTATTTCAAAAGATGCCATGACGGGGAACCTACTCGCAAGTGGAATTGGTGTTTTGGTACCTTCATTGAACCAATACTACAACAATGATCCTCGTGTAGACGATCTGGTGACATGGCCAGCATTCTACATGGGCTTAGGTAACCTTATTGCCATGCCTATTGCAGATGCTATCGGTCGTCGTCCCGTCTATCTCGCTTCCAATCTTATCATGATCGCAGGTAGCATTTGGTGCTCTTACGCGAACAGCCTGGGATCTCATATAGGAGGACGAGATTTTATGGCACTGGCCGCAGGGCAAAGCGAAGCACTTTGTGTGCTCATTGCAGAGGTATGCAATAGAGACCCGGATAGATGGAAGTGGTGCTAAGCATGAAGATAGGAAACCTTCTTCTTACACCAACGTGGAAATCGGATTGCATGGTTCTGCTCTTTACAGACTCTAGGAACCGCTGTGTTTATCATAGCTAGCTCATATATCAGTACTAATCTAGGTTGGAGATGGTGGTATGGTATCTTTGCCATCGTGACAGGATTCACCTTCTTGGTCTCTATATTATTTGTTGTCGAGACCAAGTATGATCGAAGTCTAGAAAGCTTCTGTACGCTATCGTGATACTAAAAGTGACTTCATTTGCTAATAACGGATTTCTTACAGTTGGCAGAGACAACGACAGTCTGGAGGCAAAAGTCACTGCGTCCCAGAGGCGCCACTTAGATTTCGTCAACTTCAAAGCAAGATCATTCTGGAAAGATCTCATGCCTTGGGGATCTGTAACGCCTCATTGGAAGGAAGTTCCAAAGTTTTGGTATAACCTGGCACAACTTATATTCTTTCCCGGTGTCTTCTGGCTTGTTCTTTGCAGTGGTGCGCTTTTGGGAACTTATATTCTGATGTCGGCAGTATTCGCCGAGGTCCTGATCGCGCCTCCGTACAACTTTAACCCCAAATATCTCGGATTTGTCATGGGCGGACAGGCTGTCGTTGCTTTTGTTGTGCAACCTATCGCGGGATACGGGAGTGATCTAATTCTAAAATGGCGCACAAAACGCAATCATGGCGTGAGCGAAGTGAGTATTTACTTTCTCAAGCTCGTGGACGGCAAGAAACTGACAACTAGCTTCAGCCCGAATTTCGACTTATCCCCGCTATTCTACCCGCTGCGGTAGCGATTATTTCATGCGTTATATACGGCCGCTCATGTCAGCATCCAGAGGATTGGGCTTGGACTGGTGTTGTTATTCCTATGAATGCCCTATTCTATAGCTTCGTCAGTATTGTTGTTATGGGATTTGTCTACACAATGGACTGTTATCCTCAACGGGGTCATGTTGCAATGGTCGCACTTTGTGCTGGACGAGGCTTTATCAGTTTCGGTATCTCTTTTGGGACAACTGCCTTTGTACGCAAGTCTGGCTATGACGGGGCATGCGATATCTGTGCAATTGTTGTCGGGATCCTAACTGCTATTGGGTTTGTGATATATTTCATGGGTAAGAGCTTTCGCAAGTGGACTCAGCGCTGGGCTGTGGACGAATGAACTCTGTACTTGCAAGAAGACTACCAAAAGCCTCAGACCGCAGACCGAACTCAGGGGCATAGGTAGACATCGACTTTAGCGCCTGGGCTTGCATTGCTCGGAATGTTGCCCATGCATGTTGCCCATGCGGTGAGGATTATGTAGTGAACTTGGATTATCGATGATGGCTGAAAGTTTGAAAGTTGATCTCAATGTATACTTGCAATTTCAAGTGTTTTCTTTTCATAAAGAACTCGCTCAAGCTATAAGATACCTACAGACTGCTTAACAACTTGAACGGTTTAAGTTCACACAATGTCCCAAAGATTTGGACATGCGCATAATAGTACCAGTTGACATACTACGAAGTCGAGGTCAACCGGTGCAGCCTAGCTTCGGAAACATATCACAATGTATACATCATGATCGAAGGACTCAAGTGCTTGTAACGCTATTTTGTCACGTCCACGCGATCAATTGAAGTACACATCCATGTCTACAGAACTTCGCAGAACCAATCCCCCTGGTGAAAATATAGAGGGTTCTTTAAGTGAAGGTGATTAAAAAGGCTGACAGATTAGTGACGTCTGTGGAAAGGAGAGAAAGAGAAGAGCCTCGAAGGTGCATGTGAGTTGTGGTCTAGTATACCTATAGACCTCGGGACCTGGAGAGGTCGGTAACATATCACCAACAGAAGATCATGATATTATCATCAGGTCCCAGGTTATATATCAAATATTTCATGAATTGGATTTTCAGAGCTGGTATGATACCACAAGACCTTGCCATATAGAATTGCAACGAGGGGAAGTGGGTAGTAGTGCCGGTGGCCAAACCGTGGGAATGTATTAGCAAGACCTATTGATTTACCAGAACATGAGTCCTGAGAGTAATTTGATACGCTTACTACAAGAACAGACTCCAACCCTTCTGCAGGTGATATGTCACGTATAACGATACTGGGTTGCACTCGTTTTTGTGAGACAACCTTGACCACCGATGAGGTAGTAGGATCAACTGATGATGCCTAAATATCATCAGGGTCATTTCCAAATGATGATATATGTCTAATTCCCTTTTGACGTCTCGATGTCTGTCTAGACTTTGTTCTCCCCTTTCCCAGACACTGGTTTTGACCTTGAGACTGCTCTTCGTCCTCTTCAAGACCCCCAATATCACGATGTGTGACCTGAACACCGAGTCTCCAATGCAAAACACCATCGCCATCCTTAAAAACAATAAGCCTTCGGGCAAGTTCCTCAATAAATGCAACACTTCGATGGTGACCCTCCTCGCAACATATCGTCAAGGTCACATCGATGTCAGGGTCTTCCATTTTATCCTCCCTGCTTGGATGACCATCTATATCAGAGTTGTTCTTAATTTGTTCAGAGCCTGGAATATTGTCTCTATTCTCAGTTGAGTGAGAAATTTGAGCGCAGCCTTCTTTCACGGTGTGAATAACTTCTTCTTGGACTTTCACCAAAAATGCTTCGACCTCCCTATTTTGAAGGAACTCCTTCTGGAGGCGCCTATTAAGGCCTGTCGATTTGAGCCGAAGTTGTCGTGGGGGGTTTGGCAAGTGCCGAACATTGTAATGTAGGATTCTTTGGCATCTTGCTTCTCTATGCTCTTGCACAATTGGTCCGTTGGCATGGCCATATGAAATAAGTGACACATGGACCGATTTTGTGCACGTCGTTGCAGATCCCATAGTCAAGCTGTGGTGAGCTTCAGGTATGATAAAACCAGGTTCAGTAGGTAGGTACCTATGATGAAAAGCAATACAAGCAACACGAAATTAGATCTCAGCTCCTGCCAACATTTGAAACTGTTGTGACTCTTGTGAGTCACCGCAGCTAGACCGCAAGTCGGGTGTCTGTAGGATTAGTCATCCCCGATCACCTGGTGCTCCTGCCTAATCCATCCAGCGATCCAGACAGATAAGCCATGTGATCACATAGGGTTCCAGGGAGCATCTCAAATTATACGGACTGATTTTGTCTGTGAAATGGGATGGTCGCTTGACGATAGTGGAATATTCTTCTCTCGATTGGTACAAATTCAGTTCTAATAAAAAATATAGGGATATTTAAGAGATCTCATCTTGATATTGCGCTCACAACCAACTACAACCCAGTATTTTATCGAAACCCAAGAACTCCGCCAACCAATGGCAGCAAGGTTCTACGTGCAAATAGCCATCCTGAATATCCTAGACCAGAGACAACTGGTAGAACGATAAACAGCGCCCCCACAATTATTCCTTGCTCAAAGAATCCAATGGCAGTTCCAGGTCCTTGACCTGTCTCACTTAGACATCGTGTCTCACGCTGGCTGAGAAGCTCCAATTTTCTGGACAAAGGGTGCTTCAGATCTTCAAGTTCAAAAGCAGGGCTCTCGACGGGAGCAATGATTTCTGGCCTTGCGCGGGAAAGCATCTCTTTAGTATATCTCAGGTTAATAGAGAAGTTCGTTTGCTTTGTTGGGAGAGCCGGCCCGACTACAGCAACAGGAACAACTGCAATCAGTAAACCAGACCAATGAAGATATCAAGATACTTGTGTTGAGTTTCTTACCGAGGAGCGGTGCTGGAATGTGGTTGAAAAAAGACCAATGACTATTTATCTGCTGGCTCAAAAACTTTCCAGCTGCGGGTTCTGCAAAGTGGTATGCGACAAGATACTCGGGTCTTTATACTGGGAGTCAGAATATGACCATGGATGAAAATACCTGATACTGTAACAACAACTCACACATTTGACACTGCAAGGACAGTGTCTACTAGACTAGCCACCGTGACCAGAGTCAAGTATTGCCCATCACCTCGCTCGACAACGAATGGAGAGAACCTAGACAATTTCGGTTTTTGTCAGAGTTCAGGCTTTATATAGAACATTTCTGATGTCGTTTTCTCCTACCTTTGATGAGCATCGATCATGAATAATCCTTCCCTATTTACAAGTTTTACCTCTCCTTTGCTCTCCTCTTCTGCCGCGGCTCTCCTCCACGCGACTTGCTTGTTGTTCGCGATGCGTGAGGGGAAGTTCCGTGAAAGACGGGACATAGTATCGATGAACTTGGTTTTGATCCATTCATTGACAACAATGAGATCGGGGGCATGAGGAGAACGTCCAGAAAAAGCGAAATGGGCGGACAAGATCTGCTGGGCCGCCGTCTCAACGTCTGCTGTGCGATCAATAATCGCAATGGCACGAAGGTTTGGCAGTGATATAACGGAATTGATTCTATTGGTTGTACCAGTCTGATCAATCATCAGAGCAACCGAGAGAGTGGCATGATCATTCACGGGGCCATCGTTTAGCGCGTATATTTCCCAGTCCAGAGGTTGAAACAATGATTTCAGCAAATTGTCAATGCCATAGTCCTCACACTATTAGAAATCAGTTGTAAGAGAGTATTAACGGGTGTCGATGAATATTTTAGGGAGTGTAAGCGTTGAGAAAAACCTACCACCTCGACGATGAATGTATTTCCAGCACGAATGGCGCATGCCACCGCTGAGATAATAGAAAAGAACCGCGTGTGAGTTGTTGGTTTTATCACCACTACTCCATACCCCACGCGGCGCTCGGTGTTGTTTTGACCTCTTGCAATTTTGTATTCATTTGCGATCTCATGATCAAAGTCGATCGCTTCATAGTGTTGCCTCACCGTCGAGATTGCCATAGAAAATTCCACTCCAGCTTCCGCGTCAGTAGCCAATGCACCAAGCCTGATGGCTCCTAATATATCTTCGCGTGAATCCAAGATACTTTGGTGCAAAACCTTCAATTGACTTTGTATGAATCGCACATTAGACATTCGACCATCAGTTGCCGCAGCCGCAACACGTTTCAAATGGGACGGCATTTTGCAGTTTTGGACACAGCGAAACCACCCAAATTAAGAGATAGAATGTTTGTAAAATTTATTGAGCAGGAAAATAACTCTTTTTATTTCAGACGAAAATGAGCTTACTCCGCAAAATATCCGCTTGAGATTCAATGCCGGAGCTCCACACATCCTATTGCCTGTGATCCCCCACCGGAACCAGCAAACCCCAGGTGTCTCAAAGTGAGATCTCTCCCGGATATAAGACAGCCTAAAAGAAACAGATTTGAGTTTCGATCGTTCGCTAAAATCCATATCCAACTATCTCGAGACCATTCCCTGCCAGCATCACCCAGTCATGGCAGTACAAAACATTGCCACTCAACTTTCGTCATCGCCCAGTGAATATCATATTCAGCTGACTGGCACCACTGATGTACCTCCAGTAAAAATGACTTCTCGTCGTGTCCTGGGAAAGAATCCCGCCCACTGGCCTACCAACTACAGACGAGTGCCTCCTCATCGACCCGTCAATAAAAACCTAGACCCATCGGAACGACCAAACGGGGCGAGTACCGCGGAATGGGTTTTCGTGAATGTCATGCTTAATGGTGTGCGCTTGAATTCAGTAAGTCAATAAATCCGAAATAGGGACCATCTTGAGCGAGGCTAATGAAAGAACCAACATTCAAGGTTTTCACAACTAGCTATGAGAGCACACTGGGGAAGTTGTATCCTGCTTTAACTAGATACAAAATTGGTGGCGAATGGTAGCTACTTCGCTCTTTCAAATAATGAATGAAGTAGCTTTACTGGCAGGCCAAGCCAGATATTAACCGGTACCAGATTTTGAAGTAGAATCGTCGATATAGTTCAAGAATCGAAACCTGAAAGCCTTGGAAGCTTTCGCTAGCGTCTTTTCTTTCTTCCTTTTTTCTTTTCTTTTCTTCTTTTTTCTTTATGATCTGAAAAACTAGTACGAGCAAGTGCAAATTATTTAGCTCCGAACTTGCATTTTCGAAATATCTATAAAACAATGAAGATAGTTGAACGCTACCTAGGTAGTCCCGGGAATCTTAATTCCCCCCTCGGATGCAAAACATCTGCAGCGGTACATTAGAAGTATAAAAATTGTTGCAAAATGCTTATAAGTTGCCTCATAGTATATACGTAATATTTATGATCTTATTGACCGCACAAAACTTTACTTAGAAAATGCTGTGTCTGATCTTAATTAGGCCTTCTCCTTATACGCTGGTAATCACCCAAAAAGCCTCGAGGTTGCTATTAGCTCGTGACTAATCGACAATTGGAGCTCTTTTCGAATTTGAACATGTTCGAATTTAAACACGCCTCATAGACTGGTAACTATGCTGCCACATTCCCCTATTTGATCCATCCTTCTCTCTATCACCAGGGCATAATTTCCCCACAGTCCAGTTCAATGTTAGCAGATATGATAAAAGTAAAAACGGAACAAGGATATTTGTCAGCAACACCAGTAAAGGAATTTCGTGTGTGATTAGACATGAATCAAATGATGCAGGCGAGTTAGCTCGTGAATTCCGTGGCAATCTGCATCACAATCTCCACGGAGATTCCTGCAATCATGGGGACCTTAACACACATGCAGGGGTGCATATTACGGGCCTATGAAACATTTGGAAAGATAACCAATCAACGATCAGGGAACTGTCATTACCCCAGAAATAGGGTGGATACCTCGGGATTCTCCAGATTTGAGAATCCTATACTTGATGTGATACTAGGGCAATATTTTAACAAATTCTATTCTCTTTGCCTTGAGGAAAATTACTAGTTTTTGGAATAATATTTTGAAAATGGGAAGGCTAAGCAGAGAGGAATTCCTCGTCCCCTCGTGGGCTCAGCCAATACGCTCACATGCATGTGTGCGCATTTGCCATAGTCAAACATTGAAAACTCCCAGCAGCATCTTTGACATTTTAGACACGATTTTATGTACATTACGGACAGACTTACAGGAGTCGCATCGCATTCATAGTGCAAACTTTCCGTGGAGAATGGAAACTAGGAACTACGAGGCTTGTGGCGTTTGCGCGTGGTACTCATAGGCCTCTAAATCTTAAAAGTGGTCCTCATTCAAATCCTTCGTTGTCCGAGGATCTGGAAGGTGACCGAAGGGACCTGGATTCGCAAATGCTTTTTTAATGTATTGGAGGTGGTCTAATCTTGTATACTGTCACTATCCTGGCATTTGGTTTCTTATTTAATTGGATCTTTTCCCAGATGAACATGCTCACAATTCTTCAAGGAAGGGCAAATAATAACTCATTTTGCACTTGATTCTTTTTTTTCACTCTCAGCTCTACCATGCACTTGACGAACAATGATATTCCATGGTGGAGGGATACTGGCCTTTGCCATCTCAACTTCCTTCTCCTCGGTCCAATGCTGGGAAGCATGGAGTTTGGATATGACCAGGCTCTTATATCTGGTCTCCTGTCCAATCAAAGATGGTTCGATGACCTCGGAATCACGAAATCATCGTCTCTCGAAGGCTTAACCATCGCTGCTCTCTCCTTCGGTGCTATCGCAGCACTGGTGCCGGCCGCATACATCACCGACTTCCTTGGCCGCCGCTGGGCAATCATTTTGGCCAATGTGGCTATCATCGCTGGTGCAATCGGTCAGTCCTTCTCCACTTCTTCTATCCATTTCCTGGGCACTCGCCTTGTTCTAGGCTTCTTTGGTGTCATAATATCGGTCTCCTCGCCTACTCTCCTTGCCGAGCTATGCCATCCACGCCAGCGAGCCGTCCTTACAGCCATGTACATGACCTTCTTTTATGTGGGGGCAATCACAGCTGCTTGGGGCGTCTATGCATGTCTGAACCTTCAGAGCTCATTTAGCTGGCGCATCCCCGTTCTCCTTCAGATTTTTTGGTCGGTCACCCAGCTATGTCTGGTATACTTTTGCCCTGACTCGCCCCGTCTTCTGGTTGCCAAAGGACATGTTAGCCGGGCTCGCGCAATATTGACAAAATACCACGCAAATGGTTGCCCAAACGATCCCCTCGTTGAGCGGGAGATTCAGGAAATCCAGGACAGCATCCAATCGGAACGAGAATACTCAGTCATGTTACCGTCAACAAACAGCCTCCTTGCTAGCTGGAGCTCCCTCTTTCGTACGCGGGCCAATCTACGGCGAACTTTCCTAGTCATCTTCCTTGGTCTGGGGTCTCAATGGGTCGGTAATGGGATCATAAGCTATTACTTTACACCCGTGCTCCAAACTCTGGGGATCACTAATTCCTCTAAACAGCAAGGAATCAATGGAGGACTACAAATATTCAACTGGGTATTCTCCATCGTTGGCGCCTCGTTGGCCGAGCGTGCTGGACGGAGAACTCTCCTTTTGATATCTGCGGGAGGAATGCTGGTCTCCATTGCCATTGTCACGGCGTGTTCAGCAGTCTACGAAAAACTCCAGACTTCAGCCGCAGGAAAAGGTGTTATCGTCTTTCTATTTGTATTTTTTGGCTTTTATGACATTGGATTCACACCGATTCCTCCCCTCTATGTCACAGAGTTATCACCATTGTCACAGAGAGCACGGTATCAAAGTCTTTATTGGTTTGCCACGTCCGCTGCTCTTTGCTTCAACCAGTATGTCAATCCTATTGCCTTAGCGGCAATATCATGGAGATATTATCTCGTTTATGCGGCGGTGTTGTTAGCGGTGATTGTGGTTCTGGCCTATATTGCCCCGGAGACGAAGGGCATGTCTCTCGAGGCCGTTGCAAAGCTATTTGACAATAAAGATAGCAAAATTGAGAATCTTGAGACTGACAACAAGCATGAAAAGGACGGAGGGATGGCTGAAACAGTGGAATATGCTGGATGAGATATCGATGTCCTTGGCTTGGAAATCGACCAGCGTGGCTTTGTACCAGGCCTTTCGAAGGAAATGATTCCATCTTGTAATGATGAGCAGTGGAACTCTGCAGCGGCTCCCGCTTTTCCTTTCTTCATTCGTCCCCCAGAATTTTGTAGTCATCCATTTGCACTGTTACTTGTCCACCTACAGAATCGAGGCTTTTAGCACTGTGCTTTCTAACTCCTTCCCAATGCAAACCTTATAATATGGAAGTTTCACTAATATGTAGTGATTATGAATCACTGAAGGTATACAAAATAATTATTCACACCGGGAGGTTCCCCCTTGGCTTTGTGGTTTTATTAGACAAGTCGAATCTACAATCTGCATATCAGCGTGCTCGGACCGGGAGAATTTCCAGACGCTCCGGATATCAACACCATATCTATGCATTGGCAACATTGAAATTAATCCACCTTCAAGTTTACGCCCGAGCATATGTCCAATTTCAAGATACTATGGATTGTTTGTACCTTGCAACTTTGGAAGTAAGCAGATATATCCCAAGTAAATCATATGTTGATCCGAACTTGAAGTTCCTGTTTAATTCTTAATTCAAATGTTGGATATGTATTCATGGGTAATTTACGTCAAACGAACTTTCAAAGTGTTTCCTGGGCTTTCTATTGTTCAGGGCCACAGGCCACACCCCTTGATGTACTTATTGATATTAGTTTCAATCTAACGAATGCGATTACGATACCTCATGCCAAAATCCCCATCCACGATCTTGTGCGGTATTACCTAAATAGATATCTCGATATGATGAATTATCGAATATATGTATTGTAGGAGCAATAGAAACTCCCCTAGCCATCGTAGGAAAGTTACCATGATACTAGTATTTTAATATTCATGATATTCCAAGGTTTCAACTCAACTTCTGCAAGACATTCTGTTCATTAACACCCTCAAGCTTTACTATCTTCGTAATAAAAAAAAGTGAATTTATGAGAATGAATGTTTAGCGCGCTTGACTATCTCTATTCACTCATGCTACCTTGTTCAAATGTTCGAATGTGGTGATATCCAAAGCTAATACGGCTTGACACCCGCCAGTTTCAGAACAGTATCATTCAAGACTGGCTTCTCGAGGGGCTCATCTCGCTCCCCTGGACAAATTTCACCGTCTCTCATCGCCTTCCCTTGGGCGAAGATATTGCAATGAGGCCAGTGGGTAGTGCCCTCATAGCGGTGAAAGATCTCGACTTTCTTTTGTATATCCTGTGACGTCGCCAGGCTACGTGGCGTATAAGTAGCGTAGATGATAGTGCGAATAACATCACTTTGAGGAAGAGATGCGTAATGAATGGTCCGCGAATCCCATATGATAAGATCACCAGGTTCAGCATCCACCTTGATCAGTTTGCATCCATGGTTCTCGAACCATGCCACATCTTCGGTTGAATATCCAAACCAATCAAACTGACCAGGCGCGTCTGCTGCCTTAGGCTTGGGAGGGTGTTCCTTAAAATACTGGTCGAATAGTTCAGAACTGCCTTGCAGAAGTTGCAAACCCCCATCTTTTGGCCCAGCCTCAGATAAGTTAATAATTCCTTGAGCACAAGCCAGTCCCTTTCTAGTTGGGGACTGATCAACGTGAGGCCAGGGATGCCAATCTAGATCAGTTCGACCCGGCAGGGTGATATTAACAGCGTCGAAGGACACTAGAAGCTCATCTGTGCCCCAAAGCTTTGCAAAAGGCTCGATAACTCCCGGCTCACTACGGTAATAAGTGTTAGAAACATAAGTACTTCAAATCGAGAATTATGTATAATAGGGTGGAGGATACTAACGAGCGTGCTTCCCAAACCCATTTTTCATGGGCAGCACAGTAATTCAGTACCATGCCTCCATTCATCAAAACCGGGAGATTCTCTTTTTTCCATGTCGACTGATCGTTGATGTCAAAGCCGAAGGGAAATTTCTGGAACCACTGTAGAGCGGTCTCACGATACGCGTCGGCACGCTCACGTGGAATTGCGCCTTTGATAACCGTGTAGCCTTTCTTGAAAAAGTCATCACGCCAGTCTCCATAAGCGCCTTGCTGTGTTTGCTGCTTGCTAAGTATATCACTCTGTCCACCGACCACGGTGTTCTCGTAATCGTGTTTAACGTTATGACTGTTTTTGAGGTATCCACTGTTGATGGATTCGGTGGGGCGGATGGCGGTAGTTGCAGACATTTTGATCGAGACAGGTCGAGAGTGTTCAGTTTGATGATTTGAAGCAAGTCGGAAGTTTGGGTTTCCTTTAAATAATCAACTTTTCAATTTTCACTAGATTCACCATCTCAGCGATGAAGACCACCTCCTTTATAACCTCAGAGCACTCTCACGACACAACATTTCGGCCTCGTATTTACAACGGTCTTTGTTCAACTCACGGGGAAAAGTGGAGGACCGAGTTCCACGGAGTTTGGATCTCCACATCGAGCGACACCACTCGGAGACCCGCAATTCTCCGTGGAAAATAGAACTGCAAGACGAACGGTCAAAAGCCTTGGTCTTGTAGTATTCACTAGAGCTGTGGAGAAGTGAGGGGAAATTGATCCCTCCACATGCGTAGGTTGGATGTCATACTGTAGTCTATGCATGCATTCTGATCGACCAACAAGGATCGAAGTCGGTGGCTATGTAGGTGCAAAAAGCAACTATACCAAGTCTACTGCCCATTCTAACTAATACCAAACATACGTACATACAGTGCAAAAGCTGAGACTAAAGTATTAGTTTTGTCAAACTAGACATATTGTGTAAAGCTGCACTGTGTGCAAAAAAAAAAAAAAAGAAAAAAAAAAGAAAAAAAAAAGAAAAAAAAAAGAAAAAAAAGGGTTCGCACCGAACTGTTGATGTCCCGATTGGCGAGGTTTGCTGAAGTCATCACTTCAAAGATGCCGACTCTACAAGAACACTCTAGAAATGGAACACAACCTATCTATAGATGTAAAGGGCAGGAATTGACTGAGAGAATGAGGAAAGAACGAACAAGGGGGAATGAGCAGGAACACGTGATCCAAGACGTCACTCAACTGAATGCTTGTCCAAACCTTTGAACTCTCCCTGGTGAGGAAATGACAAGTCTGGGGTCGGTCAAAATTTCATGGAGTTCTCCACACATGTCCTTGGGGTTTGGTGTTTTTGAACCGCTTCACTTGGACATGGTGAAGCGAGGACATATCTCTGCCATTGTACATATTTTCGACTCCCCATTTTCACTCCGGTTGGGGGGCCAACGATTGATACCCCCCACCCGGCACCTAGCCCCGGTGCCACGATCAACCCGCCGGCTGTGAGAACCGAGGGTTTCCGACGCCCTTCAGGTGCACTTGTGCTCTCCTATACAACCGCAAAATTTTATACAGCGTTCCCGTAATGCCACCCACCCGAAGACAGAGACCAAAAGCAGTAAGTCTCGCCTCATTATTTCTGATACCTCCTGGTTGACTAATGGCATCTGGATGTCCAGTGTGACAGTTGTTGGCACCGCAAGGTAATCAATGTCCGGTAAAAATCGTCTCGACGGGAGTTGACTGGAATGCCTTCAGATTCGATGTGACAACAGACACGGCCCTTGCCGCAACTGCCAAACATACAGCTCACGTTGTATAGTCACCCGAGGTGATGGCGAGGTGGTGGAGAGGCTTCCTCAGGCTGTAGAAGGATCCTCTGATAATCCTCAATATACTCCCCGTCCCATTGATTTACCCTCTGGCGGCTCTCTGGCGCCCCAGTCCGTCGAGCTAACCCCACAATCTTCCTCCATTGTCGCGCCAGTTTTTGGCAATCAAGTGACAAAATCGACAATTCCTCAAAGCCCCGATCGGCCGCCAACTCCATTGGTGACCTCTCCTACGGTGTTTGGTCACTCGAACCGTAGCTTAGAAGGAGTTGTCACAATTGAGAAGGGAGTTACACCGCATCTGTCAAAATATGCAGGCAAGGTCTCATCACAAGTCCTTGCGAAATCTGCAGAAGAGCTATTTCAAGATGAGGAAATACGAATCAGGGTGATGGAATTCTACCGTCCGATCATGCGTTTTGCAGAGGAGATTCCCATGATCCATGCCAATTATTGCCCAACTATACCAAAATCTGTCGCTAGCCGACATATAGAAGGTACATGGTAACACCCCATTCTTCGATTCTATGAGACTCACCGGTTGCTCGCTAGTTTATTTCATATCCATTAATGCTCTGTTTCCGATTCTTACGCGGGGGGACTTCGTGGCACTTTTTAATGAATTTTACCATCAGGGCCACTCAACAAATCCTGTATTTATCTGTTGTCTTCATATGGTGCTAGCTCTTGGGGCTCGAAGTGAGGGGCTGCATGATGAGGCAAACACCTTTTTTGCAGCTGGCTGGGACTTGTATGGTAAAGTGGTGTCTATGCCCTATCTATCCAGTGTGCAAGCTCTTCTTTTAATGGTTCGTCTAAAATCATTTCGAGCATAAATCTACACTCTAACTTTATTTCCAGGCTTTGGAATTGATGAGCTGCAACAAGGAGGGACAAGCAATTCTCGCTGTTGGCACCGCTGTGCGTATCGCACAATCGCTTGGCTTACATCGCTGCCTTTCGGCTCATAAGCAGCCGCGCGAGCGAGGCTTCATTGAAAGAGAGTATGACCCGAGAACACGCATTTGGTGGGTTTGTTATTGTCTGGATAAGTAAGTGAAATTAGGAAAAACAACGGTAAACAAGTTAAATGCTGATCTGGGCAAAAATTTGGATAGAAAGCTGTCTTTTGAAGTCGGTCGGCCATCAGCAATAAACGACATAGAGTGCGATGTTGATTTGCCTCGTTCCACGCAAGTCAGCCCTGGCTTTGAAGCAAATCCGGAGGACGATGAACTATTTGAATCTATGATAAGACTTTTCCAAATCCAGTCCGCAATCCTTTCTCGTCTGTTTTGTAGGCCTTCCATCTCCCATGAAGACCATTTCTTGACGCAGGAGATCGAAGAGCTGGATAGAAAACTAGTTGATTGGAAAGAAAAGCTCCCCCCGGCTCTTAAGTTTGACGAACAGTTGGTCGGAGTTTCTCCGATGGCCAAATCGATCAACTCCGTTCTTCTTCATTGTATTTATTACAACACGATGCTGGTTACTCACAGGGCAGCTCTTTTTGGCGATGCGCCCTTGCAACCCCGTCAGCGTACTCATCCGCGGATGATGGCCGCAGATGTTGTTTGTTTAAATTCCGCACGTTCACTTGCTCGGATGCTGAACGATTTAGTAGCCTCGGGCAGCTTTGCAATATCTGGGTATGGATTGGCACCTCATATCACGATGTCGAATTGATGCTTACTGTTTTGTCAGGTGGACATCCTCCTATGTTGTGAATGTCCTATTCACTCTGTACATTGGGATCATGAAGAACCCGACGAAATGGACCTCGGACACAGATGTGACTTTTATCAAAACTCTACCACACTGCTTTTCCAAGACATGTAACACGGCCTTTGCAGTGTCGTCTTTTGATGAGCTTTGTGCGTCGTTGATGCGAGCGATCGATGTCATGAGGCGGAGAAGTCTACAGTCAACCGAACCATCTCGACCAGTAGCTCCTCAACCGGAAGGTTCAAACTTCGCCAATGTCTATAATGAGGATTTGCCGGAAGACCTCAGTCAGGATATTGATTTTCGATTTGGGGACTTCTTCGGAATGTGCGGCGATTCGGATCCTCTTTCATCTATGCAGATGTGGCCGTTAAGGTTGGACGAGACAGCTGGAGAAGAATTTCTTGGGGAGCAGGGATAAACTGAATCCGTTCGACATACGAACTTCAATGGGGAGAAAAGGAAAGAAAGAAAGAAAGAAAGAAAGGGAGGGAGGGGAACCCCCACCCCAGAAAGAAAAACCCCAAACAACTACTTATTTCCGGGCGCTGTGATTTTCCACGGAATTTGATGGATGAGTGATCCTCCCCCACCAGTCTCCACGGGGTATTTCAAGCCGCAGAAGACAACTTGTACTGTATAAAAAAGCAAACCTTGGACTAATCTCATCGTTTCAATTAAATATCAACAACCCTCTTCCTTTTTTTCATTTGACAATAAATCCTTACCATCTTGTACAGTTTTTTATTTTTTTTTATTCTTCTTTTATCTTATTTTTTTAACAAAAAACATGCCCCCTCCAGTCTTCATCGCAACGAAGCCCATTGACCCGCCAAAGCTAGGACGCAACAACTACCTAGGATTCAAAAAAGGCCAAGTGGAGATTTTGCCGAAGGGATGGAATGGATATCGTTCTCGACCATTGCCTTGTGATATTCTAGTTGAGCATGACGTGGAAATCACCGTCCGTGATGGCGCACGACTCTATTGTGATGTATATCGATCACCCAACACCGGCCCAAGCCCTCTAAACCAAGTCCCTGCTTTACTTGGGTTCAGCCCATTTGGCAAAAAGTTTAGTGGTCTTGCAATGCTTAACATGATGACCCCTTGGAATGTCGGCGTGCCTGATGGTCACCTTTCCGGACTTGAAAAATTCGAGGCCCCTGATCCTGCTGAATGGATCCCTCGAGGCTATGCAATTATCAGCGCTGACACTCGTGGGACGGGCGATTCGGATGGTCCTGTAGTCATTATGGGTACACAAGAAGGCGAAGATGGATATGATGTGATCGAGGCATTGGCTAAGAAAGAATGGTGCACCGGGGCAGTCGCAATGGTTGGGAATTCGCATCTTGGTATCACGCAGTACTTTGTTGCTGCTCAGAAACCACCTTCACTGAAGGCTATTGCACCATGGGAAGCCTGCTCAGACCTATACCGCGAGCAATTCGGTAGAGGTGGAATGTGGCATGGAGACTTTTTCGACTATATATCCAGCATCTTCATCCAGGGTTATCATGGAATGGAAGATTTCAAAGAGATGTACAGACGCAGTGGCGGACTACGTAACGAATATTGGGACGACAAGCGACCAGATTTAGCAAAAATCACGATACCGACTTATATTACAGGGAGCTACTCGAGCAATGTCCATGTCATGGGTTCTGTTCGTGGCTGGCTGGAAATCGCGGCGAAAGATAAATGGTTCCGTATTGCACCATGGCAAGAGTGGCATGATCTTTGGGTTGAGAAAAACTCCTCCGATGAGCTCCAGACATTTTTTGATAAATATCTGAAAGGAATTGACAATGGCTGGGAAAAGACACCACGAGTACGCGTGACAGCGTTGAAGTTCGGAGAGAAAGACCCCGAGTACAATATTGTTGTGGATGATTTCCCTCTTCCTAATACAAAATATCGAGTCTTCAACTTCTCTGCCAATGGACGTCTTCTCCCAGAAGGCGTAAAAGAGCAAGAAACTGGGTCCATATCCTACGATTCTTCTGCTATGGAAGGGGCTGCTTTCAAGTACGTTTTCGATGAGGACACCAGGCTAATTGGCCTTCCAAAAGCTATTATCTATGTTTCATGCAATGAAGCGGATGATATGGACTTGTTCATTATTCTTCAAAAGCTTGATCACAATGGTAAAGTCCTCGTAGCGCTAAATATTCCTTGGTCGAGGGCCCCTGTCAAGACGATGTATGAGATTCAAGACAAAGACAAGAGCGATCTAGTTCTATACCCTGGACCAGTTGGCATGCTTCGGGCCAGTCATCGCGAGATTGATCAGTCTCGTTCAATCCATCCTCAGTATCCTTTTCACCCTCATCAGAAACTTCTCCCTACTCCTCGGGGTGAGATATTTGAGCTTGAGATTGGGTTGTGGGCTATGGGCATTGACTTTGAGGCTGGGGAAGGCCTACAGGCTCATGTTCTTGGGCAAAACCCGACCATTGCAGCTTTCCAGCCCTTGGTTGGAGGATCCAAGAGTGGTGTAAACAAAGGGTTGCATACGATTCATTGTGGGCGTAAATATCCAAGCCGAGTCATCCTCCCCTTTGTTTGATAGCAGAACACTAGCAGTTGAGAGAGACCGCGTCTAGACGATTGAAGGGACCTCGTAATTAGCCATCTTCAACTTTTGATCCAAAATCCCAAACTTCATGTTCTATGCCTAGTTATCTGGATACCATTTGATAGATACATAGCTCGCCTTCCAAAGTTTTCTCAGTAAGAACTGGGACGATCCTATTTAGTTCTCGTTATCCTCCGTAAATCCTCTCCTGCGAGAATACACTTTTCATTTGCGGCAAAAAGTGAATCCATGCTGCCGAAAATATAAAGAAGAGACAACAAGAAGGGAGCCCTTTTTGCCTATTCAAATGTTGGTGAACGTGCGGTTATGTGCAGAAAACGGGGTTATTCCGAAGTCCTGAACCTCTCCCGCGTTTCTTGCACCCCCGCAAGCGTTCTCCAAAGTTACACTGTGTTTACCTCATATCTCGAAGGAGAGCAGACCATCATAATTCCCGATTTCCTTTGCCGAATTTTGAAGGATGTCATCTAGATGGCTACGTCATTCAGTAAAGGCAAGGTTATAACTTATAGGTATGTCTGATTCGTCGATTATGGACTCCATGGCAGATATTCATGATGTGAACGACGGCTCGGTTAAGTTTGAAGGTTAGCGCTGACGATCAGGAAAGAATATCTCCATTTTGATCAATAAACAACCGGAATTTTGCATCACTGCGGACCATGAGATACCGTGGAACATAGCCGGAGTGGAACATTCAAGTTGTTGGAAGTGGGTACACGGTATTTCCAATTATGACTCCGTAACTTTTCCGTGGAGGTCCCAACAACAGACCCTCGACTATTATTCGAGGCATTTATTAATATCTGATGGCTCCCCATACCAAGATATTAACATTACACCGCAATCCAGAAACATGGGGAAACTAGCTCTTCTCTCTCTCGCCAGCCTCCTGGCCGGGTTCTCGTACGCTGGTGTCAACATCACGGTGGCCCATCACGAGGACGCCGCGCCTTATGCCGCAAATATCACCAAATTGCCCCTGAAGGTCTACGGGGATGATGCCTATTCCGTGTGGCATCGACGTATGACGCCACCGGAAACGCCCAGATGCAGGTACCCCGGTTACAGCCCCAGAACTGAAGTACTCAAGAAGGGGTCGATCCGCCGCGAGGGTGCTAAGCCTCTGCTGACCGACATCTTGCATCTCCGCGACGTACCATTAAAGTTACGCGATGGCATTGTCATATATGTTGACATTTTTCGCCCTATTGAAGACGGCCAATATCCGACTATCATGAACTGGAGCCCTTACGGAAAGGAGATTGGCAATCAACACCTCGACGACTTCAAAGGACGATACAACGTTCCACTCTCAACCGTGTCAGACATGCAAAAATGGGAGGCACCAGACCCTGACCCATGGGTGGCTGCAGGATATGCCTTCGTGCTTCCCGATACTCGTGGTGCACTCTCTTCGGAGGGCAACTTTCCTCATTGGGGCCGACAGCTGGCCGAGGACGGTTATGATACTATTGAGTGGATAGCTGACCAGCCTTGGTCTACCGGCAAGGTTGGCATGGCTGGCAACAGCTGGCTAACTATCTCTCAGTGGTTCATCGCTGCCGAGAAACCGCCGCATCTTACTGCTTTAGCGCCATGGGAGGGCTTTGTGGATACAATGCGAGACCAAGCCATGCGAGGCGGCGTGCCGCAAACTGGTCTTAACGAAGACTTCCTTGAGATTCAGTCGGGGAATCATTTTATTGACGATACCGTGCACATGGCACTACGTGAGCAAAATGACACACTTTACTGGCAAGACAAAGCTGCCCATTTAGCTAATATTGATATCCCCGCCTATATCGTGGCCTCTTACGAGAATACACTACATACTCGTGGAACCCTCGCTGCGTTCAACGCCATCAATTCGACTCAGAAATGGCTGCGTGTTCACAACAGCCACGAGTGGTACGATATGTACCAGAATTCAAGCCAGGCGGAGCTTCACCAGTACTTTGACCACTTTTTGAAAGGGGTTAAAAACGGTTGGTGCGAGACACCAAAAGTCCGCATTTCGCTGCTCGACCCCGGTCGCAACGAGGACATTGTCAATCGCGTCGTGGATGCATGGCCGCCGTCCGAATATACTCAAACTAGGTTGTACCTAAGCGCGAACAAGACCCTGTCACCCGAGTCCAGCTCTCAACACTCCAGTATCCCATATGCTGCCGCTAATGGTTCACTCACTTTTCGCACACCCGAACTCAAAGAAAGTGAGCTAGTGGGTCCCATGAAATTACGTCTATGGGTCGAAGCTTCCGGGTCGAACGACATGGACATCCAGGCCAATGTTCAAAAAGTTGATAAGAGTGGGCATCTTCTTTATCGCCAACTGCCTCAGGGTGGCAACAGCACTACAGTTGCGACCAATTACCAGCGTGTATCACGCCGCAAAATCGATCCAGCACGCTCCACGGATGCCGAACCATTCCTTCTACTCCAAGGGGAGGAGCCGCTCAAGAAGGGTGAAATCGTGCCCATTGAAATCGGTATCTGGCCGATGGGTCTACGTATCCATGCTGGTGAGGTTTTGCAGGTTACCGTGAAGCCTTTCGTTTCCACTTCTTCCGTCGAAACCTTTGGAATCGCCGAAATTCCCGTCTCGAAAGATTCTTTCACATATATGCCAAACGATACTAGTGTGGTGATTGAGAAGTTCGGCGATCCCACTCAGTGGATGCCTGAGTGGGTTGAGAAGCAGGCACCTACTATCGTGTCCCCCAATAAAGGCAAGCATATCATCCATTTCGGCGGCAAATACGATAGTCACCTACTTGTACCTCTCAAGGAGGTCTGATAACCTTGGAAGTCAGAGTTGTCTTTTATGAGACTGTCAAACCGCACAATGACAATCAGGCGGATTCACTCAAGTGCTGATTAGGCTCACCTATAGTCGCGCGGCACTTTTCAATCTCAAACAATATACTAGATACAGCCAAATATTTATTTTATCAAGATTTCCTAGTATTTTTCATTGCACATCCAGATGCCTGGACTTTGGCGAGACTTCCTACTAAACTAATCAATTCATTGGGTTTTAGGTCTGAGACTAATTTATGTGAATTTATACTATCTTAGTATCTATTCAATGCTGAATCTATTGATTAAGGAACTGTAAATACTATTCTCTATATTTCTTCTCTCTATGCATAGATTTCTATGAATTATTAGCAGGAAACTGGGGTCCAGACGGGCATTGATTGTTCCACTGTGCGGAACAAGTGGGGGGCGGAACTCAACATTGCAGTGTTTATTAGATCCGCCACCGGAATCTCGCCCGGCACTACGGCTGATACCAGCCGGAAATTCCAAAAGCTAGAAAAGTGATGATGCGGTTATTATTAAATAAAGCTTGAAGCAAAGTCCACATGGAAATTGAGTATGCAACTTGGCAATTTTCTCTGATTCTTATCATCCTCCCGGTGCCGACCGTGTAGATTTCGATAATGCCTAATCAAATCCGAGATATCAGCGAGACGTCCGTGGACGAGGAGAACCAATTGATCTTCCACAAAAATGTCTCAGTTCCTCTGAAATGGAATAGTGGAGTACTACGCGTGAATGTTTACCGTCCTATCACGGACGCAAAATACCCTTGTCTTGTTACATATGGACCATACGGAAAGGACATTTATTATGGAGAGTATGCGCCCAGCCATCCCAAAGATTTCAAGTTTAAGATTGATGGAGCTAATTCCGACATCTATGGCAGCTTCCACGAAAAGTCATTCTCTGAAGTCAATCCCGTCCATAAATCTCAGTATTCTGCATGGGAGACACCCGATCCTGTTTTCTGGACCAAGCGCGGCTATGTTGTAGTTCGTGCCGATGAACAAGGCCTGGGCCAGTCACCCGGACTATTAGATACCATGTCTGCCAGCACAGCAAACAGCTTTTTTGACTTGATCGAATGGGCAGCCGTGCAAGATTGGTCTACCGGTAAGGTTGGATTGCTGGGCGTAAGCTACTACGCCGGTAAGTCGATCAGAAACAAACATTATGCCTGCGACCAGTCTAACTGTGGTCCGGTTCAGGAAGCCAATGGCGTGTTGCAGCAAAGCGTCCCAAGGGCCTGGCTGCCATTGTGCCTCATGAGGGTATGTCCGACTACTACCGCGACCGCTGTCGCCACGGCGGAATTCTATCGAACAACTTCATCAACTTTTGGTGGAACCGACAAGTTATCACCAATCAGTACGGTCGGCCCGGGCGCTCGAAGTCTGGTCGGGGTGAAGACACCATTGAAGGTGATTTGAATGCCGATGAGCTCGCACAGAATTGCAGGGACCAAAATGCAGACAACGCTGCGAACCCATTCCTAGATGATGAGTACCATTCTTCAAAAATATTCCGTCTTGAGGATATCGAGGTTCCGTTGCTGAGTGTTGCGAATTGGGGAGGAATTACGCTGCATTTACGAGGTAATGTAGAAGGCTATACGTGGGCTGGCTCGAAGTACAAATTCTTGCGGTTCATTGTTGGCAGACACGATTTACCATTTTATTATGACGAAGAGGTTGCAGTCCACCACAGCTTTTTGGAGGCATTTTTGAAAGATAACGATTATGCCGGATGGAAAACCGGAAAAATGCCCCCTGTCAGTGTTTGTCTGAGGAAGGGTGATGTTGGCTTCAACAACCCTGCGGGTGAGAAGAGCTTTCCTCGCAGGGGGGAAATGGAGTGGCCCATCGCCAGAACGGAGTATTCCAAGTTCTTCCTAACGCCTGCACTGGGTATAGAAACTTCACTTCGGGGCTTGAATCAGCTAGCACCGTCTGTTTTGTCTTACGATGCGGGTGACTGCTCTGCGGTAGGAGTCAAGGTGCTAGAATTCAAGATGTCGCCCGTTCAGTCAGAGCTCGAAGTGACCGGTAATCTGGTTGCGCACCTAGCTGTATCAGTCGACAGCTCTGTGTCCCCACCTCCACATGACCTGGATCTTGATCTGTTTTTGACCCTACGTCATTTTAATCCCGATGGAAAAGAGATTGCCTACACAGGATCTTCCGGTGACGCTGTCCCTGTTACCAGGGGTTGGCTGCGAACTAGCATGCGCAAGGTTGACACCGAGAGCCCCTACCATAGACCATATCTGCCTAGGCGGGAATATCGGTCAATTGATGCCCAGCCCATTCAGACTGGTGTTGTTTATGAGTGCGACGTCGAGCTGTGGCCGACCAACGTTGTTGTTGAGAAGGGTGGCTGGTTGGTGCTTCAAGTATCATCGGAAGATACAGACCCTGGCGTTGGCCTTTTCAAGCACAATTCTCCGGTAGATCGGTATGTGAAAACGAGCAATTGAGTGCACATGTGTGTTCATGAGATATGATACTAATAAAGATAAATTCACAGCCCCCCAGCAAAGTTCTCCGGCACCAACAACATTCATTTCGACGGTCATGAAAACTATTTGCTGCTCCCTATTATCCCGTGAGATAGTAGCTTGCTTCTCATATGAGAGACCTTTTAAATGTACCGAAATCATCGACATAAAATGAGATAGAGCCCTAAAGACATCAATCAATTTAAACCGTACAGTACATACATATGAGATATAAAGTGATCATAACACAAATGAATGTACCTTGCATTAGTTTCCGGTCGCATGGTAGATCCGTAGCACAGATCAATATGTAGTAAAGAAGTGAGATGGTAGGTACAAGTTCCAGCCGCCCAATTTGGGTCGAGGATGTGTATTCAAGCTCAAAAGCTGTACATACTGGCCGAAAATTGATCACCTAAAATATTCCTGTTATACTGTGAATACGATCCTTGGTGGAATTCATCTGATAATGCAAACCCAGGACTAAGTAGTTGTTCAAGGGCATCAAAGTCCAGCGAGTAGTCATTTGACCCAATGCCCCCCACAAAATTATCTGTGGCAAGAATGGGCGCTGGCGTATCTGCAGGGAAGTCTGCAAGATTTGGTGTCACAATCGAATTTAGATTGTCATCATCATCATCACGTGGAGTGTTTGAAGGATCCTTGAAGGTAGAAACTCCGGTACCAAATGACTTGTTCCGACCATCAGCAATGTTGCCAGAAGTCAATATGGATTTTGCGCGATCAAATAATCGGTACATCACACCTGCACTCCAGTATGTGTCGCGCAAGTTATCCAAGAACAAAAGACAAAGATTGAGTCTGTTCTTTCCCAAATTGGCTTGGAGTGAGCTGCCGGACTTGCAATCGTATAGGTGAATTTGCATTGCAGGAATCAAACATGTAATACTAAAAGATAGATTTCAGTTATCCTGCATTAACGTTTAACTCCTGTATACTTACAACATAGGTTTGATAGATTTAACGACATCGATCTCAATCATTTTCTCGAGCGTTTGATTAGTCGTCGACGCAGCCTCGCGAGCACGGCTTTGTGCCATTCTCTGCCATGAATCACTTGATTGGCTAGGAAATGAGGCTGGTGCGTTCAAAACGTAGGGCCGAAAAAGAACCGTAGTACTGGCTCTGTGATTGTGAGATACATTATCTTGGCAAATCAGAAGAAGGATGGTCGGACGAACTGGTAGAATATTTGTAGGTGGCATTCATGAATGAGGGTAATATCATTTGCCACGTACATCGCCGTTGCTGGAGTCGGCTGGCACTTGTGAAGCTCCGCAGTCAATGAATCGATTTCTTCGCAGCTTGGTCTAGGCCCTTTCAGTCGATAATGTGACCTTAAGATTTGCCCAAGTACTGAGCTGGTTTTCACAAGCTGTACCCACATCTCGGAAAGGTATGCTATGTCCGGAGGGATAAACTTTTCTCGCGCTTCAAGTGAGACATCTTGTAACTCATGCAATATATCTTCTGACGAAGGGAATGTGGCATCACAGTCTTCGTCATGGATTCTCATTGGTCGACCTTTGGCCAAAGACACCCAGCGATCTCGAACCAGGCACGTCCACCAAAGACGCCTACCGAGTCGTTGTCTGTCGTCTGATGGTGTATTGCTTTTTTCTTGTGAAATGGAAGAACGGTGCAGGCCTATGCCTTGAGCTAAAGAAGTGGCAATCCCGATCCAATGCGATGCTCCTGTATGATCCTGTGCGTCCGTATACCAGAAACTCATCAAAAGGACGGATTGGATGAGCAAAAGTTTATCCGTACTTCGATCCACGTCATAGAATGCCTGGTAAGAGTTCAGTGTTTCCTTTTTCAAATACGCGAAAGCATTGGGTATGACATACCTTGGCCCTTCTATACATAGCCTTTTTCATGGCTTTTCGGGACGCAAAGCCAGCTTTTTCCAAAACACTTGCATCAACATACTAATGCAGTTAGTATCCACCGTGGGAGATAAAGATTTTGACGCGTCTCACATTTGTTGCCCCAAGAAACATGCTCCATAGAAGGAGCTGATTGATTTCTCGGCTTCCATTCCGAATATATTCATTTAAAAGTTTTGGGGCCTCAACAACAGGGAGGAAGAAGTGTACGTGGTGGAAGTAGCACCGTATAAGCGCGTCACAAACATCGGGTGGTAGCGGTGAAAATCCGCCTTCATTTCGTATGTACTCTATTTCATGAGGCTGAAACGTTGTCACAGGCCCTGATGAGGTGTGTGCAGTAATAGTCGAAGGTGATTGGTAAGCCTCCTGGGGGACGCCCGGATGACACAACTCATATACGGATTGTCTGGGGCCGCGCGTGTCACCTGAGGCTCGTTAGCCTTTGCCTTGTACTTTATGACTGGAGAGCAAGATTACCAATATAAGAACAGGCAGTATCATCAGGCAGAATCCCATCAGTGTCTGTTGTCGCGTCGGTTGCCCTATCAACTAGAGTATCAGGAATCCCCGGCTCATCTGCTTGTGGCCTAACAGTTGCTGCTTTGGACATGCGCGGTCTTGATTTGAATGATTAGCGGCGGATATAGAGTTGTATGATCTTTGCGTTTACCCACTTGTGCTTCTTGCGCGGCAGAATCTCACAAACAGCTTCCTCGTGCTGGCAATTGGTACATGGCGGACCAGTCTGAGTCACATCACATCGTACCTTGCGTCGATTACACGGTTTACATGCAACACGCGACCGGCGACCCACCCGTCTCTCGAGATTCTCCTGCATCTGGAGATATACAAGTAGAGTGGAGGAGCAAAATTGCCGCGGTTGGGACGTCGGGAAAATCTCTGGATTTTATGAGTGTGCGGGGCCCCGCGCCGGCTCCACTCGGCAACTTCGGTAAATAGACAAACTCTGGTCGATCAGCATAGGAATCTGGGGAAAGGAAGAAAAAAAAACTCCCGGAAGACAGCTGACAGAGCCGATCATTTTAATGCCGTGGTCTATAAATACTGGGAAAGGTCAGCTTGGACCCAATGACACCCAACCAAGTGGCTGCTTTGACCGAGTTTCCCTCGAAAATGGACGACGCTATCAGTCACACCGAGAAGCCCGCCCTCGAGGAAGTTGAAAAAACCGAAGAAATGGCAAAAGGCGAGGTTCAATTCACAGACAAGGATGAGAGAAATCTTGTTCGCAAGCTAGATTTTTGGTATTTGTTCACTCATTGTATTTTCTTTTTCTGTTGACGCTCAAGCTGATTTACGAAGGATCGTCCCTCTGATGATGTTCACGTATATGCTACAAAGCTACGACAAAGGGATTATGAGTGCCGCGACACAATTCGGGTTCAATGAGGATCTGGGCCTAACGACCGTGATTGGCCACGAGGCAGATGGAACAGCCATCACAGATAACCAACGCTATTCGAATGCCTCAATGATTTTCTACATCGGCTATTTGGTGGGAACATATCCAATGATGTTCATGACACAACACTTCCCATTGTCCCGGGTGATCTCGCTTTCAACATTCCTATGGGGTATAGTAGTGATGTCAACAGCTGGTTGCACCAATTATGCTGGCATCATGGTCGTTCGCCTAGTACTCGGCATGCTCGAATCAGCCGTTGCACCCACATTCACCGTCCTAGTCACATTCTGGTGGACTCGTGATGAGCAGGCCTTGCGTACCGGGCTGTGGTATTGCTGTGTTGGAGTGGCTACCACTATATCGCCTTTGATCAACTATGGCCTTGGTCAAATCCGCGGCCCCCTTTCCACATGGGAACCTATGTTTCTAGTCCTCGGCGCCATTACCACCTCCTGGGGAGTGATTTTATTTTTCACTCTTCCAGACAGCCCCCATACAACGAAGGGATTGAATGACTTTGAGCGTCAGATTGCACTTACTCGGCTTGAGCGAAACCAGGCCGGCACCATCACCCGTGATTTTGACAAAGGACAATTCCTTGAGACATTCCGGGACTTCAAGATGTATAGTTGCACGCTGATAATTCTCTTGACTGGCGTTCCGTCTGGTGCGATTGGTACATTTGGAACAATCGTGATCAATGGCTTCGGATACACACATTTTGAATCCTTGGCATTGACTTGTCCCATAGGTGCCCTGACAGCACTGTCTATCTTGATTGTCGGTTATGTCACGCGGAAATGCCCTGGTACACGTTATCTTTGCATTATTATATGTGCCTTAATCTCTATTGCGGGGACCCTTATCTGCTGGCTCGGACCTCGGAACAACAAAGGCCTATTGTTTGCAGGGATTTTCCTTATTGCCGTCCAAGTTGCTGCGGGTGGATTGGCCGTTTCTCTGGCTGCCTCAAACATTGCGGGGCATACCAGTAAGTATCCCTGTTACACCCTCATATCTCTCCGTTTCTTGATGATGGCTAATGGTTAGTAGAAAAAGCAACCACTAGCGCATCCACCTTTGCGGGCTACTGTATCGGTAATATAATCGGCCCGCTTATTTTTGGAGCTTCTCCAGGGCCTCTTTACCGCTCTGGATTTATTGGAAGTTTTGTGTGTCTCTGTTGTGTGGTAGTAATTGCTTCTGTTACGTGGGTCTATTTGCGTATAGAAAACTCGAAGAGAGACAAGAGATTTCAACCAGCTACGGACTCCCAGCATCTGCATTCGATAGAGGAGAACTTGACAGATATGCAAAATGAGGAGTTCCGATATGTACTTTGAGGAATTATCTAATCGCCATAAACCATATCTTACCTCTTTTCAAATTATACTCCATTTCACCTTTCCAATTCATTTTTCGAAATTGCAAACTTCAAGTTTGAGATCATACTCGAATGTCTACGTGCATCTAGGATTCTAAGCCTGAAACCTTTATGAGTACAAGATTTGAAATTCTCAGTAAAACTGCTCGGTGTAGTTTGAATGACTAGTTAGACGTACTAATAATATTTCATGTTTCACACCTTTGTTGAACTAGTGACACCCCTCGCAGTTCTCCTTGCTTCGTATCTTCGGTTGGCCGGGAGTACAAAACTACATATAGGTACATGTATCACCATGGATCGTTGCCGGCAATTTTATTTGGGTCGTTTTACTATTCAATACTTGTAAAGCATGACCGCACAGTTGCCGTTAGCCGGCATATTCCTTTGAACTACTCGGTCTAATTTCACGGAGAGCGCATGGGGTATCCGGGGTAAGCTTACCCCAGATTATCGTAGTACGCTCTGGGGACGTATTTAAACCCATTCTCGCTCGAGACGACGACATTGTGCACATCTTCGATTATTTTTTCTTTCCAGTTCTTGGGCTACGACATGTCTAATACCATGGCGACTTCTTACATCATTATACTCTTTCTCCTACGAGTTACACTCGTAGCAGCTACGAGGTGCCAAGGAATGCACCTTGCCCCACAACACTCTGGGGGAGATCTCTTAAATGTCTCAATTTTGAGTGATGGAAAAGATCGCAGTTATTTAATATCTCTCCCACTTGATTATCATCCGCGGGTGCCAGCGCCTCTGATTTTATCATACCACGGAGGGAACTCATTGGCCGAAGATCAACTGCAACTTGACCAACTTACCAATCCCGAATTCAATACGCAAGCTTTTGTCGTATACCCACAGGGGATTGATGTAAGAAAACTCTGGCGCGAGAGAGATTCTATCTTAGCAGAACACTTGCTGACTGTGTGACTACAGAATAAGTGGCAAGGTGTTCCAGGTATCACAACAAACGATATCAAATTCACGCATGAAATACTTGACGAACTCCTATCTCAGTACTGCATCGATACAGACAGGATATGGACGACGGGGAAGTCCGACGGCGGGGGCTTTTGCAACATCCTCGCGTGTGATGCTGAGATGTCCACCCGTATTGCAGCTTTTGCTCCCGTATCAGGGGCATATTACGTGGACACATTGCCGTGCATGCCCAGAACAGTGACAAATCCCTGCCGTCCAGGGCGGAGGGATATTCCATTCCTCGCGTTCCACGGCGGTAACGATACCACTATCTCATACTCGGGCGGCGAGCGCAAAGCCGCTTGTCTTCCAACCATTCCACATTTTATCCAAGAATGGGCAGCACGGGATACGTTGAGTAGCCGGCGAAACAGAACAACGCCGATTGCATCAAACACAGTCTTGTACTCTTTCGGATTCCGGGGCCTGGTGGGCTTGATTTATGACTCTGTGATTGGCCACGACTGGCCCAGCACGGTCGCCAATAAAGATAACCAAAAGGCTGGTCACCATGTAGCTAGCTTCAACGCTACACCAATCATCATGGAATTCTTCAACCGTCATAGTCTCATGTGGTGAGGGGGTCGGCAATATCTCGGTCAAATATGTGAAGTGGGTCACTCGTTCCAGCTTGAACTTGAATGCTGGTGCGGTCGGCTATTTCGGTAAATATCTCCTGACGTCGGGCAACTCGGTAATTAGTGATTCTTGGTAATGCAAAATCTTGAAACCAATCATGCCCAACACTGGTTATAAAGGATTCTCGCAGGGGTAATCGTTTGAACCTGTCATAATTCTACTTAGAAAGAGCTTGTGTAACATGTCAGCTATTCCAAATGCGAATGGCCTCGAGCCTCGGTTCTCCCTTCCGGACTCAACGCCCCGCTCGAGCAAAAGGGAGCTAGCCATTGGTGGGCTGAGGATCTACATATACGGGCTTGATGAGATTGACTCAAGCCCCTCAGAGAGCTTCCCTGGAGAAGTTGCTGTTTTATATATGGCGCATAACCGTACTAGGACTTATCGTGTCATGGAAGATATGGCCCATGAGATTTTACATCGGTATCGAAACGACACAAGAAAGGGCGATTCTGTGAGGCTAATCGCTGTCACAATGAATATGAGGAACCATGGAGACCGCGAGGTAATTATTTTGAAGTATTTTCGATTCTTTATTTGGCCTGTGGATAATAATAGTGGAATCAGGTCGACCCTCAAGCAAATCGAACTTGGAAAGACGGGAATGAGAATCATGCGTATGCTTTTGACCATTACATGAAAGGAGTTTTCGGCTGCTAATTTATCCTAATAGAATGGACATCATATCAATGATTCATGGATCCGCCCAAGACTTCCAACTCGTTCTCAATTATCTCCCCTCCTATCTTCCCCAATTCTCTCGATTTTACAACATCATGGGCGGGGTGTCTTTAGGCGGACACACTGCTTGGCGCATCGCCTCTATTATTTCGCCAGGACAATTCGATGCCTACGCAATGATAGTTGGGTGCCCGAGTCTATCTAAGTTATTATTGGGTCGTCTTGGAATTGACCTATCTGCCATAAACGATGATCAACCCTTTGACTATGAGAAGCTTCGGCAACTTATGACCCCTAAGCAGCAGCGACGATGGCCCAAGCCTTTAGCTGAAATTGTCCATCGAGATGATCAACAAGTTGCAACTGAGTTCCCTTCGGATGTTCCTTTGTTCCTTTGCAATGGCATGTATGATAAGCTTGTGCCTGCCAAGTATACAGCTACGTGGGTTGAAGCGAGACGACAAAGCCCTGAAGGGTCCCAGCAGGATATCACTTTCTTTGTTCAAGAGAATACAGGCCATAGCTGCACAAAAGAAATGGTCGCAATGATGGCTGTTTGGCTACGAGATATTCTTCCTCCTGGCGCTGCACGTCCATTTCTATAACTCAGGATTGATATATGGAGTATTCAAATAGGGCTGGCTGTGGGAAAAGGGGTTATTTAAGCTATCTTTATATCTAAGTGCTCTGTCCTACTCCTTTTCATATCAGCGCTATATCTGGGTCTTTCCGGAGCATAAATAGACCTAAAATTGAACTGGTACATATAAAAAACACTTCCAATAACTTCAATAAAGTTGACGTCTTTTTATAACCGGTTTACTTTCCATGGATTGCCTCCAGTCAATTGATGTATGTGTTTACTACATTCACTCCATATGATTCCTACATATTCACTATCAATTAGTTTTATTCCCACTTAGCGCAAGCAGGTATTGGCGTCATCTTCCCTTTTTTCCACTCTGTTTGTCAAAACTTGCTCAACAATCTAAAATACACGTGCGAAGCTCCAGGGGTGCGGAATATAGCTCACAATCACATAGGCACATTATAGCCCTTCTTTACTGGATTTATTTACACCAGCATATACAGGGAGGGCACTTTGAGCCCCATAGTACATAGCTTCCAATGTTCAACGGGCTTGAATAACTATGGGGAGAATTGAACGACGCACACACGACCCTGAACACCAAACTGACTTCTCTTACGCCCATCGAACACGCTTCATTTGTCTCTCTTCTTCGTCGTGAACGCATATAATCGCGTAAGCTATCTACCCTTTCTACAAAAGTTACTCTGGAAGCCTTTTATCTTTATTGCAGGGAATTTGAATCAGTATTCATAGGAACTACCCCCCCCCCCCCCAGGGGAGGACAATAGAAGGTGAAACTGAGTCCAACTATTCAGTTTATAGAAACTTTCAACAGCTTGAATACCCAAGCCTCAAACTTGAATAAATCTTGTTATATCGCCAATACGCCTCTAATTATATTCACTTTCACTCTTATATCTTAAGTTTATATAGGCCCATACTGTGACAGGCACATAGCAGTGTCTTGTATGTTCTACGTTTCCTCTATGTATGTAGTGTGCGCACTTGAGGAGGGTGCGGTGTAGTGTGATGTTGCCTGCCCCGATCGGACCAATCAGAGGCAGGCAACAATGATATGGCTGATATCACACACCACACCTCATTTTTCCTTCCTCAAGCTTGCTGTCTTCTATTAGCTTTGCCAGATCCTTTCCAATTTACGTGTTCTTTACGCGTCTTTTCCATCTGTAGCAGCATCACATATACGGCTTTATACTAGAGAATACAATCCCTTTTCACACTCTCCAACGCGTATATACAGCTCATTCAGCTATCACCGACTGTACATATTATATATGTGTATTGGGTGTGGGTAGTTTTCTTTTCCATATCGACCTATACGGCTAGTCCATATAGCCAGAGAGCGCTCCCCACTTCACTAGGTAGGTACTACCTAGTATATATCTACTTTTGAGATTTCTTTCACCACTGTCAGACAAGTACTACTATTACTAACATTTCATTAAGCCTATTTAGGCAACGTCTTCATGTTGGCACTGCAGCCTGAGTGAATACATAGTATACATACCTATTACATCTTCAACGATCATCACTTCCTCATCTTCCAAGGTTCACCTTATCACTTTCTCATCTCCACCTCACTGTTATTAGTGTTATGTTATCGATAGGAGATAGTGAGGCAGCCGTGTGATAGCCTCCCCCCACGTCTCGCTCCGAGTCTCTCTCTCTCTCTCTCTTTCTCCTTCCCCTCCAGCTTCGTTATTCTCGTTGAATGCACACGTTCTGATATCCAATCTGTTACGTTAGGCTCTTAACACTCACCACCTGGCAACTCATCTTAAGTGCTTATTTTCTACTATCCAGGTATTATTCTCCATTTTCCACATCCGGGTGCCCACTAATATGGATTACGATTTACTGCATATGTTCATACCTTTGAATCTAGGTAACTTTGTGGCTGACCTTTCCTATACAGATCTCTCAGCCTCATGGCAGCCCTCACTGGCTTTTTTTCGCTTCCACGAGAGCTTCGTGAGTTCGTCTATAATGACATCCTTCCCCGTGGATCGATTGTCAATGTAAACGACTTAGGCAATGAACCCTTTGATCTCTGGCCACTTCCATCGACCTTAAATATATTCTGTTTATCGAAAGAAATAGCAGACGAGGCAATAGAAACACTTTACAAGTATAACACCTTCTTGGTGGATATCCAAAACAACGGCGAGGAAAATTTGATATGCGGTATGGCGAAGAACCGGCAGAAGGCAATTCAAAACCTTATTATTATGATATCTGTTGGAGGTCCCTCATACCTCAACAGCTCTCCGGATGATTCTCTCTGGCCCGCCGTTCTTAGCGGTCTAAAAAGACTTTGGGTTATTATTGAGCAGTCATGGTCAGACCCGAAACAAGGAAACGAGACAATTCTTGCCCACGAGTTAAAAAGCTGGAAATCTTGGCTGGTCCCATATCTCCAGGCCATTGCCAGTTGCCTCCCCGAGCAGACACAGGTACATCTTGCCTGTAATGGTGCCCCAGAGACTCTAGAGATTGTCGAGTCCATTCTGCCGGGTAGATTTTTGGCGGTTGAAATGCAGCTAGCCAATGTGCTGTTTCGTCGCGGAGAGCCGGAATGGGGGGAAGACTCCTAGTTTTGAATGCTGCATCACAGGCACCTGGGGTAGATAGCCACAGATAGCCACGGGGGTATCGGAACAATCTATTGACCTTTAAGAAACTTTCTTTGTCGTCCATTTATGCTAGTTAAAGAGTAAAATAATTCGAGAGGGAATCTTTTTGCCGCATACATGTATGCATCCCTGTCCTTACGACCAATGTTAGACAACCTTCTCACTAATCCCCCTCTTTATCTCTGTAGAACCTACAAAAGTGTAGCGAGTATAAAGCTCATTAAACAAAATCGAATCCCCAAATCATGTTATTTAGTTCTTACAATGCATCGGTTTTTTTGGTCGGAAACTTTATTAAGTTCACATGTTTCCAAACCCCCCTAAGAATCCGCGACCCCGCTTGAGGCTCCTCCTACACTAATCATTACCTACTTAAGTACCTAACAGGTGCCTACCTAGCTTCCAAGGGTTACTTAGCTGCTACTTAGTTACTTCACTCCAGTTACATATTCAGTCCTCATAATCACTCCATCTATAAAATATTGTAATTTCCTAGGTCCCCTACCTTGAGCCCCAGGTGAAAGGTGAAATTACATTGACTTTCAGTCTCCCTTCGTTGGAAGGTTATACTATCTATAGAAACGGCAGGTTTCGATAGATATCGAGGAAAAGCCGCGATGGGAGCTTATTTGTAACTGATAGCAATCATGCATTGATGTCTTGTCTATCTATTTTCCCGATGACGGCAGGATGTTATCTTCAGTCCTCTCCGTAGATAGTCTCCATAGAAGGCCTCTCTCACAAGATCAGCTAGCCAAATTATCATCTCCAGAAACGACTAAAAGGGTCACTAGAAGGACGTATAAGTCATTTTATAGGCACAAGCTGAAATTCCAGAGGTTGAGAGTAACATTAACACTATGTAGTAGTTTGCCAACTGATAATTTAGCTAAAGCTATATGAAGCCATACAATGCTCATGCAAAATATCATGATGTGATGTTCCAGTCTTTTAACTATAGGACAATCGTGACAAGTGTTAATCCCAGCACCGTTATCAGAGCACCCGGAAACCTCGAACTTGAAACCAGCCGGGAAGTCGCGGAATTGGAATACCCAAAGTATTTTTTATCATAGCCCACAGTCAAATTCCAAGACGGCCTGTTGTCGCTATCAACCAGAATGTCCGAATGCCACGTGTCGATCAACGCAGAAACAGTCAATTTAAGATCGCCATGCAGCTCTAAAGAGGTGTTGTCGGCAGTGAGCGGTATTTTTAATCCAGACGGCTTGTTTCCCTCGTAAGAGGCGAAGGTAGCGTTCGCCCCGTGGCTATCAAACTGAAAATCAAGCTTGGGAGGTTTGCCAAGCTGCCACGGAATGTGGTTCATTGCAATAATGCCCTTTTCGGTGCCTGATCCATTGCAGCTGGGCATATCAAAGACCCCGAGGTCTTGAAAGGTCGCATTGCTTAAGAGACCTGAAGCGTTGTAATATGTGCCCTTTGCTTCTGACAAAGTGACTGGGAATTCTTCCGGTGGATTGAGCTGATCTTCAAGGAGCCTGCTCAAAGTATCCAGATTAGTCAGTTTCTTGCCTTGAATGATTCGGTCGGTGAACATTTGAGGTCAGAACTCACTCGAATGAATTCAAATACCATTTCATTGTTTCCTTCGTGTTGGTGAATCCAAGGCCGGAGGAATTGACATCTAGAAAGTTTTGCCACCCGTCGTCGGATCCAATATTGTAGTGCTGCGGCCACATAGTCCAGAGCATGTTGACAGGGCTAGCTGCGCTGCTGCTATTGGTAGCAGGGACTACAGCAAAAACTGTCTGGAATTTACGAGTGATTGTTTCATTTTTCTGGTAATTCGTACAACCTGGGACGGCTTTGTAATTGTATTCCAAGGTTGTAGTGCCGTTGTAGTATCTGAAAAGTAAGCAATTCTGCTTTTAATCGCCACGGCAACACAAAGGTAATGACTCACGATCCCGTGAACTGGTATAACTGGTGATTGACATCCTTGAAAGAGACTTTGTCTGCTCCAGTGGTATTTCCTGGTCTGAAAACAGGTACTACTAAGTTCAAGTTCTCTGCGCTCCAAGCAAGGCGCGCAAAGGCGCATAAAAATGTATAAAATAAATACAGCCAGTACATAGCGGGCGCACCACTTGCACTGACTGGTTAGGGAAGTGAAATGTCAATCAATCCCTGTAATGCTCTGCAACGCCTTATAATTGCTTCATAACTTGAGCAAAAAAAAAAAAAAAGGATCAAAACTGGCTGCCAAGCAAAATGTTCAGATAGCGTCGCAGTGATCCAGCCCTAAATCTTGCCAAGTTCTTGGCTTCAGGGTCCAGGGAGCCGCCACACTATGGAACTCAAGTATCAGATTCCAAAGTTTGGGGCAATTCTTGGATGATGGCAATAAATATATGCCATCGCACCTGTGATAAGTGCTGGGTTTGCAATTTTCGGGGCATTCGCAAGGACTTGTTCAAGAAATCAAGCAATACTACCCACTGGGTGGCTCGCAATTGATATCTAAGAATGACCAACTTGAAGTCAGTACCACTAGTACCGGGCCCACTTTCACCTAATTTCATCTCGGTTGATCTGGGACAAATTACGATTCCTGGGTCTTCGAACTTACCACTGGTTCATTGTGAAAATAAATTAGAGAAATTATACACTTTCAATGAATGCTTGGGGCGAAACTTAGGGTCGGAAGTACAAAACGCGTAGTACCTTCATTGACAACAGTAGAAGCCTATCGAAGAAGATCATTGCAAATGCCCCCAAAATCATTCACTCTCGGTAGATTGGCAGTTTATCACGAAATACCCTGATAAATTCTGTTTTTTTCTCTCTATGTTGATTATTTTAGGTCTTTCATAAATACACCGAAGATCTCACCGAGGAATGCCAATAACCCGCTTAATAGCCTCATCATTGTCCATGGCCGAGTCAATGACACCCGCGACCTTAAGCACATCCACAACACCATTGATAATTCCACTATCCACACCACGAACGCCATTAGTAAACTTAACGTCCTTCAGCCACTCAGTAGCATCCTCCTCGATGTAAGTGCAACCGAGCTCGCCGGTGCCCAGCAGCTGAATCACCTGCTCTGTATCGGCCTCAAATTCCTTAATTCCCAAGTCCAAAGCTTCAAAAAGCTGCATAAGTCGTATGTCGGTTTCTGGGCTGGGGAAGAGGGCAGTAGAAGCCACAATCATCCACGAGGGCCAGGGAGTAAATATCTCGCCGATCTTCTTCAACGGCACATCAGGCTTTTCTGTCGTTGGGTGGAAAAATGGCTTTGTTGTAAAGTGCTCCCACATAAAGAACTCGGCGGTGGGGTTAGGTGTTTCATCTGGCTTGGCTTCATCCTTGCCAGTAACGCCATTGCGGAGGGAGCCAAAGGGACCCAGTGGGACGGAGGTCAGGGAGTCAGACTTCCATCCTTGCTGCTGAGCGAGGACGAATGACATGATATGGGAGCCACTATCGATACGAAATTAGCGGGTAGTTCTTATATGCATCCTTCGCCGATCTCCCGTGCCATTGGGAAGATAATTTGAAGGGTGTCTTACCTTCCGAGGCGGCTAACACCAACTCTTGAATCCTTCAGGTCAGGTACGCCATTGACCTTGTCACGGTTGCGGCCAGTGACAATCGCCCATCGCAGCGGGTTGTCCACCCAATGACCAACAACCTTGTACCCTCCATCACCAGTGCTCTGTGCTTGCTGCTTGCCAGCGAGACCAGCTACCCAACCCTCAGTCAAACCAATACCAATGTCGATTTCGTTACCACGGAGCGAGGTAATCATATGACCCGTTCCAGACGGGAAGGGAGTGAGTGCGATCTTAAAGGGAAGAGAAGCGACGGCCTGCGATCGGAGAGCCAGGTGGAGTGGGGTTAGATAGTGCTCTACACGTTACATTAGCGCGGTTTTATCAGAAGAAGAGAGATGAACGTCTCACCAGGCACGTATCCAATACGGATTGTAGGCACAGAAGCCATTGTGCAGATTTGATCTGGACTTGAAGGGATTTGGTGGACACAAGAAGTTGAGTATGGCGGTTGCGGTTGATCGCGGGTGCCGCTCCGACTTGAACGCCGCATTCCTCCAAAACGACCCCTCTTGTCTATTTCGGGTTTAGTGTGGAACCCGCATGCTTTTGCGGGGGATGCTGGATTTCATGAACAATCTGAATCATTTCTAGGAAACAACACATTTTGGAATGTTATGTCCATTCTTTTGATACAATATTCATTATTCAGGTTTCTCAAGTAAAATCACAAGGAAGCGTTATATCAAAATACGAGAAATGGATGTTTCACCCTATAGTTCAAGGTTGATGATTTGGATGTCTATATTGTACGTACGCAGCACTCTGTCTATTCTGCTGCACTCAAGCTTGGACGAGCTTGAAGGACACTGGTATACATGATGCATTCATTCCAAGGCTTGTCCCAGCAAGTTTCACCCTCCTACTATCACTCCAGTACCTCGTAGTTGTCGTACTGAAGCCATCCATGTCTGAGGTCGATCTGGTTTCCCCTCAAAACATGGCAAAGACTGGTTGCCAGTAATTCCACAAAGTAGATCATTCATTCATATAGATTCCATCGTATTGATTAACCTCCGGGTATCATCTCCTGTGCAGGAAGCCGATTCTCCATAATATCATCTGCATTCAAGAAATCCGTGCTCGAAATCCGATGCTCAGCAGCTGGGATATCAGGTACAATGCCAGAGGCAACATGACGCTTAACTAGTCTTGCTCGCGCAGCTTCTCGATCAACCTCGATAAACCATAGTTCATCCATGAGATCGGCAGCCAGGCTCCAAGGCTCTCGGTTGAGACCGAGGTAAAGGCCTTCTAAAATCACAACCCTCGAGGTTGGTAAAATAGCAATGTCATCTGCCACTGGATCTTTGATAGCATGGTCAAAACTGGCAGCATAGACGTTTGGGGAATCTGGCGCGATTGGGTCTCGTAATGATTGTACCAACTTGTAAAATCCGTCTGCGTCAAACGTAAACGCAGCACCTCGGCGGTGGATGGCGGTGGCAGCATCGGGCATTGCTGCTAATTGTGCCCTCGACAAATGATAACCATCCATCGGAATGCACACTGCAAAATCATCACTCATCCCTTCCAACTGGTTGATCCTGTCCGCGACAGCTGATGCGAGAGTTGTTTTCCCCGACCCCGGGATGCCAGATACTCCGATCAACATCCGGTGGCTGGCATTGTTGCTTTGAATCAGCACTAACAAGTCAGTCAGTTGAATGCTATTTACTTTGCAAACGTTGCTGACTCATTTTTACCTTGGACCTTTCGTGCTAGTCGGTCAACGTGGTCGGGTGTTTGGTTGGAGATTGCCATTATGCCGTATAGCTCAGGGGGTTGAATTGTTTTGAATTGCAATACTCAACATCTTGGGGTTTACGCATGAGCAAGGCTCCTCCAAAGACCTTAAAAGACCGGAAACTCATTTCCAGCTCCTTGACGAGTCCCAATTTTCCAAGCTATCGGGAAGTTGGTTGCCCGCATACTGCCAACTGCATCGGCCCGTCTGCTGCGCGCGTTGCATGGTTGTGGGGATGGATGTCGGGGGTTTCCCCGCAAATGGCGGCCTCGTCGGTCTGGACACGGAACCGAGATTTTCTAGTCATCATTTGACCTCACGCAGAACGACCACATGGCACCCGGAGCCGAGAAAAAGCTGGCGTAAGTAATGTATGCCGATCAGTAGTGATTATATCTAATTCAGAATTTAATTTTGCAGGTGCTTGGTCTGTCGTCATCGCAAAGTCGCATGCGACCGGCAACGTCCGAAATGCGGACTCTGCGAAAAGAACAATTTCGATTGTCAGTACAAGGCACGCGACTATCGACCAGGCCTGAGAGCAGGCTATGTGTCGCAGCTAGAGAAACGCGTTGGTAAGGAATATATTGCATATGTTAGGCTTTGTGGGACTGAATAATGACTTGCCTACAGAGGACTTGGAGAAAAGGATGGACGAGGTAGTCGGCCAATTATCTTACGAGCGATCCCGGGGCATCGAGTCAACACATACGACAGCCGAAACAATTGCCGAACCCTCTATTGTCTCCGATAGTCCGGAGATGGGGTATAGCAATGGGGAAGAAGTGAATGTTACTCGGCCAGATGACATGAGTTTAGATCACAATGCATATCACGCAGCCACGTTATCAGATCCCCCTGAGGAGTCGCTGAAATATGAGCTGCAGGGATCGTGGTTGCGGAAATATCAGACTTGGTTTCCCATCTTACATCGAACCACTGTGGTCAATGCCTTCTCAACTACGCTACCCGGCAAAACGCTGGTTCAGAAGGCAATCATGGCAGTCACTATATGGGATATACCAGGAATGCTTGCTGAGCAAAAGCAGATTCAGTCGAGCAAACTACATGATGAAGTAATTTTGAATGCGATCTCTTCTTCAAGATTTTCTTCCTTGCAGGCTCTGCTCATTCTAGCGATGCTTTCTTGGGGTGAAGGGAAATGGTCAGAGTGCGGTCATCTTCTAGCCATGTGCAAAAGGTAAGATCATATTTGACTCTCCAATCTCTTTCTTCGTGCATTAGATGATGTGTACTGGGCGTTAATGTTTGCTGTAGACTGTCGCAGCATCTTGGTTTATCGACAATCGCAGGTGTAACGAAAACCCAGTCCTCTCGCCTCTCATCAGAGCCCTTTGACACATTTGCGATGAACCCAACAATAGATCGTGAAGAGCGAATTCGAGCCTTCTGGATGCTTGAAATGCTCGAAAGCATTTTTGCTTTGGGATCAAGTAGTGTCTTTGCTAGTATTCCAATCACAGCTGTTGCCAATATGCCAGGCAGCGAGACAGCTTGGGCCCTAGACAACCCATTTGGTGCGGATTTACCTGTCCACAATCTCCGCTACTCATCTGGATTCTCTATGTGTATCAGTCTCTGTACAATCGAGCTCGGGGCTGTGCATAAATTCCAACAAAATATGCGTCAAGGCGGTGATATGATAGGTGGACTGGAATGGCAAACCGGTGCCCAGAGACTTGATGAGAGACTGACCATCTGGAGGGAAGAGTTCGTCGCTGCTGTCTTTAGACTTATCAACACTGAATATCCACTAGACGCTCGTGCGGAGATGGAGCCATTTATCATCTTGACAAACTGTGTCCTCAACATGTGAGTCACTCGCGATATCTCACCAATGAATCGCTCACTTATTTCACAATCGCTAACACGGGATAGGGCGGTGATTGTGCTATTGCAATCACAGACATCTTTACCTCCTGAGATTGGAGCGGATTCAGAACCGGTACATACGTATCTAACATCCCGCACGGTAGATGTTTACGACAAGCTAACTCATATATTCTTAGTGGCCGTATGCTAATCACCGCTGCATGTATGCCTGTGAAAACATGGCAGCTAAAACACGGCGAATGGAAGACAACGAATTGAAAAATTGCAGTCCGTGTTTAGTTCTGCCGATCTTCACAGCCGCCCGTTTCTACATTGGTAGGTCCTAAGTTTGTATTTTATCTTGAGATCTTTCGTTAGGGCAAGCGACTAACTTTCAAATCTGTCAGTGCATACTAAATGTCTGCATGCTGATGTCTCTATTAATCTGCATTCATTGGCGTATAGCTTACATATATGCAGTCAGCGCTGGCGTCTAGCTAAATTGTTCGAAACAGTTATACGAACAGCTGTAGCAGAGCACCGCACTCCAGTGCCCGAGTCTGCGTTGCCCGTCGAATTCTATGACTTGCGGCATTCTGTCGTTGCGATCTGCGACCTTTTAGAAAGCTGGGCTGCCACTGTATCATCATCTTTTATGTAATATTTCAATCAATCAATGAACCACATCAAAAGCACATATGGCTTACCTCGGGTATATCTTGGACCATGTCCTGCACATCATGATTCTACCCATCATCTACTATGGGTGCCCCACATCACACCCGGACATTGACTCTCCCTCGGCTTCTTGCCGACTTGATACCGCTCCAGCAATCCGCCGGCCCGTGTCTTGCCCGTTAGCAACCAGCTAGATCGGCACCAATTGAGGAGAAATTCAAGGTTCTATCCAACCACAGCGGGTGCTGGGAACTCCGCATCGCACCATCTTCAAATGTTCCCCAGACTGGGGGATTGTGGAGAATCTTGAGAAAGGAAAGTTTTCAAGCTCTGGGTCTTTTAATTTCAGCCTTCCTCTTTGTTCCCTGGCATACATATATGGCTAGATAAGGACGTTTTCAACTCAATGTTGAACTTCTAGGAACCTACCAGGCACTGATCACCTGGGCAAACATCATCATGTCGAAGCCTTACCTCGGTTGCAGGGGTACGCCCCTTCTAGTATGGATTACAGTGTGTTGTACATCGGCCATGGCCCTCTTTGGGTACGACCAAGCGGTCTTCAGTATGTGATGAATGACTCGAGGCTTTTCAAGTTATACACCTATTCTAACTTGATGTGTTACTAGGTGGTATTATTGTGACGAAAGACTTCCTGAATACCATGAGCAATCCTGACGCCAACATGCAGGGCACTATCACGTCGCTTTATGATGTTGGGTGTTTCTTTGGTGCTGTGTCTGGATCCGCTATTGGGTCCTGGCTTGGTCGCAGAAGCGCCGTGATTTACGGAACAGTCGTCATGATGATCGGCGCCATCCTTCAGATCACTGCATACAGTGTCCCACACATGATCGTCGGACGCCTTGTCGCTGGCCTCGGAAATGGATTGAACACCGCGACTTGTCCAGTTTGGCAGAGTGAAACGACCAAGCCCAGCTGGCGAGGCAAGCTGGTTGTACTGGGCTTAGTTGTTAATGTGGCTGGGTTCTGTTTGGCCAACTGGGTTACCTTTGGCTTCTCGTATGTTGATGGAAGTGTCAATTGGCGCTTTCCATTGGCGCTGCAGTTGGTCTTCGGCATCGTCATCTTGTCTACAGCCCCCTGGCTCCCTGACTCTCCGCGATGGCTCATTTCCAAGAATCGAGTTGAAGAAGCAGACTTTGTGCTAGCTCATCTTCAAGGAAAAGATACGACTATTAACTCACCTACCGTTATCGCGGAACGAAATGAGATTCTCCATGCATACCAAGCGGAGAAGGAGCACAAAGTGTCCTGGAGTATGCTGCTGAGGGGTCAGGCAAACGGAGCAGGTACCTTGAGGCGCTTTTTGCTCGGCTTGGGAACCCAAATAATTGTCCAGCTGTCTGGTATTAATGCCACATCCTATTATCTACCCACTGTCTTGGTGAATTCCGTCGGTCTAAAAGAGAAACTTGCTCGGCTACTTACTGCCGTGAACTCGATCCACTATATCTTCTTCTCATATCTGGGTATGATGCTTATTGATAAATGGGGTCGTCGGGGAGCAATGCTCGTTGGTAAGGATGAAATATCACTCTATCAGATTCTCCCATATCTGACAATTCTTACCAGGCTCCTCAGGAAGTTTCGTCTGCTACTTTGTGCTTATGCTCTTGATTCGATCAAATCAAATGAGTAACAATAGTCAAGAGACATACAGCTTTGGCGCCGCATCAGTGACCATGATCTTCCTGTTCTATGCTTTCTTCGGAGTAGGATGGCAAGGCACAGCGTGGCTATATAATACTGAGATCAACTCACTCCATATGCGAATGACGGGATCATCAGCCAGTGTAGCAGCTCAATGGGCTGTCAATTACATGGTTGTTCAGATTACTCCAATCGGAATTCAGAATCTTCAATGGCGATTCTATCTCATTTGGGCGTTCTTCAATTTCTTCTCCATACCAATCATTTTCTTACTCTATCCGGAGACTGCCAACAGAAAGCTTGAAGATATTGATACCGTCTTCAAGGAGGATCTTCGTTTCTGGGTGTTCCTGGATAAGGAGGCCACACAGGTTAAACGGCCTGCTCGTTTCCTTGCGATAGATGAGCAGGGAGTGGAGAATGCAAGGGCAGAAGTCAAGACGGACTTGGGACCTCAGGTGGAACAGGTTGAATAATGGGGAATAATGGCAGCGACAAGAGATATGTAGTTCCCAACAAATTGCATACATCAAATTAATCAATTTATGCACATGTGCCAAGCACAATTTCCAAGGCACGCTCCTTCGGGGCGGGGGCTAATATCGAGGGCTGTGTTGCGCCCGGGATACTATCAACTTGGGTAATAGATCGTCTGACTTTGGGGGCAGGCTACAGGCAGCTATGTTTCTGGTTGCGCCAAGTTCAACTTCAAATATTGGGGATGATATACCTTCAGATGTTGATGTAGATTCCGCGCCAAGTCTAACTTGTACGATTTTGCCTGTCGTTCTTCAAATATCTTTCTGGGCTTGATATTCTCAACCTGAACTTCAAGCCATTGGGAACTTGAAACCTGAACATGTAGAACTCGATCCAATAAACCATCGATACTTGGAAATGAAGACTCGGAAACCGAAAACACGCACCACATGACGTACTGTGCGAGGAATCAAAATATAAATGTCATGTCATTCGGAATTATTACAGATCTATAGTCGCTATGACTTGAATGAATCTCCTCTATTTACAGGGGATATATGCCACAAAAGAAGAAACAAGGAACCGACTATCTTAAGTCATGCGAATATCCTTCTCTTCAGTGCCCCACCGATCTTCCTGTTCTTCTTCTCTTCCTGATCGGTCCACCAATTCTTGCTCATCCTCGCCACGGTCGCTGGCCGCAGCCTTCTTGCCATTGCCCTTCTGGGTATAAATGTAGTATTGGATGCCCAAGTAGAAGTCACAAATGCACTGGAATATGCCGCACAGCTTGAAGGTCCAAGGGATGGGCTCCGTGCTAAGGAAGAAATAACCCATCTTGCAGGAATCACCAATAAGCCAAGCAGCCAGAACAGAGATACGAAAGCCTGTGCATGAGCCCGCACGGTGGTTGGCCACAATTTGAGGAATGGGCAAAGTGGCTTCAACCGCAAGTCCGACGACACCCAGAATGCTGATGTAGGTGGGCAAGCTGGAAAGAGGGGTGAGGTGGATCACGAGTAGGACGGCGATGAAGTATACCATGGTCATCCAGTATCTATATTACAACACGTCAGTACCCTATGTATAATTGTTGGCTTTGTTCCGATAACTCACGGCTTGTCCTCGCGCCATTGCCAGAAATCCCAAGGTCTCTGGAGCCCGCCGGGCTTGACACCACTGAAGGGCGTGTGCTCGACATTAGACCTAGGTCGGTTATCCAAAGCGACCTTCAGCAACACGGCCTGTGTGGCGATCATGACAACAGCCTGCGCAAGGAGGGCGTTGGAATAGTACTCTCCCCACCAATAGAAGACCCTATTGTAATAAATAGGTTAGAATGTGCGATTGTGAACCTCGGAGAAGGACATCCTACTTCAAAATCGACGCGACCAGCATGATCAGAGGAATGTCGAGAGAAAACCCCGCTGAGTTCCTATTGCGATGGATACTGAGAATCTGGTCGAGGTAAGAGGTAAGGGGCGACGTAATGAGGCTATAGAGATAGGGTAGATTAGCATTGTGTCCAGATCTGGGGTGTGGGAGATTTTTCAACGTACAAGACGGGCGCCCCATATTCAATTGCAAGTTGAATCAGGTTCATCGTGCCGGCTGAAACGTTCCGCGGACTCCGGGGACATAAAAATCCAACGAATTAACGTGATTTTTCTTTCCTGATTCCCGGTAGTTAGGGCGAAACGAAGGGGATGCGAGAATTTCAGTAAATTCCCACAGCAGACAACCAGGTACCTCGGATGGCCGTGGACGAGGAACAGGGACGAGTATCGGGGGGAACCAGAAGGGAGAACCAGTCAGCCCCAACGCGGCCCACGAGATTGCAAGCGGCTTTTTTCTCGCCCCATTTTTGGATTATGTCAGCACCCTGTCGATCATCACGCAAAAGGGCAGGCTATAAATAACAGTTTCAGCCTTGTTGACTGGGATCCTGAGGAGATTGAGAAGCACTACATATTCATCTGGATGACAATGTCTCATCCATTTGAGGGCTTGGCGATCAGGGTATCGGCGAACGCAATATCAACATGGTTCTTAAAATTGTATGCACCCTGCATACTTCGTTACTCTTCGTATGGTTTTGAGACATCGACGTTCTATTAATACTGCAAGTTAAGGAGGTACTACTATCCGCCGATACAGAAAATCGGGTTGAGCGGAAATTTTCAAGGGTCTTTTATCATGATGCTCTCGGGAACACACAGGTATCGCAGAGATCTCGTCCCACTGACAAGTCACTTCATCATAATCAGAATTTATAGCACATGTGTACATCTTTCACATTTATAATACCGTGCTTCACGCCCAAAGACCAGTGAAATATATCCTCATTTACGAGAGTGTACCAACCGAATATGGGCCTTAAGTTTGTCTTTGCGCCCAAGTCCAAAGGTTTTGTTGCATTGAGAACATTTAAACTCCCGAGGCGACAGATGCGTTGATCTGATGTGCCGCCATAAGCATGTCTCACGCGAAAAGCCGCCAGGATATACACAACCTTTCCATTCGCATTTAATGATAGGAGGTTTTGTGCTAGAAGCGTTTAGAGCCTATATTAAATAATAAAAAAAAGCATGACAATTTCCGACGAAAAGATACCTGGTAGGAACTTGAATCAACTGGCGACAATCTCTAGGCGCCTCTTCCATCCTTGTATACCTGATCCTCGGCCCAGATATGGAGATAGGATGATGGCCAATACCCCCAAGAAACGGAATTGGTTGAATTGCTTGAGGAAACTGTGCTTGCGATACGCAGCTATTTTCTATACCAGTATAGCTTGCGTTCATCTTGGTACCATAAACCTCGGAGGGAATGATATCTGGGTTGGTTGAATGGAGTTGTGGTTGTGTCAATACCGGCCCAGTATGTAAATGAAATGCTGAATCGTATTGGGGATCAGATAGCGACGGACTTGATGCCGTCAACGATCTATGATCTAAACGCTCCCATTGACTTTTTGAATCTGCAGGTTCCCAATCTGAGGTATGGGTCTGAGATCTGAGGTTCCAGATTACTGTCTGATGATCTCGTGAGAACGCCATCTTGCCGTATCTAGAATTTGAAGAAGTCTAGACTGAGTTCAGCTTTGAACAGCCCCCAAAAAGCCTGAGTCGGGGAGAAGAATTCCTATTCAGAATATGCAACGGTGACATCTTAAATATAACAGTGTCTCGACGGAGATGAAATCGATACTCCTTAGGCCATCATATAAGCTTCCACCCAATGGATAAGCTTGACTCTAACTAGTTGTGCGGCCCGATGACATCTAAAACATAACGTGGCGAGGCAACGGGGCAAGGCAGTGCCATTAGCCAATGACACACATGTGCAAGCAAGCCGGGTATATCTCGAGTGTTCTAGTAGCCCACGGTGTGACAGATATCCTGGAGGAGGCGGCCATAGCCGCAAAGACACGATGATGACAAAAGGAAAATGAAACAAACTCCCACTCTGATGAAGTTTAATATCGATTATCAGCTCAGGCGTGACATCTACACGTGGCTTTTTCCCGATTTCCGGAGAGAAGTTGATGTTTTAGAGCCTATCATCAGACGTGATATCCATGGCCACCTGATTCACAAATCCCTGCCGATGTCTGTTCCGCCGATTAGATCGGAATTCGGTGAGAATATTGGTTACATTATAGAGATTCCCCGATCCAATAAGTGTCATTTTCTAGCATGTTCCAAAGTTTGACCTCACCTTGAACATTTGAAGCCAGAGCTGTGCCACTACTAGCACTTATTGGAAGTTACAGTCTAGACATATACATATAATAGATGGCTTACTGGGCTGGTGTTGCTAGGTAGTACTAATATCTGATTATTTCTTCTTCTCTTTCTTCTTCTTCTTCTTCTTTTTTCTTTCATTTATTTCTTTTTCTTTTCTTTTCTTTTCTTTTTTTTTTTTTTTCGGTAATTTCTTCAATGTGAAATTGAACACAACCGATTTGTGGTCGAGATATGGTATCCCTATCGAGAACTTTGAGCTTGAAATTATAATATGTATATAGTAGATCAAAGACATGCATTTCCGATGATTTTGTTTCCGAAACTCTTATGTTGTGATGAGATGGTCCCTGAAGTAGCCACACGAAAAGAACCTTAGCCGCCCCGAGCCCCACCATAAGATGTTGAGCTCCGCCAAAACAAATCCTCAATTCCAAGCGTCGAGCTTTTCTCCCTAGCATCGACCCTTCAAGAATTGTTCTAGTATCCGAGAATCTCTACAGTGCATCGTATCTCTTCTCCCTTCTCGTTCCCTCCAACCCAGCCTAATTGATCCATATTCAAAGAAAATGTCTTACGAGACTACCCCCCGCGAATATCCCCCCGCACTGCTTTCCAAAGTGAACGCAGCACAATTTATCCCCCCATCCGAAGAGCTCCAATGCCGTTACAAATTTGCTGTGGTCCTTGAAGACCAACCCGGCATCAATGGTCGTATCCCACAGGACGCTAGAGGTGGAGGGGTCTACGATGATCTCGAATCCGCCAATAACGCCGCAATGGATCTGTTCAAGGAGGAAGCCCAAGACTGGTTTGACCAGGTTGACGACTGGTCCAATTTCTTCGAAACAGGCACTGAGCCAGAGTGTGCAGATCCAGATGAGATTGACTATTCAACCGAGAATGTGGTTGAGTGGAAGGTGGATGAGCGAGGGATTTTGCACTTGACAGCCTGGAGTGAGGGTGCGGATGAGGTGACGGTTAGCATTAATACGTTTCAAGTTGATGAAGATTAAATGATATTTATCTTTTTTTTGAAATGAGGAATGAGAGGCGGAGTTGGTATAAAGACAACCCTTGGAAGGGGCATGGATTGAGTTTACACGACCCTTGGAGAACGATGTATTTAGGATCCATGTATTCGAAAGAATTATGAGCAATCAACTTGAATTAAACTGTAATTTTTGCACGTCATTCTTTGTTATTGATCCAACTAGCTGTCTAGTTGCATGGAAATGGGTGGAATAATTTACTTCCCTGAAAGAAAGCGCTAACCTTTTCAACTCAAATGCCTACTATAAGAAAGAAAGAACAAAACAGTGAAAACAGCAGATAGAGAACCAACTTCCAAAATGATGGAATACGCCGCCGATACAACGCTTGTTGAACCAAAATTCCCCCAGGATCTGATGGAGGCAGTCAAAACAGCCCATGACGACGAAGCTACGAGAGAAAGCGTCGCCTCGCAGGACAAACTATTTGAAGTCTTTATCGTCGCCCACGAAAGAAAGATGGTCGCTTCGGAATCAGAATTCATCATAGAGGGTGTTTACACAGCTCTCGAAAAAGCGAACTACAAAATCATGGAAATATTCAACAACCATTACCCAGAATACCCGCCGTCTTCTTTTTACGCACAAGGGATGTGGCAGAGCATTGGCTCGAACTCGGTGGGCTGGTATGTGTCAAGGAGTGGGACATTGTCATTGGAGGTCGAGGATGAAGAAGCAAACCAATGTCGGGTTTACGCAGAACGACACGAAGTGGAGTAATGCGGGTGCCCAGTGATTGGGTTGGTTTCGTCTCCGACATTTATTCAAGTTTGGCGTTTGGGTCGCAAGCGTGGATGCATATAGAATTACGGAAAAGTAAGACCGCGTCTTGTCGAAAATTGCGAGAAGGGGTATACCAAATCAAAAGATCGGATTGAATGCTATCAAATTCTGCTTTATCAACTCTTATGACACTGTGTTGCTGCATGTATATCATACTCAAGGGCAGATACGCCCTCAAAATTCAATTCGCCACGACTTTCCAATTCCAACATTGGGGCTCTTAACAACAGCGTACGACGCTTTGTTACCCTGCTGCTCAAAATACTCGAGCGAGGCAGTGGAGGCAGTCTTGGCGCCGTCTTCAATGACTGTCACGGTGCTCTTATCCATCCAAGCCTTAGGCGGGTCAACGACAACGACCCGCTCCACTGTGACACCAGCCATAGTCTTCAGGTACTCATTTGTCTTGGGTCCCTTAGTTCCAAGGTCCTCGGATGAAAGGACCGAGTCACGGAACTGGAATCGGCGGTGAATATAGCCACCACGTTCATAGTCAAACGTCTCGCCGTCATCGACGTAGAGGCTGCCATCAGCGTCACCATTCTTATTCAGGGTCATAATAAGAGTGTATGGATCCCAGCGCATCAGAGCACTGCTGCGACGAGGACGGTCTCGACGAGGAATTATATGGCCACCTTGGAGCAAGAGGGGAATCTTGTCCTCGGGGGCAGGGACAGTATGTTTCTTGCCTGCGCCCTGGTAGACGGTGTAGTCGAAGTAATCGTAGTACTTTTCATCATCAGAGATATAGATATCAGTGGTGAATGTGTTCTCGGTAACTACGGGCTTGGCAAGGAGACCAGTATTGCCTAGATACAGCTGGTCATCAATAGCAAAGCCCTGCTCGTCGTCGGAGAACATGTAGTACTGAGGGCGTACAATTGGTGTACCATTGATCGATGCCTCGTGGAATGCGGTGTACCAAGCGGGCAGGAGTTGATACCTCAAGCGGATAGCCTGGGAAATAATGGTGCGGTGGGGCTCACTAATCAGGTAAGGCTCACGGCGTCGAGTATCAATGTGAGCATGAGCGCGGAAGAAGGGGTACCAAATACCAGCTTGATACCATCGTGAAAGGAGTTCTTTGTCAGGGTTATGGAAGAAACCGCCAACATCAGCACCGGCGAAGGGGAACCCGGCAATACCATTTGTGAGAACCATTGGCAGAGAAATAGCCAAATGATCCCATGTGGCTTGGTTATCGCCAGTCCACATGGCGGACATACGCTGGGCGCCAGCATAGTAGGAGCGCGTCAGGATAAATGGTCTGCGGATCTCCCCTTTCTTGCGTTCTAGCAAGGCCTGGTACGTAGCATTGACCAGCGTGATGCCATTGACATTGTGGATATCACGGTGCTCCCAATCGCCATAATGAATATTGTCCTTAGGCATAGTAGTCTCGGGGCCGTTGAAGACAGAAGGCTCATTCATATCATTCCAAATGAACAAGTTAGAAAGCGAACCCTGGAATTTGTCGTACTTATGAAGGCTATTCCACCATGAAAATGCCGCGGGATTGAAGCAATCGACCCAATGCGAAGAACCTGGCCAGCACCAACCATCGTAAACCTCGCCGTCCTTATTTTGAACAGCCAAGCCCTTGCTGTTGAGCTCCTTAGAGACATAATAATCATCCTTGTTCTTGATGTGTGGGTCGATTAAGACAACAAGCTTACGCTCAGATTCGTCAAGCTTCTCTTGCATACCCTTAGGGTTGGGGAAGGTAAGTGGGTCCCAAGTGAAGTACTTGCGGTCATCGGTGTAATCAAGGTCCAGCCAGATCACATCATAAGGAATTTGATACTTGTCGAATTTTGCATCCACGTCCTTAACATCCTCGTCGGTGATGTAATTCCAGCGACATTGGTGATAAGCAATGGCGAAATGCTGAGGCAGTTGAGTAAAGCCAGTGAGCTGACCATATGTCTTGCTGATCTCTTGAGGTGATGGGCCAAGGAAGACGAAGAGATCAATCCGTCCAGCCTCAGAGAACCAGTGGGTTTGGGTATTAGTCTTGGAGCTGCTACCTAAGGAGAGCGGGTTGGATGAAGCGGGCTTCTTGACGATATCAACCCAGGTCTCAGCGGCATTCAGCCAGAAGACGCCAACGGTGGAGTTCTTGCGGTGCGCCTGCATGAAAGGAATTGCTCCATATAAGGTCATGGGGCTATTAAGCTCATACTCGAAAACATCGGAGTTGTACATGCGGTATGGGTTCTCATGGTTTCCGGGGCCTCCCCTAAAATAAAATTAGCCAAAATGCCATACTATATATTCACTTTAAGGCGTGATACCTTGTTTCACGGAGGGAAAGAGAGTCTGCGTGCTCGGGAATTCCAAACACATGGTTATAACCAGGGAAGGTTACGTCAAGACCAACACTTTCTGGGCCGCGAGGCTTTGAGTCAGTGTTCCCACCGAAGCTTTCCTCCCACCAAGTACTTTCATCTTCGCCGGACTCGGCGGCCTCGCCTTCCTTGTCGATCTTCGGGCGCCAGTGTTCCAAATTCAAAAGACCTTGATGGTTCAGCTGAACATGAGTCTGGCCATCCCTCTGGAATTCGACCTCGAATGGGGAGTGACGTATCACAGCTTGAAACTTGTCACCTGGGCCGTACTGCACGTTGGTAAAACCAGCTTCGGCTTCCGCGTTCAACGCAGCCGACTTGCTGGCTTCCAAGCCACCCACGATGACCCATTTCTCGGTTTCATCGTATCGCTTCTTGTTAACCTTGCTGTTGTGTCGAATCTCAATATCACCCTTCATGCGTTTTTCCTCGTCAACGACCAGGCGCGCGGCACCGGATTCCAGAAACGACATCGTGATAGGCAAGCGGACATTTTCGTTTGTGGTGGTAGTTTTTATTAGAACTCCAGTCAACTGGCCGTCTTTGAACTGTACAGTGGTTGAATCAAGCTCGTAGGGGGAGCTCCAAGAGGTCCCTTGAGCGGAGGCGTCGTCGGCAAGAGCTCGATTGCGCTTGCAGAAACCGGACTGGTCACATGTCTTGAAGTTCTCGTGTTTGACGGTCACTTTCCAAAGCAATTAGTTAGAGATTCCATAATTCCTGTAACGGTCTGTTGATCGGGAGGGGCACTCACAACCGGGGACAACAATGCACCCGATGAGGACAATAAACGAAAGGAATCGCGTCCAGCTGGACACGGGCCTACTTCGGGCCATGATGTCTAGATAGTAATGCAACCAGAGACTCTTCAATCTCCGATTGAGCTCAATGTGTCGAGAAGGTTGATGACCTGCATCCGCAGTGGAGTTTCTGATGGTCCGGAAGCTCCAGCCTGGCCAGACGGTGGAGAGCTGGGGTAAGACACCTCAGGCCATAAATATCTGCCTCAGGTATACAGGCCACAAGGTGTCAAGGCCAGCACACCTGCCCCACCAGTCCACCAATCGCGGGCAAAAAAAGAACTGGCAGGTATTTATTCTCCCTCTTTTCCCTCTTCCTCTTTCTTGCTTCTTATCCCTTGCTGATCCACCGATTTCGCATCCAATCTATCACAATGGCCGACGAGCAGACGTAAGTCATAATTCTTCTACCCAATGCCATTATCTCATACCCTTTACCCCTCACCAATCTATCCATTTGCGCTTTTTTTGTCCTGGCTACCCCTCCTCTTCGCTGGCGGTGAAGCTAATCAATCTACTACAGTTTCATTGCCATCAAGCCCGATGGTGTCCAGGTATGCAGAGCATGCTTTTGAGCATTCAAGCCCAGCAATTGAGTCGCATTGACTAACGTTCATGCACAGCGTGGACTCGTTGGTCCCATCATCTCTCGCTTCGAGAACCGTGGCTTCAAGCTCGTTGCCATGAAGCTCACCACCCCCGGCCAGGAGCTCCTTGAGAAGCACTACGCCGACCTTGCCCAGAAGCCTTTCTTCAAGGGCCTCGTCTCCTGTTAGTTCCTGCAACTTCCGAGCGACCCGCCTGATGATAACCCCGCTAATAAATACCTAGACATGCTGAGCGGTCCCATCTGCGCCATGGTCTGGGAGGGTAAGGACGTCGTCAAGACCGGCCGTACCATCCTGGGTGCCACCAACCCTCTGGCCTCCGCCCCTGGTACCATCCGTGGTGACTACGCCATCGATGTCGGCCGCAACGTCTGCCACGGCTCCGACTCCGTCGAGAACGCCAAGAAGGAGATCTCCCTCTGGTTCACTCCTTCTGAGGTCCTCAAGTGGAAGTCCGCCCAGGCTGCCTGGATCTACGAGTAAATTACTCGTCTTCCATGACGTCTTGGGGTTGAGGAGGGCTTGTCCATGACTGCCAGCAAAATAAAATGCGATAGTTGAAAAAGACATCTCTCCGAGAACTTCACAATTAATATACAAAGATCATATGATTCATGAGTATCTCTTTAAACCTATAACATCTAGTAATTGTGTCTTCTTTAACTACGCCCAAACAATCTCCTGGCTGCTTGGGTCGTGGGATTGACAACCACCCTTGCAAACCATGGCGTGGCCCAGATACTCGCCACGATTCGAACGGGCAATAGAGCTTTTGTAATCGCATATGCAGTCGCAAATTCGAGCACCAACCGTACACCTGCCCTTCCTGTGGTGTTGCGATCCTTGGATGCCGTGACTCCATGGTCCGCGACATCCCCAACGTCGGATTCCTCAACCCAGCCCTTTTTTTCTAACCACCGCCCAAATCGAGCAGCCCCTTCGTCAAAGGCGTTCTTTTCGCCGGATTCAGATGCAAGATCTGGCATCCAGTTGCCATAATGAAACGCCGCGACCAATCCGAACACTGGCACGATAGCTGTAATTTCGTGCAGGATCAGGAAAGACGTAACATGAACTATTGGACCTCCTAGTAAAGGTGATGTGTAACTACGGAGAAAAGGAGGCAGCCGGTCATTGTATCGCTGTAACCGGGATCGGAAATCTTTCGGGGTTGGTTTGGAAGGTGTCGGAGAAGTTGGAGGAGTGGAAAGGGTTCGCCGGGATGGAATTCTAGCTTGCGCGGCGTTGGATCGGAAGCGAAACAGCGAGGACGGGCGATGCGATCTCATGATTGGTGGTCGCGGACGAAAACCAAGGGAAGTCAATTTGTCCTACAGGATAGAATGACCAGCTTAGGCAGTGAGAACCCTCGGGAGATAGAATATCTGCGGAGCATCCAGTCGATTATGATCCCTAAAGACGCGTGCTTCACTAGAGTTGTTCTTGTCTGGCGCTGAGTAATCTCACTCCGGTCAAGCTGGTTACGCTTAAACCTTGGCTTTCGGAGTTTATCTGGAAAAGTCCAATAAAAAAAATAGGAATCTCTCAGCATGCGCCTGCATGACCCGAGGAATAGGAACTAAGTTGATCGGCTTATTACGTATTATTGAAGTAAACAGCTTGAAATGTAGAGTAAAGCTAGCGAGATGCCCGCCATCGGCACCTGAAGACGATCACCAATTCCCGGGTGCGGCCTACTGAAGAATCCATGACGGTCCACTTCTACCCAACTCTTTTCCTTTCTTCCTCTGTACCATCCCACCATTGCCCTCCATACACCCAACGCAATGGAGAAGAAGATTACAGAGAAGATTGCGGCCTTGCCGCCGGACGCAAATTACTTCTCCTTGGAGTTCTTCCCGCCGAAGACTCGTATGGTGGGGTAACCCCGCGCATGAGATACTTCATCTTCGAAGTGCAAATAAAAACCCGAGAAGAGTCAAGGCTAACTGTTATGGTTGCTATAGGGCTTTGCGAACCTGTCTGCGCGTCTAGAGCGTATGGCTCAGGCCTTGCGCCCGCTTTTCGTCACGGTCACTTGGGGTGCAGGCGGAAGCACCGCGGCCCGTTCCCTTGAACTGGCCGAAGTTTGCCAGCGCCAACTGCAGTTGACTACAGTGCTGCATCTAACATGCACGAACATGAGCCGTGCATTGGTGGACATGGCGTTGGAGGAGGCCAAGGTGCTGGGTATTCGGAATATCCTGGCTTTGCGTGGAGACCCGCCTCGCAGCGAGGAATACAACATGCATGGAGAAGATGATAGCAACAAAGACTTCACATTCGCCGTGGATCTGGTGAAATATATTCGCAAGCAGCATGGTGATTACTTCTGTGTTGGTGTTGCCGCCTACCCCGAGGGTCACCCTGCCGATGCTTTCCAGGACGTTCAGAACCCTGAGCGTGATCTTCCTTATCTCATTGAGAAGACTGTCGCAGGCGCAGATTTCATTATGACACAGCTGACCTACGACTTGGACGCTTACCAGAAGTTTGAAAATATGCTTCGGAACCATGAGTCTGGGGTGTTCAAGACCATTCCCATCATTCCCGGCCTAATGCCCATTCACAGCTACAAGATTCTCACCCGTGTGACAAAGCTCAGCCATGTCAAGATCCCCGACCCTGTCGCCAAGCGCATTGAGGAATTGAAGCATGATGATGACGCTGTGAAGCGTGCTGGTGTAGATATAGTTAGTGAAATCGTTGGAGGTATCAGAGACCTGAAGTCTCCAGGTCCAAGAGGCTTCCACTTCTATACCCTCAACCTGGAGAAGACAGTATCGTTTATCCTCGAGCGATGCGATTTGATCCCACCTTTCTCCGTTAATCAAGATGACTCCGCTATTGATGTTGATGGGACTGTTTCTCTCGACGATGTTCCATCCCGCGCTCTTCAAGGAAGACGTCGCTCCTCGATCAACTCTCAGCCTCACAACCGTGTCATTGTCGACAAGTTATCTGGAAAGGATTCATCTCGAAGCTCGACACATGAGGCTTTGGCAGATAGTGCAGGACAGCCAGCCTTGCCTCCTAACCGCAGCACAACTCTTCTCATCTCTGAAGGACTCGGCGCTCTGGGCAGAGAAGCTACATGGGATGACTTCCCTAACGGTCGATGGGGTGATGCCCGCTCGCCCGCCTTTGGTGAGATCGATGGCTATGGTCCCTCGCTCCATGTTACCTCTGCGGTAGCTCGACGTCTGTGGGGTCATCCTGTCGAGAAATCAGACATCAACACTCTTTTCCGCCGCCACGTTTCCGGTGATCTCTACATGGTCCCTTGGTCTGAAGGTGGTGCCGAGGAAGGTACCGATGCTCTGAATGCCGAGACAGAGCTTATTCGCCCTGAACTTCTTAAGCTTATTGATGGTCGTGGTTGGTGGACACTGGCCTCGCAGCCCGCTGTCAATGGTGTTCGCAGCGACCACCCGATCTTCGGCTGGGGCCCTCCTCGTGAGGGTTTCGTGTTCCAGAAACCATTTGTTGAGTTTTTCTGCTCTGATGACGATTACCAAAATATCCTACAGCCCTTGTTCAAAAAGCACGGCAGCGAGAAACTTGCATGGTTCGCTACAAATGAGAAGGGCGGCTATGAGTCCTCGTCACCCGCTCCTCCCACAGATGTGGAGCTTGACGAGCTCACTGGAAACCCAGACAGCGCCAACGCCGTTACCTGGGGTGTCTTCCGTGGCAAAGAAATCATTACCCCTACCATTATCGAGGAGGTCAGCTTCCGCGCTTGGGGTGAGGAGGCTTTCCGTATCTGGGAAGAGTGGCGTCGTATCTATCCACGCAACTCCGCTACCGAGCGATTCCTGGACAGTTCCAAGAAGGAGGCTTGGCTTGTTTGTGTTGTTGGACAACAGTTTGGCGCCGGTACTGAGCCCGGATCGAAAGAGGAGGAAGACGAAGTCAAATGGATGTGGGGCGTGTTGGCGGGCGAGACGCAGTAAGGAACGTCAATTGCTTGCATCTGCTGGATATACCCTGCAATAAATTATACCTTATTCTCTCCTGTGTGTTTTTGATTCAATTTTCTTCTCGTTCTTTGTCATTTGCTTTGTTCCAGCTACATTGAGACTGGTTTTATTTTAGATATGTGAAAAGGATTGATGGTATCATGAGATATGGGATCCTGTATAGTATTTTAGCGCGTGCAATTTCAAGAATAACGAACTGAAGCTGAGCTCTACGCATCATACGGTAGGAAATTCATGAAAGTCGATAGTCACTCTCAGCCGTCATGCATTTAATTGCTCTCCATGATCTGTATGCCTGTAAACAGAGAAAGAGAGAAAAGCCAAAAACGCCAAATGCTTTCGCTGAGCTTCCTATGCTATGAAAAGGATTTCACATGTGCCAAGCTAAACCTTGCCTGCAAATCCATGCTTCTCTAGCCCTTCTGCATCCGTATCTGGAGTCGCAATAGAAGACTGGGAATCTTGGAATTTTTGAAGTGCATCTTCAAGGCGACCGTACACACGAGGTGTCCGACGGGGCTCGTTGGCCCCTGCAGCAGGCTGCTGATAACCACGAAGTCTTGACAAAAGTTAGTATATGTTGGATAATCTCATTGATCATCGGGGGGGTAATTATCGGATGAATGATGGTTTCACATACCTGGGACCGGTGCCAGTTCGCTCAGGTAACGTTGAAGCATATACCCGATTGAACGTGTCAACGTCCTGCTCAAAGGACCCTCCCTGAATACATGCTTGTATGCCTTGGAAGAAGCGATCCATAACGTAGGCATTGTGCATCTGGAGAAGAGCCCACGCAGTCATTTCCTTCGCATGCAGTAAGTGATTCAAATAAGCCCGGTGATGCCGCTGACAAGCGTAACATTCACAGCCTTCGCGTAAAGCAGAGGTATCCTTGGCATATTCAGTTGCCCACATATTAAGTCCCAATGCCAAAGGCTCCTTTGCACCTTCTTGGGGCGGAGCCGGGAAGGAAAAATCAAGCGCAATGCCCGCATCGGAGGCCGCTCCGACAAAAGGCAGTGTCATGATATCTGCACCTAAAGAAACCTCACGGAGCACCTCATGAGGGCCTCGTGGGTCATCGATCAGTAGCCTAGGCAGAGCACCCAAGGACTCTGGGATGAAAGAAAGAGAAGCAGACTCGTATAGCGTCAAACCGGAAAGATGATCACGGAACTCGGTTTCTAGATCCTCCAAGTAAAGCGATTGCTGCGTATTATCAAGTGGTAATATAGGCGCAAAATAACCCGCCTGACACTTCTTGTCATCCGCAACAGTATCGCCATAAAGCCGGTCCAGCGCATCTCGCGTATATGCGTGTGTGCGGTCTACCATCTTCCCGCGTCTCTTGTTGCCAGGTGGTTTCCCGAGCACCATGTCCGCAAGTCCAATGATAATATCTGGCTTGAGTCCTTGTATAGCATTTATATAATGATCCGCTGATAGTTGGCGAAAGCCATCGCATGTAGAGATCGCGATTGAAGTTTCGGTGTTGACAGGCGGGCAGGCAATAGCAGGGAACCGGCGGGGAGCAAGTATTAACGGTATATCGGCAGGGGCGCATATGAATTTCCGTAAACGCGACTCATTTTCCTCCACGGGTGTCTTATAAATGGGGGCCTTGAGATTCTTTTCAATGACTGGTAGATTTCAAGACGCGGGTATTGTCAGCTGCTGTGGTGGTACAGAAGTGAACGAAAGAAAATAAACAAGGGGGGTGCTTCGTGCGCAATACTGCTCGTACAATCTTCTAGTCCGACGTATAAACTGTTGATTGCGGTCTCGTTGCGCACATTGTCGTGGGATATATGGGGAACCACGCCCCGCGATGTGACAGGCAGATAATGTGGCGTGGATAGCGTCTTGCGGCCGGGGATGACCAATTTGCCGACTCGTTGCGCTAGTACGGGGGCGGCAGATCCCAGGACACTAAAGGTCATCTCGGAAGGCTGGGAAGACTCGGCATTCATGATCGTGGTAGTCGTTGTCTATCGCAGGATTCCGGTCCACTTTCAGAAGCTCACATTGACATAAAATAAAAAGTGGGGCATTTACCAGCCGAAGAACCAATAGACGCCGTATGGCCGTGATAACATTCTACCTCCAGTATGTAGGTACCCTCCACGGTTTCTTCCGAGGTCGTCAATCACTTACTAGCTTATCTACGTGCGCCATTAATGATATGTACTTGTTCTAGATATTCTACTGTTTTCTCTCTGTCCCTTTTTAGGATCTTATCATACGATGATAACAGTCCTATGCATACAGCTCATCGATAATGCCTTCCCACCCTAAAGGTTCGTCCCTATCACTATTATGTATTACGTAGCTCACATTAAATCAGCTGTCATTCAAGTTGCATTTAAATGTTCCAAACACACTGAGAGGCTCAGTCTATTCCAAAGCATGAGGCTTTCAATATTGATATCAGTTTCATGGTTTATAAACTCAATTTCGATTAGTTCAAGCTTACTATTAAACACGCCACTCCACATCCTGACGCAGCATTTCTAAGCAAAGATTTCAAGGACATACAACCTATGTGTAGATCTCGTACTACAAAGACCGTTACTGTAACCACAATAGTAATTGAAGAAGACAATCATTCAATGTTCAACTTGAACACACCATGTCATAGTATTGGCTCCATTGCCAGCGCATCATACAATGAATTCAGAGCTAGCCATGTGGCATGAGCCTGGACTGAAACCTAAGTTAATTGAGTGAATATAACTCTGAGTTTCATCATTAAAGTGACAGCAAACCTTCATAAGAAATCTCCACCCGGACCCACCAGAGACAGAGGGAATTCGGAAGGTACTACACATGGATGCAGTTCCAGTGTGCATATCATGATGTAGTATACTACCTAGCCACTTGGAAGAATATTGATGTCCGCAACTTCGCATACAGTAACTCCAGGTCTGAACACTTCCAATACTATAAGATTACATCTTGGCCATGACAGGGGGATCTGTGTTTGCCCTGTCGTTTTCAAACACAGAACAAAGCTCGTTCCCTTCCACCCGGTAGAGCTTTGCCCTCAGCAGAGCACGTCGATTGCCAAAATATTCCACTTCTGAAACAAGTCTCACTTCATCGCCATGATTGAGTGGCCTAATAAATGCGACGGAAAGGTTCTTGCTCGCACCAAACCGAGAAAACAGTCCAGGCTTTGACATTGCTCCGAGAAGTACGGTAGTAAGGTCGTCAACAAGAAGAATGGCGCAGCCTCCATGTAGTATTCTTGCCTCGTTGCATAACTCCTCGATGACTTTGAAGCGGAACGTGACGGAGGGTTTGGGGGAGTCGGAAGAGCTTTCGATGGCCAACCCAAGCTTCTTAAAATCGGGATACCATGACTAGGTAAATTAAAGTGACTGTGTCAGTTCTAGTGCGAAGAGTAATATACTCTAGTTATGTAGTTTGCTAGTGGGAGCTTCATACTGTCTTGCTTGCAAAATGGCCAAGGCGCTCTAGATATTGTTCAAGTTTTTGTCGGAAAGGCTTTTGTCCACTAGGACCAGTACTACATGTAGTAGTCGTGTTTGAACCAGCTTGGGGTGCCATGATCCAAAAAGCGGTAGCGTCAACTTCGGAACCCAGAAAGAATCTCGGATAAAAGGAAAGCTAAGGGAGTCAGATAGGTTAGACAAATTATTGAAACGAACAATCAATGTTTGTAATCATCCTCGTAAAAGGTATTGGGGACAACCGCAATTTGTCATGCCCACCCATCCCCATTTTCCCCACTTTTCACAATATCTACTAGTATGTACAGTACATGTATGGCCCATCGTTCATAATAGTTCGCCAGCCTCAAGTGCTCACGCAGAAAAAGCGGGACATTACCCCATCATGAAGCATCTATCCTATCATATGCACCAACACAGAAAGGTGGATCATGTCAAGTGCCGAGTGGGTTATCTGAAAAATCACATGTGCAGTCATGTTTGCTCGACGCTTTGCTTTTTTCCGCCATTGACACTTTCTTTGTGGTCGAGTATTTTGGCGAGGCAAGTTAAGCCGAGAAAGCAGAGGTTCATAAACCTCTGAGAAAATAAGCGAGCGTTTTATTTTACATAAGCGACAGAAAAAAAAAGTTTCTGAACAATGAGACATAAATAAGCTGATTCCAACGGAGTTGACTTAGCATGAGGATCCCCCCTCCTTCTCAAATATCAAAAATAGGATGCAGAGAGATGAACTGTCAGTGCACCATGATACGTTATACGAACACCCAGCGGTGAACTACTGTAGTGGTGCCCGAGGGCTATTAGACATGCATCGACTTTGATGTAAAATAGAACATGACCACAATGGTAGTTTGCTCAGTTCAGCTCTATTCCTGGAGAAATCATGAAGATAGTTTTTATAGAGCTTTGAATATACTAAATTAACCTTCCAAGCACTTTGAATTGTATAGTTCGGCGGCAATTACAACAGAGCCAATCATCGTTTATATCTCACGTGATACTTGGTCCACCAATCTGAAATTTACTTCGCCTGCGCGTAGATCCTGTACGGGCGGAATTGCCTCGGCCTCGACGCGACATCGCAGTAGAACAAACATATCAAGCGCTCAACCAAAAGACAAAGACTGGCGAGGAAGAATATTGGCAAGCCCGAAAATTAAATACCGGAATTGAACCGTCAAACCCCGCTATATTTCTGTTCATTCTTCACAATGGCTAGTCAGTCGCAGAGCGCGCCGATGCGGCGCGGCGCGCTTATTGTCGTCGAAGGACTCGATCGCGCGGGCAAATCAAGCCAATGTGAAATTTTGCGAGACTATATGTCAAGGGAGGGCAATGCAGTGAAATATATCAGGTTTCCAGGTATTTAGACCCACTGGCGTAATATGTATGCTATTGATTTGACACTCGCTTAGATAGGACAACACCTATCGGAAAGCTTATAGATAGCTACCTCCGCGGCTCTGCGGACCAAGAAGACCACGCCATTCACCTTCTCTTCTCGGCAAACCGCTGGGAGGTCGCCAAGAGCATCGAGCAAGATATCGCCAGCGGTACCACAGTTATCGTAGATCGCTACTCCTACTCTGGTGCTGTGTATTCCGCCGCCAAAGCCAACCCCACACTCTCCCTTGATTGGGCCTGGCTACCCGAAATTGGCTTGCCACGTCCTGATATATCTCTTTTCCTCAGCATCAGTGCGGAAGAGGCGGCTAAGCGTGGTGGGTATGGAGTGGAACGGTATGAAAACGAGGCGATGCAAACTCGCGTGCGAGAACTCTTCCGCGCTCTGTTTGATCGACTGGAGGATATTTCGGAGATTGACGCCGGAAAGACACTTGGTGAAGTATCAGCTGATATCCAGGACGTCGTTGCAGATCGTCTTGGACGTCTTGATGCGATCGCGCCACTGCGGACCCTAGGACCCCTTGCCAATTAGATGGGATGCAATATGAATATCATGAAACACTTATTGATACCTATCATTCTATGACTTCCACATCATCCCAATCGCTGTCCTCAATGACAATCTCCAGCCTGCCAGATGGTGAAGATGACCGATTGTGCCGTCCACCACTGAACTCAGTGTCGGATTCAAGGTCTACTTTTTCACACCAGTCATCAGCCAAAACAGGATCGCTCTCGGTTAAAGTGGAGCTGGGCTCGACAGATATCTCTCGCTCATTTGCAACCTTCTTGGGTGAGGTTTTCGATTTGGCGTTTGAAGTCTTTCCTGCCTCCTTTCGCTCGCGTCTTTCTTTGCGGCGTAAGATCACCCGAGCATCTTTCTCCGCTCGGTTACGAATGCTTAATTCTTGCACTATAAGCGGCCATTTCACATTTTGTTGGCATGTCGGACAGGTGCCTTGTGTCGGTATGAGAGCGTCCAAATCATTGCCTGCTTTGAGGAAATGTGTAGATAGACATGATAGATGGCTTGTGCCTCGGCACACATCATGCGGACAAACCAAGATCTGTTGCTCAGTCGGTGCGATTGTTGCTTTGCAAATTTGACATTGTAGATCATCCGCGTCGTCCAGAAGAAACATCGATTTCTCGAGATAGTTTTCAAATGCTGTATAATCAACCGATAAATTTTGAATGTCGCCTACTCTTCTGCTATCTTTGCGGGAGGTTGGACAGTCGCCATCTAAGATTGTTCTATTGTCAGGGAAGGGTGTGTTTACACGATCGTTCCACACTCTCCAAACGCGATGGACATCGGCGCGGAAAACCCGCACTTGCAGCGGCCAGCTAGAAAAATAAGTGGAGCGCAGAAGCTCATGGAGATCCTCAAGGTGTGCCGTTAAAGATCTGCGAGACCGACCGGGCCGAGGCTTCGTCTTGCCAGTTTTAGGATTCACGACTACCTTTGACTGCGGCGGATGATCATCATTCTCTTGATATATATGTCGAGTTCTGTCTGGATGTTGCCAGGCCCATCTAGAGGAGAATTAGTGGCTAGATTTGAATAGATATATATTTATATGTATATATTCATGATAGATGTCGAGATAAGAACGTACTCAAATTGAAGAGCGCCGACCCTACTTGTAAACCCCTCCACGACTAACGCCATCTCCCATGGTCGTAATTTATCCCGGGCGGTCCGTTTAGCTCCGCCTTTAGCATCGCCATTGTGCTGTGAGAGTCGCCTGATTGGATTTGGCGTGGACCCAATATAGAGTGAGGCGTGTCGGACGGTTGAGCGGAGAAGGTAACAGCAATAATAGGCCGGGATTGGCCGGAGCTCAGTCTGCACTTCCATTGTTATTCCGTTATTTCATTGCGATGGGACGGAAAGCGGGTTCAAATGCAACGGATTGTTGTCGGGATGCGCGTCGACCATGCAGATCACATGACACATGTGGAATTTCTGTTGCCAGTGGATTATGGGGGGATATGGAGTATGAATGATCACGAGAGAGGGATATTAAAGCAGGAAGACGACTCGACACTTTTTCACTTAATTTTCATATTGACTGGATTTCTCTGCTGCAAGGTGGCATTGTAGTGCGATTTGGCCCCAAAAATGCAGGGCCGATCGGTCTGATCTAGTTTTTAGCTTGATGGGACGTCCACCCGGAAGTGCAGCGTAGGAATTTCCTAATCTCCCATTATAGGTGAAGTGTCTATGTGGCTTTTATTGATCACATGAACAGGGTATGAGTTGTCAAGATCCATGAAGAAAATAGGAAATCAGATTAAAAATGAAGTATGAAGTATGCGGTAAAGTGGATGCTTGATTGTGGATTGATATCAAGTCCACAAATAATGCGAATCCCATATCTAAATATAAAGGTGATGTGCGGCTTCGAAAGGTACGAATGCCGTGATGTATCACAAGCAGAACCGAACTCGCGCACTTTGCGCCGCCCAGAGGCCCAAATCCCAGTCAATAAGAGTGCGCTCGGGCCTGAACTCGGGAAAATCCTTGGATCCCATTAGAAAATCGGGACACCGTATGATGCGTCTCCCCGTTTGCAGCCTCGATCATTAGTGACGGTATAATTACCACATCTTACTTGACAATTTGGCGGCGCATTACAGAGAATGACCGTAGATTACACATAGAGTCCCAAAAAGACCCACTATGCACTTCATCATACCGGTAAATACGGGATATCGGGGGTATCAAGGCCCAGGAACCACGCTTAAAACTAGGCCCGAAGCTCTAGTCGAATCCATTGTGACCCGGCTGTGACTATACCGTACCGTTTAAAGTTTCAGGACGATCGGCCGAGTCACTTGTAAGTCACTTTACTATGAATGAGCCACACAAGATTGACCTGCCCGGTACCTCTGCTGTAACAACCAACTCATGCACATAATCCCCATTCCTCTACTATCAAATCCATCCATCCTTCTCTTTCCTTTCCTTCGGCTTTGGCTCACTCGTCTGGTGCCTTTTTTTTTTCCTCCCCTTCTTCGGCGCCCATTCGATTTCCGTGTTTATTGCCGCCATCTGACAACCCACCCTCGGGCTTTGATCATTGATCTAGAATCGAGGTATTCGAATTCTTCTGATCTCCACACGCCTCACGTAACTTATCGATCCCGCCCTTGTTCTCTGATCTTCCTCGTCACCCTTCCAATGCGCCCAGCGCGCTGCGAGTAACCCTTTCCCCGGTATTCGATCACGACCATCACCCTCCGATTCCACCCCGTCTTCGTTTCCCCATAAGTTGAAAAAAGTGAAGAAATGGTGGCTCCGGCCTCGACCGGTGTGAACTCGGCGGCTCAGCCGTCGACAGGTCGCCAGCCGACCCGCTCATCCAGCACTCACCCGTCGCATTCCCATAATGTGCCTTTGAGTGCTCGCAGGTCGGCACCGTTGGACTTGTCCTCGGTAGAAAGGCGTGGTCAAGCCAATTCACCTCGTGAATCGTCGAAGCGCATCCGCCCTCATGGTATTCCTGAAGCCCCGACATTTCGCCCAACCGAGGAGGAATTTAAGGATCCCGTGGCATACATTCAAAAAATTGCACCCGAGGGCAAGAAATTTGGCATTTGCAGAGTGATTCCTCCAGAGAACTGGCAGCCACCTTTTGCGATTGACACAGAAGTAAGCTCCCATATGATTTACTTTGGAGGATTCTTCTAATCTCGACACGAACTGTCGGCCACATGGAGACATTTTCCATCCCCCATTTGCGTATTTCTTGAGTTTTCTCCCATTTACTGACACGTTCTCTAATTTACAGCGTTTCCATTTCAAAACTCGTCGCCAAGAACTCAACTCGGTGGAAGGAGGTATGGCCCCGCGTTCAGCAGATGATGCCGCCCGTGGCATTTCCCCGGAGCGCGGCTCTAATCTATACTTTGATTCAGGAAACCGCGCCAACATGAATTACATCGACGGACTCGCCTTGTTTCACAAACAGCACGGAACGAACTACAGCAGGTTACCTAGCGTAGATAAACGCCCTCTGGATCTTTACAAATTGAAAAAGGCTGTTGAGATTCGAGGCGGTTTCGAGCAAGTTTGCAAAACCAAAAAATGGGCAGAAATTGGCCGTGATCTCGGATACAGCGGCAAAATTATGTCTTCGCTATCGACCTCGCTCAAGAACTCCTATCAGCGTTACTTGCAACCGTACGAAGAATATCTTACCCGAGCCAAGCCTGGTGTGCAGCAACAGCGCGAGTTGGAGCATGGTGGCCCTTTCACTCCGTCTCCACGCAACTCCCCCATTACCAAGAAGCCAATGACCGAAGAAAATGGCACCCCTTCTCAACCGCGTGATGAAACCTCGGCAGTGACACGCATGACCCCACTTGCGAGTACTCCAGTTCAAAATCCTGCTGACCTTCCCGCTCCGTCCGTCGAGCCTACTCCTAATTCACGCCCCCCACCCACTGGCTTCACCCCAGTCAATGCTGCCGCAAATGGGTTTACAGCTGTCAATCATAACTCTCCTGCTGTCACGCAGTCTCCTGGATTTGCCGCAGTGAACGGCCCAGCCATCAAGCACGAGGGTGAGAATGGAACCTCAACACCAAAGAGTGTGTCCGAACACCCGGCACATTCAACTCCGGTTCCAAATGGTCAAGGCGCTGAACCCATGAAGCGTGCAATTAGCCATGACAGTGCCTCTCAAGGGGAGAATGGTGACGATGGCGGCAGTGGCAGACGTAGCAAACGGCTGAAAAAGGGTATGTTATCTACCATTTCTCACTATTGACTAGTCAAGCTAATACTTATGTCTCTCTAGATATGGCACCTACTGTGGCAGGCTCACACATGTCTCTCCTCCGCCCTGCACCACCAAAACCTCGCAAGGATGGCGTGCAAAATGATGGAGAGGTACGTAGTATTAATTTTGATAAGGCTTTATCTATGACGACTAAATCTTCCCAGAAATGCGAATCGTGCGGCAAGTCGGACGAAAGCGCCCCTCTACTTATTTGCGACAGCTGTGAACTCGGATACCATACGGCTTGTCTCGACCCAACTACTACAACCCCTTCAGAACATGACTGGCACTGCCCTAAATGCTTGGTTGGAACTGGAGAATTCGGATTTGAAGATGGTGGTGTTTACTCACTCAAGCAATTCCAAGAAAAAGCCAACGAGTTCAAGAAACGATACTTCGCGTCCAAAATGCCATTTGATCCCGTTCTCAATACCCACCGACGTGAAACTGAAGATGACGTTGAAGCTGAATTCTGGAAGCTGGTTGTCGATCTTCATGAAACAGTTGAAGTTGAGTACGGTGCCGACATTCACTCCACTACGCATGGCAGTGGATTCCCTACGATTGAAAGAAATCCACTGGACGCATATTCATCCAATCCCTGGAATCTCAATGTTCTTCCATTTTACGGCGATTCACTGTTCCGCCACATCAAATCGGACATATCCGGCATGACCGTCCCTTGGGTCTATGTGGGAATGTGCTTTTCAACGTTCTGCTGGCACAATGAAGACCACTACGCCTACTCTGCCAACTACCAGCACTTTGGAGCCACCAAAACGTGGTATGGAATTCCAGGGGCTGATGCCGACGCCTTCGAAGCGGCCATGCGCGATGCTGTCCCTGAGTTGTTTGAAGGACAACCCGATCTTCTGTTCCAGCTAGTCACCTTGATGCCACCAGACAAACTTCGGAAAGCCGGTGTCAACGTCTATGCAGTTGATCAGAGAGCCGGTCAGTTTGTTCTCACATTCCCCCAGGCATATCATGCTGGCTTCAACCATGGCTTCAATTTCAATGAAGCCGTCAACTTTGCCCCTGCAGACTGGGAACCGTGGGGTGCTGCGGGAGTGGAACGCCTTCAAACTTTCAGAAGACACCCTTGTTTTTCCCACGATGAACTGCTGTTCACGGCGGCTGCTCGAGATACTTCAATAACCACTGCCAAATGGCTAGCACCTGCGCTTGAAAGAAGTTGTAATCGAGAATTGTCAGACCGAGCGACATTCTTAGCCCGTCATCGGGAAATCACGCCCCACAAATGCGCCATTGGCACCACTCCCCCCACAGGTGACTGTCAGCTTAAATTCGTAGTGGAAGAGGAGGATCTCCCGGAGGATGATTACCAATGTCAGCACTGTAAGGCTTACACTTACCTCACGCAGTTCCGTTGCCACAAGTCAGGCAAAACCCTTTGCCTGTTACATGTGGAAGTTCATGACTGCTGTGGTGAGTCTTATCCCCAAAGGCTCATGGGGCCTGATCACACCCTGCGCTACCGTACGAGTGATGAGGAACTCAGGGCTATCGTCCAACGAGTTCAGGAACGGGCAAAAATCCCCGAAATTTGGGGAGAGAAGCTCGACAAGACCTTGGCAGATGAGCCGAAGCCTCAGCTAAAGGCTCTGCACAACTTGCTCAGTGAAGGTGAGAAAATCCCATACCACCTGCCTGGCCTCCAAGATCTTGCGACCTTCGTCCAGCGTTGCGATAAATGGGTTGAGGAGGCGAACAACTACATTACCCGGAAGCAGCAAAACCGCAGAAAAAACGAGAAAGCATGGCGTAGAGCTAGTACTAAGGCGGCGCAGCTGGACGATCGTGATCGTGAAGTCCGCAGAGTGGAGAACATCTACGCCCTACTGGCAGAGGCTGATAAACTTTCCTTCGACTGTCCACAGATGGGGGCTCTGGAAGAGAAAACCCGCGAAATCGAGAAATTCCGCCAGGATGTTAACGTTGCCCTGATGAACCCGCATGTCCGATCGATCCAGGATATTGAAGAACTTGTTGAATCCGGCCGTAATTTCAACGTGGAAATCCCTGAAGTGGAACATCTGGAGAAAATCATGCAACAGATGAAATGGACCGATGAAGCCGCTCGCAAACGGGACCAATACCTTTCCCTCCAGGAATGCCAAGAATTCATTGCCAGCGGAGAACAACTAGGCTTATCTGAAACCAATGAGCATTTGCGTCATTTCAAGGAACTTGGTCGACATGGGGAAGCTTGGGAAACTAAAGCCAAAGAGTTGATGTCAGTGGAAGCCGTTCACTATCAGCAATTGGAAGCTCTTTCTGCGCAGGCAACACGCTTCCCTGTCACCCCTGACACTTTGGCTGCTGTAGATGCTATCTTGACCAAACAGAGAGAGGCACAGAAACGCATCCAAATTCTGTACGAAAAAAGCAAGGATCCGGATCTGAGAAATCGTCCGAATTACAAGGACGTTCGTGAGCTCACAGAGTCTTTGGAGCAGCTTAACAGCCGTCCGATTGGGGCGATTGATCTCGAACGCGAACAAAAACGCCATGAAGATTGGATGCGCAAGGGCAAGAAACTATTTGGCAAGGCCAACGCTCCTTTGCACATTCTCAAGTCTCACATGGAGTATGTGGAAAAGCGGAACTCTTACTGCTTCGATTTGGAAGACAGTTACCGCCCTCCAGTGGAGCCTTCTTCAAGAGACAACACTCCGGATGGCTTGCTGGAAGCCCCTAGCACGACCGTATGGGGTCCAAAGTCACGCAAGAGAGATGTATTCTGCATTTGTAGACGATTGGAAGCAGGAATGATGATTGAATGTGAAGTTTGTCATGAATGGTGAGTTAACTTTTCAACACAAGACCCAATCCGTCATTGAAACATTCATAATTGACAATTCTTAGGTATCACGGAAAATGTTTGAAGATTGCGCGTGGCAAAGTAAAGGAGTTTGACAAGTACACCTGTCCAATATGTGACTGGCGTCAGAAGATTCCTCGCGATGCAGCCCGCCCGAAGCTGGAAGATTTGCTAGATTGGCAAGCTGAGATCGCTGGTCTTCCTTTCCAACCAGACGAGGAGGAAGTTTTGGACAGCATTGTCAATCAAGCGAGCTCGTTCCGTGATTTCTTACAAGGCTTCACCAATGCTGCTTGTACGACGACTGAGGAAGTGCCTACATTAATCTTTTACTTACGCAAAATCGAGGGTGCGGAAGTCCTTCTTGCCTACGAAACCAACTTTTTCCGGCAGGAGATCCACAAATGGGCGCCCGTTGCACCTATTGCACCACCCATTTTAGAACAGTCTTTATCAACTCGCAAACCTCGTCCCACCAAGCAGCAGAAGATCATGGCTCAGCTTGGTGTTGATCGCCCAGAAGACCTTCCGGAGCATCTACGCGCCAAACATATGACTGCTAAACGAAAGTCTGTTGACTCCCAGTCCCAAACTCCAAGTCGACCTCCCCCTTTGCAACCCGCGCCTCCGAATTCAAATCATCCAACTGAGCCGACATTGACACCCATGTCTGACTCAAACAACAACACATCATATCCTTTTTCTGCCAATTACTCTCTCCCGGGAAGTGACTCAACACCAGCATTTGCGCCCACACCATCTGCGTTTCTGCCTCGTGCTGCTGCCGCTGCCTCCCAGTCGCCTTCTTTCCTCCCTCGGTCACCCACACCCCAGGACGGCATGGAACCGTCTTTGTTTAGCCCGAACCGCTTCGATCGTGACCCTCAGTTTGTCAGTAGCAGTCCTCGCCAAAACATGGATGATGTCTTCGCCGATCTTACCAATGAAGACCCCGAACAGGATTCGGAAGCGATGGAAAACACCCATGCCAATGAGGCTCTTGAAGCCCTCAATGTCAGCAATGGGAGCAGTCGAGCTCCATCTCCTCATGATGATAATGATAAAAGCGGAGATGCTCAGAATGCCAATGACTCAAGTGCCGCCCCAGATGAACCCGCCAAGGTTTCTACCGAATCCCCGAGCAGGGCAACCAGTGTGCCTGCAAATGATGACACGCAATCCAAAAGTGAAGAGCGCCCAATGACTCCAGATCCTGTGTAGTATTCTTATTTTGTCCGATTCTCTGTCTTGTCTTTTGTATGGTCTTCATCACTTTTTTCTTCTGTCTACTTTTCACTCTATCGAATTCGGGTTGGTTCTCGACTATGGGTATCTTATACGGCGGGCTAGGCGAGCCCTTGGAGTTCTTTTAGCGCCTGTTTTTGACTTTTTTTTTTTTTTTTTTTTTTATCATCCTCTTCTCTCTTCTGTTTTTTATGTCCTATCTTCCACGCCACTTCAAAGGCTATGTTCTGATGACCAAAGTTGTCTGCTACTATTTGTTTTCTTTGCTTGCTACTCGCAATGTAATACTAGTTGAATGCAGACCTTACTCTATCCGATTTTCATTATTCTCAATCTACATCGGCGTATGCACCCAGTGCAGCTTGGCCACCCGTATGAACGAACAGCACGTTGACATGTCCCAAAGAATGGTCTTCGGCATAGTCGCTAATTTCCTTTTCGTGCACCCAGTGCAGCATTGCCCTCGCCACCTTGGCAGTGTAAACTGGGTCTAAAACCACACCCTCTTCATTCGCCATATGCCTCAAGGTCACTCTAGTATCTCCATCCAAAACACCATACGCACTTCCCACAAATCGATCCTCGAGCCGTACATCCGACATAACAATGTCTCTTTCCGCATCAAGTCCAATGAGCTCCCCATCTCGTCTCGCAAAACGAAGCACCCTGTCTTCATGATACTCTCTTGGTTTTGTCGGAGAGTTCAAAACTCCAATTACCCTCCTTGGAGGCAATTCTTTCTGCCCCTTCTCCAACATCTTGAACCCCGCAATCAACCCACTCACTGTACTCCCGCTTCCACAAGCAACAAAAATAACATCAAATTTCCCCGATCCATCTAATTGCAGCTCCGTCTCCTGATGCGGAATCTCCACCGCTGCACGCACATATCCCAATCCACTAAGCGGATGCAAACTCGCACCCCCAGGAATCCAATAAGGGACTTCGCCCTTCGCACTAAGCTCTTTGAGTACAGGGCCCGCATCGCCAGATAATGGATCACCCTCATCTAGAACACGTACCTCAGCCCCCAGCAGTCGGTTTATCTGTACATTTCCCGTACGCAGAAACGAGGCCTTATCATTTGCAACGCGGAGTCCCCCGCCCGTACCACGATTCAACAGGACCAGAGCTTTCAGTCCTAATTTTTGTGCAAGTGCAGCAACTTGCACAGTGTGATTACTTTGGATTGCACCTTCTGTCACAAGGACTGTGGTACGGGCTGGCAAGGGCTGGTCACTTGGATGATATTCATGATGGCCGTGTTTTGGGGCGGCGGAGAGGATATCTGGGACTATGTATTCTAGCTTGCGGTATTTGTTCCCTGAACAAGCTAGAGGCGCGGATTGGTCTTCGCGCTTGGCGAATATAGAGATTTTTGGAGAATGTGGTGTGGGGTTGGTTGATGATGTCAGTGATGTGAGCGGGTGTATTGGGGATGGATGAGAGTAGAGGATTGGGTAATGAGGTATTTGGGCGAGCCTTTCAGGCATCTGCAGTGAAGATTTGAGCATTGTGTAGCTTGATGGGGGGGATAGTTTGATGCAGGTGCAGGTGCAGATGGAGGTTGGAGATGCAGGTGAGTGTGCTGGACGTGGTATGCGGGGACCCGGCTGGCGGGTATCTACATCCACATGCATCCAATGCTGAACATACCATGTCGATATCCGATGTTGGCTTTGTGGAAAACATATATTAATTTTGGAATGCCAATTGGGGGAAAAAATCATATCATATGCGAATGCTAACTTGAGCCAGTAGAGCTAAATTGAGAGAAAAGAAACAACAATAAGAGAATAAGACGAAATATGGGAGCTGTATCACGCCTTAACCTTGGATAGCAAGTTGCTGCATGTTGTTAGGAAGGGTTATCCCAGCTTTCATAGCTATATCCTGAGACTTTAAACTCTTCCAGACTTGAATAAGACCATTGAGGTAAGCCTCATACTGATCGCGACCGTCACCTGCAAACTCCGACGCAAGATACACCATCTCATCCACCGTCAAATCATTATGGTCAACGACAGAGATGCACAGAACATAAGCGAGGACATTCTTATGACTGGCGATAACACCCTCATTGGAGAAGTTGTACCGATAAGTGTACATGTCCACTCGAATGATCGCATTACTAGAAGTGTTAGTTATGTAGCATGATCATCATGGTATATTGACACCACATGTACAGTTTAAACTCACTGTTTAATACACACGAAGAACTTCTTGTCGTAACTCTCACCCGCAGAGGTATCGCCCAGGATCTGTTTTAATCCAGTCTTCACAACGGACTTGAAACCCTCGAGAACGCCTTTACTACCGGTCTCTGCAACACCGAAGAAGGCATCGACAGCCTCGTCAACACCAGGGGAGCCCTATCGAAAAATTAGTCGCTTTGTACAGGGCAATGGGAAACAACAAATCATTTTTTAAGAAAGAAAATCCCAAACGTACCGCACTGCCCGTATCGACACGAACAGATCTCTCAAAGCGCAATGCACGCTTTCCAGGGACACTTCGTTTGGAGACGGAGTCCTTGTCAATGAACATGTCCATGAGCTCTGCCTCAAAGGTATCCAGTCGGGCATCGGCGAGTTTCATTAGAATATCTAATTGCTCTCGGGCCTTGCCCTCCTTCTCGTCCGAGTTGTCGAGGAAGTTGCTAATTGCGTTTCCCATTTTGATCGTGGAGAGGATGCTTGTACTAGGAGAAACTTGGCATTTGCTGAAGATCAGTTGCAATCAAAAGCAATATATACAGGTCCAAAGACGACCTTTTATAGAAAAATTTCGCGATTCGTCTTAGACCCTAAGATTCAAGTTAGGCGCTGAAAATGTCTGTCAGGGTAGCTGATGCCGATGAGCCATTACCGTAAAAGGTCCATCCTTTGTTCATCACATCTCAGGCTCATCACATCAGACCAACATCGCATTCAAAGACTAGATTCGGTTAAACCCGAAGGGATGAGCTAACTGAACGGTCACGCGAACGGTCAGCACAGCATGCCGAACCGAGCGCAATGCCGGAGAACGCGCGGGGTGACCATGAAAGTACGTGAATTATAGCTTGAAGTCAAGATGGTATAGCCTCGTCTAGCAGGAAGGTGTCAATCTGCAATGAGCATTTTTTAGCGAGTGGTGCCAGGCGGGTTGTCGCATTGTGGCGTTGACGAACACCAGGGGGCCCGTTCTTCAGGATGCGCCGGCGTCCAAATGGTGGCGGGGAACGCCGGTAAGCTATTCATCAGCTTCGCCACAATTCAAATGGTCTGACTTCGTGCCTTGATCTGGCCGAAAGTTTGAATCTAGAGCTGGCTGTAATCCCGGACTAGGAATGGTGATGAAGATGAGTTGGAGGGCTTGGGAGATTTTTGGCGATAGCTCTGCTTCTCTTCACATCGGGCTTTATCTGAGTAATTAAAATCCAAGGATTTATCTTCCCAGAAAGATATCACACACTTCAAATTGCATGAATAGCAAGTCTGAGATACTCCAATCGGCAGAGCGAGCCAGATATCAATGGTCAGGTCGCCAGGTTAGAAGCCTCGGTCGGATCAAACATTTAGGTACTGGGCTTCTTTACCAAAGCCGCTTTACTCAATGGGCTAAGCGTATATCTATAATTAGTTTGATTGTCAAGATGGCCTATGTAGTAGTATGTACGAAAAGGAATATCAAGGCTCTAGGAGCACAGCTTGGCCATGTATTTTACTTATATCCTGGGCAGCCGAAAGGATAGAGAAAGAAAGAGCCATTTGTGGGAATGCCATGAACCTAGCACTTTGATAGTACACAAGTACTTGGATATAACTTTATATATACGAAAATTTCCAGCAATCATGATCCTCCGTACTGAGGTAGACTGGCTTTCAAGGGATCCCGAAGACCCACCCGCAGAGCTTATCGATCTCCCCGCAAGCACCAGCGAAACATCAAATCTCTCACCAGCACCATGACGCCCCTCCAATTTCTCCGACAAGCCCGCCAACTACACCTCCAATTTCTCTCTGGGGCTCTCACAGAATCACCAATCTACGTCCTAGGAAATCCCTCCGCGGACCTCGACTCCATAATCTCTGCCATAATCTATTCCTACTGCGCGAATAACCGCCTCCCGAAGAAAACTCCCCGCCCACACATCCCCCTCCTAAACCTCTCCAATGTCCAGGCAGGCCCCGAGCTATTCCGCCTGCGACCGGAATTCGTTACAGCCCTCTGGCTTTCCATAAACTTCCCTGCGATAACACCAGATGAGCGATTCGAGGACAGCTACGATTCTGCTGGCGCTCTTCTCCGCGAACATATCATTACAGTCGCGGATTTTGCGCAAGAACTACGCGTTAGGAAAACACAAACACTCAGTATAAATGCGGACGTCACACTCGTTGATTGGAATGCGTTGCCTGAACCGGTATCTGATGCTGAAGGGAGCGGGTCCCTAGGCAGTGCGTTGGAGGGGATTACTTTTCGCGCTGTTGGCTGCATCGACCACCATGTCAATGACAATTTCATGCCCTCGAGTGATAAGCTGCCCGAGGGGCAGCCCGTTATCATCCAGTCTGGACCGGGATCATGTGCGTCATTAATCGCAAACGAGATGCACGAGCGTGGCATTTGGGCTGCTGCAGCTTCAAGTGGGGCCGCATCATCTCCTACGGTGGCGCAGATCTCAAAGCTAGCGCTTGCGCCGATACTTATCGATACATCTAATTTGATGGCCAAAGACAAGGTCACGGATGTAGATCTGCGGGCTGTTGGATTTCTACGGGAACGTGTTGCTGTAGACGGTGATACGGGGAAATGGGATGAGCAGGAATTCTATTCGAAGATCTTCGAGGCCAAGGTGAATAGTCTTGATCGGTTGACTTTGCAAGAGGTTTTGGGTCGGGATTATAAGGAATGGACCGAGACCGCGCAAAATGGTCAGAAATTAACGATTGGATTTTGTTCGGCTGTGAAGCCTATGCGCTGGATTGTTGCGAAGGCTGGCGGTTCGAAAGAATTCATGGATGGTGTGCGAGATTTTGCTTCTTCCGAAGGTAGAAAGTTAGATGCTGTCGTTGTTATGACAGCGTTTACATCGAGTAAAGGCGACTTCTCTAGGGAGCTGTTTGTTAGCGCGATGGATGACCATGGCCCAATTGTGGAGGGGATTAATACGTTCATTGACAATGCCGCGTCTCAACTTCAGCTTGTGGAGTGGTCAGGTATAGATGGTGAATCGGTGGGAATCCCAGATGAGGAGATTAAATCTACATTGGATGGGAATAAGGATATTTGGAGACGATTATGGATCCAGAAGGATGTTAAAGGGAGCAGAAAACAAGTAGCGCCTCTATTGCGAAGCGCTTTACGAGACGTCAAATTATAAAGCGTTATAGAGTAGAGCACAACATGAATGTGGTTTAATTGATTGAAGTATTTTTTTTTTTCTTTTTTCTTTTTGCTTAAATCGAACCATTAATCCAAACACCAAAACACCGAATATATCAAGAGGCGCACAAAGATGCATATTTATATCAGAGAAACCAACATGAGATGCAGTATATGCAATGCTCCAAGCCAACCTGATGCAAATGCCAGTATGGAAGGAGAAGATGAACAAAATGAGCAAACATAAATCGATATGCAACAAGAGAAAAAAAAAAATCATATGTCAAAAATCAACATCGCTGATTCTAATCTAGACTTCGTAGGCAAAGAAAGAACAGGAGTATCACACACATTCCCATTCGCAGAAGACACACCATCGCGCCACTCGGTCAGCAAGGACTAGGCCACGCCAAGTCCCACGCTCGCCAATCTTGATCACGGTTTCCCACACGCTTCCCTCGGCCGCTGCATCTCTGACAGAGTCAGAGGGGTTCTCGGGAGAGATCATATGTTCAGCCTTGCGGGTCAGACGTAGAATTTTGCCAGAGGGGGACTGGATTGCCAGTTTAGCTGGCTTCTCTCGCCCACTAGCGGATCGTGTAGATGAGATGGCGGAAGTGGAGGCAGAAAATTCATTCGAAGCACTTGATACAGTTGATGCACCTGCAGTACTGGAAACCATACTCAAAGCACTGGACGGCCGGTTGAACACCGAAGGAGAGGCACGACCTTGGATGGGGAATTCGTCTTTGGAAGAAGACTGTGCCGAAGCAGGATGTTGACGAACGGCAAAGACAAAAGTATTGTTAACAGCCAATCGAGAGCACTGGGGTTGCATAATGTACAAATCATGGCGCTGGGCGTGCGGTGTCGGATGGCGGAGCACAAAGTCGTAAGGCGGGTTTTCACCCGTGTGGAGCATGGGAAGAGCAAGAGCCAGTGGATGTGGGATATCTTTGCTAGAGTGCATAAGCCCCTTCTTGCCAGCATATACCTTCAGTACACCTTGGCCCTCATCTCCAGGCAGAACGGCTTTGACGGTAATACGCTTTTGGCCATTGAACCAATCTGGTTGAACAAGAGCGCGCTTGCGCACAATGTCGCCGCTCTCAAAGAAATCTCCATCTGCATCGTACGCAAAGGCCGGTGCCTCCACTTCGGCAGCGCACTCTACGTCCGAAGGAACGACAAGGCAAATCTGCATGCATTCCAATCCCTCCAAACGAAGAAGACTGGTGTCATAGTCAGGGAACTGGGCGTTGAGTTTGAAGTATTGTGGACAAACAGTCGGCAGAGCCAATAGAACATCAGGTGAGATGGGTGGGCAAATATGCTGTTCTTCAGGGTAGAGTGGCACATGGGTATAGCAAATATCGAGTGGTCGTGCCAGGAAGTACCAGGGCTCTGCTACGGACGAATTGTTGGTAACGAACTTGCTTCGCTGGGGGTTGGTGGGATTTGCTAATGCGCAATCCATGATACGCCATTCACCATCCACAAGGACAGCATTCCACCAATGATTGGGACGAGTCAGGCTGTCGAGGTCTAGTGCGTCGCCAGGTGTCTTGAGAAATCCAAAAATGACCTCAGCGTGAAGGCCAACAGCAGCGCACATATCATTGACCAAAATAGCAATTTCTTGAGGGCTACCACGCTTGGCCTGGAGTACTCTCTTCATGTCCACTTCAAGGCCATCGACAGGTTCTTCCCAAGCAATCTTCTCACTAACCCAAGTGAAGATGGCTCGAAGGCGTTGAACATCGCTCTTGTAAGGTCGGCATATATAGCCCTGGGCAAGACTAATCGGGTTAGTCATTGGCGGAACACTATTGATAAACCTTGCACTTTTGTCAACAAGCGTCAGATTCCCAGCATTGAAATTTGTTGGCTCGCTGATCGGTAGTCCATCAAGGCTCTCATCGCCCTCGGCGGTGTCATGAAGCTCCTCAACCGCATATATGACTGGATGATCCATCATCTGGCATCGCTCAGCTCTCTCAATTCGTTCATTTCGGCTTGGGGAGGATGCACGATTGACATCACGGCGAACTTGAACCCAGTCTATAGCACTTGTGTTGACTTCTGTGTCTTTCACAGAATCGCGACGCATATGAGAGCTTAGAAGGGGCGATACTACATCGACCATCCTGTTACCCTTGGTTGGAGACTGAGAGCCGCTGCGTCCAACAGAGATACTGCTGCGGGCACTAGCAGCACCTGTTTTGGCTGAATCAAAGATCTTCTTAAAGAAGCCTTGCTTCTTGGTCTTTGGCGTTGAGAGGCCACCGAAAACACCGCCGGAGTCCCCAGCATCATTTTCTTGAGATGACCATGGAATGGCAGAAGAAGCTCCCTGACGGGATGTGTTGTGACTAGAGTGATAGGATACACCCGTCATAGGAGATTCTGGCCGGTCCATATGACCGGCATCGCTAAAGCCACGAGAGCGAACGGTATCCATTGCCGTGTTTGGCCTGTCAGTTAGGCCACTTCTCCTCGCATAGCTGCCTGCGCTGGTGGCACTAAAGCCCCCCGCGGAAGCTCCGCTCATCAAACTTTGACTTGTTTTGTCTGTACTTGTTGTGAGATTGGTGCCAACGCTTTGCACGCCAGTAGAGTTTGTGGCGCTCGATTTAGTCGTGAAAGTTCGGTTTAACCTATCATTTCTCATATCTTGCCCGGATCGCCGGCCTCCGAGGTGGGGATACTGAGCAGGAATTGAGTTATGGCGTCCATGGTAACTGGAATGCTTGGGAGGGGGCGGAGGGGCTTGCTCATCGGCTCCATTTTCAGTGTCTCCAGGTGGGCGGTTTTGATCCTCCAATTGTCGAAGTCGACTCTCCATTCTTTGCACGTAGTTATTGAGTTGAGGAGGTCCATCCATATGGTCATGAGAGTAGACACTGTTGCGATGAACTAATTCACCACGAGCTGGCTGCTTATACCCATCTAATCCTAATGATGTGAGGGGTCTTCGTCGGTTTCCTGGTGGTGTCTTCTCATCCGTCCCTTCGAGAGTATCGGAAGACCACGGATTATTGAACGTTGGGGCAGGGGAGGCCGATGGAGGTTGGCGCGGCGATGGTGAAGGAGGCTCACGTGGCAGGCCCATGTCTTCCAAGGATGTCATCACATCTTCCATTGCGTCTCTTAGGGGAGAGGGAGTATTTCCATTGATGTCGGACTGGGCTGACTGGCCCGAGCGTGTTGACATTGCTCCAGGCGAAGGCGTGCGGGAGAATATCACATAACGATCGTTCATGTTCAAAGGAGTAGGCGAGCGTGAGGGCCTTGGCGCATGTGTTGAAGGCTGTGGAGATCGCAACAAACTCCGTTGCTGTGCTGGCGGAGGCATAGGCGGCTGCGGTGAATGTGATTGCGCTCGGTTAACGCCCACGCGATGGGGTGGTGGCGGTGGTGGTGGAGGAGAATCGGCACGATCTTCTATGTAGTTGGGATAATCATCCAGGGGATTTGGAGAGGCTGTGCGGTATGGCATAGGCGAGGGAGAACGCGAAGGTAAAGGCGATGGCTGCCGATGCACCGGAGGCTCTGGTTGATACATTGGAGAGGCTGCACGTTGGGGCAATGGAGATGGCTGCCGGTGTACAGGAGGTTCTGGTTGATACATCGGTGAAGCCGCACGATATGGGAGTGGAGACGGTTCACGATGTATCGGGGGTTCTGGATGGTACATTGGTGATGGCGCACGATGCATTGAATGTTCCTGCTGATACATTGGAGACACCGGACGATGGGTCATTCGTGGATCCTGATAATACATCGAAGGAGCTGGCTGTGGGGGCACCGCAGCTGGTGCTTGATAAGTCCTAGAATTCCCTCGGTGTGGCATTGGCGACACTGCGCGAGGCGGCACCGGCGAATGTTCATGCCTGGGTTGAGGACTATGATGAAACAATGGAGAGCTCTCAGGAGCCATAGGAGACGAATCCCGAGGAAGTGGAGAGACTTCGCGAGAATTCGGTCTCGAAGAAGAGATGCTACCGCGAGGCGTCATTGCGGATGATGGTCGCTCCCTTTCCACTGACGCTCGCGGTGAAGGGCCGCGCGAAGAGTGCCTGGAGGAAACAGAGGAAGGCCGAGAAGAGACCGATCCTTGGTTCTTGACTGCCGACGCATGTGTGCGCAATGGCTTGCTGCTCCTCGGGGTACCCCCACCATCTCGGGGCGGAGTCTGTGGAACTGAGCTTGTCACTGGAGTATTGGATCTACTCCGGGCCAGGTTTGAAGATGGAGATAGGGCTTCCTTATGAGCTTGAAACGGCTTGCGGAAAACTGTCTTTTGTTTCTTAGGCGCGGAAGTCGGATTGTTGATCGGCGACGAAGTCGCTTGGACCATTGGGCTTGTATCACGGCTGATTGGGACGAAGTCTTCGCTCATGAGCTCAACGAAGTTGGATGGGAAGAGACCAACAGCCCGCTTGTCACGGCGCAGACGGCCCATCCACCATTGCCCATCGCCCGCATTCAGACATTCGATCAAATCCCCTTCGACAAATCCTAAATCCCGTGTTGTCTCTCCTCCCCAAGAGTACACCGCTCGGCACCAGCATGGAAACCGCGATGGCAGCTGAGGCCCATTGAGTGCCATCGCGATGGAGGTTATGTGGTTGGCGCGGGCGCAAAGTGGAAGAAGGACGTAGGCGTATATAGGCTTGCTGTAAGATATTTTCGGCAATATAAATTCTTTTGGTTTTTAATTGTGGCCAATAGACTGAATGGCGGTGATGTTATTCGGCCGCAGGCAGCTCGAGGGTCCAAGGCGGAGGGGCGACTGAAAGGTACACAAAGCCACAATGATTATGATGACTCAGGCAAGGCACATGTTGGTTGGTGCACGGAAAAGGGAATAGAAGAAAGGGCGTCTGCGAGTTCCGAGGAATATCCTGTTCCTGGAGAACCAGGGTAACAGCAACTAGTAAGGCTGAGAGAGAAGACAACGAAGAAGGCAGTTCAGACGGTGAGACCCGAAGCTTGTTGTTCAATGTTTACACGGGTGGTGGCCCAATCGGGACTAGCGGACTGGACATGTTCTTATCGATAAGCTTAATGCACTGTTTACATCAAAGTGGTCCGTGCACGCTCAAGGTGTTCAACCGGGGCATGTTGATGTCCAGAATGAACAGGAGAATTAAACACAGAGACACAAATGGAGTGCTAGCATCATTCAATATCATACTCTCCGGTTGAATCTGATTGCGAAATGAGAGGTATCAACGGCCTGTGCCTTGCTTTTCACAGCTTTCCCCAACTCTGATCCATGGTTGTCACCAGGAACCATGGCCCTGGCAACAACCCGCCTCCCCACTATTGGGGGCCATCCGCCATAGATCATCCCCGCTCCGGCGCCAAACAATCACATCGTGGTAATTCATGCATGACTATCTCTCTGATTTGCACGGAACCTGTCATGTCACTGGTTGGGTGTGATCGGACAATTGATGGAGTTCACTATTCGCTGCCATAACCGGGTTACCTAGGGACCATTCGGAGAATGCTAATCCTCGGAGATCTTTGACTGAAATGGACTTGGAGTTAAACTTGAACATACGTACGAAATCTCAAGTGCATGGTATCATGAATAAATCCAAGCCTCATCATGTGTGTGCTTTTTGAGGAGTGGGCTCGATCATTGTCTGATCTGATGTTTATCTTGATTCTATTGTGCAATATTGTCTACCTCACTTCAATCAATGGAACAAATGAAGCAATTGTATTGCAATGCCAACTACGTTTCTTGAAACACCTTTGTTGGCAAGTCCTGTTTTAAGAGGAGCGTTAATCTTTGAGAGCCCGAGGGCACAGGCTTCTCGGGAGAAGCCAGGGTCCACATGCCGCAGACCCCCTGGGAATGTTCAGCCACACCCAAACATTTAGCCAAAAATTGTAAGTCAGCTACTCACCTGCTCCAAATCGCCCCAAAGACATACCTCAAAAATGACTAGTCTTTGTCATCTCGAACTAAGACCGATTGGTGGCATCCCAATATCTTGCTTCAATTCGGATGGCTTGAATGACCAGGAAGCGCATTTCGAGACGCCAAGCAAACATCGATCTCAATGCTGGTCTCAGCCGCAAGCGCATTCCATACAATTGAGGAGTTTGTCCTTTATTTAAGTCGTAGGTCAAATACATTAAGCAATACAAGGACTTTTCTCATATCTGTGGCGCTTTATCAAACATGCAATGTACTACAGTAGGCCTCTGGCGGATAAGGGGCGTCTCTTGAAGGGGAAACAAGCCTCAAGTTGGGTGCCATCGGCATGTTGGAATAACACAACATTTTACAATGTTAACATTAGATGTTGCCCGAGGGATAAACTTTTGTAGATCCCATTTTAAAGTTCTTGTTTAATATAGGTCACTTTCCATTTCTGTTCGTACTGTTCTCGATCATCCCAATTCAATGAGTTGTTGATCTGGGTACCTTTCAACAGAATGGCACCACTGAACACTTGGCTAGCTCTGGCTAGCATGGGTATCACCCCACTAGCCTGGGCCAAATTAGTTCACTTTAAATTGGATCTCACATGGCAAAATGGCGCACCGGATGGCAATGTGCGCGAGATGGTGTTTATGAACAATCAATTCCCTGGCCCAGAGTTAAGGCTACACCAGGGTGACGATGTGGAGGTAAACTCTGTGACATTGATCAAAGCTCATTAGTTTCAGATTGCTAATGCACCTGGATATTCTAGGTCACCGTTCACAACCACCTACCTTTTAATACATCTATCCACTTTCACGGAATCGAACAGCAGGGTACCCCGTGGTCCGATGGCGTTCCCGGGCTAACCCAAAAGCCCATTCAACCTGGACATACTTGGACTTATCGTTGGAAAGCCACACAATATGGAACCTACTGGTACCATTCGCATGGTCGGTCTGAAATGATGGATGGACTTTACGGGCCAATTTGGATCGAGTGAGCTACATCCTCAACTTTCAAATTCTCCCCATGCTAACCGGAGAAAGACCTGCACCCGAGACCCCCCAACCCTTTCACCTGATTTCCAACAATACTGCCGACATCGAAGCCATGAAAAAGGCGGAGCTGGATCCCAAGCTGATAATATTGTCTGATTGGGACCATTTGACTTTCGAAGAATACCAGAAGATACAAGTGGAAAGCGGCTATAGTATTTTGTAAGTTAGGTGTTTTCGTTTCGTTGTGAGCTGCTGTTGACCATCCCGATAGCTGCATGGATAGTATTCTTGTCAATGGCCGCGGTGCCGTCTATTGCCCCGGTGGTGAGAAGATCTCCAGTGTTGAACTCGATTACCTCAAGACCGCAGTTGATCATTCACCTCTAAGTGACAAAGGGTAAGTGTTGAACTCCGGACACAAACCCGTGGGAAACAGTATTAACTCGCTTGTCTTTTATCTTAGATGTTTGCCCAATATCTATAAAACCCAAGGTAGCTTCGGCGGTACGGACGAGACAAAGATCCCCCAGGGCGTTAATTGGGGCTGTCAACCTACAACCGGCAACCATGAAGTCATCGAAGTCGACGGTAATTCTGGCTGGGTCAGCTTGAAGTTCATCAGTGCTGCTGCTTTGAAATCCCTCATTTTCTCGATTGATGAACATCCCATGTACATCTACGAGGTTGATGGTAGCTACGTGGAACCCTTGCTTGTCAACAGCGCATCAATATTCAATGGCGAGCGATATGCCGTTATGGTGAAGCTTGATAAAACACCAAAGGACTACACCCTTCGAGTTCCAGATACACAGGGTGATCAAGTTATTTCTGGATTCGCCACCATGCGTTACAAGGGCTCATCAAACAACCAACCCTCCCAACCTTACGTTGACTACGGTGGGAGAAATACTTCGGCTTCAGTTGTGGCGCTAGACCAAAGAAATATTCACCCATACCCTGCTGTCACCATTCCCGCCGCTGCAGACCAGCTGGTTAATTTGACCCTTGGCCGTTGGGGATCATCTTATACATTCACAACCTCTGGAGGAGGCCTATGGGATATGATGGCCAATTGGGATGACCCGATTCTCTATGATTTCAACGCAAAGAACAATTTTGCTCAAGGGCTTGTTATCGAAACTAAGAACGGGACATGGGTTGATCTTCTTCTCCAGCTTGGGCATATGCCTAACACTCCGGATATCACCGCCCCGCATGTCATGCACAAGCACTCCAACAAAGCCTTCATTCTTGGTGTTGGGCCCGGAATCTTTCAGTGGTCAAGCACCGAAGAAGCTGTTGCTGCACACCCTGAGTACTTTCAGCTTGATAACCCTCAGATGCGAGACACTTTTGTTACCCAAGGAGCAACCGGACTGACCTGGATGATCCTTCGCTATCAAGTAGTCAACCCAGGCCCCTTCCTGTTCCACTGTCATATTGAGACACACATGGCAAATGGCATGGCCGTCGCACTTCTTGATGGAGTCGACGCCTGGCCGCAGCTTCCTGCGGGTGAGGATCAAAGTCCTAACCCCATTCCAGCTCCGTCTCAGACCTCTACTTCTGTTTCGACTAGCACCCCTCATATCAAGCCATCATCCACCCCCAGTGTTAAGCCTTCACCTTCTAGCCCTCGACCTACAACTTCCAGTATCTCAGTCCCCATTCCCAGCTCAAAGACTTCTACGCCACCCGCTCAATCATCTCCGTCGACTCCTAAATATACACCCAGCTCTCGACCGTCTACACCCGCCGTCTCGCCTTCTACTCCAACCCCAAGCCCATCATCACAATACAGTGCGCCGCCATCTCCGTCCCCCACCTCGGCTGCTCAGTCTCCCCCGCCACCACCTGCAGACACACCCAACCCTCTCATCGAACCACCTTCTCCATCATGGCTGGCAAGACTGGGTAGACTTGGCGATTCTGCACTTGCCCACCAGCTCCTTGGGCGGGCAGAGGATACAGAGGAGAAACACAAGCCATTCCCTGAAGAGGTCACCTTGATCGAAGCGAAGAAAATCCACGGAAAAGTGGCCATGGCCCCTCATTCCCCTAGGGACGGTGGCCGTTACCAGAATCGTAACTGGTAACCCCCATGTCTAAAAAGTTAGATGTAGTGCGAACGCCATACTTTAATACTGTGCATTATACTAGCAGGCAAAGCTTGCTTCATTTAATTCTGTCACCATAACCAAATCGCATAAACCCATTGCACCAGTTGACTGTCTTTTCTCAAACTCTAACATGTCCTATTCGAGTAATATATTGTAGTTACATCCATCTCTTGTACAGATCTTCGATCCACAGTCTGCGGCCCGCTTCGATCGACGATCGTTGTCGATCAAGATCTTCGTTATGACGATGCATCGGAGCCCTTCCAGCTTTGGGGATAGGTAACTACCCAGATGCAGCGCTTGTCGATATCGGCACCTTGTGCTAGCGGAGCTCTGGAGACTTTCCGATTGGCGGGTTTTCATATTTCAACCCCACTCGATGCTGCATAGGCATCACTGGGCTGTGTGAGCAAGTTCTGGAAACAGCATTTATCATCATAATCAAGCTGGGGGCCTAACATATGCTAAATAACTTGATTATATACACCAGGGTTCTAGATATGTCCTTATTTCTCGACAACATTGGAGATCTAGACCGACATCTGGATCATGATGTTGTAATAGTCTATGTCAAGTATATCCATGTATTCTGGGCAAATGTGTTGCTCCGAGTCATGCACATGTGCATCTTTTGGTGGGCAAGTCATGACGTATTGTAGTACAGGTCTGTACGATTTTTCACTAAGTCTATTCGATTGTTCTTCACTTCTAGGATATTCTCATCTCTTGCTACTTTAGTACATTGTTACATTGAAGGTGTGATTTGATTCGTTCACCTGGGCACGCACTTTGCTAATTAGTAGTTCAAATGCTCTGAAATTCAAGTCGTTCAAATGTTGGCGCACGGGTGCTGAAATAGAGAACTTGAAGCAATTTGGATATTCTAATACCTTTAAGACTCCCAACTCAGGCTTCAAATTGAACATTTTAAAAATTAAAATTTGGAAACTGCAATACTTGATAGAACCCCTGTCGATGCAAATACAATGCACTTTCTCCCTGATCCCCTCTTCTTATTTCAAAGTTTCTCATCCTTTGACTCCATAGTACAAGGTACTCGACAGGCACGTAGTAGGGCACCAGACCCACGTGACCTGATGGGAAGGGGCGGCTGCAACATTCCGAAACCGGCGACGATGTTCCACCAACTGCAACTACATCCAATGTCTTCAGCCTATTAGAGTCACTTTTCCATTGATGAATTACCAGTATTAAGTCATGTATCATAGTTTTCATTTCCTAAAAGAAATTCCCTCTTCTAAATCTTATCCGCAAACAGCATGCGAAGCTTTGGGTATCAGGTACTTTTGTTATTCTAAATTTTTAAAAAAGGGTCCATGACTATGTAGATTCCAAGTAACTGACTGACAGCTCAACCCACATGTCACCGACATATAATGTTCACTTTTTCATCTTCTCTTATTTGCCTTGATATAGAACAGTAAAAAGCAAGGGAAATGTAAAAAAGAGAATATTAAAAAAGAATTTTTAATTTTTAATTTTTTTTTAAAAAAAATGTTTTACTGTTAACAGTAGGGATAATGCCGTCTGAAGCATCGTAACGGTCTCATTTGGGGTTTAGCCAGATCTTGAACCCGGTCGAGCGGGTTGCTACCGAGTCAAACCCCGTCGTATCCAGTTCGGGATCCCGTACACTAAACTCCTTGATATTTCCACTTACACCATGAAACAGGGAACAAGGTTTGATTTTCCAAGGTTTACTTCCATTGCAACTGTGGATGATGCTTTTCTATCTCTATTAGCTCCACCGGGAAAAAATCACCCGTAGTTGCATGTAGCTCCATGTATAAAGTATCGTGCCCATCAATTCGCGCCGGGCCCTGAACTCTTTTTTCTCTTTATCCTCTCAGCAAAGTTTTGCAACCCTTGGCTGGCATCGGGTTTGAGTATGGAGGGCCCAAGTCGTGTGTATCTCTTCGGAGATCAGACAGCTGATTTCGGCTCGGGTCTTCGCCGCCTGCTGCAGGCCAAGAATGATTCGCTGTTGATAGCGTTTTTCCAAAAGTGCTATCATGCCTTGCGTAAGGAGGTTAGCCAGCTCCCACCATCCGAGCGGCAGATGTTCCCTCGTTTTACGAGCATTGTTGATCTGCTGGCGAGGTACCGGGAGCATGGCCCCAACGCAGCATTGGAGAGTGCTTTAACGACCATTTATCAGTTGGGATGCTTCATCCAGTAAGATCTATATGAAACCTATTGAGAAATCGAAATGACTGACCATAAATTAGCTACTATGGTGACCTTGGGAATGCCTATCCCTCTGGGTCTGATAGCCTTATTGTCGGACTCTGCACAGGACAGCTTGCATCTGCGGCCGTGAGCTCTTCAAAGACAGTTGGTGAGCTTATGGCAGCCGGTGTAGAGACCGTTGTTTTGGCTTTAAGACTCGGAATGTGCGTTTTCAGAGTACGAGAACTGGTACAAGCTAGCGGATCTTCTTCGCCTAGTTGGTCCGTGCTAGTCTCGGGAATTCGAGAGCAGGAAGCCCAAGAAATGATTGAAAGATTTGGAGAATCAAACGTAAGTGATTGATTTGGAGACATTTGTGGGTCTGCGGAAATAACTGACTTCGGAATAGGCGGTTCCTCGGGTGACCCAGCCATATGTCAGTGCTGTTAGTCAAAATGGTGTGACAATTAGTGGCCCGCCCACTTCCCTGGAGAGCTTCATCGAGAAGTCTCTCTCCAAAGAGCATAAGCCTGTTAGAGTCCCAATTCATGGTCCCTACCATGCCCCTCACTTGTATGATGTAAGGGATGTCAACAGAATTATGGAATCATGGCCTCAAGACCGCTTTGAGGACTACACTCCACAGATACCTATTATTTCAAGCAGCACTGGAAAGACCACTGAAGCCCAAGGTCTTGAGGGGCTTCTGAGACTATCTCTTGAGGAGATCCTTCTTCGCCAGCTTTGCTGGGACAAGGTTGTTGACGCCTGTTCCTCGAACCTGAAGCTTGCCGAGGGATCTTGCACTCTGCTGCCTATCTCAAGTACAGCAACACAGAGTCTCTATTCATCACTCAAGAAATCTGGAATTTCTGACATTGAACTTGATTCCGCGATTGGCGATGTCAAAAAAGACCAACACGGCCATAATCAGACTGGCCGTTCCGAGCAGTCCAAGATCGCAATCATTGGTCTATCTGGACGCTTTCCAGAAGCGCCGGACACTGAGGCTTTCTGGGACCTCTTATACAAAGGACTAGATGTTCATCGTGAGGTGCCTGCTGATCGATGGGATGTCAAGGCCCACGTTGATATGGATGGAAAGACAAGAAACACCAGCCAAGTTCAGTATGGCTGCTGGATCAACGAGCCTGGTCTCTTTGACCCTCGCTTCTTCAACATGTCACCTCGTGAGGCATTGCAGGCGGACCCTGCCCAGCGAATGGCTCTTCTCACTGCCTATGAGGCCTTCGAAATGGCTGGATTCATCCCGGATAGCACTCCTTCCACCCAGAAGAATCGTGTAGGTGTGTTCTATGGAATGACCAGTGACGATTACCGAGAGATCAACAGTGGCCAAGATATTGACACTTACTTCATCCCTGGCGGTAACCGTGCGTTCACCCCTGGTCGTATCAACTACTATTTCAAGTTCAGTGGACCTAGTGTCAGCGTCGATACTGCTTGTTCTTCAAGTCTTGCAGCCATTCACGTGGCATGTAACTCTCTCTGGAGGAACGATTGCGATTCTGCCGTGGCGGGCGGTGTCAACGTTTTGACTAACCCTGACAATCATGCTGGTCTTGATCGTGGTCATTTCCTTTCCCGAACTGGAAACTGCAATACCTTTGATGATGGCGCCGATGGTTATTGCCGAGCTGACGGAATTGGCTCAATCGTATTGAAGCGACTTGAAGATGCCCAGGCCGACAATGACCCTATTTACGGTATCATCAATGGTGCATACACCAACCACTCTGCGGAGGCTGTCTCAATCACTCGTCCTCTTGCCGGCGCGCAGGCATTTATCTTTGACAAGCTTCTCAACGAGGCCGATGTCAGCCCTAAGGATGTCAGCTACATTGAGATGCATGGCACAGGTACTCAAGCTGGCGATGCAGTTGAGATGCAATCTGTGTTAGATATCTTTGCGCCTGATTACCGCCGTGGACCCAACCAATCCCTCCATCTGGGTTCGGCCAAATCAAACATTGGCCATGGAGAATCAGCCTCGGGTGTCTCTGCTCTAATCAAGGTCTTGGTCATGATGCAAAAGAACATGATCCCACCACACTGTGGTATCAAGACCAAGATCAACCACAACTTCCCAAAGGATCTTTCGCAACGAAATGTGCACATAGCTATGGAGCCAACACCCTGGAATCGCCCTGATGGTGGTAAGCGCACTACCTTTGTTAACAACTTCTCTGCCGCTGGCGGAAACACCGCACTCTTGGTAGAGGATGCGCCCATCCGGGAGCGTACTGGCTCAGATCCACGGTCTGTACACACCGTGACGATCTCCGCAAGATCCCAGTCTGCTTTGAAGAACAACGCCGCCGGTCTTGTTCAATACATTGACACAAATAAGAACACTTTCAATGTTGATGAAAACAAGCTACTCGCCGATCTGGCTTATACCACTACCGCCAGACGTATCCACCATCCATTCCGTGTTAGTGCCACTGGCTCGACTTTGGAGGAGATTCGTGCTGGCTTGAACGCGAGTGCCAACCGCGAAAGCATCACCCCAGTGCCTGCCACCGCCCCTGGTGCGGGTTTTATTTTCACAGGTCAAGGTGCCCAGTATACTGGTATGGGAAGCCAACTATTTGAGCACAACTCTCAATTCCGAACACACATTGAGCATTTGGATCGCATTGCTCAAAGCTTTGGTTTCCCCTCCATCGTTCCTCTTGTGGATGGGAGTGTCCCCGTCGAAGACCTTAGTCCTATCGTTACTCAGTTGGGAACTACCTGCATTCAGATGGCCCTGACTAGGTTTTGGACCTCTCTTGGCGTCCAGCCGGCCTTTGTTCTTGGTCATAGCCTAGGAGAATATGCGGCATTGAATGCTGCCGGTATTCTGACGACTAGCGATACCATCTATCTTGCTGGTCGTCGAGCACAGCTCCTCACTGAAAAATGCAAGATGGGTACACATGCTATGCTCGCTGTCAAGTCTTCGGTTGCTCAGGTCAAACAGTATCTGGATGCAAATGTTGCTGAAGTGGCTTGCATTAACGCACCTAGCGAGACTGTGATCAGTGGATCCAATGAGAATATAGACCAGGTTGCCGAAAAATTGGCCAACGAAGGATTCAAGGCCACAAAGCTGAAGGTCCCTTTTGCTTTCCATTCTGCCCAGGTTGACCCCATACTTCAAAGCCTTGGGGACATTGCGAAGGGTGTTACTTTCCACGAGCCTACCATTCCATTTGTTTCCGCTCTCCTTGGTGACGTTATCAAGGAGGCTAGCTCCGATGTCCTTGGTCCCAATTATCTCACTCGTCATTGCCGTGAGACCGTCAATTTCCTGGCTGCGTTGGAGTCAATTCGTCACGCCAAGTTGATGACCGACAAGACTATTTGGGTTGAGATTGGATCCCACCCTGTCTGCTCAGGAATGGTCAAGTCTACATTCGGTCCTCAGGCCCTGACCGTAACATCTCTTCGTCGCCAGGAGGATGCTTGGAAAGTACTTTCTACTAGCCTTGCCTCACTTTACATGGCAGGAATTGATCTTCGATGGAAGGAATACCACCAAGATTTCAGCGCGATGCACCAGGTTCTTTACCTTCCCGCCTACAAGTGGGATCTGAAGAACTACTGGATTCCATACACGAACAACTTTTGTCTCCTGAAGGGTGCACCCGCAACACCCACTGCTGATGCCGCCCCTGTGACCACATTCTTGACAACATCTGCCCAGAAGGTCTTGGAGACTTCCGGAGACAACAACACAGCAACAGTGACTATTGAAAATGATATTGATGAGCCCGAATTGAACCGTGTCATTGCAGGCCACAAAGTCAATGGCGCTTCGCTGTGCCCTTCATCATTATACGCAGATATTGCCCAGACTCTGGGCGAATTTCTTGTTGACAAGTACAAGCCCGAGTGGAATGAACGTGGTTATAACGTTTGCAATGTCGTGGTTCCCAAGCCTCTTATCGCCAAGGGTGGGAAGCAACTTTTCCGTGTTTCAGCTACTGCCAACTGGGCCGATGAGAAGGCTCAGGTTAAAGTCTGGTCGGTTACTCCTGAGGGTAAAAAGATCCTCGATCATGCTACTTGCACGATCGATTTCTTTGATACCAAGGTTGCTGAATCTGAATGGAAGCGATCTGCCTATCTGATCAAGCGAAGCATCAAGCATCTTCAAGAAAGCACAGAATCTGGAGAAGCGCATCGAATGAAGCGTGGTATGGTTTACAAGTTATTCAGTGCCCTGGTTGACTATGATGACAATTATAAGTCTATCCAAGAAGTCATTCTAGATAGTGACCAGCACGAGGCTACTGCCTTGGTCAAGTTCGCCGCTCCCCCTGGTAACTTCCATCGCAATCCATTCTGGATTGATAGCATTGGCCACCTATCTGGATTCATCATGAATGCAAGCGATGGCATCGATTCGAAGAATCAGGTGTTTGTCAACCATGGGTGGGACTCAATGCGCTGTCTGAAGAAGTTCGACCCCGCTGTCACCTACCGGACCTACGTTAGGATGCAGCTGTGGAAAGACTCAATCTATGCCGGGGATGTCTACCTCTTCGATGGTGATGACATTGTTGCTGTATACGGTGGAGTCAAGGTATGTTACTCGTCCCAAAAATAGAAGTCATAACTAACCTGAGAAATAGTTCCAAGCACTGGCACGTAAGATCCTTGATATGGCTCTTCCTCCAGCTGGGGCTAAAGCTGCTCCAGCTGCTAAGGCCAGACCCACACCAATCGATACCAAGAAAGCCCAGGCGCCTCCAGCTAAGAAGGCCTCTCGCTCTGCGCCTTCTCCTAAGTCTCCTAGTACCAGCATTATTTCCAAGGCCCTAGGTATCTTGGCTGAGGAGGTTGGTATGTCTGCATCTGAAATGACGGATGATTTGAACTTTGCGGACTACGGGGTTGATTCGCTACTTTCATTGACTGTCACTGGTCGTTACCGCGAGGAGATGAGTCTGGACTTGGATTCTAATGTCTTTGTTGATCAACCTACCATCAAAGACTTCAAGCAGTTACTGGTATCTATGAGCCCCGCCGACAGCAGCAGTGATGGATCTAGCAGCGACGATAACATCTCGTCTGCGGCCTCATCGACTGATATCTCGACTCCCAACTCCAGTGGTCTTCCCACACCTGCCAATGAGAAGACTATGACTCTTGAGCAAAATGACAGTATGAAACAAATCTGTGAGATTCTTGCTGAGGAGATTGGTGTGGAGCCAGAGGAACTCCAAGGAGATGTCAACCTCGCCGAGATGGGTCTGGACTCACTAATGTCTCTCACCGTTCTCGGTAAGATTCGGGAGACCCTAGATCTTGATCTTTCAGGTGAATTCTTCATCGAGAACCAGACAGTTAACGAGGTTGAGACTGCCCTGGACTTGAAGCCCAAGGCCCCCGTCGCCGAGCCCGTCCGACTTCCCGAGCAAATACCCGCGGAAGTACCCAAAGCCGTTTCCAGCACAGCAATTCAACATCCTCCTGCAACTTCAATCCTGCTTCAAGGTAACCCAAAGACAGCTACCCAGAAACTTTTCTTGTTCCCTGATGGATCTGGATCGGCAACCTCCTACGCCACCATCCCAGGCATCTCACCGGATGTCTGTGTCTACGGCCTCAACTGTCCTTACATGCGAACCCCAGAGAACCTGAAGTTCAGTCTGGATGAGCTGACTATTCCATACGTGGCTGAGATCCGTCGCCGACAGCCAAACGGCCCATACAACTTCGGTGGATGGTCTGCCGGTGGTATCTGTGCTTATGACGCGGCCCGTCGCCTGATCTTCGAGGAAGGCGAGCGTGTCGAGCGCTTACTTCTCTTAGACTCACCCTTCCCTATTGGTCTTGAGAAGCTTCCACGCCGCTTGTACAGATTCTTTGACACAATTGGTCTTTTTGGCGAGGGCAAGGCCCCTCCACCCAAATGGCTGCTTCCCCACTTCCTAGCCTTCATCGATTCCCTCGATGCATACAAGGCCTCGCCATTCCCATTTGACGATCCCAAGCACGCCGAGAAAATTCCCAAGACTTTCATGGTTTGGGCCAAGGATGGTGTCTGTAACAAGCCCAATGACCCTCGCCCAGCACCTGCTGAGGATGGAAGCCCCGATCCTCGAGAGATGCTGTGGCTGTTGAACAACCGGACGGACCTCGGTCCTAACGGCTGGGATACCCTTGTTGGCTCGAAGAATGTTGGTGGTATTACGATCATGGAGGGTGCAAACCACTTTACCATGACCCGCGGTGAAAAGTCGAAGGATTTGGCTGCGTTTATTGCTAGCGCTATGCACTCCTCATAAACGTTGCTGCATACTAGCCCTCTCTCTTCTATTCTAACGCTTGAAATAGTGTACCAACACTGTTTTCTGCACAAGAATGTTTAGCGTTGGATGTTTAATTGGAGTTTTCTGTTTTATTTTTGGGGTTCAAATTTATCTAATTCTTATCTGATCTTATCATCACTGTATACATAGTCTCGTGGTGTACATCGTTGAGACAGTTCTTAATTCTACTACATCCCGAATACGAAAGGCAACAACTTTTATTATTTTCAGAAATTTCAGCTGATATCAGATAAATCCCGAGCCCTTCCAAAACACCAGCAATTGATGTGACCTGAATGCAATGCAACGAGGGAGAAATGATAACTGGGTAGCATGGCTAGAGATGATGCAAGGTAGTAGTGAAGCCGCCTAGAAGCGTTGCAGATCATGAAGGGATGGATGAATAGTAAGTAATATGTGGTATGGTTTCTTGTAAACGTCATAGACTAGTATGAAAAGCTTCGCAGAATACTAATCAGGATTTTGAAGTGGCTCATGGCAATTCCATTGCAGGAAATTTTTATTGGATCGGATGGTTTACGGTCAAAGGCTAAAGTGAAGCTTCAGAACTGAAGCGCAGAGCACTGCCGCGGCCTGCCAGACCATTATTTCCATTCCCATTCCCATTCCCATTATTCACTCCAGGGCTGGTAGGTCGGCTTGACGCGGCCCACTTGGGACTTCGAGGTTGTGTGCTTGTAGAGCGAGTAGAAGGACGATTTTTGCGAATTTCTCGCAGCTCTTCCTCTTTCTTACGTATGAAATCATCGCGAGAGACAAGCGTGAGCTCCAATTCTGCAATTCGAGCGAGATGACGCTCCGAATCACTTTGATTGGTGATTTCACGTGCTCGGCAAGCGTCGCTCTCGACTTTTCGTTTGAGGATTTCATTCTCGGATTGGAGCTGACGAAGTTCATTCCCAGCTTGAGCGGCGGCATTGGAAGCGGTTTGGTATTGTTCACGGGTGTATTCTGACTGGTTTCGCGCGTAATCGGCTTTTCGCTCAAGGCTCGCGATCTCCTCAGTGAGGCGGCGGTTTTCTTCGCGGGCTGTCTCGAGTTCGGCCAGGGTACCGCCTCCATCCTTGAGCTCTTGACGGGCCGATTCAAGTTCGGTCTTCAACTGGGTTCGTTCTTCTTTTAACTTGCTGATGTCTTCTCTGAACTTTTCAACTCGCTGCTCCAAAGATGTTTTAGATGTTGTGAAATTATCCCGCTCCCGTCGAATTTTATGAAGGTCTTTCGTCCGGGTTTCGTAGCGATGCTGCAGAGTAGCCAAAGCCTTTTCCATTTCTTGATATCGCAATCGCATCTCATTTAGATCAACTTGTAGTTGCTCCTTCTCTGCTGCGTGGGTGTTTTTCATTTGAACAAGGTTTTGTTCTAGCGACTGTAGTTCACGGTCTAAACTCTGGCTGGGTGCTTTGGTCGATTGAGTAAGTTGACTCACATCTTGCGATTCGACTTTGGTCCTCTTGAACTGATATTCATCATGATCATCCTCCGGCTGAAAAAAATACGGTTAGTGACCAGCATAAGAAATATTTTGGTAGGCGGAGGCGGCTTACCAGAGAGCGCTTTTGCGCTGCCCCTTGAGATTGAGATTCATCGGATGATGATCCTGACGTATCCATCTCTCCAGACGACGAAAAATGCAAAGGCGCTATTAGTGGTACTTGCCAGGCAGCAAAGCTATGTAGGAGATAGTTGAGAATTTCTTCAGCAACCTCTGAAACTCCAAGAGCATCGTCCTGGAGATCGCCCACCTCATCGTGAAGGCTAAAGGTGTATTGTGACAGAAATCGCAGTCGCTCCGTTTCCGGTAAGTCCGGCAGACAACGTTCAATATGTTCGCAGGCGTTGGACACAACGAGCCAGATCACTGGGAGAAGGCCACCATTTCGAGTGTAGGTGGTCCGTATATGTTCCACAGACGGGCTCTTGTGATGAAAAGCTGTATCAAGTACAAGAATGGCAGATGGGGCTCTGTAGAGATCCCGGACACTGTCGTTAGAATGTACGCCGAAGCTCAGGGAGCCTCTTGTCAAAGACACCTCAACATTACTGCCCAACTCTTCCCTGGGCCGAGTGTAGACAAAGCCTTTGCCCCGCAAGTAACGCTCAACAACAGCCTGTTTCCCATCATTTTCGACTGCAAGGATGATATGTAGCTCATGGGTGCTTGCAATCTCAATCAAATTCCCCAGCAAAAGAAACTTGGTGCTTGAATACTCAGCCCAAGATGCTTGCTTCTCGAGATCTGAATCCGGATCTGTCAAGTGATGAGATATGTTCAAATCAGGATGAATCGCTACATTGTTCAGCCGAGCTATGGCTTCGTAGATCTTGGATTGCAAGGCATTTCGCTGGAAAGATCGGGGTCAGCATTGAACTATCACGACCAAAAGGTGAGCCTTACATCATGATTGGGTGCTGAAAAATTAGAACTACAGCCAGATATCCAGTCCTGCATGTCCTTGCTAGCACTGGTCAAGACCCGCTCATAATCGTCCTTCACTCTTGAATCCATAGGAAGAGTTACAGCAAATTCTTCCGGTCCAAGACAAAAAGTGCCTGGCTGATTCTCCTCAGCTTCACCGACAGTCAAAGCACTTGGTTGAATTGTTTGCATGTCGCTCTCACTGTGGGCTAGATGTGGTGGTTGCAATAAAGTCACAGGGTGGTCATGATGCACCGCGGTGTGAGCATGGGACATGTCGACGCTCTCGGTTCGTACACTCAAGGGTACAATTCCTTCTGAAAATGACGTTGGAACTGCAGCCTCTATGTCTCCAACAGAAGATGGAGTTTCACTTGCGGGAGCTGAAGATGTAGGGTTTCTCAAGTGTAATTGCTTGTCTTCCATGTTGCAAATAGATGGCAAGCACAGGGAGCGATAAAGGAAACAAGAAGTACAAGAAAGAAGATAAAAATGAGGGGCAGCCAAGCTCTGTCGGATGGGCCTTTGGGAGTAAAGCCTAAGAAGTGAGAGAAAACAGATACAGGTAAAGGGATGAGGGGCGGGAAATAAATGAAAGAATGTATGAGACTCTCAACAGACCATCCGATATCTTCAATCAGAGCAGAAGACGAGGAATAACTGATGATGATCAGGTCTTGAGGTGATTCAATTCAAAGGTTCGCCAGGCTCGATCTTGATCTGCGTGCACAAGAAATCGTGGGCAAGCTTTGGAATTTAATCCGGTAGCAATTTAGCGCTCAGATATTCTTAGCTCTCGGTCTCATGAAAAGACCTTAGAAAAGATCGGCCTGGCAATTCAATTTGGCTGTGGCCTTGGGATGACAGACTGATAGCGTTAGCGTTAGGGAGGGTTCACCAAGTTGTTATGATGCACATCAGTCGAAATAGAGGCTTAATAGCAGACGAAGTTTTTCTCAAACGTAGTAATACATACCAATATTTTATATCCTAAAACCTTCGGTCGCAGCGACAGCTGTCTGTAAAAACACGGTTGGCTCAAGCTGAATGTATAGAAGAGGGAATGAATGACCCGAGTCGAGGCGGAGGTGAGTGTAAGGCACGTGATAGCTGTCTTATCGATAATACCTTGCCAGTTTGGGCCTAGTGGGACCGGTGATCTACGTTATTGGAGATCCCGAGGTCAGAAATACTTGTCAGCTTATTATTGAAAGAAAGAGAGAGGAAGAGAGAAAGAAAGAAAAAATGGGGTAGATATAAGGCAAGACAAGGGATTCGGGTAGAGCAGAGAGGAAATAGAGAATTTTTCAAGATCCAGTTGTATTCTGAAGTAGATATATAGAGTATGGATGTAGGTATAGAGTACCGTACATATGAGACTCACGTATTCACGTAGTGCAATCCATTGCTATCCAAGTCTGTACTAATATCTATATATTTTCTTGCAAAAGGCTTGTGAAAGGACGGCCCTCTAATCTTAATATTTCTAGTCTGTGGGTAGTATGTGATATTTGCAATATGTGTGTGACTGCACTCCTGAACCTTGGAAGTCCCAATGCTGTCTTGCTAACTTGAACATTTGAATGTTAGGTATCACATGCAGTAATGTTGTATCTAGTGATCTAATGAATCTGTATATAGCTCTGCTCCTGTTTCCAAGTCTCAAAATCAAAGCCTAGAGCAGCGAGTGTTTTTATTTCACTACGCTGCTCTCCCTTCTGAACAAAAGCCCGCCGAATCTCAGGGAACAGTGCACGCATCCACCGCTCTCGCTCTCCCCAGTATGTCCCCAATTTTCCCAGTCCATCATTGACCAGTCCAGCACGGGGCTTAGATTTAAGCGCCCAGTTGTAAAGATGATTCATATAGTCTGCATCCATAGGAAATGGTAGCAAATGAAAGGTCTTCCCATCTCCTTTTCGCAGTATCTCATCTTCCAACGACAGGCGCATGTCCTTCGCCTCTGGTAGAGAGATCCTCCCTGACCATACTCTGGAAAAGACCGCAGCTTGATTTTCTCCCATCGGAAAGGGAATGACACGCTGCGAAAGCACCGGGAATACAAGGGTTGGATGGTCAATATAGAACATTTGCTGATAGATATTCTTTGCACGCCACCCATCGGTCACCACTGGCGGCTGGAGAGATGATAAGAAAGGGAACGAGTAGAAGTAACCCGTGCAAAAAACAACAGCATCGACTTGTTCCTCAACATGACCGTTCTTGAATTGGATCCCTCGATCGTATTCTGTAGGCGAGAGAAACGAAACAATCTCGGGGTGTATTATTTTATCGGATGGCATTGCTGCGGCCAGATATGATACTGCTTTTTGAGAGACGATGACCTTACCTTTGCTATATTCATTAATCTGGGCTCCAATGTCAAGACCCGATGCTGAGCTCCCCACGACAATTACTTTCTTCCCTTCAAAGAATTTGGGGGAATCATAAAATTTGGAATGGGAGATAGCGTGAGCATATGCATTATTCCAAGCTTCTATGCCCGGGATATCTGGAAGATACGGAACGGTAAAGTGACCGCTTGCAACGACTACAGCATCGTATGCGGATGTTGTTTCAGAACCAGTATAAAGGTTTACGGTAGTCAAGTCCCATGTGCTAAGATCAGCGTTCCTTAATCTGACACGTTTGACTTGGGTACCGAATTTGATCAAACTTGTGACATCCGCGGAATATCTTTCCAGGTAATCCTTCACCGTAGCATGTTTGGGGAAAAGCTGGGCTTCCGCGGGAAAAGACTGATCAGAAAATCTCATCAAATCTTTCGGGATGTTGGTTTCCAGTTTATCATACACTGGAGAAACAAAGTTCGGTTCAAACTCCTCAAGTCCAGGTTGGGGGACCCATATAGGCTCCTCGACTGGCTCGTGGAAATTCACATGGGGCACTGAAGTTGAAATACCAGCTTTGATAGGTTGTGGAGTATAATTCCAGACACCACCAACTGAGCTTCTCTGTTCAAATACATCGATCTGTTCGAAGTGATTTTCGGCTAGCAAGTATCTATTTTGCTCGTCAGCGATATCTAGGATGGCCAAATGTGGTGAACATCAGGATATGTGGGATTAGCATACTTCACGGCAGAAAGACCAGAGGGGCCTGCCCCTATGACAGCAACCCGTCGAACAGGATTCACCAAGGTCATTTTGTAGATATTCTTGCTGTTATCATCCCGTGAGGGGCACGGACGAAGCCATTTTATAGCGTCGGTAAGACCGCATACGCCATAGTGGAGCGGTGGAGCTTTGCGGACAATTCTGGGAGCAGTGCTGTATGGCTAGTTGAGTACATATGTTAGTTTGTGGAAGTCTAAGTGGCCGGGTTAAAACCTAAACGCTGAGAACTCACCATGCACAAGCGTTGTATTTATCAGTACGCACTGACGAAGGTACGTAGTGCCTGTTTGCTGTCCCAAAGAGTGAAGAATCACAATTTTATTATGCCTTAGAATTCGGGTGTGATGATGATGTAATTATGGTATTTGCGAGACATCAAGACATCACAATAAACTCGTATTATTACTATCGTATTACCAAAGCACAACCCGCAGCTCTCAGTTCTTTTGTCAAACCCACATCCTTTCAGCTCGTGTGCACCTACTTTTCCACCCCTCCTCGTCTTGATACCTTTTATTTGCCGTGTCATGCGAGTATCATTGCTTTCCTGATGTTTGTCGGGGAATAGTGGGCAATATCATGGATGCAGCCGTCCCATCCTCGGCGTCAAATGCGCTACCACAACTCACCAAAATCCCGATCGCTCAGTTATCGCCGACCCTTGAGCAAGTTCAGGAGAAATGCATCGACGCAGCTGTAACTCTGGTTTGGCCCTACTCCTCCTCAACAAAATCATTCAGCCTGCTGCTTGCTGAGCCGGACTTTCGCCTACGACGTTCACATGGTCAAGTGAAAGCGGTATTTCACGGACGCGCCGCGGAGAAGGTCGCGGCATCGCACGTCGGTATCGGGGACAGTATTCGCGTCGCATTAAAGGGCTCCAGTTATGTTGATAATGACGCGGCGATCAAAACGCCGGGGAGATATATCGCGTGGGATGTACACTTCGACTCCGAGTTGTCGCTTGAGGTATATCACTATGTCGCAAGATGTTGTGCGCACTTTCGATATTAACGATCAAACGATAGGTCAACCGATCCTCGAAAAATCCATCCACGATATTTATTGAACAACACTCGTCTGTGCGTCCTGGTTCAGAACAACACCCACCTTTGACTCCTCGTGTCGCTTCTCTAAACCCCGAAAGAACCACGGCTGATGGCCAAACATCATGGGAATCACCGGCTTTTCTACCCGCCAACTCGAACCAGTTCGGTGGAGTAATCCATGCCTCCTTTGGAACGTCGGTGGAGGAAGACGGATTCATTCCGGGCAAAGGGAGAAAACGACCAAGATACAGCTTGAAACGAGATGATTGGCATCTTTTAGAGGACCCTATGAGCCCGCAGGAGAAAGAGGAGCCCGGTCTAGATTGGTGGGAAAAAGACGCCTGGGAAGAATTGTCAGAAGAGAGCGAGAATGGCGAAGAGGGTCTTGCAGATGCCACGACTGTTGAGCCTGAATATTCTCATCCCCCTCCTGGTGCAGATGTCACATGCATGGATCAAAACGGCTCAACGCACGTATCTCGTGAGGCTTCTCCTGTATTTATAAAGCCATCGCTTCATCTTTCTGGTGGCATGTTCGGGGGACGTTCAATGCAATCAAACAATACGCCTACATTCTCCGAGCCGACAGCGACTACTTTTCAGGATCGCTTAATTGCAGCATCCCATCGTGCTACTGATACACCACAGCTTCGACCAATACCTTCACCAGGTCTCCCTATTCCGTCGCCTATTGTCTCCAATTCAAACAATTCCGAGGGGTATTTTTCAGGCGCACAGCTCTCGCAGGCGTTGAACCACGACAATGTAGCCTTGGAAGCCGATGCTAGTGTCACCATACCCGAACCACTCTCAGTCTCCAGCATTCCGCCTACGTCTCATCCGCCTATGTCTCCTCCGCCTATGATTTCCGAGGTTGCAGAGAGTACGCAAGATGATGAAAACATCTTTTCAGCAACTGACCTGAGGGTCGACCAGTCATCGTCATTTGTGCTGAAGGATTTCCCAACAGATATGAATGAAGATCTGCTACAGGGCCGCACAGAAACACCCAGCTTGCTGGAGAATTTTCAGATTCCGGGAATTGAACCCTCCATTAACACTACGTTTGCCGCTGACTCTGTTCAAGAGCAAGATCCCCATTTTACGGAGGATCTACAGGCACCCCAGCAAATGGGCGCGATTGATACTCCAGAAGATATGGATAGCGAAGGGGGTTCTGACATGAAGTATAGCGGAGATTCCAAGCCCGATGCATTGCACGGAGTGGGGTTTGATCTCAGCGAGAACCATGCCATCTACACACCGAACATTTTTCCATCCGCACATGCCGATGTCGACCCAGACACGCATGGAGAGCGACATGAAGGTTCAGATTTTGAAGACAAAGACGATGTTTCGGATGAATCTCAAACCCAACATCGCCACGATCTACCTCGTTCCAATTTGAGTGATGAGGAAAGTCATGAATCTCAAAACAACTCTCTCGACTATGATGAAGATGAGGGCGCATCGACCGATTTTGAAAGTCAAAATGGCGATGATGAAGCTCAATGGGATGGATTTGGGGATGACAATGAGTCCGAGGCAGAGGATTTACCAAACACACCGCCCGCACAACCTGAGATAATTGTTCTTGATAGTGACAGCGAAGATGAGCTCACTTCTGACCAGCCAATGATTTCCCAATCTACGCACGATGGTCCAAAAATGTATCAGCATTCGTCTCCGCAATCAGAAAATCAATCTGAATCTGAGGAAGAAGTAGATTCTGAGACAGGACGCCAGGAATCCGATGAATATCACTCTGAAAACGATGAGTCCAATGCTAGTGATCTGCTTGACAGGGTACATGAGAGTGATAAAGAAGATGAATCTTCAGTGGATGTGCTTGCACGGGATCACAATACTCAGCAATCTTCGAGTCGAGGGACTTCTATTTATGATGGTACTGATGGCAATGTCCGACAGAGAGATGTCGGGGCAATGTCCTCCGCAGTATCGTCCAGGGACTACCACTCTGACCATGTCATTCACAGCAGTATCAACACAGTATCGGTTATCGACCTCGATTCTGACGAGGATCATCTCGAACAAGCTGTTACACCTTCTATATTTCCGCGAGAAGACTCAGCGCCAGCCAGTCGGATTGAGAAGGCTTGGTCTAACAGAATAATTCATACATTAGACGGTGCAAACGATCAGGATATTGATGGCATAACACCTACCGCAAGAGTGGAAGAATTGACCGCCGAAAAGGATATGCAAACAACGGAAGCGAGTCTCGGTGCCAATCAACTTATGACACCTGGACCTACCCAGGAAACTGGCGACAATTCTGGAAAGATTGTGAGCAACAAGAAGGATGAGGGCCATCAAAGTGAATGTATTGATGAACCTTCTGAGAAGGACGAAGATCTTGAAAATATTGAGGACATTGAGCGTTCCTCGGTTAGCCCAAGCGCCACTTTACAGGAGAATCCCGAAGTTGAGCCAATTTCCACGTATCTGCCATCTGATGATAATACGGTTTCATCGCAGCTGGAAAAGGATTTGATGTCAGAAGATATCCGGGAACCTGTTACAAATCATGGCCACACAGCCGATCCCTTCAGTGTATTGCGCACCACTGAGCCTGGCAGCATTGGAGCTCAACATCAGGCAACCCAAAATCAAACGCAAGAAACCCCAAAGGTTATTATCAGTCAACTGCCTGCGCCTGATCGTCATGCCCATGGGCTGCGTAGCAAATTATCCTACTTTGCTCCCCTTGCCACTCTGGTCGATCATTACGGAGCGCTGGTGGATACCCTTTCTGCTGTACACGAAGCATCACCAATTTCCAAGGCAAGTGGTGGCTCAAAGGACTATTTCATGACGGTTCAAGTTACCGACCCATCCATGGCCGGCACCCTTCTTCAAGTTCAAATCTTTCGAAGGTACAAGTCTGCGATGCCAACACTGGTCGAAGGAAGCGCAGTCTTGCTTCGTAATTTCAAAGTCCGCAGTTACGATCATTCTATGATGCTAGTCAGCGTTGAATCCAGCTCTTGGGCTGTCTTCGATGGTTCTGGACCAGAAGCGCAAGTTAATGGACCACCTGTTGAGTATAAGTCGGAAGAACGAGAATATGCGTCTGGCTTGCGGAATTGGTACGACGAAATTGGTACACACATGATTGCCGATCACCAACTTCAGGCGTCCATCCAGGTAGACGATGTGGAAAGAGAGGGTAGTGCTGTCTTAAGTGAGTCTGGAAGTATGGATTCAGTATCTCGCGATCCCTCATCCTCCACTCGAGGCTCACGACGTCGCAAAAGCTACCGACGAGTGACTATCCATGAACTTCGCGATGGCCGACGGTATACCGAAGTTGGGTCACCGAGCACCAAAGAGAGCATTCACGAGTTACGCGATGGCACAGTCTATGCCAATCTGTGATATAAAGATCACTTTACTTTCATAACCAGTTCGATGGAAAGCGGGCCTAACCCGACTGGACTTTCATGATATTCTTATGATTTATCCTTCCTGATAGATGCTCATCTCTATTCTATATGGATGTAAAACTACTGTATAAACAATATTTCGCTATGTATCTCACATCTTAGAGTTCTTCTCGTCAGGGTGGAAATAGTCCTTGCTGATCGCAGATTGAATCAACTGGTTCGCGATCGCCGTAGGGGGAGGCAATCTCAATCCACCCTTGTAATCAGGTCCGGCCTGACCACTCAAATCGCTCGTCCCGATACGTAGCGCTTCTTCCACTTCTTCGACGTCAAACCACCGCGCATCTTCGAGCTCCGGGTCGTGCTCAAGGTTAATCTTTTCATGGATCGGGTCGCTCACCTGCGCAATGGCGCCGATCATCAGGTTCGCGGGATACGGCCAAGGCTGTGAAGAATGAATGACGACCCGAGAAAGTGTAACTCCGGCTTCTTCCCATACTTCTCGGCGGACGGCGTCCTCGATTGACTCAGCTGGCTCAATGAACCCTGCCAGGGTAGAGTACCAGCCTGGAGGGAACCTCTTGGATCGGCCTAGCAGAACCCGCTGGCCGTCCGCAGAGACGACAGCCACGATGATCGTCGGGTCTGTACGAGGGAATGATAGGTTCGAAATAGTAGTACGGGTTGAGCAAGCGGGTCGGTCTACGGCTTGGCCTTGCGCAGAGCGTGCGGCATCGGTGGGAGGACAGGCGCGCTTGGTTCCTGCGTTCACAGAGAGCGTGGGGTTACCGCAGGTACCACAAAATGTATTGCGGTTGTTCCAGTCAGTCAATGCACGGGCCTGGGCGTATATAGCGGCTATCCATAAAATTAGTGCTTCTGCTCACAGTGCTTCGTACAATTATTTTGGCTGACGTCGTTTTATAGCCAGGGCTGCTTGACACACCTTCATCTGGGGTAAAAGTCGTCACGACTCTGGTTTGGAAAAAGGAAAGCCCTTTCTCCTCCATCGCGCCAATAATGTCCTTGCAGGCAGCTTGTTGCTCCTCAGAGCCCTTAGGAGTGACATCAACTGCGAAGAAAGGAATTCCGGAGTAAATCTTATAGGACAAGCCGTTCTCTTTGCGACCTTCGTCTAGACCAAGGAAGATCAAGTTTGGGTGGGTCTTGCGCGAATCGAACTCCTTGATCATGTCTTCCTCGGATTGATCGTAGAAATCCTGAGGGACAAGTTTGCGTAGTTCATCGTATTTCGCATAGTACAGCTCGGCGGGGGATCGAGTCAGTGGCGCCAGGCCGTTTAACAGGACAAATTGGGTAGACGGGTGTTTCAGGGCTGTCGAAATGAATGTATGATCCCCACGAAGAAAGGATAGGCGATTGATCGGAGAGCCTGTCATAAGTTTAGTCCACGAGGTTCAACGTGCCATACACGAATACTGTCTCTTTTTCGTCCCCTCGGCATTTCATACTGGAGAAATAGTTCACCGTTTCCCGGCCAAACCGTCGGGATAACATGGATTCCGCGAGGATATGGGCTGGAACGGGGATCTGGGAAGCCGCAGTCATTCTGAACAATGTTGTCTATGTGCAAGCAAGGGATATATATATATATTGGGCGACTGTGCAGAGTTGATTCAGTAAGGGATTGCGGATTGGGTGGATTGGGTGAACTGCGATTGCCGCAATCGAATTAATCAGCTCGGCCCATCAAAGTGGACCCCCGCGGTTCCTGTCATCGTATAACGCAGTATTCCATCGGATTTAGGCCGATTCTGACATGCGAGGGCTGTACTGTGTGACACGTACGGTATTATCCTCGTTATCAAGCGGGGGAGTCCGGTCTCCCCACACACGTGATCTGAGGGGCTTAGATTGGTCAGTGATGCTCTTCACAATCTGCGCCAGAAAATGTAGCAATCTTCCGTGTATTGTTCCCTAGATGTGAAATTTACCGCTCATATTGATGTCGTAAGAAAGGAAAGAAAATATATTGAGTGAAAGTACACTGCCTAGTATTGGCCAAGCCAGAAGACTCAACTAAACGCTATTGAGCAACCCCGACAAGAGAAAATCAAAAATCAAAAGATCCATAAGATTGTCATCTTGGACACCTACTCGGTAGATCAAATAAAAGAAAGTCGTACATCATAATGATCATTCAAGAAACTCAGTCCTTCCAGAACCAGCCATTTTTGGACTGGGAGTCGTTCCCTCCAGGCTGCATTTCATCATTGGACGAGTGCGATGTTTCCTCAGATGTCTCCGTCTCTTCCCGACCATCTTCAAAGCGTTTCGTCTGGACCTTCTTAGTTTGAATAGACCCGTCAGGGAGGCGTGTACGCTCCGTGCGAATCATGGTGGAAATCACACGAGCCGTCGCGCCTTCAACCTCCTGCTCAACTTGCTTATCCTTAAGCGTATCAGTAGGTGTTGAGGCTATGGAATCTTCTGTCTCGGGAACAGACTTGCGGTTGCCTCCCGAGACGAGATCCAGCCAGCTCTCCGTATCATCATTTCCTTGCTCATCATCTGAGGGGAGAAGTCCACGTTCAAAGTTTTCAAAGACATCACGTCGACGCTGTCTTTCCTCGAGCAAAGCACGTAGTAGCGGGCTAGACGCGATCTCCCGAGAGAACTCGCGCTCACGCGCCTCGATGTCCTGCAGGAAACGCTCATAAAGCTCTAATTCACTCTCTGCCTCTTTCTCACCATGTGCCGCTGGCTTTTGCTCAAGGGACTTTCTTTCGGACTCCGGTACATCCTGGCCATTTTCCTTGTACCCAGTAAAGGTGATACCAGTCCAGGGATGGCTTTCTGTACCGGTTACATATTTCCAATGGTCACCCAAGCTTCCACGCTTGACTAGCCCATGTAGCCACTCTGACCCATTCTCTGGGTTAGTTTGGCCTGGTGTCATTGAATCACGGTTAAGCATAGGTTTCCCATTTTCTAATCGGAGAAGATCCTCAAAGGCCTCGCGCCATTGTGGCTCAGCAGGGTCACGAGCTGATTCAGAGTCTGTGTCAAATGTAAGAGAGGACATTATGGAAGAAAATACGCCTCTCTCGCGAGTAGCGCGGTATTGCGCTTGGCGTTCAAGGTGGAGGGGCGAATATGGGCTCAGCATGATATAGGTGAACGGCCATGTCGCCGAGTCTTCATCATCACTAAAAATGTCGGAGAAGAAGAAATTATTATGGGGGTGGAAGAATGATGACGCAAAAGGTAGAAAGTGATGTTCGAAATTTCGGAAAAATGAGTCGAGACCGAAGAAGTCCGAGGGTCGCTGGTGTTCATGGGATCGACTGCTGTGAGGAGGTTGGGAGGATCGTCCAGCGTCTTCCGGGGGGTATGATGATTGTTGCCAGGAGCGTGTCATTGTCTGGTTGGTGGTCTTGTTTTGGTTCTCTGCTCGATCTTCCGGTGTGCTGTTGTCGGCGTTGTAATTGGATTCTCGCTCAGTTGCGTTGTTTGTGCCGGTGCGATGGCGATATGCCATGCTCTTATAGCCTCTGTCGTCGGTGAATATCGTCCAGTTGTCTGTCTGAGGGGGGCTTATAGAGGACGGAAGGCCGGTAATCGACTGTAACACAGATGAAACTTGTTCATCGGCGAAGCGCCGGAAGGCAACAAACGGGTTAGTGTCGCCGTCCCAGTCCCAGTCGTCCTTGCGGGGCATATCGGAGGTCTGTTTGGGGTTATGTTGGGTGCTTTGATCTGATGGGTCGCGATCTGCGGGCATAATCGATGTGAGCAGTCGTGCGCGATGATCAATAGTTGAAGATGAAGAAGTTGAAGAGTTGAAGCTGAAGCTTGTTGGGGAGCCCCACTTTCGCCACGTGAGGTCCACCCAACTGAATCGTCTTCAATTCTCCAGTTACTACTGTACATATGAGTGAGTATCGATTCTGGTCTTTCGTGCTTTATCCTAATGCATAATAACTCTTTCAATATGCTTCCTTTCCATGTTGCTTATTGATAATTATCAGTCAATGCCTTACTAATCTGATTATTTTCGAACAATGAAGTTTCTGCTGCCCCAACCCGGATCGAGGCGCCCTATTGTACTATACGGAAGACCCACTACAGCGGCTAGAACAACTATAGTTCGATCTTGAAACCATGAATTTGTACCATATACAATTTGAGGACATACGAATGTGAAGTCGCTATGTTGAGTTGAAAATCAAATGTACACATACTGTATAACATAGAAATCCCTCAAAGACGAGCCCGCCCTGGCAAATTTGTCCATGCTTCATCAAATCCGGTGGATCGGACCCACATGGCTTCCTTTCCAGCAGTGGAGTCGATGGCTGTTGAGGAAGAAAAAAATAATGTAATCAGTCAATGGCGCCGACGTCATAATCAGACCTAAGTGAGAAATTACTTACCCATGTTGCCAATCTTGAGCCACATATCCCCTGAAATTGGCAATCCATCCTTCTCAAATGGCTTGCAAACATTCTGTCCATGCGCCACGGCCCGGACTAGCTTGGCCAAGTGCCCATCGTCCGTCTCAAGTGCTGCACTGCGCGCCAATACTGTCTTCCAGTCGTCCTTTGCTGGGTATTGCGCGATCTCATTCAAGAGAAGTTTAGGGGAGTTGCGCGAGACGTACATCACTAGATCCATGCGACCTTTCCATTCCAGTAGGCGCAGCTTAGACTTTTCGTCTAGGTATGGCAGGTCCATGATCTTGGAGAAGAAGATCGATGAATTGACACAATGAATGAAGAAAAAGTCAAATTTGATCTCCTTGTCCGGACGTTGAGCGGCACTTGTATAGTATACTGACCGAGTGTGAATATTCAACCATGACCGGTATATACTAGTAGCACTTGAAACTCACCAACTGTGTTAATCATGTCTGACAATCTTTCCGGTACTTGTTCCTTCGACACCGTGTACTGAGCAGCGTACTCTAGCATTTGTTGTGGAGCTCGCGTCAAAATCCCATCTCTGATCTTGTTAACATCAGACCACTTGACACTGCTCTTCAGAGCTTGATCTGTCTGTATTTCATTCAGAAGTTGTAGAAGATTCTTCTTCCCGGGCTTGCCAATTCCATCGGCCAGCTTCTCGGCTTGGAGGAAAAACTCGCGGCCCATCGATTCCTCGTGAACGGCAGCTTGGGCTAACGCCTGAGCCACAATCGCCGGTTGGTTGAACTCTAGTCCGAACCCGAGATGTATGAGTGGATGGATCAGACCTAGATGTGTCAGTCAAGATTTACATCTACATAGGTCCAATTTCTCCAGGGATAAACACAAACCACCGAATAATCGACATAGCATGCTCTCCGCACGCTCATCACCAGCAAACACATATCCTTTAAGTACCTCGCCAACACCGTTCTGGTCAATGGCGAGCTGGAAGAAGGCCAAGAAATTGGAATATTCAGCTCCTTTCCCCAGGTATTTTTGAAACTTGGTGCTATCTTCCATGGCCTTGACAGTGTCCTGATTTGTTGGATATGATGGCTGCTGGTAACTCTTGTTCCAGTCATAATGGGCTTGAATTTCCTTGGCCGATGCACCGAGTGCATAACTGGTAAGTATACCGTGAACGATGTGATCTGTGACATAGTGTCAGCACAAATACAGCCTCTTGATCTTAGGACTGCATAATAAACAGACTGTGGAATCCTTGTTGATTAAAGAAGACATGATGCTTCTCCATGTCCTCTTGTAAAACTTGGCTGGCTACACGAGCTGCATCTTCCCGCACCCCAGAGCTAAAGACACCCGCATCCTTCACAGGGTCAAGATGAACCTTCATTGCAGTTGCCATGGCTGAATGATATACGCCCAGCCCACGAGCGGAGCTATACTGAGCAAGATGCGAGGGAGTTCCTTGGAGCGCGACTAATTGCGATCGGGGTTTGAACGGGGACAGAGGTAATGATGAAAACGAAAAATCTCCAATAGGGTGAAGTAGAGATCTCCTATTTATCTTGTTCGTAATTTGGTTTGCCTGGTATACGGTTCTTCTGAGGCGAATATTCATATCAATGGTTGCGGGGATAACCCTTTTTAAAGCCCGGGTCGCACGCCCAGTTTCTTTTTAAGTACTATCATTAGTACGTGTGCGACTAAACACCTCGGGATCGACCTGCAGAAAGCAAAAACCGGGGGAGCCTATCAGGAAACATAGATTAGTGTACTTCGTCAGGGAAAGTGGAGGGAAAGTTCGGGCTTTCGGGCTTCGGCCGCCGAACGAACGTCATGATTAGTTGCGGTTGATCGAGGCCTCCCATGCTGACTGAAACATTGGGTCTTTGCACGCAGGCGGCGCCTCGTATTGAATGTCACTTAACACGAATTCGAGTGAATCTAGATCACACTTGATTGTAAATGGGATTGTAAATAGATCAGCATTTGAGCAATACATGAAGCTACATCTCCAAAATCCAAAATCCGCCTTTATCCGTTTGTAAACGTCGAGTCTCTTTCATCCCACATGCGCAGCCGCAATAGTGTGGAACTCAGCCTTGGTGGCTATACACCAGGGATTATGCAAGTGGGATATGCACCATCAAATGAACCTTATCTATGTAGATATTTTATGGATCGAAGATGATCGATTTGGATATTCATGAATGTTTCGGTCTAGGTGTACAAAATGGGAAGAGAAGCTACGGAACATCACGCAGGCAAGCAAGCCAGGAAAAGACAATTTGTAGGTAAATTCACGAATGATTCTCTTACGCACGTATTGACAATGCTCGGGAAATTTGCTCAATCTGGCCAACTTTTAGAAACTTGTCCTGTGTCAAACCAGCTGGCGAAGAACCATGCACAAGCCGATTTATTGCCCAGCTGTTTCCCGTTCCTTCTTGCGACGTTGTCGTTCTCGTTCCATCTTCTTGAAAAGTGGATGATGTCCAGCCTTATCCTTAAGTTGCTTGTTCTTGCTTTTGTTGTACTCGATGTAGGCCATATCATCACCTCCAGCCAAGCCACTAAGGGTAGCGGCGCTTCGCTTAGCTGTGGGTTTCTTAGCTCCAGTGCGCTTGCCCGAGCGCATCGAGAACAGATCATCATTAACCTGCTCTACATCAGCAGAGGACTCATTTTGCAGCATGACTTCCTGTAAAAGCTCGCGTCGTTCTGCCGGCGTGGCATAAGACAAGCCCTCGAAGTCCTCGATGCCTTGCAAGTGAGTGATGACCTTGAAGGCGTAGCCCTGGTCGACAAGGAAGGCCTGGCGCTTAGCTGAATAGACCATCTCGTTGGTATCCTTTGATACAAGAGAGTAGAAGAATGCGTTGAAACCTTCGTCATTACGACGCTTAGCCCGAAGAATTCGGCCAAGACGCTGAGCCTCTTGACGACGAGAACCGTAATGTGACGAGATTTGAATCAGACAGGTAGCCTCGGGTAGATCCAGCGAGGTATCACCAATTTTCGACAGGAATATTGTATTGACCTGCTCGTTATGCTGGAAGTTCTCCAGAATACGCATTCGCTCATTCTGTGGTGTTCCGCCATAGATGTAAGCCTTATTCAGTCTGAGTGCATATCGCTCCAGTGCATACACATTGTCAGAGAAGACAATGATTTTATCTCCTCTTTTCTCATGGAAATCAATCAAGTATTGGCATGCTTGGAACTTGCGAGGGTTCATGATGTAAAGCAATGCTTGTTTTCTCGAGCTTTCTCTCAGGTACTCTGAGTAGAATTCAGTAGTCATCGGGCACCAAACCTCAGCACATTGTACTTTGGCGATATGGCCCTGTGCTGCAAGTTCCATCCAATTTGCTTCATACAACTTGGGGCCAATCAAGAAATTCAAATCCTTAATCTTGTCGTCTTCACGCAGAAGAGTTGCTGTGAGCCCAAGTTTGCTCTGTGCAGCTATGGCGGATGTGACCTTTCGAAACATTGAAGCTGGGACGACGTGGACCTCGTCCAAAATCATCATACCCCATTCTCGCGATTGGAGCCAGTCCATCATTTTCTGTGCATCGTAAGATCGGGCTCGAGTTTGGGACACCATTGAATAAGTTGAGACAATGATTCCTGTGGATCTCTTAAACTTTTCCTTGTGGTCAGAGGTAAAAATGGCGATGTCATTGGGGTCAATTGTGGTCCAGCGTAAGAACTCATTACGCCACTGAACCACAGACATGGAACTTGTGCAGAGTACAATTGTGCCCTTTTTAATAGTCGCCGCAGCAGTGATACCGACCAAGGTCTTGCCGGCACCACAGGGAAGAACGATAATACCACTCTTCGCACGTCCGTTACCGAACATTTTGCTCAGACTCTTCTCTTGGTAAGATCGAATTCGGGCGGCCGGTTTCAAGTCCATGTCAAGATTGGCATTTTCAGTGTCGCCCTGGAAGTCGTATTCTTCCAGTGCAGGACATCCAATTGCTTGACAACGGGCTTTGACAATTTCGACTCCGGCAGGGGGGATCTCAAAACTGTATGTGGTAGCTTCGTCGGTGTCCTCGCCCACATCATCAATTCCATAATCAACTGCTGCCTCTTCGTTTTCATTTCGAGATGGCGCAGCAGCAGCGTTCTGTTGAGTACCAGTCTCTCGCACGCCAGCTGCGTCCTTTGTTCCAGGGATAACGAGGCCTCCCATCTTCGGTGCTGCGCGCTCGATAATTCCTTCTGTACTATCAACTCTCTGTGGACCAATCACCTCGTCCTTTAACAATCGCTGGAGCATTTCCGGATCGGTCGTTTCGACGTAGTATCGGTTGTGTCGCAGAACCATTTTAATTTTGCCATATGATTTTGTGAACTCGATAATGAAGGTTCGAATACTTTCAGGAAGTGGGGTTTTCGAAAGACGATCTAAGAACTCGACAATGTCTTGCGGCTTCAATCCCACCGAGACAGCTGCATAAAGACTGTGACCAGTCAACCGATATTCATGGAGATGAGTAGGACGCGAAAGCGGTTCGGCGATGGTAGTAAGGAAATCCTGTGCTTGCGGTGCTAGTGGAGAGAAGCTCTCAAGAGTGATCGTGCCTTTCACCGGCTCGATCCATAGAGGACGGTTGTAGTGGTCACGCTTAAGCGGCAGTGCTGAGAGGTCTTTGTAACCAAATCTGGGATCAGTCTTATCAAGTTGTGACCTCTTGCTGAATGACTCCAAAGAGAACTTGCTAACAACCTCTACCCGTCAAGCTTTAGCAACTGAGTCACAATATGTGAGCAGGTCGCCACACTCTACCTTTAAGATTGTTCTGCTCCGGTACTTCCTCCTGATCGTCTGAATATTCATCGTCGCTGGATATTTCGGTAACGTCGGGAACGGGCGTCGGTCGCTTTGAGGCGCTGCTGGATCGGCCGCCTAGAAACTGTGAGCTATGCCTTTCTTTGTCAGAGGTTCATATACCTACTGTCAGCCGCCTTTCTCTTGGGTGGCATAGTGGCGGAATGTGAGCGCCCGTGATGGCAGGTCAAAGTTATGTGATTAAATGACGAAATGTAGAGATAAGGGACTGAAGAAGGCGAAATGCGCCTCGTGAGATGTGTTTCAAGCCCGCATGCCACGAGCAGGTCTGGGCCGCAGGAAACAGGCGGCGTGCGCCGACTGGGTGCGACCAGATGAATGTTTCAAAGCCAGTAGTGGTGGTCTGGGTGATAGCAGAAGGAGACGCTAACACGAGTTGAATCCCAGGAAGACAGGGACGTGGGTTAAGAGGAAGACGAGAGATTAGAAATGCGATCTTCGTCTTTGATGATAACCTTTAGTTGCCTGAGGCAAAAAGTATAGCTCTGATTGGTTAATATGGCTAGTGTCCCGGGCGGCCTTCAGTTGACGTAGACAATTTCCCTTCCACTTCTTCATATCACAGCAACATTTGCAATCATGAACACAGTAAGTCTTGACTTGTATGTCTACATGTATTTTCTCTAATTAACTCCATCGGACAGATTAAATCTACTTGGTAAGCTGGCATTGCCACTCTGAAAGCTAAAACCCATTCCCGAGAACCCGAGCGAGGGACTAACCGGACCTCTTATGTCTCAACAGGGTTGGATGGGGCACCCTCTGTGTCGGTCAGTGATATCATTTCTTCACCGTGGGACTTCTAGCTAACAGCTGGTTTTTCTAGCTGGTGGAGGAGCCTACTACTTTGCCAAACAATCTGTTAATGCCGACCGACAATCGCGATTCGATGCTGAACGGAAACGAAAGGCTCAGATGAAGGCCATGGAAGAGGAAGACCGCCGCCAAACAATCGTAGGAGGCACGCCCCCTACCTCTACCCGAGTCCCCAGCGACGATGCCAGCTTGAAACGCGCAAATAACGCCCAATTCCAAAATGCGACTGACGATGTTGCCTCTCCTAGTGCGGAGGCCTCGCATGACCCCGCTGCCACACGTCACGAGCCTCTGACAGATAAGGACCGAGTGCTGGAAAAGAGCAAATATGAAGCGGCGGCACCGTTCCGTCCGCCGCCTGGAAACCGCCTTTAGTTGAACTGAATACGTGGGGTCCATTGTACATTTCGCGGTCGCTTGGCTTATAAACTATTACATATGAACTACTGCCCAGCAAGATGTCGTAGCCTGACAAAATTGCATGGATTGGTGTCTATTCACTCAGCTTCTTGGCTTCCACTCAAGTAGAGCCCGGCTAGCGGGATAGCAATGGGTTAACTAAAACACACTGCCAATCACAACCCTCTAAACAGACCCCAGCCAATATTTGCGTATGTACTATGTACACCAATGCATTCTACACAAATCATTACACGTAAATGAAGCTCACTTTTATTTCTGCCAGTCAACGGGTTCGATCTTGTCTTATCCCTGGCACTGTCATCATTGACTGCCATAGTACTAGCCGTTCCGACTACTATACAGTGCAGCGATCAACCAAGCTTCCAAGATAAGAAGTGGGGCCGCATACTCTATTCATAGTATGCTACGATGGAGAAGCACAGCAAGCTTGGAGATTACCTAGGTATGAATTTGTTTGATTTCAAGATAATAGACGCTCTTGGCACCCGAAATCTTTAAGCCAAGGATATGAGAAAATAAAGACGAAGACAAAAGAAATATGGTTCGATGTCGGTTCAAGCCACCGATATGAATAACGAGTTCTCCCCCGCCTCGTATGGAAAATCAGAAGAAAGCAAAAAGCCCAATAACGCCCGGTCCAAGCGCCCGTAAATCATGCATCGTATAGCGGGTTCTATACTGGTGCCTGCACCAACAGCAAAACCCATACAAATATGTTGGAAGAGGAAAGCCAGCTCAACACGTCTTATATGCGTGTCGCGTCATGTCCGAGACATCTGCCTAGCGAGCGTGGAAGCAGAGAGGTGGGTGGGGTCTGGGCGTTTGTTAGTGATTTTGTTTTATAAAATAGTATGTGCGTACTGCTCGGAACTCAGAGTATCAACCTTGGAATAATAGACTTACTTATTGCTGTTGGGCAAGCCTGAGTTGCGCTGGCGCGAGCTTTCAAGTGCAGGCGGGACGAAAGGCAGTACAACTCCGGAGACAATGCAAGACATAGCTACAGCACGAGCCGCGCGGCTGTCTGGACGTGGACGGTGTGCGGAAAAGTGACGAATGGAGGGACGAGCAATCTGGGACGCGATGACGGATGCCATAGTGGTGGAATAAGGTGGTTATTGGTGTGGGAGCACGCAGGAATGAAGTCTTGGGAGGGGGAATATTCGAGGTGGTAACTCTGGTATGGAGAAAAGGTAGAGAGAAGGATGAAACGTTGGACGGGAGTGGAGCGAAGTAGACGGAACCAAAACTTGAAGGGTTTATTTGAATATATATATGTATATATATATATATGGAAGGCTACGAGGACCAAGTACCTTGGGGCATTCGCAATATTTATAGTAGGATCATGCCATGCGAGTGAGCAAGTGACCCCCATGTGGAGCTGCGGGGGAAGCCTGGGCGCTAAGGCAGCATGGGCTGATTCTCGCAGCTGGGAAGACTCATCCGGGGTGATCAGACGCAATGATGATCTTCGGCAAGAGCGGGTGTCAATACATTCGACAGCTACTGTACAGTACCTACATAGCGATCCGGGTGCATCTCACGCCATCGCGGGGGGTCTGAAATCGTACTGGATCGGCCGAGTATGTGGGGCGCGACCCAGGCTGCCCCTCCTCCAGGGCTCCGAGACCCTATACAGTACAATTGTCTGGAGTGGATAGTTTTAGGCTTCACCGTGTTTGGAATGGAATGATGCGGGAAAACAGGCATCCGAACCACTCTTGTGGGCGGAGGGGGAGACCCGACCTTGGTTGGATGCCGGTGGGTAAATTCAATCCATGACAGATCTTATCATCTGCGCGATCGACCGGATAGAATGCCACGGTGAATTGCCGGGTTATGGGGGAGACGTCTGTGCAAAGCAACAGGATGCAAGTTTCCCTTGCGGGTGTGAGTCCCATGTAGATCAAAAGACCGGCTTGTCAGCGAGCAACAAAGATATCCAAATCACAGCCAATCAATGCGACTCAGCCTGACTTGACTCGTGCGTCAATACTGGACTCGTAGAGTTAACCAAAAAGCGTAAGAAGCAGAAACAGGAAGGCGGAGAAGAATGTACGCATTATGTCAGCTACCCACTGTCACGTGTGATAGCTAATCAGCTAATCAGTTGTCAAAGCTGATGCGGAACTCAATCCATCATTAGGACCTTTCCAAGTTGATGATCGCTGGCCTATTGCTTGCAGCCCTGGATCACCAGCTCCCATGGCTTCTCATCACCTTGCCATAGCAAAGGCCTCCTTCTCGGCGGGTCTGTTACGTCCAGATCCCACTTCAGTACCCAGGGATGAGATCACTGCCTTTCACACCTCCCTCGACCGCGCTTTGTCGCATTGCTCCCCAGTAAACATACAGGTCTGAGCTGTTGCAACCTTGTCCCTTACCCCTCCGCCCCAGAGTTACTAAACCTCTCCGCCCCACACAGACCTGTAAAAAATGGCTGCTCCACTATGTTGCGTCCTCCGCAAACCGCGTGGGTGGACTAGCCAAGTACCTAGTCGCGCTGGCGGGCTCCTTCGATGCGCTTCCAGGCGCTCGGCCCAAACCGTCTCCGAAGCGTCGGCGGCTCCACATACTATATCTGCTCAATGATCTGTTTCATCACAGCAAGTACCACATGGATGCCACTGCGACATTTTCCACCGTCAGTGGGTCCCTACAACCACACATGGTGGACCTCTTTGGTCATGCTGCAGCCCACGATAGGCAGAAGTTCCCCCGGCACCATAGGCGGCTAGATGATCTGCTGGAGATCTGGTCCGAGCACGGATACTTCAGTCCCGACCTCCTCCATCGACTACGGGAAATCGTGAAGAACTCGGACTTGGCTGGAACAGCCCCGCAGTCGAACGATACCTTAACGGATGATACCGACCCCGCTAAGAAGCTTCTCGGAAAGGATGTACCTTTCGTCATGCCATCAACACATGGTGATACATCCACACCTTACTACGATCTTCCGGCGGGCAACTGGCTACCTCACATAATCCCCAATTCTACCATTCCACTACACCCGGATAGCATCAAGCCATTACAGTTTCTGGCTGGCCCCGCAGATGAAACACTTGTCAAAGCTGTCAAGAGTTTCTTGAAAGATGTGGATCAAATTTATGGCACAGAGGAGCTTGTCAAAGATGATGAACACGTTGATGTGGACGAACTAGGTGCCAGAGTCACCCGGGATGAACTCACAGGAGATATCATCGAAGGTGAAACATACTATGGCTGGTCTCGTGCATTCTGTCAGCAAATGAAGGGCAAGAGGCCTGATTCCCGCCAAGGGAGCACGAGCGGGGATAGAACGGAACATGGTCTCAAGCGGCGCTACAGTGACAGCTCCATGAGCAACGTGAGCAGACGATCAGAGCACCGAACCCGAAGCCGTTCTCGGCCCGGAAGACATGAGAACCGTAACTACGGGTCAAGATCAGAGTCGAGAAGCCGTTCTCCACAACGGGCACGTAGTCGCGAAACGTCCTACTCTCCTCGGCAACCCTCGCCGCCCAGATTCCCTCCTCCCCACCAATCATTTCATCCCCACCCCCATAATCCTCCAAATCATCCTTTCCAGCAACCAGAACACATGTATGGTTTCTCTGGCGTACCACCCCCACCTCCCCCACAGTACACAGGTCCTTGGCCACCTGCCCCACCCCCACAGATGCCGGGGTTGCCTTTTCCCCCACTTGGTCCGGGCATGAATCACTCAGCATTTCCTCCATCTTACCAAGCCACCCAGCAGATGAATTATTCATCTGGTCAGCCACTTCCCCCGGGACAATACCGTTTCCCACCTCCCCACTCCGGAAGCCAACATGGTGACTCGTGGGGGTCACAAGGTGGCCAAAGCTGGCGATGAAACTTCAATAATGTATTTGTAACATATATCAAGAAGACAAGCAACGTTTAGATTATTATGTCGTCTAATATTGAAAAGACAAGTAACGTTGAAATTGGGTATTTACAAACCGTATTGTGGCGTAGACATTCCGAAGTGGCTTACGGGTAGAGAAGCTCAGTGGGTGTATAGATCATGTGGCTTTTTTCACGATGCAGCCAATTCCTAATTTATAAACCTTATCGAGGACTCGCCTAATCCATCTTAGTAAATTCTTCGTGAAGAGCCCTGAAAAAGCGTAGAGCAGATGATTGAAAGGTCCTCTTTGGCATACAACTTGAACAGTTGTATAGCTTGGTGCAGCCAAGGCTTTCCCTTTTCCTTGGAAGATTACCTATACGAGGCATGATTGGATCACCTCGGACATAGTAGACGTACATACTGGCAAGGAAAGAAAATAGTCCGAAGTAAGAAATGCAGTTCATTTTACATAAATTTAGGTAAAGCTACATCAAAGGCTATAGGCCAAACTTGAAGTTATATAGAATGAAAAGACAGAAGAATAAGAAAAGAAGAAAAAACGCCTCCTCCACCTTGATACCAATGTTCATGTTCAAACCAATAGTATATCACCAACTCTTCAACCACAAAACAAAACTGATTTAGTTCATGACATAACATCATTGATCAGATCCGCATTGGTCTCCTCACTCTTATTGAACCCAAAAGACTGGTAGTACTTCTCCTTAGCCTTCTCAAATGGCTGGCAGCCATCCATGGCGGAGTCCTAAACAACAAAGTTAAAACCTGAAGGTATTTTGTAATAAATGAATAGATGATGACCTACTGTACTAGCGCTAGAGCAGCACATGGGAGTGTATCCATGTCCCTTGCAAGTTTGCGGTGCCGCCAGCGGGTCCATCACATCACCTGTGGTTTCAGTTAGCGAGATATCTATGATAATACTTGGTATTCGAAATCGCAGTGTACATCACGTACATTGAAACGAAACTTTAGAGCTGATTGAGATGCCACCGATCATTGGTACCAGATCGCTGACAGGCTTCATTAATTCCTTCGCAGTCTCCTCCAAAGATGTGCAGCAGGATTTGTGCTGTTTAGGAGGACATTGATAGGCGCCAGCGACAGTGACATACGAAGCAGATGGCGATGGAGTGGCAACAGAAGAAGAGAAAGGCATAGAGTTTGTCCGCGAAGGATGATGAGCTAGGGCATGGTCATGACCGACTGGAACAGCAGTGGAGAGGTTGCAGAGAGTTGCCAGGAAGGCGAAGACTGGCGGAAAATACATATTGAGGCCGTGGACGTTTTGTTATGATATCGCGTTTATCGTGTATATGTTGCGATGGAAGACGAAAGCAATAAAGGAAATACTATGTCGAGCTATGTATCCGAATGAAGTGGTGTGGAGAATCTTCCGAAAGATCGTTTGTAGTTGAGTCGAATGGATCCCAAAAGAGCGTATTATCTAGCCACCAGTTCTGATAAAGGAACGACAAGAGCTGGGCGTAATTATCTGTAGGTGTAGGTCGATGGAGGCGTCATGGACGCAGGCGGTAGTTGTCGACGAAGGCTGAAGCGAAGCGAGATAGTTGGAAGGAGAAAAGGGAACTTTTCCCCTGTTTTGCCAAGCACCCTGGCAGCCCTAACAATCAATTTGATGGGAGATTACAGGATTCGTATGGTTACTGAATCATGTTTTTCCCTTGACGATCTGGGCCTCCCTTGATTATTACTGGCTCGGGTTTCGAATCCCAGGATTCCAGGGGTTACAGCGTGCTGCTTGGGCTAGCAACGACTATGTTTTGAGTAAAGCGTGAGTTCAATTTGGTCATCTGGAATGCACGCGGTCTATTCCAGGTTTTCATTAGTGTTTGTGAGTTGATTACTGTCCGGCATGTTGTACGTGTCGTGGGCCACTTGATCTGATAAAACACATCATCTGTCATACTGGGCAGTAGATACTGAGTACTATACAGGAACAAAGATATATGTGTATTGGTCATTTATTTCCCCTCAATGAGCGCCTCTTATTGAAAATATCACTGTGGAATATACGAAGTTTTTATCTCCAGATCGGGTTGCAAATGAATGTGGTGATCGTGCGGAATTCTAGAAGCACGCAAGGGGTACGACTGCCGTGGACAAACAATGTGAAACATTCAAGGTCCAACAAATCGAGCAAATTTATAGTTTTTCTCTTTCACTTTTGGTTTTTCACATTTTGAATTATAGTGAAGTATCTCGATGAATGGTGAATTGACTTTCTCAATTGGTAGGTATCAATCTATGTAGAGCAATTACTAGTAGTATTGCATGCTCCGAATTTTGTATACATTGATGTACATAGAGTTTTGCTAGTAGGGCTACCAGACCCCGCGAGTCATGCCTAAAATCTTCCAAGGTTCGAGTTCAATCTTAGAAAGCCGAAACGAGCTTGAGTATAGCTAGGTAACTGCCCGCTGGCAGGTGAAACTGCGATATGTGGATCTCAGGATGAATATAAAAAGGCCTAGTACATACGCTTGTCCTCGGTCGTACCTAAGTAGAAAAATTCAAGTCCAACTTTTTGATCAACATTGAAGTAGTAAATAGTACTAGTATAAAATTTGAACGGGTAAGCTTCCAAGGTTTGAAGCTGTCATTGTAAATAACTTCAAGTTACTAGGCACTGATGCGTACCTAAGTACGAGTATGCACGTGTGAGCCCTGGAGGTTCAGATGTTTCAAACCTTGAAACTCTCGTGCTTCATTTGTTATTTAATATATACCTACTAGTACCTGGTGCCAGTGAATTTAACGGCTTTTTGGTGATCTAAATATGCCAATGCTGCCGTGTATAACCTCCTGGGCTAAAGATATACTCATACTTCATATTTCTGGATCATCTTAACTTGAAGCTAGGTAAGTACTAGTAGTCTTCGATGTTACTTCCTAAGAACTTAAAGCATTACAATTGCTCAAATTTGACCTCGTAGCTACCAATTTGACATGTTGTTTCAAATTTCTAAGATTTGCGCACAATTTGAGACCTTCAAAATTGAATGTTCATACGTTTTTGAAAGCGTTGACAACTGGTTGATGTGAAGTTGATGCACTTGGAACATTTGAAATAGTATAGTACCTACCCAAGTGCCAGTGGGCATTATGACTTATAGTGGACCGCGTGCGTGACCCATTTGGCATACTGCTGTGCAACTGGATTTTCTTAGCATTAGTAAATGCATTTGTACATGTCAATTCAAACCTTCGGATCATTTCAGTACTGAATTACCTAGCAATATGCTTGTTATATGTATCTTTACAAATACTACTAGTATGCATCCGCTATCTAAGCATGGGACTACATACCAGTTGACTATATACATATGCACCTAGGTATTTAGCAACTCTAAGGACATTTTCAAATCTACATGCGAGCGAATCGACTACAACACAGATAACAAGGCCCAAAGAAATTCCAAATATTGAATCATAATAATACAAATCATAGCCGCATTGGGCAAAAGTCATCAAGTAGTAATAATACATGACAGAAAGTCAAGGGGGAAAGAATTTTTGTTCCCTCGACGATCGCGTTTCTGGTCGTCGGGTAGTGGCGTGAGTTTCATCACACGGCGCACTCAAAAAAGCAGCAAAAGCCCTACCAAATCTGGGCGCCCAAAAAAGAAGAAAACAGAATCGCTCGCTCGCTCGCTTGTTGTCAAGAAAATGTTATACAGGTTCGACATCTCCCCACAGAGAAGATGGAACAAAAGAACACGAGATATTTGATACATAGGCCGTAGCCTTGGGAGGTGGACGATGGAAATGTGAATGGATGATCGTCGTTTGTGGTCAGCTCTTGACTTATGCCTGTAAACGGACGCCGAAACAGTCGCATGTCAAAAAAAAGAGGAAAAGGAGCGAAGTGTAGTTGGAGTTGTGCGTGTAGGGGTTGGGTGCAAACATGAAGGCCATGCTGTTTTTTTTTTATATTTTGTGAATATGGTGCATGGGGTTGGATCGATGGTCCGGCTCGAGTATTTCTGAAGAAATCAGGAGGTTCATCCTAGGATAGATTTCTTAGAAACTGCTCGTGCTCCACGGTGGAGATGGGGTCATCGGTGTCCTAGTTGTTGGGAAGCTGTGCAGGGAAATAAAAGACCAGGGGATATAGGGGAGTGGGGTGTGTGAAAAAGGAAAGACCATTTCACAGTGACTCGACTCAAAAGTCAAGAACACAAGAAAACTGCAAGGCTGGTGATGCTGCGCACGCTGGAAAGCAAAAGCACGCTGGCGCTGTATAACTCCATATTAACTCCGCCTCCAGACGGTTCATCGATTAGAGTAATTTGGTTCACGGAACTCTATTCGAGAAGCTGTCATCGAACTCCAAGAGAGGATCGAGAGGCGGCCACGGTCAGACAAGGCGTATACAGAGACCGGACCACTTCAAAGCCGGAATGGTGTCAGATCATCAGATGGATTGTATGAATATACATGTGAGAACACACATACCTGTTTGGCTACTAGCTCTAGTAGCCAGCTGGGTCTTGACCAGATGCAGCACGAGCCTTGAGGTGCGTCTGTTGTCCATAGGGTGCATCGGCCGAGGAGCCAGCAGAGGTTGGAGGTGGAGGCCCATTAGCAGAACCAGCAAGGACACCGTTAGAAGAGGTACCGCTGTTGCCACTGTTGCCGCTACTTTGGCTGCTTCGACTGCTAGTCCCGTTATTGCAGGCGCCGTCGAGATCCACAAAGGTAGACATTTGGCGCTGGGTGTATTCCAGCATAGTGCGGTTGTAGTCCTCGAGCGAGATGCGAGGATCTAAAGAGCGTTCATTCTGCATTTGGCTGTCGGGAGGTCCAGCTCCCGAGTCATGGGTGAACATGTTAGACTGCTGTTGCATCTGAGCTCTTTCAGTCATGGTGGAAATCGTCTAAATTCAAAATATGGTTAGTCGATTGGCGATAATCCAGAGTAGTCGCTAGAATAGAAGTTGTATTCAAGTTTTGGAAATATCGGCAGGTGCACGTATGCCAGTGAAAGGAGTAAAAAGAGTATTGCGGCAAGAACACGAGGTAAGGGAGGGGTGAGCATGCATAAGTGTAATCCTTTCACCGCAATTGGACAAGCATAGGTACATAATTTAGACCGGAAAGGGAGAGTTTAAGGTACTCCGGGTTTGGATCGAGTCATGAGAGGGGCAATCTGCCATACCTTTGGAATAAGAAATCAGGGTTCACTAAGCGATTTGCAAGAAGTGTACCAGGGATTGACACTGGCGAGACTAAGTCGGCTCTTTGTGTGGGAATATGCAAAATAGGTTGGAATGGGGCTTTGGGAATGGGAATAGTGTCTATGGAACGGGAAGATACAGGGTTAGGGCAAAGAATATGGGACCAGTTAAATGAAAAAGATAGATCTAGTTCCAATCTGGGGGTATATATAAGGGAGCAGATTAGGAAGAGAGGGGGGGAGGGGGAAAATTCCCACTGGATATGAAATCACTGCTGTCCTCATAACTCGGATGGCAAAAAAAACTGAGCTGGAGCTAACTTCGCATTGATAGACCCACCCTCCCACGGGCCTATCGCATTTTGAGTACTTAGGAGAGAAGGGAGCGAAAAAAAAGAGAGAAAAATAATTAAGAAACAAGAAGGATACAGAAAAAAAAAAAAAAAAACTTCGTGGCTCCATAGCCAGCCGTACAGTGACATCATTGGCTGAAAGGGAGGGGATCGAGGATTAAAGGCTGGGCGACATCATCCAGGACAGTATGCTCTCCACCCAAAGATGAGAAGGGAATAGTCGCCATGAACTGGAGACGTGTTTGGCTGAAACGTTTATCATCATGAACTCACGCATCTCCACATCTGGATGGTTACTGGTGCGGATGGGGGTCATTTGAAGCATGCGTCGGTCCACTCTGCTGGTCTAGCGTCTTCCCGATGAGGTCACTGAAGTCACTGAGGAATGTTCGAATGGGACAGGCTCGATGGTCCATGGTGTTTGGTGATCAGCAATGGACTAACACGACCAGGGACCCCCCCTGCTGATCTGCACCTGACGTTTGCCAGACAAATCATAACTGCGAAGCGTCGAGGCCCATGGAGGCCCAGCAGAGGCTTTTTTGCCGGGTTAGGATAGGATGCCCGTTGCAGCGGGAACGCAAAAGTGGAGCCATGGACTGCAGTGGATTCTACGCTATAACCTCCCGGAGTTTGGGGTATCAGTATTGTACATAAAGGGGGGGCAATTAGTGTCGTGATCCTTTGCACATCCACGACGATCGACCATACTAATGTGTTTACTATCATCGCTTATTTTCGTTGTTCGTCTATCTATTCCTCACAGGGCCACATGAGAAGGAAGCCTTTTCCATCATCTCTCCCCTTATTCCCTCCATAGGTAACTGAGGCTCAGGAGTGGAGCCATGTCGTCATAGCTTAAGTGTCGGGGCGATCCGAGGGTATCGATTTCGTCTTCCGGACTTAGTGTATCGTTCCTTTCTTAAAAAAATATGATGGCCCATGCAGGAACAATAAAGAAGTGACTGGGGGTGGTTATACAAATAACCTATAGATACTTCGTACTCCGAGCAAACTACTGCGTCAAGTACAATCCTTTGCAACCTAATTTATGTCTCATTTAATTAAAACAAAAGTCCCAATCAGAAACCATCCGATCAGAAGGTTCGATCGGCCAGAAATGTCCCAAAAACGCCAGTGGCAACGGTACGGTGGAGACAATACTGTAGAAAGTGAAAAAAAGAAAAAAAAAAAATGAAAGTTGATTGAGCTGCCTAGGGCATCAACACCACCTGACGTCAGGAAACCCTCCGATCTCTTTCTCCCCTGGGGCACAAGGTGGCTCGAAGCCCATGGGACAATATAGAAGTACCCGACCGGCTGGGTAGGAGACACGTTGTTCTCTTCAATGTTCAGGACATGACATACCCGGGACACGATATACGGAATACTGAGAAATACTTCAAAATACGAGACAATTGAAAATTCAATCCACTGATCAAGCGCTACTCGGCGGCAAAGATGTTTCTGCCCCCAATGTGTGGAGTACTGTGGAAAGAAGGCAAAAGGGATGTCTTCTCCACCAAAGCTTGAGTGTACTATATGTCGGTCGGAGATTGTCAAACGGACCAGTTGCAACATCCAAAAAAGGCTCCGGTCACGGAAATCCAATCATTCGCCATCCTCATCGACATTAGCGGGGGAGGCGAGAGGCGATGGGTCTCGCGCATGGTCGGTACCAGCGATGTGGGTATATGGAGACGGTGTTGTACATTTATTTCCTTTTTCTTTTATTATATTTAATCTTTTACATTTCTCATTTTAGTAATTGTGCACTGAGATCCCTAAAATTACCGAGGCTCCATTGTTCCATGTCGCTGGGAGCTTGTGTCCCGTAGAAATATGGGGAACTCCCCCCATGGAAGGTTCCCCGGTACATACGAACTCGACGTCAGTGTACTAAACGCCCGACCACGGGGATCCTAATCAGATTCCAGGACGGAGGGAAGGAGTAACGAGCCTCAGGATTTCTCAAAACCGCCAGGATTCTCAGGATCTAGATCAACCACTTGTCACAAGGTGAACCTTCTCTATCCAGACACCGACTTTATGACCTAGGTCGAACTTGAAAAACGTCACAAACGGATATCTCGTGTGATATTTTGTACAACTGTACAATCGACCTAAATGACCTCGGGAAAATGAATCAAATGATGCACCAGTGATATCAGAGTTCTTAATCTCCCCTGTACAATGTCGTAGCTGGAAAAAAAGGAGAATGAAGGCGCCTAAAAGCCTTATTTTACTTTTTTTTTTTTGTGGAGCAGATGTACACGTACATTGAGACTCAATCAACGAGCTCCATCTACACTGTACTTGCCCAGATACTACACTGCATGTCTAATGGCACGTTGGAAACAGAAATTCAAATTCAAATCTTAAATTCGATTCTACAAGAATCTAAATTTCCAGTTATGGATTGCATAGTGTACCCAGCCATACCAGAGTAAGTAAGCCCCCAATATCTGAGCTGAGATGACATCTCGGAAGGCGTCAGATACAGCCCATCAGTCTCCACGTCTGACAATGCGGTGTGAACAAGGGTCCAACCCTTATTTCTGATTTTGGGTCGTAGAATACCGTAAGAACACCAAGATCGAATCGGAAGACGACGAGGTTTCTGGTCACCGGGGGCGAAAATGACGATTCGGATAGACGCTAAGGGACCCCAGATGATATCACCGTCCACCTCTGATTGAATGTCATGCCAACCAGCCAAGAACCCAACCTCGCGACTGGACAAAAGCTTAATGAGAGCCTTACTGACTCTGAAACTACTGGTATGTTTGCCTTGCGCATACAATTCTGGCTGGATGTGTCGAAATATGTTGCGCCCACTTAATTGCAAACATATGAGATCATGGCCATGTGCCATTTGGACAAAAACAGGTCTCCGATGTACTCTGGCGGTTAAGTCATCGATATTGTAGTCTACTGTAGATGTGCACCCCGTACGCGCCGAGTTCTCCTGTTGCATCATCGGGTCGCACCTCCCTGAGAATATGTGGACCAGACTGAAAAAGATAGGCAGGGAAGATCCTGAGAATCTGCTTTGTTGGATGTTATCCCCTTCATCTGCTTTCTCCCGACGTTGAAAGACCGAATTTCAGTCTTCCGTTGTCTAGACCACGGTCGAGTGACACTAAATCTGCCATGGAATCCAGTTTGACAAGTAATGTTGCTGCGTCAATGTCATCTGGCCTCAACTCGACCTCATCGTGACGCTGAATCAACCATCCATCTCATTAACTCGATTGTACTGTATATTCTGCTCGAGTAAGAACTAACACCACGCCGGGAACAGGTTTTGATGATGTTCTGCCTTCAAGAATAGTGGTTCTGTTGCTGCTGTGACCTATCACGAAGAGAAAGACGACCCAACTCAGCGAAACGAGCAGTTTAGCGCCATATCTACGCCGCGACCTGCACATCACTCTTGATCTGTCAGAACTCGCAGTTAGCAAGCGAATCATCATGGGGTGGATATCCCATACTGCATGAGCTAGAGAACGGACGACACAGACGATTCCTCCCCGATGAACTCGACTTCCCCGAGACGCATGAAACCTGTTGTTGCTAGAACACCGCTGCTACTCTTACGTGAATCCCGAAGCCGCGGTCGCTCCATATTCAAGGGCCAATGATAAAACAACGGCAGACGACCGAGCCATTCATGAGATATACCGGTTGTTGGAAAGAGGCGAAGCATGTCATCTGAGTCACATAACCTGTTTTGAGTTCAATGAATAAATGTTTCTAGAGGCCTATAGTAAGTGGCAAGGTAATACAGGGCAACACGCTAGAACCCTTCCAAGCCAAAGGGTTTCAGGGGAAAACAGAAAAATCTCGACAAAAATAATAATAATAATGCATCATGTTATTCAATTCATGCTCATCACACATAACCTGAAGTGATATGTCAGCTGATATTCAATTCAATCCTAAACCTTTGAATATTCCAACAAATATTTTCTACTGAAATGAAGGAATAGGCCGAAAAGAGGAAATGTGACATACCCTTTCGTGCGCCCTGGAAAAAGAAGCGCACAACAAAGACCTGTAGCGCGGCCATCGACACCATCATCAGGGACTCGATCACGCTGAAGTTGAAGATACGACGCTCAGTGCTGCGAACAGTGCTGAAGTTACGGTTCTCGCGTGTCCGGAAATACTTCTGGTTTCGGGAGATGGTAGAGAGTTGTGCAGAGAGCTTGTAGATGGATTCCTGAAGGCTGGAGGTTTGTTCGGGGGTGGCACCCTGGCGGGAGGGGAGTTGAGCACGTTGCTCGTTCTCAACCTAAATCACAAAGGACATTAGCGGTGCGATTCTTAGATGTATGACTATAGTCAATGTCAACGCGAATGACCGTGTTCATTGGTGTTCTTGTGGGGTTCAAAAATCCAGGGGCAATAACGCACAGCAATCTCGAAATCAACCATCTTCTCCGCGAAAGTAGACATCTCATTATTGAAGCAGAACTTGTATTCACCGATGCTCTGGGCAGTGAAGACAAAGTCGCCCTGTCGCTGCTTCTCCTCGGCGGCGATGATCTTGTCGCCCGGAGCTAGGATGGAGTAGTCGACATCGAAGGAACCACCGGATTGGACCTATGGAGCAAGATCAGCATAAATGACTCGTGGAGATAGGAATTGGATTCCTCGTTGCTTTGTGCTAGGAATATTGAAGACTAACAGCAAAGTAGAAGGCCACCTTGGCGTTGGTCTGATCAACCTCGGTGTAGAAGCATGCCTTCTCGTTAGCCTCGAGGCGATAAGTGAGAGCAGTCGCAGAGACAGTGGAGGCCAAGGAAGCCAGGCCGGCGAGAAGGGCGAACCGCATGTCGGAGGATTGAAGAGGTGATCGAGCGGGATGCGCGTCAGGAGGGTCGATGTCCTTGAGGTTCAATTGTTCTGGCCAGCTGGGCGGGTGGTTGTTTGCAGTGTTTGCATACAAACAAATTACTGCATCCACGCGCGGATGTACCTGGGCTAACTAACCTCAAAGCAAAGACAGATCCTAAAATCCTAAATATTATGAATGAAGCTACGATCTATGCAAATATATAACATGGTAAAACTTTGTTTGAACCAAGCTAGTCTAATACCCGGCAATGGAAAAAGCTGGGTTCGGACTGGTATCCTAAAACTGCCAAAGTAGAATCTCATCGCTTCGTCGCATTTGTATCACCTCTACTCCAACTATGAAACTATGAAACTGAGTGAACAAAGACATATGAAAAGTGACAGAGAAAGGGCAAGAGAAGAGCAAAAAGCCAAATAATAAGAAGGGACAAGAATAGTCAAACTCTGGTCATAAACCGTGTGTAGCTTGCCCGCTTCCGCAAAACCCCCCTGCGCCCCCCTTCCCAAAGAAAGACTTTATCGAATGAAGAAACTCTCGCTCTTGCCCCAGAATCCACGGCTCTTACTGGCATGGTCAAGACCAAGAAGATCCTCTGGACCTGCAACATCGGATAAAATGTCATCTAAAGGGGAGAAGGATCTTGTCAGCTGAAGTTCTCCAACTTGCAAACGCAAAGACGTTCTACTCACCATCTTCAATGTACTTGGCGCTTGGGAATGCGTTCCGGGGTACGATAGCAAACTTGATCTTTTCAAAAGGCTTGCCCTTGATTGCTATCCGCTTTGAGAGACGCTCCTTCGTTTCTTTGAAGATTTCGCCCTGTACAATTATTAATAAAAAGCCCATGATGATTAAGAGTGGAAAGGGGAAACATACCTGTTTAACGACAAACTTGAATGGGACACCATGAGGACGGTTAGGCTCCCGGTCAAAGTTATAAGCGCTAATTAGTCGGTCATCACCTTCCATCTTCAGCTCCTCGGCTGGAATGCGTTCCGCATAGAGAGTAGAGTATTCGTTGATACCCGATACATTGAAGTCCTCATGAAGCTCCTTGGAAACCTTGCAGCCATGTGCCTCGAAGAGTCTAATGTTTTGGATAGCCTCATCATCCAATTTGACCTTTTGTTGAAGAGCAGAAAGAAGCTCGGCAACAGTTCCATTCCGAGATACCAAAACCTCGACGGTTTCTTCTTTGGTGATGCCTTCTGTAAGCAGTGTAACCTTGAAACACTTTTTACTCTCGTAGTCACTGAGACTCATGTCCAGAATTTCATAGTATAGGGCGTCCGAACGATGCATGGTGTAGCCGTAGGCCCCATATTGACCATTGAGGATCTGGGCGAGCGTAGAAGTGTTGGACCGCTTGAGGAAAGGCTTGGCTTTGCCGGTGCTAGCCATAACAGGTGCAAATCGGAGATGAGTTGGGTCCACATTCAAATGCTCACCAACCTTCTTCGAGAACTGGTCGTAGGTCATCTTTCGACTGAGGGTAAGTGTGAACTCATCAGAGTCGGAGGTCTTGATGGGAGCAAATGTGACATCCATGCGGTTCAAAAGATAGTCGTAGAACTGTCTGGCGTCGGTATACAAGGCCGTCGGTGGGAGTTCAGAGTCCTTTGTTGTACGTTGGAAAGTAATAATGTCACCGTCTTGAATCTCAGACTGCTGGAAGGTCTGCTTGGGCTTCATGACATCAATCATGTTATGCTTGATCTCTTCATAAAGCACAAACTCAGTTCCCACGGGCCAATTCATCTTCGACAAGATGATTGAGCCTAGGTCACCGACCTTCTGGCTCTTGCGAATATACACCGAGCCAACACCACTCAATGTCTGAGACACCACGTCGAAGTTCTTCAGGAAGATCAAAGCGGACTCGGTACCCTCAGGCCAGGCTTGGCCATCAGGTGAGACTTCCATCCAAAGGCGGAAGAAATTGCCCTTGGTACCATATTTGGTGTAGGCTTCCTCGACGGTCATTTCTGGGTCGGTGATAATCTGGTCTGGTCGGGTGGTCTTGTTCTGACGATTAACCATTACCCAGAATCGAATGGCAGCAACATTCAAATCCCGCTCTTCGGCCATTTCCTTCGCGAACTCTGCCACCTTCTTGGATCGAAGAACCCGGTACTGTGTAGGCAGGGCTGGGTCTTCATTGGGGAGATCCTGACTGGTCAAATCAAATCCATGGTGAGATTGGAAAGACTTCTCGGTGAGAACACCAATGTTCATGTACAAGTGAGCCTCTTCTCTCTCCTTCTTGCGACGAAGAGCTTCAGCGCGATCCTCGGCCAAACGGGTCTCTGTATTCTGGTCAGTTCAATTTCTATAGAATCATCAAGCATGCAACAAGATGGCGGCAGATCGACTTACCAATATGAGATGGTACGTCCTCTTTGGTGATCGGTAGTAGAACGTCGTCTACCCGTGTCTTTCGGACATAGACCAGCATGTACGCGTTCATCGATCGCTTGGTTGACAGTGTCCTGGTGTATGGCTGCCTAACGCCGGCGGCGCCGTTTGCCAGCTCATATTCTCCGCCATAATTTTCCTCCAGTACCTCCTTCTCGGTAGCCCTGTTGACTCGATCGTCATCGAAACGGTACCAGTGGCCGTCCTTTGTGGGTTTCAAAAATGCATAGTAGTGACCGGCATCCAAGCCACCGCTGTGTACTAAAACACCATGAAGTTCATAAATCCAAGGCTCTGATTTGTCGGCATTTTCGGAAAGATAGGGGGCAGCGTTAAATTCCAAGGGGAAAACATGTCGGTCATTCACTTTCATCATCGTGAGCAGGTTCAAGTCGTACTCAAATCGTTTGAGATGAAGATGCAAAACGGGAGGGAAGCTTTCAAAGATAACACCCTTCTTGGCATCTTGCAACCCATATGGAGGGCCTGCGTCATACTTGTTTTCACCCTCCAGTGTCTCAACTTGGATATAATCGCGGAAACTATCCTCCAGGGTCTTGTTGCCACGAACATTCAGTTGGATGTCCCAGAAGTCCTCTACACGAGAGGACTCGTAATCGACATTGATACAAGAGATGTATGTTTTGGTCTTGCCCACAAACATGTCAGGTAAAGCCTTCTCTGCAGCTGTGCCCTTCATCTTCTCCTCTAGACGCTCCATGAGCTTTCGTGAGAGTTCTTGGACATCCTGCTGTTCAAAAGCTTGTCGGGAATCCCAGCCAAAGGATACAGTGAGCTCATTTGTAGAGACTGCAGAGTCATTGGTCTGTAGGTTATAGAACAGCCTTTGAAGAGTCCAAGCACTGTTTTCACGGGTAGACTCCTCTTCTGTGGGGATTTGGTATACAGCCTGATGATATCAGTCAGAAATCAAACCTGAAAGGCTGGAGGTAAAGTAGAGTAGCACATACCTTGCGGAATGCGTTTGTGAAATAAAGCGATTGCAAGAGCGAGTTCAAATAGCAGGTAGCACCCTGGTTTCGGAGTCCGACCATGCCGGTCTCCTTCTTGGAATCGTAGCTGGAGATGAAATGAGCCAATGGTCTGAAGAGCACCGATCTCGGAGACTTATGGGGCTTACTTCTGGAAGCTGTGCCAGAGAACGCCGGTGGGATCCTTCACCACGCGGACATAGGCGGTGATGATGGCCTCCTCGTCTTGTACTAGCGGCACACCTTTACCCTCCCATGCCTCATTGAACAAAGTTCGGAGGTCGTAGAATCGTGTGAATCCCCAATCGCCCTCGTCTGCGGTGAATCTGTGTGTCGCAACTAGATTACCGTCAGCAAAAATTACTCTGTCGACAGAACGATGCCAGGTTTATTCACCATGAGACACGTAGATTGACGGGTCCTTGACATTTGACAAGACCAGCGCGAACTGTACACAGGCATACCAGTTCTCTGGGGGCTCCCCATCCCAGGCATGTTCGAGATAAAACGAAGCATGTTCAGAATGGTTGCCGTAGGGAAAGAAGAGAATTCTCCTAGCTCAAGGGTTAACTTTTGTATCGGTATCAGAGCTCACTGGGAAATCACGCACCAAGGGAAGCCGCCGCACTTAAAGACCGGTCCGTGCAGCTTGCGATCCAGCTTCCTCCAGTCCTTAATATGCCATGTGTTATAAGTCTCTTCTTCGGTCTCGAGGTCCGGGTTTTTAGCGAGCACTCGGGCCATCATCGCCGCATCTGAAAGATTCCAAAGACCTCCGTTAGCTATCCATTTTCCATAATCGAAGTAAGATCGCAGCCGCCCGGATCTCCAGGGCTGGAAGCTGACGACGGTCAAGTATGTATTTGGTCATCGCCATGCTTTCCGGTCCTGCGAACCCCTACTGGGTCATGGTTGTTGTGATCGAAGATTCCGCCACGGAAGAGGGGGGGGGCAGATGAAAGGAACCTACGGTCAGTAGCGGAGGGCGCGGGCTCAGGCTCGTCGGAGCCGGAGCGAGAAACCACGACGACATCGGTCTTTTCATTGGGGGAATGCTCGTACTCATCGACGAGCATGTCGTTCTCCGCAAGCTGGGGGGCTTAACGGTTAGATCTGCAATGACGACACACACGAGGGGCACGGTCGGAGACTCACGTTTTCCATGGCGAAAAGCGCCCTCCCGTCCAGCCGGAAGGCACCTGTCGGAATGGAGGAGTAATTTGAAAAGGAAAAGAGAGGGGAAGGGGGATAGAGGGCCAAACTCCGTGCAGAGTAGTTGTCGGGAGGAATTTCTTGCTGAGCAAGTTTGGAGAGCTAGCGGTGGCGGAGCCCTCGTAGGCTCGGCAGTTGATTGACTGAGAGCAGTGTGTTTTTTGTGGGGAGGTATGAGAAAAATGAAAGAAGATCGAGAGTGTGAGAGAGAAAGATAGTCAGAGAAAGTCAGGGTCTATAAGCAAGATGTCGATACACGTAATTCATTTCTTTCTTACTGTTTTTCAAATTATTTGTGTGATTTGCTGATTTCATCTGGTTTGGAACTGCTGGTTTTCCCAGGAACATCAACAGTCGAGTTGGAACATTGACAAAAATACGGACAGACTGATCTATGAAGATACAGGTTCATTGAGTTATCTGAATATGATGACGTTCATCTCAGACCGAGATATTCACTTATGGCTGTCATTCCCTGCCTTTCAGTCTAGCATAGCTCTCGACCCCCATATCTGGTTGCTCATAGCCTCATTCCCCGCGTTTTGAAGGATCCTAGTCCCTTCCCGTTTAGCGTGGGCGTGAAGAATTCCAAGGTTCTTCACCAGCTATACGTATCACAGCGAGGGCAGTCAATACCTAGGAAGGTGCTGTCGCTAAACTATTGTCTATATAACCTTATAAAATTATGAGCACAATTGAATTTATTCTTCAAATGTTCAACATGAACGTCTTGAATAAGCATCAGAAACCCTTTTGGACAGACTTTTCCTGGATTCAAAATCGACAGTCCGAAGTATCTTCATTGGGAAATACTTATCCCAACCAATTATTCAAGAACCAGCGTAAAAAATACCATCGTGATAACCTGGGAAGTGATGATGATCATGACGATGATGTGTTTCAATCTTGCAAGCTCAGATGTGGTCGGGTGTTTGCTGTGTTTGATGCTGTTCGGTCGGGAGGCGGTGAGCGGCACCTGCAGCCTGCAGGTATGAGAACGCAGCTTTCTCAGAGAGAAGATGATCTTGTTCGTGTAGAAAAGCGGTGTTCAAGTGATAATTATCTTACATAGGGACCTACCTAGTATTGATTTTTCTCTAGAGGTTGTTCTATCTATCATCTTTAAAAGAACTTGAATTCAACCCTTCGAATACGTTTATCGCCTTTCAACTTTGGGCAAATCCTTAAGGTTTTTGTGTACATATTTGACAGAAACATTCCTCCATGGCTCCGTTTTTATGTACGCATCAGGACTCGGAGTATCAGTAGTAGTACCAAAATGAAACTTTGCATGTGATTATCACTGCCAATTGGCACCCTTACCTCGGAACACGGCTTTGCAACATTTGAATGAATTTCATAGGTAAAACTTGACATTTGCCTACCTGGTATCCGTACTATAGCCCAAACTTGAAGGGCTCTTCACTGTGGAGAAGCCCCGCAGATTCAGCAAGGCACCAGTACCAGCGACAACTTCCTTTGCTCTATGAGTGTCTACTGCTGTAGGAGAATTGATAATTTCCAGTGTCTTTATTTAGATCCCTGGCAAGACCCAAATATTTTCATGCGCATTACTATGTAGCTCCAAGTGTAGCTTCATCTTTAAGATAGGACTTCAGTGCCGATAGGAGACCCCAAATAGAGCCAGTTTGAAAACCATGGGTAGCTTTCATTCCTGATCTAAGACGTATTATGAAATGTGGCAATTCTGAATATCCTAAAGGAGGCTATTTGATAGGCTTTGCTACCCGGCTAGCTCTCTTGTGTGGAGGAAGATCAGTTATTTCTAGTCTACATACAGTGGTGATCATGTTGTACATATACCTGCATGTTACGTAGTCACCACTGTGCTGCCACCTATGTAACTGTGTAGCCTAGCCAACACCTGTACTATTCTCTATGTAGAGAGGTCCAACTGGGTCATCGGGGTGACGTCAGCCAATCGGGCCACCTCCTTCAGCCCTACCCAGCCCATGTGGACCAAGTCTCCATTGTCCCTAGGAAACAAGGTTGACCCGATCACTCTGCTGACTCTCCTCTGACGTCGTGTCGATCATGAAACGCCTTCATTCAGCCAAGGACGACAATGAGCCCATTTATATCTTCTTCCTCCTCGTCGCCATCTTCCTCCTCAGCTACCTAGCAACCGCCGACTTTAAACGCTCCACTCCACCCCACTCAGAAGAACAATAACCATCTTTATCCAACATGGCAGGCGCCTGTTCCATGCTCTGCTTGATCGTGATCACTCTGTTCAGTAAGTGGATATTTTTTTTCTTAAAGATATGCTGGCTGGCTGAGCCGTTGCTCGTTGTCGGGCATGCCTTGTGCACTGTGCTGTGATGAATCCGATGATGCTCCAACCACATCGACATCTAGGAAAGCAATATACAAGAAGCGAAACGCTAATAACATCGCTAGTTCCTCCCCTCGGGGTCTTCCTTATCTCTGGCTGTGGTGTGGATTTCTGGATTAACGTCCTCCTCACAATTCTCGGGTGAGTATCGAACTGGCATGGCAGCTAGTATCCCGACTGTATTGCTTTGAACATGTTTTCTAACTGGCGACCAGATACTTCCCGGGCCACATCCATGCATTCTATATAGAATATGTCTATTACCAGCGCCGCAAGCAAGACCCAATGACTCGCGCGACGCAACGACCCGCGCCGGGTGTCTACTCGCAGCGTGTCCAGAACGGCGGCCACTCAGATAGGAATTATGGCACGATCTAAAATTCCAACCACTGCTGATAGTGATAGCATATCATGATATCCTGGACCTAAGAATCCTGGCTTTCTCAATTTCTGACAGGGAACTTCTTCCCGATTCCAACTGTCCTTTGAGCGTACGATTACCCCGATACAGCATGACCAGATGAGTTTTATTCATTCCTACTAGTATCAATCAACCTTATGATTTCAATTGATGGTATTCCTTTTTCTTTTGTTTTTCATGTAGTAATAAAAATTGGCTTATGCGACATGAATCCATATATTCCGATTTAGAAGGATCAAATCATCTCAAAGTAAACAACCGCAATCCAGAAGAACTTCCATTTATAGCATTCTTCCCTTAACTCAAGCCGCCTGTCCCTCAGGCTTCTTCACCTTCAACGCAGGGAAATCAAACGCTGCGCTATTCACAATATTCCCATCAGTTCGCAGCGCAGCCCCAGAAGCAGGACTCCACCACAAGGCCCCAACCCAAGGCTGGACATTCCATCCGACAGAAAGCGTAACATTTTGTCTCTCAGCCAATCGCCCAGTAACATCCGTAATCTGGTACTTAGCCTTTTGGCCTCTCAGCCGCAAGACACCAGGCTTAGCCTCCGCCTTTGCAGAAGCCTTCTTATTCTTGATTGATCCCTTCTTCGCGCGCTTGCCGCTCTTCGTCACAGATGAAGGGGAGATCTTAGCCAGAACAGGTGTGGGCAGAGCATCCAGCGTCTTTTCCTTAATCACATCCCATGAATATGGTGACGCGGGCGCAGGGATAATGGCATCCCAGATAATAGCTTCCGAGGCGGGGAGAGCGGAAGATGCCGGGTCGTTAGAGGAGGAGTAAGTCGCGTAGACGTAGACAAAGAGCTGTTTTGTGTTCCAGTTGAAGAGGGGGGAGAGGTCTGCGTCTAGGTCGAATCGGATCTGGGCGTATTCGGAGCGCTTGGTGGAGTAGTAGTGTGGTCGGCCCTTAGCGCTGTTTCATCATTAGCAGCTGGTTTGATTGAAAGCCGAAATTGGGATTGTTTTCTTTGTCTATGTTGAAATTTTGGAGAGTTAACGTACACTTGGACATTCTTTAGCTCCACTGAGGCTGTAGTCTCGTCTGTTGGGAAGAGGAGGGTTGAGACAGCCGCTACAGCCGCTACCACCAGAGCGACTGTGGTAAAGAAGCCGAAAACGGCTTGTAGGCGGTTTAATGAGGAATGCATGGTGTTGCGACAAGGGAGTCGGTGCAGCTGGAGGAGACGAGCGGATGAAGCCAGCTGGGCGTGTTTGGGGCTTATCGGGGAATGCGATAAGCCGATAAGCGGGCCCAGCTCAATCTATGGACGTCAACACACAACCTACTTCGACTCTTTGACTCTCTCTTGGTCTCATGTGAACATTGCAATTCATATTTATTCAACTTACCATTTTCATTCGGAGTACACATCGGGATACTCTATTTATATCATTTTGGTCAAGCTTCGCAAGCATTGAAATTCATATACCATAATGGGTGATCATGTCCTTTTCGTCTATGGTATAAAGAACACCTACTTCAGATAAAGTATCTACTCAGCCAATCGCTAACAAAGCCTAGGGACCCTCATGGCGCCCCAAATGCTTTATCGTGTGATATACGGCTCTGCAGACCCAGAACCATGGCAAAAGGCGCTTGTACGCTTTCAACCCGCCGTCCTGCACAGTTACCGACGCCATCGGGTGCGGGGTGCAGACTATCCGGGCATAGTCCCAGTATCCCCATCCCAACCCAAAGCAGGATCAGAAGAGGCACAAGTAGAAACAACATCAGAAAGTCTAACTACATCTTCCGTTCTCGGGATCCTCGTCTCCGGACTTACAGATGGAGATATGTACAGACTAGATATGTTTGAGGGAAGCGAGTATATCCGCGAGAATGTTAAGGTGCGGACACTCGAAGAGCCAGGGAAGTCTCATCCTGGCTCATCATCTGGTACTTTGGAGGAGAACAGCGGAAGCTTAAGTGGTGTCCTCGAAGCTACAGAAGCGAAAGCAGTTAATGAAGTGGCGGATGCGGATGCTATGACATACGTATGGGTTGCGGGGACCGAGCGACTGGAGGTTACAGAATGGGATTTTGAGACGTTTAGAAAGGAGAAAATGGCGTGGTGGGTTAATGCAGATGAGAGTGAGTGGTGAGCTTTAGAAGCCAATCAACCTCGAGTGGTTGAAGATAGTCAAGTGCATAGCCCGAATAGTCTTGGACACTTTGCTAAATTAGAGAACGAATGCATAGACTTCTTTTTGACTTGGAACATTCTCGAGCAAGATCGCGAAGATGCTATAGAATCAGTCAAATGAGTAAAACAAAGAAATTTCTTTCAATTTAATTCTCATCTAAGCAGAGCCTTTCAAAAACCTCACGACCATTTTCATCCAAATCCGGATACTTCCTCAAGAGCCGCAACTCCCTCCAAAAAGCCGTGGCGTCTGGATATCCATCCCCATGGAACTCCATACGCTTCCGAAGCAACTTTTTCCATTCTGCATCCTCCTCAGTCCAGCCCCAAGACGCCGAGACATATTCGTACCATATAGGATAAAATGCAGCGAATTCCCAATCAAGGATTCCAGTCAACTTTCCGTTCTCAACCATGATATTACCCAAATTAAGATCACAATGAGTGACTACGTAGGGCTCACATTGAGGAAGTCTTTTGCTGAAATTCTCAAGGGCCTTTTGAGGAAATATTCTTTTAGGAGGATCATGTAGTGTCAGACGTAGAGCATCCCAAAGTTCGAGACGGGAGTGGAAAGGACCGCGGGGCTCATGATCAGAGAATAGTAGTCCCGGATAACAAGGAGATTCATCGATACCCTGTATAGAGTCTGAGGTAATAGATTGGAGTTGATTGCGAACTTCAATCACTTGGTCGGCGATGTCTATCTTTTGGGATGCTGATAACGAAGACCAAGCCTGCTCGAGCGTTGTTCCTTGGATTCGTTCCGTGAGTGTAAAATATCGCCCATCTCTATCTACCCAATCTCGGATAGCTTTTGGGGACGGAATGTTGGGGTATTTTGAAAGGTACTTTAACGTGGTCATTTCGGTCTTGGGATTTTCGTCGGGGCGTTCTTTCATAATAACATCAGATCCAATCGACCACACGCCCCGCCTGCTTGCACCATAAAATAATTTAACATGGCTGGTGTAACCACATTGGTTTTGTTGTTCAGCTGTCCACCCACACGCAACACAGCCCTTCGATGATTCTTCGGCTGTCATATTGGGGATTGAGTCGGGGGGGGTCTGACAGTGAAAGAGTCGAGGGTATCATGATGGAGAGGAACAAGTGTCGTTTGATCCTTGTGAACAGATTCACCGCTACTGTCAGACTATCCAATCGAGAGTTGCGACATACTTAAGTAGTACGTTTCGCATGCATGACAAATCAAATGTGCCCTTGACTTACTACTGTTCGCCCGTGAAGTTGAGTCAAGGCTATGAGAATCCCAACTTGAAGCCGAGAAGCATACGGAGTATGTAGGGATTTTACTAGTGTTATTAACAATATCAATAGTGCATGCTGCCCGTACTAGTAGGTAGACCAGGGCCCGGGCAATCTAATACTCGTGACGTATTACTGTCAATACTCTCGGGGCATTTATGATCTTCAGGAAAAAGCACAACAATAGAAATTCTCAAAAGAACCTATCATGCATCGAAAATTGGTATACTTTAATAACAAATGAAATCAGGATGATGAAACGATGCAGAACAGAATGCCGAGAAAAGTGAGAATGGGCACATATAGGGGAAAGAAAGTAACGTTCCAAATGAGATACCATGAAATAATATGCTCAAAAGAAACACATGCATGCATGGCTGAACGAAAGCCCAGAACAAACGTCAATTCATAAACAAACCCTTTTTACTCCATAGAAATGACGGCTCAACTCCTATGCTTTGAACGGGGACTCTCTCTTATCCGATTAATTTCATTTTTCGGAGGTGTTTCCGCGACTTGGACCTCTACCTTGAAGGACGAGTCTTTCTTCGTAGGCGTAATAGGAACCAGCTGAGGTTCGTCCTCAGGTGTAGCTTCTTTGGGATTGCCCAGCTCTACCACTGGATCATTGCCATGTTGGACCTTGGCGTTTTCATCTTTAGAGGCACTTGCAGGTTGTGACTCGCTCATATCTTCCTTTACGGTGGCCTTCTTTGTATTCCCATGGTCATCATGGTTCTCCCAGCTAGGAAGAGGGGGGCCTAACAAGAACGAGACGGGGTGTTTATCGGCCATGAGAGGCTTACCCTTACTAGGCTCGTGTTGTTCATCATATAGGTCGTCCAAAAAGCTGCGAAGTCGATGTCTAAGAAGACCAGAACCAAGGGGAGGCCAGTCATTCTCCGTCTCCATTTCACGCTGCAACAACTTCGTAACCAAGGTGTCAGGATCTTGCACGAACTTCTCCACATATGCTAGCAGGTACAATCCACAGTCTGACCAATTTGGCTGCAGTGGGATGTTTTTAGCGCGCATACTCTTGATATCCTTGTCATTGAGCTGGACGCCACGTTTTGATTCGGCTTCCTTGCAGAGGTATTCGCGGAGGGTTCTGGCGGTGGAATAACGTGTGAGGTCAAGAGAGTCAAAGGTGATGATTGTTGGTTGGCTGGGGTGTATCTTGGGGCCCTGGGGTTTTTTCTTTTTTTTCCGTGCTTTATTTGCCGATTGACTGGCGGTTGCAGGTTTGGATGTCTCGTCGACACCCGCTTCATGATCATGCGATGGACGCAACTGTGGGGGTGACGACTTGGGGTTTTCGTCAATGTCAGGCCAGCCGTCATCACCTGAACCATCTCCTTTCTCTTTTTCTGTTTGAGGAGTATCTTGGTCCCCGAATGCTGAATTGACGGGTGCATCCTTATCGTCTGCCGTGATTGAGATTGAAGCAAAAGATTGTCGTGCATCCTTCGAAGTGGGCGACTCTGACTTCTGTTCTCCTTTCTCTTCTGCCACCTTGTCGATGATATCCGTGAGGCTTTTGGCAGCATTCGCCGTCTTCGTGAGGTCTGATGCAGGCTGTGGTGATTCCCTTGGCGATTCCAGAATCTCAAGAACGCCATCATCAGGCTGGTTCGGAAGATGATTGTCATCCACCGGGTCCGATTCCACGGCACAGGCAGACGAGATGCCTAGACTTGGCAGATTGCAAATGATAGCAACATACCAATGCGCATCCTCGTTAATAGGAACGACAATATAGTCGTACTCAAATAAGTTGATGTTACGAGTCCATTTTTCAACCCCACTGTAATGGATCCCAGAATTGCCCTTCGGTGTGTTCTTGAGAGTGGCATAGAAATAAGAGTTGAAAAAGTAGACTCGCTCAGCAACGCTTTTGTTCGTACGCTCGAGATTATCTTCCAAGAAGCGTAGATAGAAAGCAATTAGATTGTCGTTTAGGAATTCGTTTTCACGCAAGCGGTCTCGATCCTCCACACTGACCTCGGCACGTTTCTTTCCAGACTCAGGGTATACCATTGGTTTCTTCCATTTTGTACGATTGACATCGTCTTCAGGGGGTGACTTTCGTGTCGAGGTGGGGGATGAGCTTTTACCTCCCGATAAGATTCTATTTGTCCGTCTCGTGGATCTTGTCTCTCGCACTGGCGAACCACGGAACTTTTTGACAGGAATTCCAACAATGCCATCTGGTCGCTGAGAATCTTCCACTTCCAAAGACCCACCAGTACCATCCCCTGATCCAGAAAGCGGAAGCGTGTCGCTCTCTTTCAGTCTCTTGCTTCTGGGACCGCCAGGCGAGCCTTGCAGGGATGATGAAAGCTTTGAGCGTGGGCCAACATGGGCATCAGTTGTTAAGTCCAATGAAGGGTCTGGATCTTCATGATGTCTTTTCTTCGGGGGGGCATAATGAAGCAATTCTTCCTGACGGCGCTTGAAGGCCTTCTCCATAAAATCCCTTATTTACTAGTTAGTCTGTCATTCTGAAAACAGAGATCCTCCAAGGGGGACATACGGCGATTTAGGTACCAAGTTGATTCCCTTTGTGTGCAAAATTCGGATAAATTTTAGCTTCTTCTCAGATGTCGAGAACTCAATATCGAGAGTGTCACCTGTTGTCAAGGCGCCTCTTGACAAATGCAATCTTATTTTTCGACTTTGTTCTTCTCCATAGTGGACTCTATCAACATTGCGGAGAAGAATGCCTGTGGAGCTTTTCTCCCGATTGACAACTTCTGGTCCAAAGTGAATTTTCGTTTCATCCATGTAGATAGTGGCTCGCTCCCCCACGATGTCGGTCTTCTGCACAGAGCCAAATTGAAGGTACGTGATATCAAAGGACATCCTTTGTGGCACGCTGCTACCTTTCTTGCCTTTTCTCTTGGGTCCTGAGAAATCAGTTGGTGTGATATCGGCCGGCGAGCGCATTCGGGTCGGGGAAATTAGCTGATCTTCTAGGTGAGAAGCTTCCTGTGAATGTTTATCACTTATATTCTTTGGAATTGGCAGAGTAGTAACACCACCCTGAATCTCGTCGGAACTTTCTCTCGTTTCCCGAGGCGGTTGGATTCCGTTCGTTTCCCTGGAAGATGCCCGCATGGGTTTTATATGATTGTTGCGACTTCCCGATGGCGATTCTTTCAAGACAGATACCTCGATAGCCTGAAGCGCAGACTCTCGCGGTCTGTTATTAGATTGCTCTGAGCGCCGCTGCTGAGCAGCGTTGGAAGTAAACGTCTCGTCGAGGGACCGTGGCCAATGTCGCTGACGTGATTGCCTGGCCTGACGAGGACTGACACGAACGGTGTTTTCGACTTGGCGGAACTCATCATGCTGTGTCGATTTAGAATGATTCTTGGTTTTATGAGAAAGCTGACTTGAGCTCGGCGAAAGACGAGAGTGTGCCTTAGCTGAATTTTCTGACGGGGAAAATGGGTTTGTTGGTAGAGGGGATATTTCAGTCACTCCACTTGTTAGGTCGAAACCATCATTAGGATCATTTTGACGCTGTCGCTTGGTTGGTCGATTTGAATCTCGAAATTCAATAGGAGGCCCCAGTTGGGGTTGATTCTTCCTCACACGAGAAGGGGAATGATTTGGCTTCCCCTGTGCGCGAACTGGACCGCTCTCTCGCGAATTGCGGGATATTCTGTCCGTTGGTCTGAAAGCAGCATTTGACTTTTTTTTTTTAAAAAAAAAAAAAAAAAAATGTCAGAAGAAGATATCAAACAGCTGCATAAAAAAACCGGAGTACTTACCCCGGGGTGCTTTTTCCTGCTCTGAAGAGAACTCCCAGGCTTAATCTTTACCGCTTTTGTGTCCCTATTTCAATGCAAAACCCAGTAATAAGCATGATATTCGAGAATGATTTAGTCCGAGTTATGTTGCGTGCCGAGATAAACTTACTTGTACCTCGCTCCCAATAGGCGAGCCTCATCTTGGGCGTCTGTCCGGCTCTGGTCCCGGGGTGTCATCTGCGAGGAGTCACCCCAACTGTGGGTGTGAGCGATTAGCGTCCGGTTGATGAGGAATTCCTGGTTCCGGGAATGATTTACTGGGCGGGGGAGTCTATAGCAGACGGCGATGGGGACCGCAACTGTCCACGAGCGGTTGCGATTCCAGTAGGTGTAAGAGAACCAGTGTTGGCATAACTTTGAGTACTCTGAGTGAGATTGTCAGTCCTTGCTGTAAGGGTCATCTTAGAAGGAAAGCAGACAAGAGCAACAAAGAAAGACCAAGAGAATGAACATATCGCCATGTCGCGACGACTTCATAGGACCAAGGTGATAAGTAAAATGATGCGCGAAATAGCAAGCTCATGGCTGAAAGCAAAGAAAAACGACTATTTCATGGCATTGCAAAGCTTAAAAAAAGCTGGACTCACTTGGGATCTAGCACCAGTGATCTCACAATCCGATTCTTGGTCCGGAGAGTAACGAGTATGGCGGGGGCGAAGGTCGTGAAAGCCAGGGTCTGGGCCGCGGGTAATCTGAAGCTCAGGGGAGGTTATATTACGATGGCGCGTAGTAGGAGTCGGGGAAGAATAGCGATTTGTGGCGCCCGAAGGACTCTGTGAGGACTGAGGGAGCTGCTGCTGGCGATCGGCGGGCTGCCGTTGTCGACGCGGTGACAAGCTGGCGAAGATATCGGAGATGCTTTGAAATAAGGGCATCCGGAAAGTGCCTTACAGTAGGACCGAGCGCGGTCCCATCGGCGATTTCTTGGCGTTCTATTCGGCTTCTTTTTCTGGTATCTCTCCCATCCTATCTTTTTTTTTTTTTTTCCCTTGTCCATCTTCTTTGTAGAATTGCGATGTCCGTTGGTTATCGCCTATCGCGGGCGGTCAGTTTCCAACCTGATTTGTCAGGCAGAAACAGCGGGATGAACTAACTTGAAGTGACACTAGTGAATAGGTACTACCTAGGTAATGTACTTGCAATGAGGGGGGAGATAGTAGTCATATATGGAGAAGTTGGAGCTTGCGTCATACTATACTCTGAAAGGTTTGAATTGGAGCCACCCAAAAAGACTAGTAAACATAGTACCTAAAGGTATATCAAAGGGCTTAAAGAACCTCCCGGCCACGCCATCTGCAGATTACAGCTGCACTTTTTGCATCAGGGATAAAGGTGAATAGCACGTCACGCATGATCAAAGGCAGAGGGAAATAGAAAAACATGAGAGAGAAAAGCATAGAGGAAGACATGAAGTGAAGAGACATATAAGAAAAGGCATAATTGAGCGTTACTCAAAAGACATAAATTTCAAATCAAACCGCTGAGTTCGCCTTGATGCCCCGCCGTCCCCCAGACCCAAACGCGTCCCAATGAGTTAGTGCATAAGAGAGTTTTTGATAATTTTTTTTTTGGTCGGCTGTAGTATACAGGGCTCATGGCCACGATTACGGAAAAGGGCATTTATGAGACTGGTGCGCCCTTACCTTTCTCCGAGTCGTCATGGCCGGTGCGCCGTCGCTCGTTACCTAGGTGAGCCCCGGGGTTGCTAGCATTGGCAGCCGCTTTCTCTTGACGGGCTTGATCAATGGCAGAGCGCTGAGCGATGCTGTCGTCGTGACTCTTCCAGACAATGTTGGTGTCAGCCGGAAAGGCAAGCAGGCGTTTAATAGTTTCTCTGTGGGAAATATTATTAGTTCAATGAACGATTATCTTTACCGCAAAATGAAAACTCAAAAGAGAGAGGTTACAAAAGAGTGAAAAGAAGCGAACAAAAACATACCTAATCTTGATGTTCCGCCCACCGTCAATCCGTGTCCATACACTCAGCACATCCTCGCCACCCCGCACACTCAAGACGGCACCACAGACCTCATCCCCAGCCTCGGCAAACTGGTCACCAACCATTGCCAGCAATAGATCTTCCCAGTACCGATCCGCAACCCCCTTCTTCAACCGTACAATCCACTTCCCACCCCGCTTATTAGCCTCGTCCTCCCAGACAGGTCGAATACCCTTCTTGAAAATATGGTAATCTGAAACGGTGGGCAGTAAAGACGGCCGCTTGAGATGCGAATAAACAGCCCAGAAGCTCTCCACTGAAAACATCGAGGCGAGTGGCACCGTCGACTTTTCATAGTCGGAGTACTTGGGTGTGGGTGGACGGTACCAGACAATCCAGGTTGACTTCAGTGGATGTTCTCCAGGGATGGAGACAGGGTCCCGCATCAGGGATTTTATGCCGGGGGCTTCTTCATGCTCAGCAAGAAAGTCGCGTTTCTCCCCGGGAGTCTTTAGTTCGGATGATCCGCCGGGGGTCTTGGGGGCGCCGAACGAGGCGAATGCACCTGAGCCGAGGCCAAAGGCGGATGAGGCATTTGTCGCCGGAGAGGAAACACCGCTTGACATTGGAGAGATTGCATTAAATGGATTGGAACGGCCGTGGGAGCTGTCAGGACCAAAGCGTTTGGATGAGCGGGGCAGGTCGACGCGGGCACCGTCCTTGCCGTCAGTTCCGGACATGGACAAAGACAGTTTCGAGGTGCTGTAGAAATCGAGAACACAAGAGTCAGAGAGGAGGGTTCTGTATGCCAGCGATTAATCAAGTATATTGCTTCCAACGTACTTTGCTCGACGAGTCCACAGATTGGCATTATCCATGACGGCGGGTATAACTGCCCGAGACACTAACGGTCATCCGGGAGAACAAAGTACTCGTGAAAGACGACAGGGCACAAGCGAGAGACACTTTTCGCACGGGGACTGAGCAGGGAGACAGGTCTGGGGATTACGTTCAAGTCTAGCGAAGAGGAAAAAAGAAAAGTGGGTAGATGGGCGGCGGAGGATGCGGACGGTGGCGGGTGAGGAGTAGAGACGAGGGAGGAAAGGGTATCTGGACAAAGGCGGCGCAAGAGATTGAAGAAGAGCAGGAGATCAAAAGAACAAGCAAGGATTGGGGTCGGAGGGTACGTGTGAGGGGCAAAGAGGGATTTGGATATGGACTCGAGCAGAGATGGAAATGGCGATGGAGACTTGACGAAAGAGAAAGCTCCACATCCAATCAGAGGGGGGCTCGGCTGCCGCACCGTCTATTTTCCCGAAGCGCGGAAACTTTTAAATTCGATTTTTGGTTCCCTTCCTCTTTCTCTTCTTCATATAACCCCAGACCACCAACTCAAATCAATGCCCGGATTCTTCCTTCTCCTACTGACCGGTCATTTCCGATGTGTGTGTCGAGACTAAACTCGCATCTAAAACCATCATCACGAGGGCTTTTCGAAGCTTCCCAGGATACGTTGATGACCTGATTGACGAGACATTCCACCTTTTGTTTAGTTATTTTTTCTTTATATGTACGTTCGATAGCAATGCAATTTCTCGAATTTTTTTTTTCCATCTATACCTACACCTTTTTCCTATACCTACCTCCCATTCCCATCTCAATGAAGAAACCCTATGAGCTCTCTGGTAATCCGAGGCCTCAACCGCCCCCCTCTTCTACCGGATTCGTCCAGGGCTGGTTGAGCGTGAGGTCTTTTGGCAAAGTCTGATGAGATCAAAGAAAGCACTGGCACTTATTGTATTTTCATTTTCATTTTTATTTCTAACATCCCAAGCCTACTTCTTAACCGATGTCTATTTCACTGATTGCAGACTAGCGCAAAGTCGTAGCTGTCATGTCAACCTTGTCTCCTGGCCCTGTGGACCTCGAAAACTACATAATACTATGTAAAGAGATGCTCAAACAAACAGACGTTTAACTAGTATACCATGGCTCGAAACATTCATAAATGAATGGTCAAAATAATTTTATGAGGGCACTAAATCACAAAACAAGCCCAAGATAGTATTTCCCGAATAATGAATTTCCCATGTAAATGCGACCCCCATGCCATATGCGCCCGATGCCGCATAGAAGAAAAAGCTAAATTGCCACGATGCCATAATTATGATTACTCAGGACGCGCCCGTTTCGAGTCTCGGTCGGTCGACGTCTCTGCCTTGCGCTTTTCGCGGTCTTTCTGGTTCTGCGCTTCGACCCGGCGGGCTTCCTTCCGTAGAGCCTTGGATTCGAATTCATGCCAATCTCCTTTCATGAATTCCAACCTGCAAAACGGAGAAAAGATAAAAGTTAGAAAAATCAATCGGTCAAGAAATAAGAGTCAAGAGACTAGTAGGACTTACTCGAAAGCTTGCATGGGAGTTGGTTCTTCGGTGAGGAAATAGGGATGTTGCAAGATTTGCTCAGCGCTGGGCCGCTTGGTGGGATCGTACTGGAACACCGACGAAATCATATCCAACGCTGCCGGTGTCAAGATTTCACGGTATGTGTCTTCAAAGATTCGCTTCCTGCGCTCATGTGGACGCATCAATTGGAACCATGGCATCTCAACAAAGTCTGCCCATTCAGCCTTAGTTGGAGTCCCTAAAGAATCATAGAGCTTCTCCAGTTGGCTGATTTCACCACCATCTCCCGGGAAGACCGCTTTCTTCGTGAACATTTCCATGCATACACAGGCAGCACTCCACACATCAACAGCAGGTCCGTACCGTGTCTCGCCCATGAGGAGCTCGGGTGGTCGGTACCAAATGGTAATCACACGGTTGGTATAGTCAAGCTGACGACTCTTTGAGAAGAAGCGTGCCAGGCCAAAATCAGCAAACTTCAACAACCCTTGGTTGCTGATAAGGATGTTCGCGGCTTTGATATCGCGGTGTAGGACACCTCGGTGGTGGAGGAAGTTTAAGCCTTCGAACATTTGCTTTGCTAAATCTTTTTTATGAGCAAGAGTAAGAGAAAAGCTTGGGTGGTTGATGAGACCAGTCAAATCATGAGAAAGATACTCAAAGACCATAAAGCACTCATTTCGTTCGACCATGACCTCTAAAAGACTAACCACATTGTGGCTTCGAAGATGTTGCAGGAGCTTGATTTCTCGTACAGCGGTAACAGGAAATCCGTCTTTCTCGCCTTCCATGCGGATCTTCTTCAATGCAACTTCGCGTTTGGTAAAGACGTGGATACCCTTGAACACCTTTCCATAGGTACCTGCGCCGATCACAGATTCGTTGCCCGGCTTTCTATAGTAAACTGAGTCAACTGATGCATACTGCTCCGGCAGTGTGGGCCTCGGCTTGTAACGGGTGAGAATCTTCTTTTGCTTGGGAGGTTGCCTTGGCGATTCTCGTGGTGGCGGTGGAGAAAATCCCCTGCGCCGATCGTGTCGGAAGTCAGGCTGCCGGTCACCTCTTCGTCCATCGCGACGTTGGTCGAAACGCCGATCGTCTCGTCGATCGCGTGAATCATGAAAGTCGCGTGCGTTCCGGGCATTTCTACGGTCACGCCCTCGGTCACGGCGATCAAATCGTGGCTCGGGCTTGAACTTGGGCAATGGCCCGTTGGTTAAGCGATTTCGAGGCGACGGCGCCTCCGATGGAGGAAGCCGAGGTGGGGGTTCTCGGATTTGCATTCGCTGCGCCAGATCTGGCTTCGGCTTTGGCGCGGGGGCTGCCGATGTTTTCGCTTTGAACGCAAAACTGAATTTACCGCCCTTGTCTGCAGGGGCAGGGGCCTCTTCTTCGTCCCCCGGCGGAGGCATATCTCGAGAGTCATGCTGACCATCATTGCCTTCAGATAACAGCGATGAACGCTCATCCTCTCGTTGGCTGCTCTTGTTGTTTGAAGAGTGAGGATTCATCTCATTTTCAAACGCCCCAGGGGTTTTAGGATCATTAACAGACGGCGGATGACTCGGTGGAGTACGGGACCCATGAGAATGTAATGGGCGGGGGCTTTGGTGTCCACCACGACCACGGGAAGTCCATTGATAGCTGGTGAATTGGCCCCTGCTGCCACGATGCGTTGGTCCGTTGCTGTACTGTTGAGAGCCAGCGCCAGAGTATCGGCGGCCTGGGCCTTGATTTGTATGGTTGCCTCGGTAGCCACCGCGGCAAGGAGGCGCGCCATGAGAAGTTTGAGCATGATGGCTTGGTTGACCATCGAAAGCTTGATGCATTTCGCTGTGGGACCCGGTTGGAGGGTTTTGTGAATAGTAATGCTCGTATCGATGAGGTGAAGATTGTCTATTTCCAAAATCCGGAATTAGTACATGTGTCTAGATGGTAGATAGTTGAGATAAATATCAACTGACCGAGGGCCTGAGTATGATGATTGCCCATTCCATCCTCCTCGTCCTCCTGAATATGGAGAAGCAGGAGGTGGAGATCCACGATGCGAACTAGCTGGTGTAAAATGTGGCGATCTGGAATATTGTTGATGATCAAGATGTGACCGTGAGGGTGGACGATATTTGTGGTGCATATCTGATTGCCGAGTTCCGTGCGCCGAAAACGTGTCGCGTGCAATATCAAACTCATCGGCCATTCGATCTGTTTGGCCATCGTCAAAGCCCGGGATCGGACGTGGCGATGGAGGCAGAGCCGAGTCATTAATGACAGATTGAGTTGGTCGGGTTGAATTCATTGTGTCATCTCCCCGTGCACGAGAAGAGAACGAGGATGCCCTTGATGCTATAGACCGCCCAGAATGCCTAGATAGTGAGCGAGACCTGTAGCGTGAATCTCTGTCACTATATCCTCCGCCACTGGGGGTTCGAGAACGTCGATCTGGGGACAAAGGGTGCCTTCTACCCCGCACAGGTGACCTAGATCGGCCCAGTCTTTGGAAGTCAGAGCGGCCGCGGTCTCTTCCACGACGGTCCCGACCACGGCGAGGAGATCTTCGTCTAGGAACCCCACGCCCGGGAAATCGACCACCGCGGTTCTTGTAGCCGGGACTGCGGTCGCGTCGGTCTCCATGTTTGGCGAACGAGGGGCGACGTGGTGGTAATTGGCCACGTGCGCCCCGAGGTGAAGGGCTGCGCGTTCTTTTACGCTTAAAAGGAGGTCCATTTGGAGAACCATCTCGCCGAAATCCAGTGCCGTCTCGGTCCAATGGTCCAGATGGATGGGGGTTCCAGTCGCCTGATGACGAAGGCCGATTCTGGTCTGATCGTCGATTATCATGAAATGCTGGGGATAGCCCAGGAGAACCACGTGGAGGAGACCGATCGAAAACAGTATCGTTGGGTGCGCTAGATGAATCAGGGCCAAAGCGAGATACGCGTCCAGGTGGTGGTGGCGACCGAGCGTGATAGTCGAAGCGACGACCGTTGGGGCGTGGAGGTCGTCCTCGATCACGATTGCGATACCTACCCCGATCTCTATGGGAGCCCCGACCTCTGTGATTATCTCGGGGACGAGGTTCGCGATCTGGATCACCACTCCACTGGTCTCTCAACTCCGGACTCCTACGGGATCCAGTCATGAAAACGCGGCCAGCAGCATCTGGCGTTCGCTTCTGCGAATGAAGGTTGCCAGGCGAACCTTGATGTGCCGAATCGACACGCCCACAAACACGAGTAGAATAGCAGCGAGGGGGACCTTTTGATTTTAATCGCGTCGTCTCGTTCAGGCGGAAGTTCTTTTGGGTTTTGGGGAGGAGTCGTTCCGGAGGGATAGTTTTTCCGAACGCTGCGAGGCAGATGAGCAAGGGGAGATCTCTCTCAGCACTTTCAAAATGGGGAAAAAAAAAAGCAAATCGCAAGGTTCCTGTCACATTTGAATGCCAAAGTATGCCGAAAAGAATCTACTATTTTAGTCGTTTGGTGGGTGAAGTGATGGTGAGAGGCGTGGGATTAGTTAGCGCGGAGACGGACGGGCCTGTGCGGCTCTACAACTGGCTTCGGAGCAATAGTATAGCAATGGCAGGAGGCCATGCATTAGTAGAGGACCACAACAACCCCTGTCCTTTCTTTATTCCGAAGTAAACCTCTTTGCCTCTTTCGATATTGGCGCTCGCAAAATAAGGGTGTTTCTCTCGCTTATCTCTCCATTCTCCGGGAAGTAGAATCCGCACGGAGGCTTCTGTGCGTGCAAGAAGATAATAATATCGGCCTGTAAGTTAGTCTTTTGAAGCAAACTTCAATTTCTTGGGCTTGTTTGCCATTTTCATTTCTTCGACATCGCTCAGTTGCTCTTGTGATCCAGGATCGCACTTGAACAACAAACTTAGTCGTTCACTCTATCTACGTTCTGCATAAAGCCAAGCTGACAGCATGGCAATCCGTGATGCCATACATACCTGGTGGATATAGAGCAGCAACAAGGCCAACTCGGCCCACCGACATGAATCTTTATCTCTCCACTTGCGATCATAATGACATGGCCATTTTTCAACCAAGGCAAGCATAAGAGCCTTGCAGCAAGTGTGTGGGTGTTTCAGCTTTGAGATAATCGTCATGCTTTCGGATGGGACAGCATGCTTGAGAGGGGTTGACCAAAAAGTCATGCGTGCTTCATGCTGGTAGTTGCAGGTGAGGAGAAAAAAATAGACCCTTCACTGCAGCGCAGTCATGGTCATGATTTACAGCAGATAGACAAAAGCAAGTCTACCTGAAAAAATAAAGAAAGAAAAAAGCGATCTCATCCGGCTAAGTGAGGCCCGGTATACCTGAACAAGAGAGGGTTGTTCCACAAAGACCTCAAAATTCGCTCTTAACCACGCCAAATATTGCTTTGAATAAATCCGCAAAGGCCAGCTATATTCACCAACGTCGGATTTCAGATGACCAGCAGAAGACCTTTAATGCCGAGAGGTGAGAGTTGTAGCAAGTCAGTTGTACCAAGCAAGTAGTGCACCATAAATTCCAGTGAGTTGATCAAACAGCTCGGTTAGTATTGGGTCTTTCCGGGAGGTGTGAAGAAGGGCTATCAGGGTCTCCAGTGATTAATCCCACTCTAGCACTCGCTGTATTTCAAACAATGAATAACAAGGGGAAAGAAGAAAAATGAAGAAGGTATGTCTCGGATGCTAGCCTAAGGCCATTGTGCATAGCTTATATGAGAAGACAGCTTGAGGCTGCGCTTTGGGTTGCGATCCACTTTCCTTCTGCTGACTGGCCCGGGGCTGTGCGGTACGAAGTGGCATGTGTATTGACGGCCCATGTGCACAAAATAGAGCGCCAAAGGAATTAAGAGTTGACCTGAGCATTCACTCTTCCGTCCAGGGGAAGGGATTATTAGTGACATGTTCAAGAATATGGGGTCGGCAAGCCGATGGGGTAAGTGGGACATGGAAGAGTTGTTGTTGATGTCACGTCAGGATGAAGTTGCGGTCGCCTGGAACTTCCGCAGGTAACCACGTGACCAACCACGCGTGCTTGGGGCATTGTACAGTAATTAAGAAGTGGAGATTTGCATCATTACGAATAAACACCGGTCTTATAATTAGACGCATCGATTTCAAAATACCTAAAGATCAAATCGTCACGGTATTGCCCTCACAAAACTTCTTTTCTAAATCACGAACATATGACAGTCAGCTTTGAAGAGAAATGATTCCTAATCTTCACTGCAAGTGTGAAAGCTGTGCCATGAAATGTCCCCCACACTCATGCCACTAGCTTTGCTGCAACAGATGACCTTATTCCTCCTACGTCTTTCAGCGACAAATTGATAATCCGCCTCCCATGGCAGTGCTGGGCTTTGGAGAAATGAGCTTTAGAGTACTGAGGAATTAATTCCATTAGAAGTCATGAGATTGATCGATTGAATCACTGGAAATTGCATCAGAAGCTTCCGAGTTATCATTCGGCATCATTTCAAAGTCAGTGTCGGATGCTGATGGGTTGTAATCTGGGAAAATTTCCCGGAGTACCTCTTCAACGACTTCATTGACCTCGTTTTGCCGAAGAACGGTTGGTCTGTCCAGATCTTCGGAACTCAAAGAATCATCTGAACCCATATTGAGTGTGTCCCATGACAAAGTTGGATACCATGGAAGGGGTCCGAGAACCCCATCGAAACTTGGACTGGGGATTCTTGGAATCGTGACCTCGCCATTAGGATCTAACGATTGTAAGTTGACGGAGGATGGGACTGAACATCGCGTGTTGAGGTGACGTGGAGCAGTAGCGGGATAGATCGATATCACCTGATTTAGCGGGACTCCTGCTACGAGCTGCTGCCGAATAAGATATGCCTGGAGGGCAGAGCGAGAATCGCATAGTAATGGTTCACTGCTCCTGCTGGGCGAAGGCGATACAAGATGACCGAGGCCTACAGATTCAAGCTCGGAATTCTGGTTTTGGACTTCCTGAAACATTCGGTCGAAATCATTGTATCGTATGGGCTGAGGATTGGGAGCTTGATGCTGAAATGGCGCACGTCGGATTGGATTGATATCTGGGAGATTGGGTGGAGGATCGCGAGCACGCGTAAATGGTGTATCCTGAGCACCATACAGTCGTGACTGGACGAGCTGAACACTCGGCATTGGTCTCGAAATGTTACTGTTGCGGCGCTGGGATGTCGCGTGGTTGGTGCTCTCACTATCACTCTCACTCTCACTCTCACTCTCGCTCACGGGTTGAGGGTCCATGATGGAGCTTGATGTTTGAGACTAACACGAAAAACGGAAGGATGATTTCGTGTTGAAATGCAATGTTGGCAGACATGAACAAGGGCAAAGCCCTCGAGGAAAGAAGAGATGTCAGAGTCTGGGAGGGGGAGAGAGGGAAAGCTCGCCAGTAAGTAGACTTGGAGACACTCACACGAGGGGACCTCAGATTTCTACCAACCTCCATTTTTAGGTAACCACGGCCTACACACATTTCAATCCTAATTAGGAAAACGGCCAAAAGAGGCCAAAACATAGGCTCCTAATTAAATGACCAGACTATTCCGCAGGTTTTATTGCTCAATTGGGCTTATAGAATTGCCTGCCTACATAAAATTCTTATGTTGAAGTTTGTACCGACACTACATGTATAGGGAAGCAATCCCCGAATTTTGGAGGTTTCAAATTTCAAGCCTGCCTGCCAGTGTCAGGCAGAGTTAAGCTAGGTACCTGCTAGCCAACCTGCATGTGGGCAGGATACTAGGCACTACCTAGTAGGTATAGTAGACCCAGTCAAACTTGAAACCCCTACTCTGTGTAAAAAGTTTTAAATGGCAGACCTCTGAAATTCAAGTTGAAGTAGAGGTACACACTGATTCAAATGAGACACTGGCAGTGAGTGATTGCACATATGAAATTCTCGAACTTAAATATAGTATATGTACCCAGGTGCCCTTACATGACAGTGTATGTTCTAGTGCCCAGCGAAAGGATAAATTGAGCACCTAAGTAAACATGATATTCCATTGCAGGACACGATACGTATACAGGTAATCTGGCTAGATATCCCCCTTATCAAGGTGTTGAGTTATTTTTGAGTACAAAATGAATATGTCAAGTGTTGAAACAGCCTCGTCGGCGCCGCCGAGAGGAATTGAACTTTCAGGTGAAAATCCAGAATAGAGAGAGGGAGAAGAAATAGAGCCAAAGAACGAACAAGAATCACATCGATGGTGGTGCGTGCATGTTACACATCATAACGTCGAAAGACCGTTGTCATCTTTAGAACATGGAAACACAAATTTATGAAAATGGTTCAATCAGAGATCATTTCACGGTGTGTTCCAGGGATTATGCAAGTGCAAAGTGTTGAAAGACAGTTGGAACTTGTGGGATCCAATGGGCCTGCCGGAGGTATATGCAAAAATTGAGTTGAACATCAAGAAGAAATAAACAGAGAGACTCATATCCCCGCTGGAGTCTCGGCCAAACCTTGGAAAAGAAGGTGAAAGTAGTAAGCCGTCATTATGTAAACCTGTTGAAAGGTTACGCCCCAAACTCCAAAATCAAAATCAAATATCTAAACTCAAATCAAGGTTGAATGACATGGCACGTATTAAAGAGAGTAGAGTGATGCAAATTAACGTCGGTGAAGTAGAGTCAAGAACTCTTCTCTGGTTTTGGCGCTTGAGCGCATGCATCCCAACATACAACTTGTTGTGGTAGTGCTGCCAACTTTCTGTACACCGCGCATAACCATGCAGAGGTGAGAACTCTCCATCACAACACCGACACCACGGGGCTTCAGCACCTCAGAGATTGCTAAGGCGACTTGCTTGGTCAAGCGTTCTTGCACCTGAAGTCTGCGAGAGAACATCTCAGCTAGACGGGCCAGTTTAGAAAGTCCCAAAACACGGCGATCCGGGATGTAACCGATATGCATCTGCCCCACATTATCAGTACTTATTATTCGCCAGAGATGCATGCAAGTCATCATACCTTTCCAGTAAAAGGGACCATATGATGTTCACATAGAGAAAACACATCAATATCCTTGACGATGACCAGCTCATCGTGATCTTCGTGGAAGACTGCGCCGTTGACTAGGTCTCGAACATTCTCTTCGTAGCCCTTGGTGAAGTAGAGCATGGCCTTGGCGTATCTCTCGGGGGTTTCGCGAAGCCCCTCGCGCTCAGGGTCCTCTCCAACACATTCTAAAATTGTTCTAACAGCATCTGAAAGCTTCTTTACTCGTGCTTCATTTTCTTCGGGGCTGGATTCTAAACGTTGACGAGTACCGGGACCTGTGGAGCACATAATATATTTAGCAAATCGGCCGGTTTTTAGTAATGACTCAAATCAGGAAGAGGTGCCAAAAAAACAAAAACAAAAAAAGAAACTGGGGTTATGTCGAGGATACGAAAAGATGATCACTTACAAGGCCAGCTCAGTCCATCGAAATCGATTGGGGGGTTCATTGTGTAAGGACTGGCGGGGCGCGATACAGTCGCTGGCGGGGTCAATGGACCGCCTTCGTCCCGGGGATCGCGGGGAGGATCATTCAAAGTCGGTCTTCCACTAGAAGGCGTTAGAGGGATCAAGTGCGACAGATATAGGATTGAAAATTCTATTCATAACATACCGTACAGCTAAAGCAGTAGGAGCTTCGGCTTCTTCGCGGGCCGTTGCATCATCACTGGGAGCAGCAGCAGCAGCTTCAACGTCGAACCCTAGCCCCGCAGGCACTCGAGGAGCAAAAGACGAGCGAATGGAAGAATTGAGGCTCTCCCGCTCACGAGCATCGCGTGCGCTAGTGCCCGTGCTGCCAGGGCTCGAGGATGATTGCAGAGGAGAGCCTCCGTTCAACATGTGGGATGGAATTGCGGAGGGCTTGGAGGGGGGCGAGGTTTCTGAGCCCATGGTGGAGGAGATAGGCCTATTATCGTGTGGTTCTTGATGGAGATGGGAGTCAAGTATCGAATATAGGAAATATGATGGGTTACACTCGAATGTCAGAAAAAAAAATAGGGCTCGACGGGATTCAAATAGTCCTGCAAGTCATCGGCATTGGTGACTACTTTTTTTTTTGGCGCAACGGTCATCCGAAAGCACGCTAAGCCGCTTTCTCTAACGTCCCCTCATCTTTCCCGACACCGCCTTGGGGCAACACCAATCACTCGCGGCGGTGGGTTGTCCGCGGAAGAGCGCTTAGTGCTGATCTTTGAAAAAAGGGACTCGGAGAGGCTCGGGGATAATGCTTACGGTGGACTGAGATACCTCTTTGGTCTATCGATTCCTGGTGAATTATAACGATAGATAGGGCTTAATTAATAAAGACCTGTTGAGTAACCCTCTTGGCGTAAAGACTAAGCTATAGGGAACTATAGAGAAAGGGCCGGCAGAATTGGATGATTACTCCGCTGCCTACTAAAGTTCTAAAGTTGGAGGTCGACATCTGGAGTTACAAAGGAAAAACCACTCGAGATATCCATATGGATGAAAGTTCAACTGTCAAGGTTTTCAATGCCTCATTACGTGACCCTATCTTTCGCCGACCAGAAAAAAAAAAGATTTGATAAAACTGAACAAATAAAATCGAGGACTAGGAGAAGCAATTATGCCTCCAGCTCCTCGGTCGGGACATCCTCCAGATCTTTGCCCACAATAGCATCAGCCACCTTCCACACTTGGAGCAGGTTATCTTCGGCCGCCGAACACAATACCCACGGATCGCTGAGATTCCAGCTGAAGTCAGAGATGCGGTTTGTGTGACCTCCATGCATAAATAAACTAAACGAAAATGATTAGTCGAGTCGGGGAATTGAAACAAAAAAGCCATAGAAACGATGAGGAAAACGTACAGTTCAGGAGGACCGTCCTGCGCATCCTCAGGGGTCTGTTCCTCGCCCGCACGACTGAGATCCCAGAACATAATTTTGCGGTCATAACTCGAGCTAGCCAAAACAGATTCCTCAAAGGGATGCCACGAGATTGACTGGACAGAGTCGGTATGACCTTCCAGAGAGTGGAGCTTGGTCTTCAGATTTCGAAGATCCCAAAGACCAATGGTCTTGTCTGCGGAGCCAGTCGCCAGGATTGTCTCAGCGGCTGGGTTGAAGGAGATGGAGTTAATAGCGTCGCGGTGCTGGCCTTCCGCCATTGTAGCAGCACGTGTCGTGTCGGAAGAGCGGACATCGAGGATCTGGAGGGTAATATCATCGGAGACAGTACCAATGAGAGACGAATGAAGAGGGTGGTGCTGGACATCGTTCACAATCGACGAGTGGTGAGTGTAAGTGCGTGTAGGCCGGACAGCCTTGTTGCCCTTAGTGTATGTCGTAAGGTCCCTGTGTGGTCATGAGCATGACGTGAATAACATAGACAATATTCGGATAAGCTCCTACCAAAGTCTAACAGTCTTGTCCTCGCTACCTGTGGCAAGATGACCAGCCTCATGTGGGTTCCAACTCAATCCAAAGCCCTCTGCCTCGTGTCCTAAAAGCTCCATCTGGGGGTTTACTGTTCCGGTGGGCTGGCTAGGATGCTTCGATCGATCCCAAATCATCACTCGGCCATCGGTACACATGGTCGCAATGATATTGGGGTTTTGGGGCTGATAGCGAGCTTTGTTCACCTCACCCTTGTGATCAATCTTCTGCGCAATGTTGAATTTGATCTCCATTGGGGGCTTCTTGGGCCCACCGCCATAACCACCAATCTCCCCACGCTCCTCGTCATAGTCATCGGGATTAGGGGCATTGGGATTTGGTAGCTGAATATGGGCGATTTGGAGGTAATTCTGGGCATCACCAGCTGTATGGGTGCCAATGAGCAGGCGATGGGTGGAATAAGGCTTATCAGGGACTCTGGACGAGAGAAAGCTGTTAGATTATTGCTCGCTGTAACCGTGATTATTTGAACCCACTCTTGCTTATCTGGAAGCCACTGAGTGGTGAGAGTTGGCCATTCCAAAGCTGTACTCAAGATCATATCATAAAGGAACGGCGCATTCTTCTTCCATGTCTTGTATTCTGTAGCGCAGACGCAAGCAACCCAGTAAGCGATTACAACCAGACATATAGAGGAAAAACGACAAGATTAAACATTGGAGCTCATGCTTACCTTCATTGATGATCTTCTCGTTGCTGTGTTCGCTCTCTCTCTCCTGCTGCTGCTCCTCCACCACTAATGCTTAGTTAGAATTGGAAAATACTCAGCAGATAATATTGCGCGAGTCAACATACTGTTCTCATCCTCAATGTGATCCATATTTTTTTTCCAGCAGCAAAGATACCGCACGGGTTAATGCAGTCAAGGGATTTGATCTTTGAGCAAGAAAAAAGAGGTTCAGTCGCAGAAGGGCGATCTCCCCCAACGCGAAACCGCGTTAATGGGTGCCACTAGCACTAAACCATATTAGGCAACCATGACCTTGGCGGTGACTTGAGCTTGACTGACGTCCACATGCATCTTGCTTTTCCCACTCTGCTTCATACTGTCCTTCCTTCTTTTTCTCACCATTCATTAACCTCCCAAGAGGATTTCAGCTCTTGAGGGATTTTTTGGCGTAAGCCGTGGGCTTTATTTTCTCTGGTTCCTGCACGAGACCACAGCTTCATTGAATTTCTCCGATTCTGACGATACCCTTCCCACTCCGTTTACCCACACTACTCTTGCGGCAATTTCATCTGCCGCCGCCTTCTTGTACAAGACTTTATTGTTATCTTCTTTTTCATCTTCTTGAGAAACACCGCACATCAAAATGGGTGTCCCCAAGTTCTTTAGGTGGCTCAGTGAGCGGTATCCCGCAATCTCCACACTCATCAAGGAGAATCGCATCCCGGAGTTTGACAGTTTATACCTGGATATGAACGGTATTATTCACAACTGCACACACAGTGACAGTGACTCCCCAACATTCCGCATGTCTGAAGAGCAGATGTTTATTGCCATTTTCAACTACATCGAGCACCTGTTCGGGAAGATCAAGCCACAGAAGCTGTTTTTCATGGCAGTTGATGGTGTTGCGCCACGTGCTAAGATGAATCAGCAACGTGCTCGTCGCTTCCGAACGGCCTTGGACGCTGAAAATGCGAAAGAAAAGGCAATCGCGCAAGGAATGGAGATGCCGAAAGAAGACGCCTTCGACAGCAACTGTATTACACCCGGTACCGAATTCATGGCGAAATTGACTCAACAATTGAAATATTTTATCAACAAGAAGATATCGGAGGATTCAGATTGGCAAGGTGTTGAGATCGTGCTCTCGGGCCACGAGGTCCCTGGAGAGGGTGAGCACAAGATCATGGAATACATTCGGCGCGCGAAAGCACAGCCTGGATATCATCCCAATATGAGACACTGTCTATATGGGTTGGATGCCGATCTTATCATGTTGGGTCTTCTCAGCCATGATCCCCACTTCTGTCTACTCCGAGAGGAAGTGACATTTGGGCGCCAGACACAAAAGAAGCCCAAGGAGCTCGAACATCAGAACTTTTATCTTTTGCATCTGAGCATGGTTCGTGAGTATTTGGAATTGGAATTTCAAGAGCTTGAAGAAAAAGGAGCTCTGGATTTCCCATTTGATATGGAGCGTGTGATAGATGATTTCATCCTCATGGCTTTCTTTGTGGGCAATGACTTTTTACCCAACCTTCCGAATTTACATATCAATGAGGGTGCACTGGCACTCATGTTCAAGATTTACAAGGAAGTTTTGCCAAAGATGGGTGGTTACATTAACGAGGAAGGTGTCATTAACGTGGAACGATTGGGCACGTTGATTGATGCGATGAGTGCTTTTGAACATCGGTTCTTTGAGCACGAATTTTCTGATGCGCAATGGATTAAATCGAAACAGAACGACGGGACCCTCGAATTGGAGACAAAACCGAAAGAGTTGACCATCACTACCTCTCAGAAGGATATTCTCAAGAAGGTCAAGAAGTACGTTTTGAACCGACCTAACGAGGGATCTGAGGCAAAGCCCTTGGATTTTCCTTCTACATTACCAGCTCGCGATCGCGACTTTGTTGAAAAGCTTGCCGATCAGCTCCGAGTTTCGTGGTCTACCATCGAAAATGAAAATGGTGATCGTTTCATGAGACTTCAGCTGCCGCAACCCGAGAACGACGAGGATGATGACGAATCGGACGATGATGAGGAAGCTACTTTGGCAATTCAACGTATCATTCGGAAGTATGAAAAAGCTAAAGTGCAAGACATGACTGCTGAGGAGGCGCAAGAAGCTGCAGAGAAGAAGTACGATGCAAAGTTCCTTGAGTGGAGGGACAACTACTACCGCAGCAAATTTGGCTGGGGGCTCGATAACGAGGAGGAAATGAAAAGCCTCGCCGAGAACTACGTGCAAGGCCTACAATGGGTTCTTTTCTATTACTACCGTGGGATCGCATCATGGCCTTGGTTCTTCCAATACCACTATGCGCCCATGATTTCTGGTTAGTGGTTTTGAGTTACTTTCGTCTAGTGTTTAAATTTGTTCATTTTCGTCCTTTTATGCTGACACTCGAGAAGATGTTAAGAAGGGCCTCGGTGCCAACATGAACTTTCGACTAGGCCAGCCCTTCCGACCATACGATCAACTGATGGGTGTCTTGCCTGATCGCAGTAAAAAGATTGTACCGAAAGCCTACTGGGATTTGATGACTTCACCTGAATCCCCTATCATAGATTTCTACCCCCGTGACTTCGATCTGGATATGAACGGCAAAAAGATGGAGTGGGAGGCTGTCGTCAAAATTCCTTTCATTGACGAAAAGCGACTGCTGGATGCTTTGAAAACACGAGAGCAATATCTTACTCCGGACGAAAAAGCGCGCAATGGGTTTGGGGCTAGTCTGAAGTTCACATATTCCCGTGATGTGAATTATGTTTATCCATCTTCCATGCCTGGCGTGTTTCCTGATTTACCCAACTGCCATTGTGTTGAGAACATCTTTGATCTCCCCACAATGGATGGATTGGTCCCATACCATGGGCTCATGGAGGGTGTACAACTGGGAGAGGCTGCATTGGCTGGATTCCCTACTCTTAAAACCCTGCCAAATATCGGTCAATTGGGCTTTCATGGAGTCTGTGTGTTCCAGCAGGAGAGTCGTAATGAAAGCCAGGTCATTACACTTCTGGACCCTTCTAGTCGTGCCAGTGTTGAATTAGCCAAGGCCAAACTTGGCCAGCGAGTTCATGTCGGGTACCCGTATCTACAGGAGGCCCTTGTCATACGTGTCTCTGATGAACTGTTTGACTACATTCTTCCTGCAGGCGAGCAACACCCTGTTTCGATTCCGCATACGCCCCAGCAAATTGAGCAATGGAAGAAGAAGGCAGACAAGATCGAAAGCACCTACAGCAAGCGACTTGGCATCATCATTGGCGGTGTTGAATCATTGGTGCATATTCAACTGTTGAAAGGCATGATCAAGACCGATGACGGCGCCACCATCAAGGAATTTGCGGATATACCAGGACAAGAAACGGACTTTGCCGCTCAGGTGGTGGTTGATGACGTTGTCAATCCTGACCAACGCTTCATTGAGCGCGCAGCTCTGCCAATTGAAGAGGAGTTTCCCGAAGGGTCGCGTTGCTTCTTCTTGGGCGATTTCAACTATGGCAGACCAGTTCATGTTACTGGCCATTCCGAAGGAAAGGTGAATGGTCTCATCGCGGCTGTGAAGGGCCGAGAGCCAGAGTTTGGACGAAAACACGTCCAGGAAGCTGAGCGATCTTGCCCATACATGCCTTCTTATGCCATCGCTAGAAGCTTGCGCCTCAACCCTTTGGTTTTAGCCAAGATCACTTCCTCGTTTTCCGTCGACGTGGAAGGCAGTCGCGTCAACCTGGGCCTCAATCTCAAGTTTGAGGCACGAAAGCAGAAGGTCCTTGGGTACTCGCGTCGTGGTGAGTCCGGCTGGGAGTTTAGCAACAAGGCAGTTAATCTGCTCCAGCAATATATGATATATTTCCCAGAATTCATTGCTGGCATTCAACGCAATCCTCAAAATGATCGCTATTCCCCAACCGACTTCTACCCTGAGGATATTGCCCTTGTCAAGATAAAGGAGATTCGCGACTGGCTGAAGTCTGTCGAGGCTAAGGATTTCGCAAGGGTTCCTCTTGAAGCTGAGCAACTTGACTCCGACATTGTTCTTCTCATTCAAAAGGATGCCGACGACATGAATCGATCGCTACCAGAGATGCAACCAAAGAAGGTGCGTGGTGTTCCACGAGGTGCCCTTCTTCGTCCAGAGGATGTCGAGCAGCGTCTGGGTAGCCAAAGCTTCAAACTTGGTGACCGTGTTGTGTATGCTCAAAACTCTGGCAAGGTTCCAATTGCCACCCGAGGTACAGTTGTGGGCATTACAAGAACGCCGCTCACCATTTTGCTTGACGTGGTCTTCGACGCTTCTTTCATGAGCGGCACAGATCTCGGCAAGCGTTGCTCGCCATTCCGTGGTCAAACAGTTCCTGCAGCCTCTGTTCTGAACATCTCGTATCGCCAGCTTGTTACCAGCTCCCGCGCCACTGCTGCAAGCCAGCAAACCAACGAGGAGCCCACTCCCCTGACAGTCCCTGGATACGGTGCGCCTCTTGGTCCCAATGGACAAGGGCAACTGAAAAATGCGCCTGCACCCCCGCCTCTCAGAGGTTCATTCCGGGGTGCTGTTTCTGGACAATCTTCTCGAGGGCGTAGAGGCCTTAACAACGGCCAGCAAACTGCACTACCTTTCCGTCCTCATAGCAACGATGGCGTTCCTCGTGGTCCTCGTGGCCGAGGAGGATTTGCCAATGGAAACCGTGGCAACCGCAGCGGTCGAGGAGGCCGCGGCGGATATGCCCCCATTGAAAACGGAGACCCCAGCGAGGGTATTATTCAAAACAACCCGAACTTCAAACCGCAGAATTACTCACAAGTTCCGCCACCCCAAGGATTGGAGCAGCGACGTGGCCGTGGTCGCGGCCGTGGCAATGGATCACGCGGACAGGGTCGTGGGAGAGGGTCAATTGCTGTAACCAACCATTGATTTAATCAATCGGCCTTGTTTATTTGCAATTGCTAATGTGTCATTTTCCCCTCTCGATGTCTAAGAAGCCAGATGCCTACTTATCTGCCATTGTATGTATGCATAGAGTTTACCGTGATAGTATTTACCGTCATACGTGGTGGAGGTATAGATTGTGATATTTGATTTGGTGGAATAAATGATTGCAATCTTGGAGTCATCGAGCGTTTGATAGCATGCATCTATCGCGCTGCTCTTATTTCGGACTTCTTAACCGTAGTGTTCATCCTCGAGGAATATGCTATTTGATCTCAAGTGCTGCTGTGTACCCTTATCAATACCTACATACTAGGTATCGCACGTGCGACAACCCATGATGCATGTCAACTTCCAGGTGGTGTCTGTATCTCGCACATGCGCATACTACATATCAATTGGCCTCTTCCGAAACATCACAGTCGTGCTTGTATTAGGCAAAATATGTTCCCCAACACAGATATTTGACGGTCTCTGGTTACCTCTGCTCTCTTCATATTTGAACTCGTAATCCATAATGATCTTGCTGAAAATTGCTTTAATCGTACATCCGGCAAAGAAACGTCCAGGACAAGCCTGTAAGCCTGCACCAAAATGCATACTTGATGCACTGAGGCTAACAAAACTGGTCGAGGTTGATGGAACGTGGCTCATAGTCTGTTTTTGATCGCTCTTTTCTTTTTCATCAATGATCTGATCAAAGTGCTCATCCGTGGGAACTGTATGACTGGAAACTCCTGAGAGGGCGTTTCGGTCTGTAGGGTCCTGACACCAGCGGAATCCATCAAATTTTTTTGGATCTTCGACATAGAAGGGGTCTTTGCTCATTGGTCCCGATGGAAAAGAAATATGCGTTCCTTTGGGGAGAAAAAGTCCATCTGATAGAGTTAGGGGCTCCATCACGATGCGGTGGAAAGATACTTTGCTCATGGTTAGTATCTTGTTTGCACAACCCCCGCAAGCCAATAAACACAACGATGGATAAAAAGAAATTGGAAAGGAAAAATCAAATAATAGATAAAAAAGTTTGAAGTTTCACTCACATTCCCCCGGTGAACCAAACCGCTGCGACTCCCGTAGAAAACTATCCAGTCTTCTTTGATTATCAAACGATCGCTTCGTCGCATTCTCCCAGCCATCCTTCAAAGTCGTCATTATTTCCTCCCTCAATGGCGCAATATACTCTGGCTTGAGAAGCAAATCATAAAGCGCCTGGCACATAGCCATCGTACTCGTATGTATGACCGCCAGACTCATTAATAACAACATGTGATGTGCTAAGAGCTCAGGGTTCTTATCCTCCTCACTTTCTCCCATGTCCATCATCCACTGTAAGAAGTCATCTGGGGCAACGTACCCCGGGTCATTCTCTTGGGTTGCCTTTTCATGTGCGGCCCGGCGCTCATTGATCATTGGGATGAAGAGGCGTTTCACGAATTGCAGCTGAGCTGTCATTTGCCGCACTGAAGGCAACAAAGGTGCCACGAGGGTACGAAGATATGTAGGGAATGGACGGAGTAGAAATATGGTTATTCCGACGTTAACTGAGTAGGAGCTGGCAGTATTGAGCCATTCTTCGTTCTCACGGAGATATTCGCCTGCTACGACTCGGGATGTGGCGCGGGCAATTAGTTTGACGAAAATATCTTGAGGCTTCATTGGTACCCAGTGGTCTTTGTAAACTTGAAGTCAGCAAACGGTATTATATGGAACAGACTCTTTGCCTTGGATTGGATCGCTGAAATGGCATGAGATTTAACTTCTGGCTACTTACCTTCACATTCAGGAATGGCGACATTGAAGGCATCGCGGAGCTCATCTACTACCCATGGAACGACTCGCGCTAGATCATCTGTCAGAAGGGGAGCTGAAACAATGTTTGAACATTTTCGATGGAGGAATTTAGGTACCATACCAAGTTGAGGAGTCAAACGCTTCCGAACCGTCGAAGAAGGTAGAGAGCTGTTGATTATGATGTTGGTGTAGTCTCCAAGGGCGTTCTAGTAGGTAGTAAATCATGTTAATAGCATCCTTCCCATTGGTACTTCGAAAGCCTGCAAGAAACATACTTCATATTGCGCATGCAACCCGCTGATTACAGAGGGCGGGGAATGTTTAAGCTCGGACAGATATCTAATTGGCAATACGACAATCTCTCCATCGCCCGTTAGCATGCGAAATGGGGAGTCTCTGTGCTGTGGCACGTATTAGTTTGTTGTGTGGCATAGATGGGAGTTGCAGCACTTGAAGTAGCATGATTTCACTTATACCTTCTCATACCCCTGGTATATCATTGACGCAGCCTTTGGGTAATATATGATTCTATTCATGAAATCAGGGAGATAGTCGGAGTAGCGAACGAGAGGAATATGCCTTAGGCGAGACTTGGTGTTCCTATGCAGTAGTATGAGGAACACTAGCATAGCCCCAAGAAGGGGCCATACAACAGAGCTAGCCATCAAGAGCAGACTCGGTAGAAAGAGCAACTTGGAAATAAAAAAGTTATTCAGGAGCCACGGGATCGTCTGTGGATATTTTCCTTCTCTGTATTCTTCGATACTTGGGGGGATTAAGGCGTTCCAAGACACTACCTATAGTGTTGCACAGGAAGGCGTTCGGATAGGAGTAGAGCGTGGAGCTTCCTAGACTTTATGGAATAATAGCTCAGTTATATTATGTAGTAAACAAAGCAGCTTCCGACGATTCTTTTACATGTAATTTGGAATGTTGAACAGCTTTCAGGGTTGTTTGTATGTCTTGGGTTGCCCGTTTAGGGATGAGGGACAACCCATCACGGGAGCCTGAGACAAAGATGAGGGATACACTTGGCAGAGAAACATATGCAAAGACAATTGTGTCATTCATAGATTTGAATTCCAATAAACCAGCCTTATTCTAATCCATATATGTACCTAGTTACAACACTTTTAGAGGGGGAACTTCCTGTTCTTCCCCCTGGGATATATACAAACGCCAGGCGCAGATGCAAAGTAGACATACACAGAGAGGAAACCCTTTACCGAATTAATTATTCCAGGCCAATCCATTCGCCCTCTCCGTCGTCAGCGTCGGCATCAGCCATTTGATCATCATCTTCCTCAACATCGCCAGCAGTGACAGCTAGCATAGCATTGGATGACTTTTTGTCTGCGAGAACAGGCCTGGAGAGAAGGTAGTTGAGATCATACAAGTTCTTTTCAGTCAAGCGCTTGAGATTTTCCCGAATGTCATCAACGGCGCGCTGGACCGCACGGAGTTCAGGTGCAAAGGTTCCGGAGTTGTCCTTAAAGTAACGACCATGGCAGCTGAATAGGGACTCAATCCACATCAAGTTAAACTCAAGGTGAGGAGTCTCGTCGGCAGCGTGTGCAACAAAGCGAAGCAAGCGGGGCAGGTAGACGGTAGGGACAGAACGGACCACATGAGGTATATCCGAAGGTGGGATAGCCTCGTAAACAGCACGAAGAATTTTAGATTCGTTCAAACGGAATGCCATGACCAAGGCCTTCAAGTAGGTATTTTCATCATCCACAGTGTTGGCCGCGGCCGCATCCCGGGCATCATCGAGTGTGGCAAGGATACTTGAGGGGGTAATGCTGATGTCGAGATCAAAAGGGTCAAAAACAAAGTCGTCATCTAGGCTGTAGATAAGAAGACCTTCAGTGGACGCGGCACAGAAAGCTCGTCCAGTTGGGGCGAAATCTACTGAGGTAACTCGAACTTCGGGTCGAGTAGTACGAGCGCCAACATCGCCGCGTTTTGCACCAGGCAGCGTACTGTCAATACGATCTTCCTTATCAGACGCCTCTCCAGTTTCATCAATGAGGGCGCGAGGTCCAGCCTCGGTGAGGTTGCGGCTGTTCAAAAACTCTTGGGTGCCATCCAGAGATGTGTTAACTGACACGGTAAATTTCTTGATTAGCGAGCCGGTGCCAACATCATACAAGCAGATGTATTTGCTGTTACCACCAGCCAAGATACAGCTACCATCGGCGCTGTAGGTGATACGGTTGAAGGCCTTTGTCCCGGCAGCATTAGCGGCAGTTGTGCGATCAGAAACTTTCCGGCCACCCGACACATCACGGCGTCCATCAACACCTCCCTGTTGCACTGCGTCGTTTACCGACCAGAATGAGAGCTGACCATCTAGTGTAGACGCCGCAACTTGCAGTCCATCGGGACGGAAGGCTACACTTAAAACATCTGACACAAGTTGAAGCGGCTCGCTTGTTTGTGTGCGACCAAAGATACTCCAGATTCTGACAGTGTGATCCCAGCTACCACTGACTAGGTGATTACCATCCGTGGCAAACCCAAGGGCAGAGACGGGACCCTCGTGGCCAGATAGCTGATCTAACAACTGGCCTGTCTGCACGGACCAAACATGGATGTCGAAAGAGTCCGGAGAACCAGCACAGACTACCTCCCCACTCGGGTCCACTGCCAGGGAAGAGAATGAAAGGCGGGAGGGGGCGGTGAAAGTTCGGAAGTTGCGGTAACGAATTAAGTCCCATGCTCGAATTGAGCCGTCCAGGGATGCTGTGAAGAGAACGCTCCCCTTCTTGGCAAACTGGCATGCGGTCACTCCGCTAGTGTGTTCGGTGAAAGTCACGATGCAGAAGCCTGATTTGACATCCCATACCTTGACCTTGCCGTCATCGGCTGTAGTCACAATCTTCTGCCCATCTGGAGAATAAACCAACGAGTTCATGGAATCGAGATGGCCCTGCTGTTTCAAAATGTAGGACTCTGATTGCCACTCCCACACCAACAACTGGCCATGTTTTGCCGATCCAAATGCGAGCCATTCTCCAGACTGGTTAATAGTCACCACATCAATATTGCTCTGGGAGACACTGTATAAATGTTTGGTTAGCATATAGATCATGATAATTCAAATATATTGGTTTGCATACCTCAGTAAGTGGATCATATTAAACTCTGGCAAATCATACAATCCAAAAAGGCCATTGGAAAATCCAACCACCAGTAAGTTAGAAGGGGCATGGAAAGTCGCACAATTTACTTTAGCATCATTTTGCATAAAGAAATTCTTCTTGACAATCCTCCAGCGAGGCTCGCGGATCTCTTCATCTGTCTCCGGATCCTTTTTCGCTACATACTCCCAGCGGAAAAGAGCGCCATCCTGACTAACAGTGTAGATCTTCTCTTGGTTGGCATCAAAATGGGCGGTAACAACGCCCTGTCGATGGCCGGACAAGGTGGTAGGCTCAAAGCCATCCTCGGGGTCCAAACTCCACACCCGAGAAGTCAAGTCTCGGGATGCGGTAAGCAAGAAACGGGAATCACTCGACCATTCGATACTCGAAATTGAGTCGAAGTGGGCGGCCAAATCACGGTGAAGAACAAAAGGAGCGAACTCAATCTCGCCATTGGTTTCAGTTCCGGGTGTGGAAGGGGTTTGCCAGATTTGCAAGCGTCTTCCGACACCTACAGCGAAATGCCGACCTGAAGGAGAGAACTTGAGAGCGGTGACGCGGCCCTTGAACGAAAAGTGGTGGATTGCGATTCGACGTTGAAAGTTGGTCAAAATTGCCCGCCCAGTCTCATCAATGGTCAACAGCAGATTTCCTTTCGGGGAAAGATCCAGACGATCAATGTTCGTGCGGTGGGAGAAGGGAAGGGTGTAAGAAGTATTGCTATAGTACACAATTTAGCTTCGGCGCCGTCACAATTGCAAGGTGCAAGCGTTTTTGACATCTGGGGAAAAGGACTGGCGATGCACTTACTGGACAAGGTCAAAGACAGTGACCCGATTGCCTACAGGCGAAAGCAGACAGGTGCCATCGGGAGTAAAGAGCAGATTACCTTTGCGGTAGACCGTCCCCAAGAGGTTGGAGAACTATAACTCAAGGTTAGAGAGAATATCCAAGGTGATTCATGAAAACGGGGGGTGGCTTACCTTGAAATCGGTCTTCATTTTCCCTTGCGACAGCTCACTATGCTCCGAGTCAAAAATTCGATGATCGGCGTTAACAGAGGGAAAATGCGATAAGGTCGGATCATCTTGGCTCCGGTCCCGGGCCCTAAATGGCATAGTGTTATGCGCTAAACCCAGATAGGCAAGGGCCAGCTCTACTCCAGAAAACGAGAAAGGAGATTCAGGGGGAAAGAGCAACCAAGCAGAGAGCAGTTCACGCCTTCTCCTTTCTTTACATCCCACCAAGGAAGGAGTCTTGTCTTTCCAACCTTGTCTCTTCTTGTCCCTCTGCTGAGGACGTTTTTATTGCTTTTGTGTTTTTCAATTCTGCCTAATCCCTTTCACCATGTCGACAACTGAGACTGCCTCGCCTATTGGCATTGCCAATGTAAGCTCTTATCCCGCAACCTCCGAGTCTTTGAAATTGGCTGGTCACTAATCTGTTTATGTGCAATCATGTAGCTCCCCAACCAGCGGTGGGTACCCGGAATCAATCGATCATTTCAAATCGCCCAAGGATAAACATTCTAATTGACAACAATTTAGACACAAGATTGTCGCGAAGCGGGGTGCGGCCTTCACAATTATGGTGAGTGGGAGCTTAACTTCAACCAAGCTAAGCCATCAACACACTAACCACCTCCCATGGATAGGTTGCTGGAGAGTCGGGATTGGGAAAAACTACATTCATCAACACTCTGTTCTCCACCACCATTAAGAACTACGCCGATCACAAGCGCCGTCACCAGAAGCAAGTTGACCGCACTGTTGAGATCGAGATCACCAAGGCCGAGCTTGAGGAGAAGTTCTTCAAAGGTGGGGATCACGATGGGTTACTTGAAGGCCGTATTATGTGGTCGCTGACTGTTTACTCATTTATCTAGTCCGTCTGACCGTCATTGATACCCCCGGCTTCGGCGACTATGTCAACAACCGTGACTCCTGGCAACCCATTATCGAATTCCTGGATGACCAGCATGAGTCTTACATGCTCCAGGAGCAACAGCCCCGCCGTACGGATAAGATTGATATGCGTGTGCACGCCTGTTTGTATTTCATCCGCCCTACTGGACACACTCTCAAGCCCCTGGACATTGAGGTGATGAAACGCCTGAGCTCGCGTGTCAACCTGATTCCCGTTGTTGCCAAGGCCGATACCTTGAGCCACGGCGACTTGCTCCGTTACAAGGACAGAGTGAGTAGAGAACGATGGACCAATTGACAGGTTAAATCAAAACTGACTGGTTTTTGTTTTTAGATTCGCCGTGTCATTGAGGCCCAAGGCATCAAGATCTACACCCCACCTGTCGAGGAGGATGACGAGCACGCCGCTTCCCACGCTCGCAGCCTCATGGCTGCCATGCCCTTCGCTGTTATTGGTTCCGAGAAGGATGTTAAGGCCAACGATGGCCGTGTCGTCAAGGGTCGTCAATACGCCTGGGGTGTTGCGGAGGTTGAGAACGAGGACCACTGCGACTTCAAGAAGCTTCGTTCTATCTTGATCCGTACCCACATGCTTGACCTCATTCACACCACTGAGGAATCGCACTACGAGGCCTACCGCGCCCAGCAAATGGAGACCCGCAAGTTTGGCGAGGCCCGTCCTCGCAAGCTGGACAACCCCAAGTTCAAGGAGGAGGAAGAGAACCTGCGCAAGCGTTTCACCGAGCAAGTCAAGGTCGAGGAGCAGCGTTTCCGCCAGTGGGAGCAGAAGCTCATCTCCGAGCGCGACCGCCTCAACAAGGATCTGGAGGCCACCCATGCTGCGTATGTTATCATGCTATCTTTCTTTACGGTAGAACGATATACTGACTCTAATATTCCAGGATCAAACAACTCGAGAACGAGATCGAGAATCTGCAGGGCTCCAGCACCCGCAGCCATGGTCGTCGTTAAGTCGCTGTGGTTGGAAACAATCCTGTTCGTTCAAAAAGGGGAGCTGCATAATGCGCCTAGCTCCTCGTTGTTTTTAATTCTCTTGAGTACCCTATGCCTTGCCGTTTCATGCGCTTGGGAGGGCGCACCTTCGCCTCAAGAGGCTGGTTCATTTTGTTCTGTTATATCCATTTACCGCTGGTAGCTAGCGATGGTGTCTACATTCTTGATAATAACCCCCTCCTGTTTTCTGTAGCGCGGGAAAATACAGTTAATTCTTGCTTCTGCCAAAGTGAATAAAGTGTAAATGTAGTATTTGTATAATAAGCATTGGAGCTCGAGGGGCATCACTCCCCAGAGATAGGTAGATTCCAAGGTTCCGTTAATGGGGTGTATAGAGCGTATAGTCCAAGAGCCCCCGAGCTCGGGTTCTGATATGGATGCCGATACGGACCCTAGCTCCACGCCCGCGCAGCCTTCGCATTCTCTCGAAGTTTCCCCACCACCTCCAAGCTTTGTTCTACAACTTCCAGCTCGCTATGCCCTCTAAAGCATTTCCATCTAAGCATTTGCATACTCTTAAAACACACAATGGTATTTTGAATCCATGCCATTAGTTCTTTCGCCTCTCAAATTAACTTTCATCCTTCTCTTTAGCGCCAGTAAATGCGGTAACCTTTTCAAGTTATCCAGGCACATACGTCCTCACAGGCTCCTCTGATCGCGCCGTCCATCTCTCTCGGGCTGTCCCAAATAATGCAGACAAATCCCCATATCCTGTTGAAACCCTATCACCAATCCAAAAGTACGAAGCACACGGCTACTCCGTCCTCGACGTAGCCGTTGCTGCGGATAATGCGCGCTTTGCGAGTGTAGGAGGCGACCGACAAGTTTTCTTATGGGATGTCGAGCAAGGTATCACAACTAGGCGATGGAGTGGGCATACCAGCAGAGTCGAGGCAGTACAATTTGCTGGCGAGGGTGATTCAGTCGTAGTCTCCGGTAATGATCCTGTTTGCAATCAATGCGTTTGTTTCTAGGACTCCCGCAACGACTAACATTCAACGGACTCTAGGCAGCGCAGATACCAACGTGAACCTTTGGGATACGCGCTCGAAAGATCAAAAGCCTATCCAATCTCTCTCTGAAGCAACCGATACAGTTTCGTGTCTGCACGTCCACATGCCTTCATATTCAATTGTGAGCGGAAGTTATGACGGACATGTTCGACTCTACGATGTGCGCATGGGAAAGACAACAGATGATGTCCTAGCTCACCCAGTAACGAGCGTCAGATGCTCAGCAGATGGAAATGCGCTTCTTGCTTCTACGCTAGATAGCTACATTCGTATGCTCGATCGATCGAACGGAAAGCTCCTTGCGGCGTTTGGGGGTCCCGCAAAGGAGAAAAATCCGTTCGTTGATCCCTCTCGATCTCGCAATGTATACCGCAACGCTGAACTACGGGTTCGCTCTACCTTTGCACAAGGTGACGCTGTTGTTCTCAGTGGCAGTGAAGCTGCGAAGAATGACGAGGAAGGACTGGGCGCTGCTGTTTTCGCTTGGGATATACTGAGTGGTGAGACTGTTGCAGTAGTCCCAATGGAGGAGAAAGTCAAAGTTGTCAGCTGCGTAGCATGGAATGAAAAGGGGTATTGGGCTGGTGGATGCTCCGATGGTAAGTAACTTGGCGATATGACCAATTTAATCCTTGAGTAGGGGAACCCTTCGCTAACAAACTGCGAAGGTACTGTACGTGTTTTTGGCTGAAGCGAAGAGGCATCTGCTATCGGCATCTACCTTTCTTCATTGGTGATGGTCGACAATGTCTTCTACAGGTTCGGCATGCCAAGGCTAGTTTTCAATTGCCTGTTATTTACCAACGCCCACTACTCTTGAGCGAACGAATATCTTCATCCACATTTATATCACCGATGATCATCCGTCGCAGGTAATGCGTTTCTTACCTTCAGAACAAGGCTGACATTCTGCGAACCCGTCTCATTCAAACGGTTTCAACAGTGACCCAAACTAGGGAATAACCACTACTGGAGGCAAACTAACTGTGCCTTTCCAAGGTTCCTTCAAGAAAACAGTCTGGCAGGGAAGTTGGAAGCCCATAATCTGTTGAATATGCACATTTCAAGGTTGGGGATTCAAAACAGAACCACATGGCAGTCAGTGCTACCAGGAAATCTGCGACAATCAAGAGAAGCTCTCCATATTTGTTCTAAGGAAACACTAGAAAATTACTTGATAGTCCAATAGTCCAAATGTTTTAAAGCTGAAATTCAAACATCCACTTGAACTACAACTTCATAGGGCTTCAGTACCGAGGTATTCATACCTACTAGTACTACATATATTTAGTATTGCTTAAACCTCCAGGGCTTGGAACACCACTGGCATTCATGTGCAATGTTTCAGTTTACCTAGAGGCCCTGGAAAAATAACCCGAGATGTCCGACTCCTTGGAAGGTCCTATCATACATACTATTTCCCCCGGAGCCGTAGATATTTATAAGAGAACGACTCCACCGTTTGAACTTGAAGGACTGAAATAACTCAACTGGGTATGATATATCCATAATCGCAAACATCCAGAACAAAATACACTTTTTCCATCGCTCGCTTCGTAAGAACAACATCATAACACATTTGACTGGCGGTACACAAAACAACCTTCACAACCATCCCAATGCAATTTGACAGTGAAAGGAATAAGATGACAGAAAAATAAGGATATCACTCAGCTACATCGTCAACTCCCTAAATTGGCTTATCTTGATCGTCGACGATCCCATCTTGCATCTTCTCTTCTTCCAACGCGTCAATCGCTCTCTGCAATTCATCTTCTCCGACAATGATGGTCCCCGCTCGTGCAGTACTCAAAAAACTAATCTCAACCGCATTCGCTGTCAAGTCCACATCTGGCTTCAAGTGGTGTATAGCCGGCGACAACAGGTGATTGTTTGAATGCGGTCGCTTATTCTTATCTAGCCCTCCAAGGGCTAATCTTGTTCCAAACGTATCAAATAGCGCAGGTACAGATCCGATCACACTGCTATCGTTACTACTCACAATACTTGGGTCTCCGCTCACAAGACCCCGAGATGAGGGTCGATCTGTTGCTTCGGCAAGCCGCCCTGCAACGCCACAGACGATACCCGATGCCTCGAGGGGAAGATCGCGCAGATCAAGCATAATGGGAATGAGATAGTCTTCTTTTGAGCCAAGTAGAAGCCCCGAGCCATCCTCGTAACCCTGGTGCGAGCTCGAAGATCGCGCGAAGCGAGGGAGAAGTCGCTTTTCTAGGAGGAGCGAGGCTGCTGGATCTAGATCTGCAAGGGTAAGAGAGAGGAAGCGGGGATTGTCGACTAATAGTGTTGTTGTGAGAGCATCACGAAGAATAGACATGGAGCTTTCATCATGGTTATATTGATGGTGAGCAGCACATTGGACTAGACGGAGACTATCGTCAACGTATGGAGAAATTTTGCGTTGGCGGAGATTTGTGAAAGTTCGATTTTGTAGCTCAGTAAGGGTTGAAGGGGGTGGGGTGGCTGGGGGAATTAGATCGCCGAGTGACTTTTCAATGCCAGGTGATAATATCGGACTAAGGGGGTTACTGATGGCTGTTGTGGCGTTTTCGAATTGAAACCCTTTGCTTTCCAAGGCAGATACAACAGTAGTTTTGCTGTGCAATGGAACAAGAATGTAGTCGGAGAAATAGGTTGAGATGAAGAAGATCGAGCTGAGATATAGAGTCAGTATGATATTTTTCAAAGAGCGGGTTATATAGGGAAATATGCATGGGTCGCACGTACATTCCTGCCAGGGCGAGCGGACTGGTTAATTCCAGCACCCGTTTGCCAGCCTCGAGGCCTTGGCCGAGAACTTGCATGGCAATATAATCCTTTTCACTGATGACTAGTTTAGACTGGAGCTGAGTATCCAACTGATGAAGTTCTTTTAGAGTAGGCTCAAAATATTTCTGAACAAGGCGTCTAGGACAGATAATTGACACCTCGACGGGTGTGATCGACACGTTCAGAAACGCTGGTTGTCGATATTCCGGCTCAGTCTCGGAACGGGAGTCATCTTCAAAGGGCTCAAGCTCGTCTTCTTCATTCTGCTGAATTTCAGACAATGGAGTTATCTCGTCATAAATCAATCTCAGGACGGACTGGAAGAAGTATGCATATAACTCCAGTGGGATGTGAACCAGAGCCAGTCGCTCTTCCTAGAAACATCCGTGAGTATACGGTTGAATATATATGTATCATTGACTCATGCTCTACTCACCACAAAGTGGACCTGAGCATCGATCAAATTCAATGATCGATCCATTTCAAATTGTTAAAATTTGCGCGCGGAGATTTACGCTTTGCACTTTGAAGATGCGCGCGACAGAACGTGCGCAATTCGACGTCCAGAGAGAGTTCGGCCTGAATTTTGGGTACAACGTTCATGGCTTAAATTACGCCATTGGTGCCATGCAGATCACACAATCCTAGGACAGCGACGCCATCGACCCCAGATTTTCGTCAGTTTGGGCTGCAGAGAAAGGTGCAGAGATGAGTCAAACTCGCCAAGAGGAACGATTGAAAGAGGGAGAGAGTGAGAGGGAGTGAGTGACCTGAAGTGGCCGAAGATGAAAGGAAGAAAATGCGTCAACCATGGTAAGATAAGAAGGCACACCAACTTCCCCCACGACAATAATGCATCTCGCCTCTTCCTCTCTCTGTGCTCGATCCCGTTCAATTTTCTTATTATTCTTTTTTATCGTTACAATCAGCTTCCCGTCGTTACCAAATCGCTTCATGCAAAAATTGCTTTATCTCGCTGCGTGACTCCACTCTTATCAATGATGCCCCGCGCTAACTCGCGGTTGGCCACGGATCCCTCGACCGTCTTGGTCTTTGGTACCTGAGCGTCACTTATGTGTGGGGGAAGTGAAGGATTGGCGCTCTATGCGCTGGCGAAGCTATGCTGGCATGGTTCGATTTTTGATCTTCGACACCTGTTCATCAAGCTGACTGGCTCAATCGGAAAGTTTTCTGCCATTGAAAAATACCGACTACGGGATCCTGGCCATTGAATAATGAATATGCCCTCCCTTACCCTATCTGAAGATCTACGAGGCCGACGGCAACCGGAAAAGTCCCTGATGGCAGACTTCGGCGAACTGCCCCGCTTTGCAGCTCTGATACTGATACGGTGCTGGATTCTAGTTGGTGCGCCCGGAACGGGGATCTGCGATACGCACGGCCACGGCCGCTTTGGGGAGTGGATCCATGCACGAAATCAAGGCGCGTTGGTGTTCATGGTTGACGTTCCTATGATTTGGTGGTGCATAATGGGGGTTCTGTGGCGGATTATTGTCCCCGTGTGGACAAGCCCGCTTCCCTACCCGCAGCACTATGTATTGCATTGCTGGTCTTTGACATTGACCGAGTCTTCAATCCAAACACAATATTTAAAACTACGAAGCAAATGAATCTGGACCTGGATATAGACCGAAGGAAAATGATGACTGGCGTGCGCGTGGCAGTCTCTAGCGGACTTCAGTATCTATATTCAGGTTCGCCGACAACCCGCGATAGTCTCAAACAAGAGAATGGGAGAACCATTGCAACTCGGCGATCGCAATTGAAGCCCCAAAGCCCCCAAAATTGGAACCAACGGACAGGAAATCAGATTTTGGAGTGGGTTGTTTACAACCAACCAAGGTGGTCGCTGTGGTATGCGCCCCTTACTTGCTCGCCCTGACGCGATGCCAAATTGGGGGATCCATGTACATGCCGCAGAGAAAGGTACTCCATTGGAATGCCTCGAAAGTATTCTCCAGGCATTGGAAGGACCCCCAAATGCTTTGTCCAGGGCTTTGTTTTTCTGATCCTTGAATGACGGTAGAGCAATGGGCATTACATCAAGCCTGGCATTGGATGAAGGGACCGGCAATCCGGAAGAATCGCTCCTTAGTGTAGATCGATTGAACATTGTTAAAGGACGACATTCCCAGTTTGTTGCTGAATGGATCCTTCGATCATACCCCGGCCGACGCGAGCAGGCTTCTTTCTTTCTTTTGTGTTTTGTTCATAACCTTCGTTTAATTATTAATTCTAATTAATCGCCTTCGTATCCATCGACTTGCTCGATTCGCCAGAGGATTTAAATATCCCTCGGAAAGCAAATCGATAGTCATTCGTTCAGCGACTACGATGGGTAAATTCAATTTGCTTCTTCTCGCCGGCTGGGCTGCTAAGCTCGCAGCAGCCAAAGACGTTTACCTTGACTGGAACGTGACTTGGGTGAATGCTTCTCCTGATGGGTTTGAAAGACCAGTCATTGGAATCAATGGCCAATGGCCATGTCCCCAGATTGATGTTAACGTCGGCGATCGTTTGATTGTGGACGTGTACAATGGATTGGGAAACCAAACCACTGGCATTCACTGGCACGGACTACATCAGTTTGGTAGTGGCTCTATGGATGGAGCCACCTCCACCACACAATGTCCACTGCCCCCGGGCCAGCAGATGCAATATAGCTTCAATGTAGGTTGGAATACATCGGAGTATCATTCAAGATCTAACAAATCCTGTATAGGTCAACCAAACTGGAACTTACTGGTATCACTCACACACTATGGGACAATATCCCGACGGTCTCCGTGGCGCTCTGATTGTTCACGACCCCAGCCCGCCATTCCAATATGATGAAGAGATCACCATCACTTTGAGTGATTGGTACCATGGTCAAATGGCCGACCTGCTGGAGCAGTACCAGTCCCAGCAAAACGAGGCAGCTTTCATGGGTAACGAGCCTCTCCCCGACTCAGCTTTGATCAACGATTCCACAAATACCAAGATTAAAATCCAGCCGAACAAGACGTACTTGGTGCATGTTATCTGCGTTGCTAACTGGCCAGGTCATGCTTGGACCATTGATGGACATGAGTTGACGGTTGTTGAGGTCGATGGTGTTTATACTGAGCCTTACGCTGTTCCTGACGACAAATTCTTGCGCGTTGCCCCTGGTCAACGTACCAGCGTTCTTATTCATACCAAGGCTGATACGAGCAAAAACTTTGCTATCTGGAATACCATGGATGTTAACATGATGTTCATTTATGAGAATCGTACCATCCCCGCAAACTACAACCCCAATGTGACTGCTTGGCTAGTGTACGATGAGGCGAAGCCTCTACCAGCAGCCCCTACCTTTGATGTGCTCGAATTTGTGGACGATGTTGCATTCGTTCCCGCCGATCGTCAGGCTTTGCTCCAGCCAGTTAATTACCAAGTGATTCTCGACACTGATCATGCTGTCATCGATGGCCGAAGCCGTTTCGTTGTCAACAACAAGACCTACATTCCTCAGGACGTTCCAACCCTCTACACTGCAAATACGGTGGGATCTGAACTCGCTTCAAACCCTGAAGTATACGGTCAAGTGAACCCCATCATTGTGAAGGAAGGTGAAGTTGTCGAAATTGTCATCAACAACTATCAGGGTAATCTGCACCCGTGGCACTTGCACGGACATCAGTTCCAAGTCCTCCAACGATCTGATGTTGACGGTGGGTACTTCACTGGCCAGTACTACAAGAATGTTTCTCAGACACCTGTTCGCCGTGATACTATCATGGTCCAGAACCACGGTCACGTTGTTCTGCGCTTCCGTGCTGATAACCCTGGCGTGTGGTTGCTCCACTGCCACGTCGAATGGCACGTTGAGGGAGGCTTGACTGCAACCATCATCGAAGCTCCTGAGACATTCCCTCAATCTGTGAACCCACCTCCCCAGAGCCACTACAACGCTTGCAATGCTTACGGATCTCCTCGGTCTGGAAACGCCGCTGGCAAGAAGGGACTGGATCTCACTGGCGCTAATACAAAGTTAACTGATGATCACGGTGCTATGTACCCACCACCAGGTGAGGACTCAGCTCCTGCGCCCCAGCCGACAACATCTACGCCTCCTGTCCCCTCCCAGCAGGCTCCCCCTCCACCGCCAGCGACACCTGCGCCAAAACCCACTCACACTCACCGGCCACCACCCTTCCAGCCAGCTCCTCAAGTGCCTCCTCAGCAAGCTCCAGCTCCCCAGGAACCGGCGCCTGTAGCGCCGGCTCCCCATAAGCCAGAGCCCCAACTACCTGCACCTCACCAGCCTGCACCGCAGGTCGTTCCTGAGTACCCGCACCCTGAGCCTGTGCAGATTGTTCCTGTTTACCCTCCTCCTCATGATGAGCCTGTCTATGCGCACGAGCATGAATCGAAGGGCCCGTGGCCTCAGCCCCATGTTGACCAGAACCACGCCCAGATTGGCAATGGCCATGATGGTCGTCCTCCTACATATGGCCACACGGAAGACACCAAGGGACCATGGCCAAACCCCCACAATGATCTGTCGCAAGCCCAGGTTCCTGATGGCCCTGATGGAAATCCTATTGTTGCACACACAGACGATACCAAGGGCCTTTGGCCCCACCCTCACAACAACAATGAGTATGTTAAGGAGGGCAACCATGTCATTCATCCTGCTCCAGACTCTGGGTAAGTTCTAATCTTTTGTCTTGATTTGACACTTTAATAACATTGTCTAGTCCCAATGACCTTCCCAAGGGCTTCCAGTACTGGGGACAGTACACTGAGTAGACATTCCGCTACTCATGCTGGAGGGCTTGTATATAAGCCGTGTTGTATGATGTTTCGTTGACATGTGTTGTTTTTAATTCTCATGCAGTTGATGCAGGATTTATTTCTGATAATTTCACCCACGTATAAAACTTGAACCTCATTTTCATAAGACTCCTATCGTCCTCTACGAGTAACCGCGCTCAATATGCAGACATGGAAAATTAGTATCTCATTGCTAAGCATTAATAAGAGTAGCCATTCATACTGCAAATAAATGCTTCCCACCTAGAGAATACGAAAGGCGTCATTTTTAATACTGCATGGCTGAGAGTCACTGCCCAAGGAAGCTAGTGGCTGACTGCATCCTCGCCCAACACATTGTTTCCCCGCTTTCCCTGCCTCGTTACCCCCCCCCTCCCCATCATGTCAAGCCGTAAGACTTCATGGGCTTCGTATAAATGATATGTCTGGTCTTTGCTAAGAACAATAGCTTGATTGACTTAGGAAATAAGCCCAGCACATATGATACGTGAATGGAGCGTCTCTGAGACATCTCCAGCGATGGATACCACCTGCAGTGATGAGGGAGAGGGATGTTGGGACGATGCCGACAGCGATGCTATGCCGGGAAACAGGTCGAAAAGGAAGCAACTTGAAGTGCACAACCGAGACGACTATACCGTCGGCTGGATATGTGCCCTCCCCATCGAGCTAGCTGCTGCAGAGGCAATGCTGGATGCCTTCCACGAGACTCCGCCAAAGGACCCAGGAGACCACAATACCTACGTGTTGGGGTCCTTAGGCTATCACAATGTCGCTATTGCATGTCTGCCAGAGTATGGTACAACAAATGCCGCTACCGTGGCAAACAATATGACTAGGACATTTCCTTCACTGCAGGTACGCCTAATGGTAGGGATTGGAGGAGGCGTGCCAGGAACCTGTGATATACGACTTGGTGATATCGTAGTCGGCGATGAAATAATACAGTACGATCTGGGGAAAGCTATTCAGGGTGGCCAATTTCAACGTGCGAGACATTCAGTCCGGCCACCACACAACCTTGGTACAGCCGTTGCTGCACTGCGAGGGCGCCATGAGTCGGGGCCAAGCAAAATTCCTTCTATCCTTGACCAATTCAAACAAAATCCCTATTTGTCAGGGTATATCCATCCTGGATCAAAAGACGATATTTTGTTTGAAAGTTCTTACTACCATGATAAGGACACATCAGATTGCAGCCAATGCGACCGGTCTCGAATCGTGATACGAGCTGCAATGTCAAGTCAAAATCCTCAGATCCATTACGGGATTATTGCATCTGGAAACCAATTGATGAAAGACGGAGAGAAGAGAGATATTCTCGCAGAAGAGCTTGCTGCCATTTGCTTTGAGATGGAGGCGGCTGGCTTTATTGATCATTTTCAATGTCTCGTTGTTCGCGGGATCTCAGATTATTCTGACACGCATAAAAACAAACAATGGCAGAGGTATGCAGCAGCGACAGCAGCGGCATATGCCAAGGAGCTTCTATCAATAATACCTCCGTTCTGCATAAAGAAAACAAACGGACCGAAAGCTGGTACGAAAGGACCACCATGCCTGTATTCCGACATGTGATTTACAACGAAGGAATTTCTGCATGTAACAAACAATACTAACTAATAAGTTGTATCAATAGACCGTCTTCCCGATGATGAGATAAGATGCTTAGCCGACTTACGGTTGACGGATCCGCACGACGACAAAATCCGAATTCAGCAGACGAAAGGGGGTCTGTTGTACGATGCATATTGCTGGGTACTAGACCATCCAAACTTCCGTTCATGGCAATGCGATCTTGGAGGCCGTTTGCTTTGGATCAAAGGTGACCCTGGAAAAGGAAAGACAATGTTAATGTGTGGCATCATTGATAGTTTGAAGAAGTCGGCTTCATCGAATAGGCTCATTTCATTCTTCTTCTGCCAAGCGACGGATTCTCGACTCAACCATGCGACTGCTGTACTTCGTGGGCTGATATACCAGCTGCTCGTCCAAGAACCCTACCTATTCAAGTACATTTTGAAGAAATACAAGGCAGCTGGAAAGGATTTATTTGAAGATATGAACGCCTGGGCGGCTTTGTATGATATTCTTGGCCAAATTCTACGAGACCCAGAGTTACCTGAGACTATGCTATTCATTGATGCTCTCGACGAGTGCGTTGTCGATCTTACTGGACTCCTTCAAATCGTGGTTCAGATTTCCTCATCTAGCGCCAGGTGAATTGTGTCGAGTCGAAACTGGCCTGCGGTTGAAGAACAGATGAGTCTTGCTGCTAGTGGAATCCGACTATGTCTGGAACTCAACGGGCAGTTGATTGCGCATGCTGTACAAGCCTTCATTCAGCAAAGGGTCGAACATCTCGTTAAAATAAAAAGATACGATGACAGCCTACGTTATTTTGTTCAAACTTATTTGATCGAAAACGCTGATAATACGTTCCTATGGGTGGCTTTGGTTTGCAATCAGCTAGCCAAGCCGGAGGTCACAAGGAACAGCACACAGCGTAGACTGAAGTCTTTCCCTGCTGAATTGGACCGCCTATACCAAAGGATGCTTCAACAGATCGAGGAGTCTGATGATGCAGAGTTATGTAGACGCATACTCGCCATTTTAGCTGTCACATATCGACCCCTATCACTGGACGAATTACTTGACTTGGATCAATCAATCAAAGATACCTTGAAAAGTTCTCAATATTTAGAAGACATTATAGCTTACTGCGGCTCATTCTTGCTGACACGTGAAAGGATCGTCTACTTTGTCCATCAGTCGGCAAATGAATTTGTCCTGAAAAAGGCATCTGCCACAATTTTCCCATTTGGTACTGCGGCAGATCACCACGCCCTTGGGCTAAGATCCATGGAGCTCCTAGACACGTCACTCCGCCGCAACATATATAGCCTTACAAGCCAAGGGCCCCATGACTATAGAGCCAGACAGCCAGATCCAGATCCCCTTCAATCTACGCGATACTCCTGCATCTATTGGTTGGACCATTTTATTGAAGGTATGCGCAACTGGAATCCGGGAGATTTAAATTTCGAACACACGAGTGCTCTTACTGCATTCTTAGAAAAAAAGCTTCTGCACTGGCTGGAAGCTCTCAGCCTACTAGGAAGCCTGTCCCATGGAATTCAGTCGATACTTGAACTGTTGAGGCAACTTGAAGTAAGTGCTACATAGCATCGTACATCTTCATAGCGCGGGAGACACTGATAATGGTCATAGATCCACATAGCACCATCACAGCCCAAGCAGCTGATCCGTGACGTGAGTCGTTTTGTACTGTATAATAGAGTGGGCATAGAAAGTAGCCCACTGCAAGTATATTCCTCGGCGCTTATTTTTAGTCCGACGGAGAGCAAGACACGTCAGCTTTTTCACCACGAGGAGCCGCCTTGGATTGTTACAAAACCAATAGTTTCTAAGGATTGGGATGCGTGTCTACAGAATCTTGAAAGCCACATTGATGCGGTCATGTCAGTAGCAGTCGGGCCAGACGGTCAAAAGATAGCTTCGGCATCAGCCGACGCAACCATTAAAATTTGGGATGCAGCAACGGGGGCTTGTGTAAGATCCCTCGAAGGCCACACTGATATGGTCTGCTCGGTTGCTTTTTCTCCGGACGGCTGTAGGATTGCCTCTGCTTCATCTGACCACATAATCAAAATCTGGGATATAGCTACAGGCATGTGTTTGCGAATTCTCAAAGGGCATAGTATGGATGTATGGTCAGTAACATTCGCACCAAATGGACGAGAACTTGCGTCAGCTTCACACGATCACACCATTAAGATATGGGACTTATCTACGGGAATGTGCCTGCAAACGCTGGAGCGTCATACCATGACTGTTTGGTCGGTAGCATTTGGACCCAACGGCAGACAGCTTGCCTCAGCTTCTCGCGACTTTTCAATCAAGATCTGGGATCTGGTGACAAGTTCATGCATACAGACTCTTATGGGGCATATTAGTGATGTCAATTCGGTAATATTTAAACCAGATGGCACTCAACTTGTGTCAGCCTCAGATGATAGATCTATTAAGATATGGGATGTGTTGACAGGTTCTTGTCTACGGACGCTCGAAGGTCATAAAGATGACATTAATCTCCTTGCGCTTGCGCCAAGCGGCTGGGAAATTGCGTCAGCCTCGGCTGACAGTACTGTTAAGATCTGGAACCTGACGACAGGCACTTGCCTACAGACTCTACAGGGTCATAACGCTGCCGTTCAGTCTATTGCCTATGCGCCAGATAGCAGATACATCGTGTCAGCCTCATCTGATTGCTCTATCAAAATATGGGATGTGACGACAAACAAACACCTGCAAAACCTGCAAGGCCCAAAAAGTAGAATTCGCTTTGTCAAATTCGCGCTAGATAGTCGATATCTTGCCTCGATCTCATATGACAAGAGTGTTAATATTTGGGACACCATAACAGGTGCATGTGTCCGAACACTGGCAGTCGAGGGAGTCTTTGCAATATTCGCTCCAGGTGGCCAGCAACTTGCTTCGAGCTCAGAAGACGGTATAATAAAGCTCTGGGATGTAGCGACAGGAACGTGCTTACTAACACTGAAAGGGCATGATAGCTCGGTCCCATGGATGGCCTTTACACCAGACGGACTGCTGTTCGCGTCTTGCTCATGCGATTGCATCAAAATATGGCATACAGCAACTGGCGAATGCTTACGGACGCTCAAGGACGATTCTTGTCGCCTGTCATCAATAGAATTCATACTCGATGGCAGGCAAATTGCATCCGCATCAAGTAAAGAGCTTGTCAAAATACTGGATATCAAATCTGGCACATGTTTTAAAACAATTGAAGGTGAATATAAGGCATGCGCCCGAAATGGCGAATTAATTGCGATGATTCTCAACGGCAGCACTATTCAAGTTTGGGATACAGTAACGGGATTATGCCGACAGAGCCTTGAAACTAAGAGTGATGGCATTTCGACCGTTTCTTTTACTCCCGACGGTTGTATGATTGCATTGGCCTTACGTGACGGTACCATTCAGATTTGGGACGTAGCCGCCGGTCTGCTTTTATTCTCACTCAACGGCCATGTTGATGTGGTCTGGTCACTTGATTTCCTACCGGAGAAAAGCGCCCGGCGGCTTGCATCAGCTTCAAATGACTGTACGGTTAAGATTTGGGATCTAGAAATGCAAGTATGCTTGATATCATATAAGGGCCATGGTGTTTCCGTCTCCTCAGTTGTGTATGCACCAAATGGTGAAAGACTTGCTTCAATTTCGAGACATGATATTATCAAGATATGGGACTCGGCGACTGGCAATTGCACACAGACCCTTGACGGCCAAAGCGTAGCCTTTACACCAGACAGCCTCTTGCTTGCGTCGGCTTCGCTTGATAAAGCTATCAGGATATGGGACGATAAAGGTGTATGCCTTCATACTCTCAGAGGTCACAGTGATCTGGTCTTCTCGCTAGCATTCGAACCACAGTTGAACTCCCGAAAACTTGCATCAGCCTCTCGCGATCATACTGTGAGGATCTGGGATGCAATGACAGGAGAATGTCAGAAGATTCTGAAGGGTCATGGTGAATTTGTTCGCTCGGTACAATTCACGGCCGATGGCCAGCGACTTGCATCATCTTCGAACGATCAGATGACCACTAAGATATGGGACACGGCGACGGGGGCTTGTCTTCATACACTAAAGGGAACCTACATAGCGTTTACCCTTGGAGGGCAACAGCTTATTACATCTACACGCGACTCATTTGTCAAAATCTGGGATGTTGCGGCGGGAAGATGTCTGCACACCCTCAAGGGCCACGATTACCAGGTCAACTCCGTAATATCTTCGCCAGACGGCCATTATCTTGCCTCGGCTTCAAGCGATCGTACTGTGAGAATATGGGATGTGGTAGCAGCCAAATGTATAAATATACTTGAAGGTCACGGTGATTCGGTGTGGGTGGCAGTTTTCGCACCTGACGGCCGGCAGCTGATGTCACAATCCAGTTCTAACAACAAAATTTGGGACCTAAGTACAGGAGAATGTCTTCGAACCCTCGAGAACTTGAGTTTTATGGTTCAACCGTTTTCAAAGTTACATTTTGGGTTTTCCTATGGCCTGAGTAAGGATCGGTCGTGGATTACACGAGATGGCGAAGAATTATTGTGGTTGCCTCCTGACTTTCGACCTGCCGGAAACTTCACAACTAAAATCTTAGGCAAGACCATTGCAATCGGAACAGACAAGACGGGTCGAGTGACCATAATCAGATTCCAATAAGCACCTGACAATTCCTCGTGATGGTACTACTACTCAAGCGAGCACTGCACATGTGTGTTTTGATGTATGGCCGCGGCCTGGCTCCTGACTTTTTTACCTTGGAATTGCCGACTCAACTATCCCTTTTCCTATCAATTGATTATACATAATACTCTATTTCACTTCAAGAAAATAAGGGCCCTAAAGAAACTTCTAAAATTTCATATCGTTATAAAAAAAAAAAAAAGATCTATAATGATTCCAATTTCAATTGTAATGATTGTGGTTGTTGCTTCAGAGAAAAGACGCGTGAAACATGTAAATTGCTAGGAATAGAGTGGTACAACTTCAGCGAACAGCGGATTTCTACTTAGTAAGGTTGAGGAGGGGAAGTGAGGTGTGGTGTGGGAGCAGATGTCGACTATCACCGGTGTACTGGCCTCCGATTGGACCAATCGGAATGGGCAATGTCTGCCTCAGGCAACACACCACACGCGCCCCATGGATCTTGTCTCGTGTGAATGTCGAACTATTATTTCTTTATTTCTGTTGTTCTCTTGCTATAGCATCGATTGATTACTTTTACCTGATTTCATATGAAGGGAATTGCCAGCCTGTTTGGAATTTGACCGAGATCGGCTTCATATAGCGATAAAAAACATTTGAAGTAGTATTAGATAGTCTCCCAATACGTAGTACTAGTAGGAGTACTTGAGTGTTGAGATTTTTTGTGGGCACTAATGTAAGGTAATCATTTCAACTTGAAGTTGAACTACCTGTTCCACTAATGCACTATCAAAAACACGCACGAAATCCCGCAATGATTATTTTGACTCTGAAAGACATTGTTACATAAGAATTAAGGTGAACGAAGAGGGCCTCGTTAAGTCAAAGCAGCCCGGTAGGAAGTTGTGATTGAGATGCCCCATCATCGAACAAGATACTAGTAGTTATACTTGGCGCATATTCTCGGTATATAAATGATTGGTTGCGTTATATAATTGATTGACTGAGCTCTATTTAGCTTGCACAGTGTTTAATTATCGTCTTGGTCGGGACGCCAGCCTCCGTCGACATCTCCATGATTGAAGAGGGCTCCTTGCCCGAGTTTGGACTCAAACACCTCCGTCGCATTGTGATCGGCACCTTCCACCACGACGAGCCGTACAAGACTCGTGTTAGCCACGGGACCGCTCCAGTCTGGAAGGTTCTGGAATGAGCCAGGGAAACCATCCAGGTCTTCGTCCGTGCGCGCAAGCTCGTTAATATACCGGTACCAGACCAAGTTACGAGCACGACGGTTGACGCCTCCTTGCACTTGCGCCATGCAGCTAGTGTCCCCAGAAGATCCCGTATCATCAAGTCCCACTATCGAGATGACATCTCGCTTAAGGTACTGAGTGAAGTATTGCTTAGCTGTCATGCGTTTGCCAGCAGTGCCAGGGAACTTGTCAAAGCCGTATCTCCAAATATTATAAGAATCGCAGGAGTTTGCAGAAGCATCGGTTTCGCTGTCTGTGAGAATGGGGCGGTCTTCGGTGAAGTACATACACGATGATGCGTCACCGTGGATGTAGCGGACGTGGACGTTCTTAGGGGGATCGACACCTAGAGCCGAGTATCGCTGAGCGAGCTGACCGCCACCACCATGACCGACAACAGTAACATTTGTTAGACTTGGGTATTTTGTCTTGTCCGAATGAAGTCGGACGAGGCCATCAATGACGTCGAAAGAAGTAAGGGTCGTGTTGGAAGGGTGGTTAGCCTGACCACCTGGCTCCCAAGCGTTCAACTCTTCCCAGGCCAGCTGGTTGCTATTATACTGGCCAGAGTTGTATTTTGTCGAAAAGAATTGCGGGGCAAGCACTGCCATTTTGCGATCCGATCCGGTAACGTTGTCATCTCTAGCCTTGTTGATGGCATTGTGCAGAGTCTTCCAGTAGGTGTTTCCGTTTCTTAGTCTCCCATGAAGAACGATATAAAGGTGCTCAATCTCATCATTCTTCAAATCATCGGATATAAAACCTGGCATTTCCTCACTGCCGTTCTGGTTTACTTTAAATGAAGTGAACTTGGCGCCATCTGGTACGTCGATGTCGCCGTGAGCCTGTTCAAGTTGTCGAATTAGGTATCCCATACGGCGAGGTTGCGTTAAAAAAGTGCTAGCTTACCTCTCCCTCTTCACTATCATCGCCTTGGATCATTGCCGCGGCTTCCGCAGAATAAATGTCCTGTTCATCCGATACGTGGACAGTTCCATCTTCGGACTTGCTATACCGGAACGCAGAACAGAAAGGCACTAGGAGTGCTACAAGAGCTATCCAGACCAGTGCCCGGACTGATAGGGTTGTGACCATATTATAATTCAGAAAGATACGCGGAGCTAACTTTCAGAGACGTTAGCTTTTGTCGGTTGCTGTTGAGAATGGAGTTGAGTAAGGGTGCCATAATCTCTCACACTGCTTACCTTTCTGAATCTGTTAGACGTTGTCGATAATTATGAGCTGTTTCCTAGGATTGAGAGAAGAAAAGTGTAGCTATTTAAGATGCCAGTTTGCTTCCAAGGTTGATTGTATCCCTACTCCGTACAGTAAACCGAATGGAAATGCATTGTGGGTCCATGAACATCGCTGATCTTCGTCGGCTCGACCTCGGCCGTGGTCTTGACCAAAAATGGGAAGAATTGGGAGTATGATCTTCGAAGTCTTTGTCGATCAACGATAATCAGCAGCCCACAAAAATGCGGCACGCGCGTTCTGCATAAACCAATGTGATGGCGTACACACGAAATTCTCGAATTCCATCGTAGCGACTAACTCAAACTCCATGCATGTTTCTAAATGAAGCATCCAACCCCTGAAGGTCAATATACAATTTCGTGCATGCATGGATTTTCGTCACGCTATGTTCGGGCTTTTAAATAAGCTCACTCAAATGTCGCAAAAATACGAAGGCCTCGACGGGGTGAATCCTGTGGAGAACTGACACATGTTCAGTTAGTCGAAAAGTTTAACAAGACCCTATCCCTGGGCCTTACCCCCTGGTCTCAGCTCCATCGCTTCAAGTCGCTTCATAATGTACAGAGCATCGTGTGGAGGTACTTTTGTACTCCGTCCATGACCTGAACATAGATAAACATCTGATAACCCGGATATCGTCAAAGGATTAGGACGAAGATCTGCAAATGTATGAGGAATCACAGCTTAGAGTGGGTCATAAGTGGAGACACTCCGTGCAACTATATGGAACGGTTCCACGCTTTATTTCCATGATGTAGCCTAACGGTCTTGGCACAGACTGGTATTCCGCGGATACATGTACATCTGCGGACAGGGATTCGATACGCTGGGAATTTTCATGTAGCTTTTTGATGCGACCCCTTCAGTGGTTCATAGTGGGTTTTGGCGTCATATACACAGGTCAATTAGTCGTACTATCTACCTAGTAGTGTTTGTTTCGTCGACCACATGTGATTAACACGTGCACTTCTGAGAGGGCATAAAACATATGTACTGTAGCATCCATCGTTATCTCCTCATTGGATATCTATACATAGATCGCCAAGCCCTGTGGAATTGGGTATTAGCAGGTTTCCATCTCCCGTCAGTGCAGGCACGTCATTCCAACCGAGTCTGTTAACTTCGGGGTACATGTCGATTCCACCCGATTCTTGTATCAGGAGGTGGCTTAAAAATCAGTCTTTTCATGAACCAGGGTCGATTCCATCGCGTCATTTGTGACGATTATGTCACCTGAATTGGTTGTCACCTAGGTAGTATCATAAGAACACCACTTCTCCTGTGAATGAGTTCAGGTCTGAATACCAAGTAAAAAGATCGCGCCACTCGGAAAGTCGAATAATCATCATTTGTACGTCACGTGGTGTTGCCGATATTACTGTGGCTGTGTCCGCTCGCTACGAGTACGAAATCAAAGATGGTTGATCCTCAGGGGCGGCAAGCATGATTCTCGAAGTCGGCATGCCAGGGATTCGGAAAAAGAATCACCGCCGAAGGGCCCGGGGCGGATCGGGCGGGAAACCGGGGGCCAATACACATGGAGAACGAAAAAGAGGCTAATGCTGGGCACTATCGGCCCCGATATTGATCCGCTCAATTATGTTGCCCATCCCCAAATGACTGACAATAATTAGGCCCAAAGCTGTAGGCGGGTAGAACCCAAGATACTCCGTGCTGTATGTTTAGTGATCACCGGCTTGCTTCCTCCGGCTTTCTACTCCGTGCTTTGGCCTTCTGGTATTCATTTAAATTCTAGGTGTGTTGTTTACTCCTAAAACCACACTAGCGCACGAGTACATAATATAGACATCCCCGCTCTACTGAGTAATTTCAATTTTCAGACTGCGTTTAAAATCCCGAACGGTTAATAAGCTAAAGTGTAAAAGCTGTTGGTTGTCGATGGTACCAGATAGTCACCCTTCTATGAAATTCCATGCCCCACCTCCACGTTCTTCTCTGGGGTCTTCATAGTATTGCATACTATTACTAGTAGATTTGCTTGTTTCCCACTCTTGTTTCAAGTTCCTACATACCATTCAAGTTCCACGTCACACGTCATCCTCACCTTGACCTCAACGCGTGCGTTCAAGTTCAAGTTGAATTTATGGGGAGCCGCGTCAACCTGCACTAATTCAAGTTGCTTCCAAGGTTCACATCGATGTTTGCCTTCCACACCTGTCTTCTCCTCAGTCAATATTAGCGGCTTCCTCCTTGTGTCTTTGGCTATTGCATCTCCGGTCACTTGGCCGCGCCAGATGTGTCATGGTGTCCATCAGCGAACCATGCCACCAGTCAACCAAAGTCGCATGTCTCATACGGTGGATCCCAGTAGGCTAATTCGACGACATAACATATTTGACAATAAATATAACACTAACTGGGCCGGCGCGGTATTAGTCGGCACGGACTTTACTTCAGTAACCGCAGATTTTATTGTTCCCACTCCGAAGGTCCCCTCGGGGGGGGGGTTAGGTCAACATTATTGTGCCACCGCATGGGTGGGCATTGATGGATACACTTGCCATGCAGCTATTTTACAAACAGGTGTTGACTTCTGTATCAGCGGTGGTTCTTTGTCATACCGAGCCTGGTATGAATGGTTCCCAGGGTGGGGCGAAACATTCGACAATATCGGCATTGCTGCAGGGGACAGAATTAGGGCGACTGTTAATGCCACTTCTTATAGTTCTGGAATCGCAACTATTGAAAACCTCGCCAACGGTGAGTCTGTATCCCACATATTCCATGGCCCAGTACGTGGTAGTTTGTGCAAGTACAATGCTGAATGGATTGTTGAGGATTTCTTCGAGGGTGTAAACCAAGTTCCATTTGCCGACTTCGAAGCCATAACATTCTCAAATGCTAGAGCCACTGCTGCTGACAGTCTGGCTTTTGGGCCATATGATGCTACCCTCCTCGATTTGATGCAGAACAAGACGATATTCGCCTCGACCTTCGTTACCTCGGATAGTGTTACCGTGAAATACATCTGATATCAAGCTTGACAAGGCGCCAAGCTTAAATATTTGCAGTGAGAGCAATTGAGTTTCCGAGAAAGAATAAGTGTCTTGAAATATAACTGCGAGTGTGGCCCCGGCAAGAAACAAATACGCGTAAACAATAGCCTGATAAACAGAGACAATCACGGCAGGGCGGGACCGAGATAGGATTAGAAATGGTCTCGAACAAATTTGTAGCGTCTTCCACGTGAGGAGAAATGAATTTCTGCAATTTTGACATCTAGCGCGACTTCATGTGCGTTCATGGCGGTTGAGATTTTAATTTTCTTTTCTTTTCGCAATGTTCGGGGTGGATATGTTTCTCTAAATACTAAAATGATAATTAAGGCGATGGCCACCGTCATTATAGACGTTACCCAGAATATCCAGCGCCAATTGAGCCGCTGTGTAATAAAGCCGCCCAGGATGGGGCCCGCTGCAGTTCCCAATAGAGGCAATAGCACTTGAGACCCATCACTGACATAGCGCGACCTCGGGTCGTCAGGCTAAACATATCGCCAATAATACTAACGTTCAAAGAGACGCAGTAGTAGCTCCGGTAAAAAAGCGAAACACGACAAGAGTCGCCACAGTGTTTGATATACCAGTGAGGGCAGTAAAGATAATGCAAAAGAAATTACAAGCATAATATACAGGAAGGCGACCAAATATCTCCGAGAGCGGGCCTATATAGAGTGGTGCAATAGCTATCCCAAGATTCCAGACCGAGATGTAGAATACTGAGAATAATTGGTTGTCAGAATTAAATTCTCTCATAATTTGAGTGCTTGCTGGTGCACAACTCACAGTCATGAGATTTCTGAACATGACATTCACATTAGCCTGTTAACACCCTCCTTACCTCGAAGCCTCCCTGGGACTCTTTCACTTACGCAATGCATGCCATACCAGATATTGTCAATAATATAGCCCATTTATGAGAACTGCTCCAATTTGCTGGGAGGGAAGAATCTTCAAAGGTATCGCCGTTCTTACCAAAAGTCTTTTCAATGGAATTCCACTCATCATTTGAACATTGAGTTGCGAAGGAATATGGAAGTGGCAGTTGAGCAAGATGAGAAAAAATACTGCAATCGTCGCGAGTCATTGCTTCAAGTTGTTGAATGGTCTTCAAGTTCCTGATTTGAAATTCAAGTGGTACATGCGGCGGGTGATTCCAAACGGCGTTGTGATATTCACGGATGGTTCATTCATTTCTTTCATTTTCAAGACTTATACTGCAATACTTATACCGTGAAACCTTGGAACGAACTGACAGCCGTGAAGCTTAGTTTATTTTCTCGTTAGACCTTAAGAACTTGAATCAGATAGCCCTGTATGTTAATTAATAATATTTTTCGTCTCTTTTCCTTTGGTCTCAAGATATTGTCGTATTACATATGTACCGGCATACAATATGGGGGCATCGCCGGGGTATATGCCGTATATACTTGTGAGAATTGCTTTCATGCCAATGATCAGGGTCCTATTTATGTTTTAAACGTTCGGGTCCACATGCGCACATGTGCATTACAGAAAATAGAATTCAAATGTTCACAAAAAGGAATCATTCCAAATGGCCATTTAGAAGAGCTACACTGGCACCAAGGTGAACTTTGGAAAGTTTGAATTCCAGATCCTTGATTAACCCCTCAAATCAGGAATTCCGGGATTGATACATGTTTCTCTGGACTACATCGAGTCTAGCTTATGCTATCTGTACTTTTTCGTTATGGATCAATTGATGCGCACACTAAGGTTTTACGAGAGAGCATTAAGGCACACAAGGTATAAATTTTATAACCCGACGCCGCATTGTACTACAAAAAAAATCCCACAAGGCCTTAGTAGAGACGTAAGTGTTGAGCCAAACTACCAGGTCCGGGGAGCGATTATGAGCTATACTCCAATAAAAATACAAGGATCTAAGCAAAGTAAAGAGAAATTAGAATGAAAAAGAAAAAGAAAAAGAAAAAGAAATCCAAGCTTTCTCTTCAAGCTCTTCGATGTTCATTTTACCTCCTACTATTAGTGCTTCTTCTAACCAAGAACCATGGAATTGTTTGCATTGCACCAAATAGAGGGCAGCCGGCCGTCGTGGTCAACATCCATGGATTGATCCAACTTCTTGTGAATGATATCATGGAATGTATTCATCAAGCCGGGTGAGTTCGTCTTTCGTAACATGTAATCAAATAAGTCCTACAGTCAGATTCAGATTGCGTGTTATCTTTATTCAAACTCTCTTCGTCGGTTTTAGTAGTATGTACTATGATGATGAAGCCGTGCCATTATTGGGCGGAGCGGAGGGGCTTATCAGGAGCATGGTTAAATGATCGTAGATTCAAGGAAACAAAATGTACACAACTATGATATTTTCATGATCCGTTTTCATGTGTGATGATAACTTGAAGTGCGCATGCCCGATAAAAGCCAAATCTCTGCGATCCAAAGAGCCTAGCCTAGTAATTGAATTTCAAGATGGCCGAGAGTCTGAAGCTCAGCACATGCATTGGCATGTGTATCTCTCATCACATCGTCTGCCCTCTGGATAAAATAATACTTTTTAGATTCTCTTTGCATGGCCGAGTTGATCCATTCTCAATAATTGTACCAAACCACGTAATCTCTGTTTGAAAGACGGAGAATGCAGAGTCAATGCCCTTGTGTACATAAATTCAAAGCATAGAGAATTACAAACCTACCTCATTCTGAAGGCAATTTATGGTTTAACCACAAAGCCGTAGATGTTGTTTGATGCATTGATATCACCCACACCCATCACAGTACGATACACGGCCTTGCAGGTGCCCTTTGTATTGAATAACTGGACGGTGCTAGCTCCCTTAGACCCCTGCCAGCTGATTTTTGCGCCCCGCGGGATGGAAACGGCTTTACAGCTCTGTGGAGTAGAACCAGTCCATGTTTGTGAACCGGCTTGGAGTTTCCAGCTGGAAGTGGTGCCTAAAGTAATGAAAAGGAGACACCAGGTGGAGAACTTCATGATAACGGTCGGTGGACTGGGAATGGAAGCGTTCGTATATAACTCGAGATTTCAAATTCAGTGATGTGTCTTACAAAATTGGGTGGGTATTATTAGTAGCTATGAATGCTTTCCTCAATCAATTTGAGTCGCAAGTGGGAAACTTGAGAACTTGAATCGTGTAGGAATAGTAGACTCTAGGTGCAAAGAAAGAGGACCGGATGCTGCTGGGAGTTGATTTATGTCCAGGTGTAATATAATTCCATGGGACCACTGAGGTCGGCTGACACAAAGCTATCGGACATTGCTAGTAGGGTCTTGACCTCATCATCTAGGTAGGTGAGAAAAGACTACACCTCAAGTGGCGATTACTAGTTTCAATACGAACACGCAACTTCCAGACTGATCAATCGGCCCTGCGACAACCGTGGGTTGGCAATCACGGCCCCACCTGACCAAATATCTGCCCTCGGGTTCGTGACTGGACACCTAGGCACTAATATGGACAAGAAAGTAGAATGGCAATTAAGGATTTGGATTGGGCCTATAGAAAAGATTTTGGATATAATATGATGCTTTCCGCTTTCTTGCAGGATTGCAAGCGCTTCTGCTCGTACAAAAGTTAAGTTGGTACTTCAAGAGCCCGAGCACAAGCTCACAGTCCACATTGAAGTGTCACTGCTACTAGTACCGCCGGCGGTAGTAGTAGGTATGGTCTCGCGTCTAATAATACCTCAGGCTAGTACAACTGGTAGCCCAGATGGCTAAGGTTTACCAGATGCCGTGAATACCCAGGTATATTCACTGGCAATTCACTCTACAGAGTTAACTGTTCTTTTCTATTCTTTTCATTTTCTGCTTTCTGCTTTCTGCTTTCTTTTTCTCTAGTATTATTATCATTACTTTCTTTTCGGTTGTTTAGCGATTTCCTTGCTTTCAAATTTATACCAAGCTTTAGTACCATGAGGATACACTGTGACTGTGGTAATCCGTAGGTTTCAAAATAAGCCGTGTGACAAGAATGAGGTGAGTATGTAGTTTCAGTCAGTACTACGCATTTGTTAGATTTCTTTGGTTGGAAAGGTGTTGATTCAATTGATGATGTTACATTGTTGATAAGCGTGGGCCTCAGGCCCCATTCTCTACCTATATCTACTAATACTTTCTCCGTAGATATCTTCTTCTTCATCATCATCATCGTCATCATCATCACCATCCAGCCACATGCACACATTCTTCCTGCATCCCATTTCTTCATAGGCTTTATCACAGCTTTCAATCTTGCTTACACCCTCCAAGAAGGGTTTAATTCCTCAAGTTTGTATCCTTGTGACCCCATACAGTGTGAGACGTTGGAGAACCTGGAGATTTGATAGGGAGGAGAAAGAAAAAAAAATGATGAAGGTTAATAAGGGAGGAAACAATACATCTAAGGATGAAACTTCGAAGGTTTGAGCTGCCGATACGGGGCAATTATTGTCGAAGCACTAATCTATCCAATGTTATGTACTAAGGTTGAAACTCCAAGCGCCCAAGGACATTTCACAGATAGGAGTGATAGCATCAAGCAAAATGAGAAAGATGCGATCGATGAAGGTGAGATGACCAAGCCCACAAGCAATAGCTCGACGTGCAACGACTTATTCTTGCCTGCGGAGCTTGTGCCGGGCATTAGCTCTCAACTGGTCATATATTCATTGAACACGCTTAACGAGATAGTAGAAAGCAGACGGTTGGAGCATTCTGACTAGGGAACTACTCGAAGCCCTGTTTTTAGCTTAGGGTCTCCATCGGACCCAACCGAGCGTAGGATCCTGAATGTCGAAGATTTGGACCTAAATCACGCCTACGAGCCTATTCCTGAGCCACCAATCCACAGGTGCGCAAAGCCAATCATACATTGCGATTTTACAGAGCCCCTCACAAGCAGGTCTCAGCTTCCATACGAGTGGACAGCTCAAGATGACGATCTTGATCCGTAGTGAGTATACATGCATGTTTGCATAAATAGAACTCAAACTAAATCATTACAAATCAGTGATTTTGATGCGCAAATTGAAAGATGTCACGAGCGTATCGCAGCCAGAATTATGCCTTGGGTTTGGGAAGAGAGGCTTGAGAAGATTCAAGAAGCGAAGAATCGCCGTCAGTAAGTATTAATGGATTTTAATTCTGAACTTTCATAGAAGTTTACATCAGTCGGCTAACTATATCCGATAATCAGGGAAAAGATGGATCAATATCCAGGCATTGCTTGGAAAGAGATACAACGATGCGAGAACCTGAAGGACATACAAGCGTGCCTTGAGCGGGACGGTGATCGCCATGAACAACTCTCAAATGTGAAAGCTCTTATTGCAGCGTATGAAAGTCGAAAACTTACTTGTCAGTATGGCTTGGTCACATACTGGTCCGGGGGAACTCAGCTTTCTCAACCAAGGCCATTCGATTGGGATGAGTTTGAGGCGATTAACACAAAGCATAATGGATACAAGGACTTTTGGGTTGAGGGAAACCCGTCATATTTTGCCCCAAAAGGGTAGGTATGGAATTTTAGTTTGAGGTTAAATGAAGCATTAGTAAAATCCAGTTGATGCATTAGTAAAATCCAGTTGATGATCTCCACCTATCCTTGGTCGCTTTGGCGTTCAAAAGTCCTAAACCTACTACTTGCAGCAACCCGATATCGATATGAAACTTCCCGTTTCCAAGAGAATACAAGAAAGGAGCCATGTCAACATCTAGTTGAGGTTTCTTATTAGTTTCCTTCAGGATTGCCTCACAAGGCCTAGCCTCGCCTCCACGTGATATCTACACCGACATCACCGACGGCTTCCTCGTCCTACAACTACCTCATGAGAGTCAGTTGCCTTCCTTCTGGGGGCAGCTCGTCATCTCTCACACAGTCAAGTCTCGATTTTGTCCCTCCCACCTTCCCTCTGTATATATTATATAGAATCTACTACAATAGAGACACATTGCCTCCCTACACGGGAGCGCGGACGGGGCCCATCTGACGCTACGGTCTACGACCGCAGCGACAGGTGACCCGTTATGGCCAAACTACACTCTTCTTCAAACTACACTCTTCTTGCTCTTCTTGACTGCGTGAGGTCACCAATAAAAGTTAGTTTAACTTCTGAATAAATACTTTCACATAACGTAATTCCCGGCCGCCCCGATCACCCCATCCAAAATCGCGCCTTCCAATTACACACCAACTTCAGCCACCTACCATGCCACAAATTCGCACTGAATCCTCGCAGAAATTGGTCAATCAGGAGTGCATGGTCTTATCAGCCCTCTACACTACACTGAATGGACGCGCTAATGGCCTATTCTCCTGCGTTGATAAACGTCCAACTGGCCATAAACTCACCTAATTAGAAGAATATTCACTTACTGAATGGAGTCTCTTTATAGATTCACGTGGAGCAGTGCCTAAACCGGCTATTGTACGCGAGATGGCTAATATTCTACTGGCTGCGCGTGGTAGCCAACCCCGCCTACCGATAGTAAAAAAATGGCCATCAAGATTTGTTTAACGACGTGATGAGCTTCGCACACGTTTCTCGAAACGCTATTACTACCAGCGTGTACTAAACAAGGACCTAAAATCACTACGAACGTGGCTTATAACTGTACAACGTGTTATTAATGAGAATAGTATATAACCAGAGGATATCTATAACTTTGATGAAACGGGGTTTGCAATGGGACTTATTTCAGCTTAGAAGGTAGTTACACGAGCAGAATACCATGGTCGGCGATCTATCTTATAGCCAGGGAATTGTAAATGGGTTACTGCTATTGAAGCAATCTTTGCAGATGGCTATTTACTACTACTATGTGTGATCTTTAAGGGCAAGGTTGCTATTGCGGGTTGATTTGATAGCTTACTAAAAGACTGGCGGTTTGAGGTCTCAGATAATGGCTGAAATACCGATAAGATTGGCCTATGTTGGCGACAAAACCTCTTTATCCCCTTAATAAATTCACGCGTTCCTGGTCGGTTCCGGTTATTGATTCTTGATGGCTATGGTAGTCATCTTATATCTCAATTGGACAAAATGTGTGCAAAAAACGATATTAGTCCTCTCTTTATGCCTTCATATTCATCATATCTACTATAGCTACTTGATGTTGGGTGCTTTGTAGTGCTTAAATGTATGTGTGGTTGCTTTATAAGTGACCTTGCGTGTAGAGGATATTTATACTAGTATCGATAAGTTTGATTTCTTGGATATAACTATATATACTAATATGCACGAGAAGAGACCTTCTAGTAGCTAGCTATTAATCAAAATAGCTTTATGGCTAGTGGTCTAGTACTAGTTAATACGGAAAGAGTACTTTTAAAGCTTAATATATCTGTACGAACACGTATAGGTACCATCTAACAGCCGGCCAAATAGCAGATCTAGTTAGTTTATATTTCATAAAGCCAAATTTCAGTAATTTCAAAATTTTGTAGTTTCATTTTGCCTTCCCTGACTAGAAGACTCTATACAAATAAAGCAAACTAAATTGGGCGACCTGAGGAATATTCTCTCCTTGTTATACGCCCTGCCGGCTCGGGGTAGTCTGTACTAGCAGAACCCCGGGTCCCACCTAGGCCTGTGCAAACATGGACCTATGGGATTAGATTTTTGTCCAAATCCCATTTCCCAAATCCTATGGGATCTTTGTCAGCAGGATGGGATTTCCCATGGGAGTGGGTCCTTGGGATGGAATTCCCATTTTATCCCATTTTATCCTATTTTATCCTATTGTTTGATATAAAATAGTAGACCTTTCCTTTTTAGGTATATATAAAATAATATCTTATTTTTGTAATTTAAAAAGATATTTCTTCGTTTTCGTGGCGTTTAATTTCTAGGTAAATCAGGACTGATTCTCTACTAAAAGAATCCCTTTTCTATCTAGCTTTAATTTTTTTATTAGAACTTTGATTTCTTAGTAAATTAGTACTGATTTACTAATTAAAAAGAGGCCTTGTAAATAAATATAGATAGAAACTAAGACTTTATAGAAAAAAAGAGGAAGAATAAGTCCTAGCTTTTTACTATAGATTCAGTACCAAATTAAAATACAAAAAAATACTAAAAAGTTATACAGTGCTAAGCTATATTATAACCTAGCCTAAATAGGCTAGTAAAATCCTATGGGATTCCCATAGGATTAGACTTTTGTCCAGATCCCATTTCGCAGATCCCATGGGATTCTTACATAAGTAGGATTCCCATATTATGTAAGTGGGATTCCTATCCCATTTCCCAAATCCCATGGGACTTGCACAGGCCTAGTCCCACCATACTTGGCCGAATATATGTATTGTAGTGGGGAAGGTCGTCCTCTACAGATTCTGCCGAGTTTGGCGGTAAAACATTGGCTCGGAAAGGCACAAGTCCAACTGGTAACGTTTAGTTAGGAATAAAAGAACACAACACGTTCATACAGCTCATCCAGCCATCCCCGATTGTAAGTATCCTATATATACTGGTTGTGGGTGGTCTTCCTCTCTATATCGACCTGTACGGCTAGTCCGTATAGCCAAAGAGCGTTCCCCGTTTCAGTATATAGATAGTTTCCCTCTCCTCATACTCAATATTTTCCGTTTTCTGGGCATCCTACCACGTAGGCTGGCCTCTAATATAACATTGAGTATCTCTTTTCCATTTTTCTTTTTCCGTAAGCTATCCGGGCTTCTTCTACACGCTTTTTTACGTGTAAAAGCTACTAGCTTACCTCTTTAGTTGTATCTTTCCAACCTTCGAGTCTGTATCAATACGGCTCTCACAGATAGATTCTTCTATTTATTATAGTTTATCTAATTATAGTAGTTATCTTTTTAGTAGAAACCATCTAAAGCTACTAAATCTAGCTATATGAGATAGATTATAATTACTTTATCTAGGATTATAGTATTTCTTTATAGACGTGACTAGTTAGCAACGCGTAACCGCGTGCTTTCTGATTAAGTTACTAATCAAACGATTAGGAGTCACTGCCCATTGGCATGTTTTACAGATCCAGACCTTGTAATACAATTGTCGAGTTTTGAAGACTTAGCCACGCATGATGGGGCGAAGAACTGGGGCGAGGGCCTCACCCCCAGTTGAGCATAGAGTATAAGATAGTTAGTAGGATATTGATATGGTCTAGAAGAATTTTTGTGCGAGGTGATTGTGAGATATAAACCTTGGTTGTGGCATTTTGTAAGCGTCCAATACGTAATAGATGATATGATGGGCAGTCGAATGTAGAAACTCGGCGTCAATATATCAATCTTATCTCAACCTCCATAGAACCAGTACATTCAGTAATAGCGTTAGAATAACTGGGACTACGTGATTCGTTGACTTCAGCGACCATATCTTGTCCCTCTGGAAGTTCACGAACAAAGTCGTCATCCACTATGATGTGCAGCCCTTCTTTATTTACATGCAAAACACGCACTATTTGCGCTGGATCAATTCGCTGTTTCTCTGCGAACTTATGCACCAAACCGCGCTCGGTGCGTTCGGTCAGGTAGATGGCGGTGTAATATGCCCTTTGTCGCGATTGAGTACTGGAGAACTTTACATAAAGGCACGCAATTGCCTTGAGATGCTGTCCCGCAATGTAATCAATGGCCATAATGCCTTTCCCCGATCCTGATCGTGCGCATGGTGAGACAGTGACAGCTGCACTCCTTTTCGAAGTATTTGGGCGTGGGGGAGACGCTGTTACTGCCATACTATTGTTCGAAGGAGAGAGAACCAACGACGTTATGAATGGTACATCAGCTGTACTTTTCCTGCCAGTGTCTTCGGTTTTGAAGTTCTTGAGGCCTAAATCCCCCGGTAGCCAAACCGGATATAGATCTGGATCATCAGCTTCATCGCCGCGCAAACCCAAAACACTCACAGGATGAGTCGATGAAAACATCGACTCAAATACACTAATTTCTGCGAGTAGATCGTCTCCCGGTCGCGATTCACACAGTAGACCACGATGCAGTCTTGTTGACAACGTACGCCTGCGTTTCCCTCTACCACATTCATTGCCCCTGTCACTATTCGCAATTTGTTGCTCCAGCTTCGCGACGGTCTTCTTCACAAATATGACATCATGTGACATTCTCCGTTCGGCACCATGATCACGGAATAGTTTCACTTTGCAATAGCACATCTCCGATGTGAGACTTTTGCCCGCGTCAACGTCCCGAGCCAGAATTTGTGTTTTGACACCGAGCCGCACGGGTATTCCTTTCACGCCTTTGGAAAGTTGGAAATCGGTTGAGACAAAATTGAATCGCACGGGTATAGAACAATCTGGAATATTGCTGGCTGGATTCGCAGTCCACGTGACGCAAAAACCGTCGACCATCGTCCTTTCAATCCGAATTCGATCATGAAATCTGTCATCGTATTCGACGGCCAAAGCTTCTTCACCGCGGCGAAAAACCTTGTTTGAACCCCGTCCCTCTTTCCAAAGCTGCCAGCACGCTGCTGGGTTACAGCGTTGCTCTTCCCCGTCAAAAGAAACACGGACATATGTTCGATACTGAACAGGTTCTGAGTTTAACGAAGGCGGATTCGAGTCGGTTATGCAGATCGTATATGTTTGGCCCTTATTGAGATAGGTCACGGGAATTTCTTCAGCATGTCTGACCATTGCAGTCGGAGCGCACAAACGAATTTTATAGCGAAACCTAGGTAATTTAGCAACGAGACAAAGAGCAGGGATTGTAAAGCTCACTTTTCACCATAACCGTCAGGCAATTCCCTTTGACGTGCATAATCTGCCGAACTGCTCATCTCCGGTGCAACGTCCACTTGTACCTCTTCGATACTTCTACTGACTGCATCAAGATCCAAATCATTACTACACTCTAAAACTCTTGGAGCGATCGTGGCCTGTTGAGGCTGCCCCAACCGATGAGCATCCAGCATTGGCTGGGAAACGAGTTGCGTGTCACACTGGATCCTCTTGCTCTGAATATCTTGCTGTCCGACTGAAAACGGGGCTGGCAAGCAAAGTGGAGATGTAGTATTTAATCCTAGCATCGGTGTGCATAGATTTTCGGTATCTCTGGGTGATACTGTCTCTATCGCACCATAGATCGAGGGATACACGCCGGAGTATTGGCCAGCAACGGTCACCATATCAAGCGGATTTGGATATATTGAAGGCGGAATGAAATCCCAATCCTCAGAAAAATGCTGGGTGTACTCTTCAAAGTATTTCCATCCTTTTTCATGCTTTGTCGTATCCAAAGAGGTCGGTGCAAAAGGTTGAGTTATGGAACAGTCGTTGTTTGCGCACTTCGTGACTATCATCGGATGGAGGGTTCCTTCGTTTCGGCATTGTGACATATATTCGGGGATGTCTCTGCGCTGGAGGACACCTGCATATATGTGTTGGAATTGGCCGATGAGGTTTTCATCAGGCCTCTGAAAGCTGTATTACAATATAGTTGGTTATCTTGTCGGGAGACTGCTGCGTATGTACATACCGGCTACCGAACATTAGATAACAGACTCGATGCGGAATAAGAATTTGTAAACAAGAGGAGTAGATACAGAAGTTGAGGATAAAAATTAAAGATATTAAGCCAATTCACCTCTGTACACGTACTGAGGGTGGGTGGAAGTAGATCATCTCCAGATAGGTTCTCTTTTTCCGAGTGCCCCACTTCGATAACGCTAATCGGCATAGGGCTAAAACAAAGTACAGTAGTGTTCAATTTTTAGCTCTTTGATCCCGATATCCACACCCGGCCTGTGGCACAATCTTCCTATCGCAATAACAATCAACTACCTTATATGGTTAGTCTAATACGAGGGTTCGCTGTGGTCCAATACTCCCTTTGTAGTTGCAGAGCAACGGAGTTTGAAACGACGTCTCCACAATAAAATTGATAATAATTTTGGCTTCATTTTTTTTATTACAAACATTGAATTCTGTTGGCAATTGTCTTGTGTAGTTTAGTCTTAACGAGTCCAATATATTCGAGAAACGGTTTGATGAAAAGTGCTATTATAGGAAGACCACAAATTTTGTGGTCGGAGATCTAAATGACACCTGGGCAGTATTAAAGTGATATTGACGTAAATTCTTTTTCAGTTTCATATATTCAAATCGTAACAAGATCCTCAAAGGCGCATGCTGCTGATACGCTGCATAACACCCATTGCGATTTCCTTACTCCACAAACCCACGCTATCTAAGTGTTCGATTACATGCTCCAGAACGGGCTCCGCACAATAGAAGGCACCGATGAACAGGCCGACCAAGAGGCCGACTGGAAAAGTAATAGCAATTTGTTTGTCTGGAAGGGAGACAGTAGACGATGCTTTCGAGACTATACATCGATCAGACCTGGTAGGCGTTGCTAGGGCCTTACATACCTGATTGCCTGAAGCATAATTCGTGCACCCAGTAGATGTCTGGAAGCCAGCCATCTCCATTTGGATGTTGTGATTTGTGTTGTGTTATGGGGCTATCAAGGGACGACAAGTAGACTTTGGCGGTTACAAAACATGTCCGGAGAGCAAAAGCCTCGGTAGAGAGGTTCAGGTAGTCAGGACCGCGAATTCCCTCGAATTTGCCGAACGACGAGGCCCACTGTTCCCAAAGGACTAGGGATCGCACTGTTTCCTCTCTCAGGATCAGCCGAGCGTGGACATCGTTCAACAGTCTATCCGGATTCAAGATTTTCTTTAACAGGTAGAGTCGAGATGGCAGTGCTAGGTAATCATAGAAACTCCTGCGTGCCTCCTCTAGCGATTGAAATCGTGGGGGGATTTCAGGATAAGGGCCAAATGGGTATAAGCGCGGTGGACCACGAAACCCATAGATAGAATCCAGCGGCAGCAGCAACTTTGAGACTGCCTCAATTGACGGTTGATATGTGTGGCCGATAAGCGTCTCACGGAGAAGTTTGATCCCTGAACGCAGATGAAGGGAAGCCAGTTTGTAGTTCCCCAGGAGCCCATCGAAGATGGCTAAGAGAATACTAACTGCCAGGAAGGATGTGCTTTCGGGGGCCTGGGCCATGCGTACCAAGGACTGAATAGCATGCCCATATCGTTGGAAAGCAAAGATTTGGTCAATATTTTGAAAGGAGGAGTCGCGGATGTTTCCACACTCGAGAGATCTGTGGAATGCACCGACAGCCATCAAGGCATTGTTGATGGCCGGGTCATTACGGACCGTAGATAGGAGAAAGGTAGAAAATTCCGCTTCAAAGGAATGAGCCGTCCTGAGAAAGAAGTACTCGAAAGCAAAACGCTCCTGATCATCATCAAAATGCGGGAAATATCCACTACACGGCCTTTCAATGCCTGGCATATAGAGGGTGAACTTGGCTGGGACCGCGCGCGTGGCTGCAACGTCTGTACTGAGGTACCCGGCACATTCACGGTTGGAAGACTGGCACTTTTTACAGGTCGGTTTACCTTCATCACATTTTATTCTTCGCGCTCTGTCTTGTGGTTAGAGGTGTTGTGGGCAGGCTTGGGGGCTGAAAGCACACTTGCACGTTAGACAGCCAGTCCGCACGCGTGAGCTCGAGGAGCGCATTCGCTTGGGTGCCATTCTAGGCAGCGGAGGCCATCCAGACCTGATTTGTTAGTATATAGAATGGTATTATCGATATAACTCGGAAAATTAATGCGGAACAATATCACAGGAGACTACTATACTACTATACTACTACGCGGCTCTATGTACACCTCCAATAGGAATAGGTGGCGAAGAGGCAAAAAAAATCTAGCGGATCCACTTGACCCACAAGAAAGTTTTTAAACCTCGTCAGATTCTAACCCCAACTTTTATGTAAAGAAAGGAGTTGGAGTGTCGGCTAATTCCACTGATAATCAGCGTTTATTGGCCCGTCATATTTAAATGAGCATTATATCGGCTAATCAACGTATAAGGATATGTACTCCCGATGCTGGTGATATGGGAAGTGTCCCGGAATGGTAGCCAACTCCGCAAAACTGACAGCGGACTGCCAGCTAAATAGACTAGACGATTCTATACCTATGTAGATCTCTGAGTCGAACTCTGAGTCGAACAGGCTCTATTTACAGGGGCAATTACGGGTGGGACACTGCTGGTTTCATCAATACACGTCAGCATGTTCTTTTATCGTGACAACAACCGATATATCTGCGGCCAGAGAAAAGGTATGGACCACGTCCTTTCAGATATCTACACCAAGACCCCCGGGAGGAAATTGTTGATATTCTGAGCCCTGTGTCAAGCCTACTGGGACATCTGGAGGAGTCGGAGAAAAAGGAATAGCTAAGCTGTCACAATGTGATGTAGACCTTCGCGATTAGAAATGCAACATACAACTTTTTGAGGAATTATGACAAAGATAATCCGAAGTGGAGATTTTATCCAAAATCATAACAGACCAATAGGCACTGACTACTATTGATAGAGTTGGCCGAAACAACACTTCCACTTTTCGAAAATCGGGGTTAGGGCCCGAAAATTTTTGAAAATTTGGTCATTGCCCAGGTGGATCAACCGGCAAAAACAACGCCATTCGAATGTGTCGAAAATTGACAGCAGACCAAACAATCTATATCGATATTATTCTTGTATTATTATTTGGATCTTGAGTCATACAATCTATGATCTTTCTATACTGGGTGTTTTTTCTTTTTTTTTTTTTTTTATGTTTTCTCTAATTATTATCAAAGATTATTGTATAAGTTGGGGAATTTATTTCAAAATTCAGTTGTCCTCCAACTATACTGCGGCATATCCGAGGGTCTTACGGGTATCTCCTAACACAACGCTCAGTTTGCGGGTGAGAGTAGTACTTTGAGATCTTAACCCGCATATGAATACTCTAGGGTAGCTCGCGTGGGTAGCTAGACGTTGAACACAACCCTCCATTGGCGGTACAGGTAGAGGCTACCCACGCGGCCCGCGGATTTGCCACAGCCTTATCTTCAACCAGAAAAGGATCTAGAATATTGGAGCAGGGTCAATCCTCGTATTAGACTAGCCATATGAGGCAATAATTGTGACTGAAGTGACAAACTTGTGCCAGACTACGTGTGGTGTGGATACGGGGGTTAAGAAACTTAAATTGTTCATTGGCCATACGGTGGGGTAGGATTCCCTTCAGCGGAATCGCTCCACCTCGGTGGCGTTACAGATGTGAGCTGACGGGCGAAGATCTCTGTCCATTTACTTCGAGTTATGGTGACCCTTGTAGGCTAAGGCCATTGACTAGTCAATAAGTGCGAGATACAGTCGACCAATAGAAAATTGGCAATGATACAAAATGACTCGCAAAATCTAGACCTGGAATTCTCCAACGACCAACTTGTAGGGTCTCTACATGCCACCAGATACTACGTAGTGAATCTATTCGGCCCTTATTTAGTATATGAGCTAGCGGCATGAACCTTTATACACATTGAGTTTGCAATTGTAGACACAGAGAAATCACGGAAAGGTTAGGACTGGATGCACTGTGTGTTGCTGGTCGGTTAACTTTTCCGCGTATCAGATGTGATCCATGATCACAGTATAGAGCCCACAACGGATTGGTGGAGGGACAGCAAATCGGATGTAGAGGAAATTTTCTGTCTACGGAGTAACTGCGAGATCAATCTCCAGTACCTCCCGTGTCATGTCCCAAGGTTAACGGTAGAGTAGTCGTAGCACAACATACGCCAGTGCCATGCGTTGAGTTCTATTGGTCGAGCGCAGGATTTTGGGACTTTGGTTCTCCCGCGGAAATATCAACACCTCCTGGGAAACGTCCTTGGGGGTTGTGGGCTTTCTAAAATAATGATCTACGGCCTTTTTTGCTGTATACAGCAGCTGAGTCGGCCCGAAGTATTGAGATACGGGTGGATGGGTTAGCCAGATCGTATGAGTACAGCGATTGATTTGTGTAATAATGACAACGAAATCCTGATTATACAGTCAGCACTCACGTAGAATCTGCCATCTATTCCAAAAAGTCGAATATGGATGCCTTCAACCACATCGAGGTCCTGGGATCAGGATTTGATTTGACCAAGCGGTACGTTGCTAGCGTTCTCAATAGACCGAATCTGACTTTTTTCTCTCCAAGTTATGCAAATATCCAGCCTATGGACCTGGCTTTCAATGGTCTAGTCTGGTTTGTCATACATCTACCATCATCATCGGCACCCAATGCTGATTCTAGGACTCCAGCTCCGCCAATGATCTGCTGACGGGGGGAGCTGTCGCAATCAAGAAAATCAAGGCGCCCTTCTTTACGCAAAGGAACGCTAAATGCACTTACCGCGAGGCTATGCTTCTGAAGCATCTACGTCATGAAAATGTTCGTATGTTTATCCAACTGACATCACTGTCTATGGTACTCATTCAACTAGCTTATCAGCCTACTTGATGTCTACGCCTCACCACAAGAGGACATGTGCGTGCGTCGAACAGACCCTCAACCATGCAGCATCCTAACAATGGAGCAGATACCTCGTCACGGAGTTCTTATCGACGGATATGAGCCGGTTGATCAAGCATAAGGCCATCGAGCCGCAATTCGTGCAGATATTTACCTACCAGATTTTGGTTCGTAGTCCATTTCATTCCCGTCAAGACTATCTCAACTCATGGCGTAGCGCGTGCTCACCCTTCTCCCAGCGTGGACTGAAATACCTCCACTCGGCTGGCGTCGTACACCGTGACCTCAAACCTAGCAACATCCTCATCAACGAGAACTGCGACCTAAAAATCTGCAACTTTGCAATGACGCGTGTGCAAAGTGTGCAAATGACTGGCTACGTTTCCACGCGATATTACCGCGCACCGGAGATCATGCTAGTGTGGCGACAATACGGGTTGGAAGTCGATATCTGGAGTGCAGGCTGCATCGTAGCGGAGATGCTCACGGGCCAGCCACTCTTTCGCGGAACCGATCACGTAGATCAGTACTGCCGCATAATTGATTTACTGGGGAGTCCATCCGACGAGTTAATCGAGGAGATATGTACCAGCTCGGTGCGTGCACTGTCTCCTTCGAGTCGCCTTGTTTAACTGCTGTCTGACCCTGACGCCTACCTGACAGACTGCAAAAATGGTGCGCTCCCTGGGGAAACGAGAGCGGCAATCGTTCGTCGAGGTGTTTCCGAACGTGCCGTATGCCGGTGGGATCATCTCCATCCTCTGTCCACATTGTAGGTATAGTTCACTGACTATACTGTAACAGCCGTTGACCTCATTGATAAAATGCTCGTATTCGACCCGCGCAAGCGAATATCAGCGGAAAGCGCCTTATCCCACCCGTTTGTTAAGATGTATCACGACCCCACGGACGAGCCCGTTTCAGAACAGAAATTTGATTGGAAATCTCATGAGGATGATATGACCATAGACACGTTGAAACACCTAATGTAGGCTGTGCATCTGGAGAAATTCTACGACTGTATGCTAATCAAGCCACAGTTATTCCGAAGTCCTGGACTTTCACAGTCACCAGGGGATGGCTGATACGCCCACGGACAGCGATCTGCCAAATGTCCCGGCCGACCCAGAAGTTGATTTTTCCATCCTGATGGAGCCTTACAATAGCGATAACTCCGGTGAGGATGTTACTGTTGTGTTTGATTCATGGCTCACAAAAGAAGATACGCTAGCGAGCATTCAACCAAAGTCGTCAGTATCGGAGAGAGTATTGAGTACAGCTCTGGAGGACTGAAAGGTTGCGCAATGACCTGACCAGAGATCTACCTTGACGGCGTTTACAAGGTTGATGGTGAGATATTTGAGGAAACTGTCTGTTTATCCTTACTTGAATACCGAAGGACTCCAGTTGACGAAGTCCCGTATTATGATTGATTTATGTAGGATCTTGAATCTCCATTGAAACATGGTAATGCGAACAATTTCGCCATCACCATTACTCTCTCCGCAACAGTCATCGGTCCTAGTTCGCCTGCCATGATGGTTTATTACCCGCTCAGCCTCTCGACGATTGTCTTTATGCCCTGCCAACCTCTTCTCGCGCCTGTTTGCTTCTGTTATTACCTATAACCCCTTCTCGATATTGCTAGAGCACACGTCTTGATGGCTACTGGCTAATACAGACGCTATCGGAGATTTTCTATCCCTATAGGCTTTACGCGAAAGGTTAGCGTCGATACTCGGAATTACGTGTTTATATATAGCGCTTTATATCACTGCTAGAGCCTTTATTATCTATATTCGAGATTATTATAGACTTTGGTATATAAGGCCCTCTCCGATAATAAACAGAGGAAAAGGTAATATTTTGACGTTTATGTATTTATTATATTCCAATTATCTTAAGCTATACAATTAGCTAGCATAATACTATATCTTTAGGTAATATCTATAAGAGGCTAGGAACTAAAGGATAAGATAGGTATTAAGCTATATTTACTATATCTCAGTATTTAGTTACTTTGAGATTAAAGACTCAATTATAGTGTTGTTAACTCTTAGGCTAAATCAGAATCTATTAAGAAAGATAAGCGCTTATCTAATAGAATAGTATTAATGGGAGTAGTTCTATTGGGGTTGCGCTCTCCTGGTAGTTCTCCGAGTCGCAAGCTCGATTTGATTGATGATTTGCTAGTATCACCCAAACTTCAATTTCGACAAAGTATAATAGGAGTGATGAAGGCGCATCAAAGGCAAGAGTTATAGTTTCTTAAATTGGACAATACCTAGTAGATCTAAAAAAGGGTTTAGTCTTGTATTACTCGAGATATAGTATTAGATTACCTTATCTTTGCTTTTAAAACTACTTGTAGTAGATACTAACTACTTTAAAAAGTTTGAAGGACTCGGAACTCCTGGCACTAGCATGTTTATACTAGTATTACCTACTAGTAGTACTAGTAGTAGCTATATGGTACCTACACGCCTGCTTGCAGTCATGGTACTAGTAGTACCTACAGATGGTATAGGATTCAACGTTGATGATCAAGTATAGTATTTTATTTCAAAGAGCGTGTTAAGACTACTAGTTGTGAAAATGTAAAGACTTTTCCCTCAAGCATCCACACGCTGTTTGCCCGGAGAAAGCGTTGTTCATCACAATTCTTGTCTTTGGAAAGAAATGCTACTCTTCCAAGCACCAATCTCATGAAATTTTCATTGACCCGAGCTAGTATGGAACTCTGAATTTCACAGAGAAAAATTTGTGGAGCACTGTCGAAAAGCATTTCTGCGATCATAGATACCTTACGTGCATTCACCCCATTCAGAGCCTCCATTTTGCTGTGCAATCAGGTTAGTCACTTCCCCTTCTAATATTTGGAGTAACATAAAGCCTACAAAGCAAAATCCACTTGAACATATGCCTGCGCTTCCGTCCCCCTTACATCTTGCTCCCCTAGGAAGCTGAACGCAAATTAGCATGACATAATGCGATTAAGCAGATTATTCCATTTCTATGCTCACCCCAACAACGGCATCGTCGCCATCGACCCACGCCGAAACCAAGCCGACAGCGAGAGCGAAGGCAGTAAGAATTTTGAATTGCATTTTGAGAGGATTTCAGTTATTATCCTTTGTAAAGAATAGGCGATAGCTCCGTATCCTCTAAATCATCGAAAGCGCGGAGTTGACGAGATATTTATGCCTCGCCCAAGGGTTATTGAATTTGGACTCCTAATGTATTGGCGGAACGGTTACATGTCTCTTATACTCAGTTCAGGTTGCATCACAGCGTTTGCACATGTGCGCTGCGTGCTTACATTCAATTTCCTACCTAGGTTTCATCCAGATCAAGGAATGCCTGATTCTAGCTCTGCTTCATGGCGGATCATAAGCAAACTTCAGGCCTCAAAGCCAGACCAGGATATGACTAGATCGATAAATCCAACGCCTCGTCAAACATGCGTTATTATTTCCAAATTATGGACCGGGTCATACTTATTTCCATGGCTTACCTTTTGCTAAAATGAGTATAATACCTAGGTATTAAGTCGCTTGTTCACCTGCATGTGGTTACGCAGTCCATGATCTATGCACACCTAGTGCTTGCCTGTTGAACTATACTCAAGTTCTATTCAATTTCCGAGATTTGAAGTTCTAGTCCTACTAACAAATTCACTTCAGTAAAACTACTGTCTGCCTGAATAGAAGGCCTGCACAATTGTGCTCGTCTGTTCTTACATCCGACAATTTTCAAACTTCGGCGATGCTTTTAAATTGGACAATTGAGGTATCTCCTGATATGTTGTATTCATCGGCCTATTTGCTTCTACGACACATACTAGTATCTCTCCCCTCACATACCACGCTGATCTCACTTGATGGCAACTAGTATCCCACCGTAACTGCAATCCGGCTTTTTTTTTTTTTTTTTTTTCTTTTTGAGACAGTTTAACGTCGTATGATCAATTCCGCGAGCGTTAGAGCACATTTATACTAGTACTACATGTCAACATTTGAATCTCACACAATTGGCTACCTCTATATCCATGTGCTCCGAGTCCCTGTCAAGGTTTGGAGGCTCATATTATCTTTGTCGCATCATGGTACCCTCCGTTGAGGACCCTAATACTCGTATCAACTATTTCCAACTCAGGGATATTGTGGACAGGATGATTCAAATGCGGAGATATACACCCTGAAATAGGAACCTCTTCAGAATATGTGAAACGTAGGATCTTGGCATGTGTGAGAGGTTGAATACCCCAATTAAGTAGAAAGATCTAGCTATCATACAATTCCTTTTGTCCATTAAACTCACTCAGCAAGTATTGGTACGCAGTCGAGGGGCATCCTTAATCGGGTACTTAAGTATTTAGTGGTGTATTCTCATGGAGCTTGGCTATTCCCCACCACCGGCATTCCCTTCCGTCGTACTTAGCATTATAATTAAATTAGGATAACTGTACGTAGCGCAGAGTGGGTCCGACTCGGGGGTTGTCTGTCCTCGAGCATCCAGGTTATGCGCATTGAATTATGAACAGATAGTTAGGGAGACACAAGTGTCGCGTCATCCGAGTCAATCATGGAAAGCGTCAAATCCGTGGCCTTCAAATGTTAGGAAATGCAAGGCTTTTCAAAAATTTGCCGGCTGTAACAGTACTTGTTAATGGCATGAATCTGAACTAAAGCCATACGCATTTCCAAGGCTCAACATTTGAAGGGCTGAACATTGCTACTTCAAAAACTGTGTGGCCGACATTATGCTCTGGTTTGATTTGAAAAGTCATCAAGCTTTTTTCGGAATCGCTGCAGCATTGGTCCACTGCGACTCGAAGATTCCCGAGTCTTGAATCTACGGCGAAGAGGCGCTAGCCTGAAGGCCAGGGGTTCATTCAATAAGAGCGGCACCGTAGGGAGGCAAAAGTCGTCATGGGGTGCGTGCACAGGTACTCTCTTACAAGATTATACAGGCAAATAAGGGATTTTTCTCGGCAACATATTAATTTGTAGTTCTGAATGCTAGCTATTTTACATTCATTGTACTCACTCACTGCATGCCTTAGCTTGGTAGAAAAGCCTGATATGTTGGGCTACATGTGGCTGAACCAAGAAGAAAACCAAGACAGGTTCATTGAAAGAGATACTCATCAAGGTGGTGCTTTCGAGACGTATTTGATGATTTTGGGTTGTCAAGAGCAGAATAAATGAAGATCACATCGCCAAACGCCCACAATGCACAAAGACTGCCTTCGCCTTGTTCACAACCCTGGGGAACCCGCAAATGTAAAACGTGAAAAAAATTATGTAATACACAGTAAATTCAGATGGTATTTTTGCTTTTAGTCGTCATCAACTCGGGCACGCTTGGATCCACGGTCGTCCTTCTCGGTCTCTTGAATACCATAGCGCTTCTGGCCTGTAGTGACATCCGCAATCATGCTGTCAATGCCGAACGGATCCGCAGTATCTTTTTCAAACTGCACAGGACCTTGGCGCTCCTATAAGTAAAGCGTAATTAGTCGTGGATTCTTCTTCGGGGGTGCTATTGATTAAATGCGACTTACCTCAGCATCGGCGGCACCACGGAATCCCTCCTTAGCTCGTCCCAGAACCTCGAATCGGTTGGTCTTTTGGATCTTGCTCATCTCACCCTCACCCGCCTCCTCATCATCTGCATCAACTTGGGCACGGGGGCGATAGATACTGTTGATGGCGTCCTGCGCAGCAAATAATGGCTTATCGTAGGGGTTGTCCTCGTTGAACCCAGAGTTCATGCCACTAGTCTGGTTGAACAAACGAGAATCCCACATTGACTCAGAGCTCTGGGTTGGCTTGGCCAGTCCAAGAGCTACCTTCTCGGAGATATCACGGTTTTGCTCACGTGCCATAGTCTGGATCCGACGCTCTGTACCCATACGAGACTGGCGAAGCTGACGCTCGTTCTCTTGTCGGCGCTCACGACGCTCGCGCTCGCGCTCCCGAGCTGCTTCTCCATCCTCACTCGGCGTACCAGACCTCGAGGAGTAGGGAGAAGCACTGCGGCTGGCACTGCGAGAGCGGGAGCGGACTCGCGAGTCAGCACGTCGACTGGGCCCAGCACGATCCTCGCGAGCTTTCTGTGCCAATTGCCGGAGATGTTCTTCCTTCTGGGCCTTCTCCTTCTCTGCCAGCTTCTGTTGCATCTGTGCACGTAGTTGGACTTCTTCACGGGCATGACGATCGGCTGTGAAGAGTGCCTCAGCGAATTGAGCGAATTTGTCATTAATTGACACATCTTGTAATCCACGACCGTCCGCAGCCAAACGCTTGTCCAATGGCACAGTATATCCCTTCGGATTCTTCCAATTCGAAACAGGTGGAGGGATTCGCCAGGCTTCTTGGTCTTCGGCGGTGAGCTTTCTGGGCGGCGAATGCATGACGGGGGGTGGAGGTGATGGAGGACCGCGTGGAATCTTTTTATGCTTGAATTTCGGGGGCTCCATGGGATCCTGTTGGCGCTCAACAATCTTCATGATTCGATCATTCTTCTTATTATTGTCACCCATCTGGTTTGCTGGTGTGTATCGAACAAATGTCGGCTCGGCTCTACTTCCGCCCTTGACGTTCTTGGGTTTTTGTGCGGCCACGGCTCCATCAACCAAAGTAGCCAGAGCATTCTTTGTCTTTTCCATCTGCGCTTGAACTTCTTCTTCGGAAGGTCGGTCTAGAGAAATTTCTCCCATATCGACCCGCTGTCGCAGCGGGATCAAATCTTTAAATGAGGCATGGACAATTTTGTTGTCCCCGTGTCCACGACGAGCGATCGCATCGTATTTGACTTTACCTTCGGCATCAACTTGGACTGCAAGGGCATTGGAAGTTGAAGATGTTCCCTTTCGGCCCATGTCGAGAGGGTATTGGGCCACTAGAATTTCCGGGAAAGCGCCGCCGTCGCCAAAATCTTCGGGCGCACGAGGTCGCCATCCTGCGCGGTTACCATAGGGCGGAGGGCCGGATCTCTATTAAGTAGGAATTACTGTTAGCTTGTTCCAGGACTCCGAAACGAAGGAGGGGAAATGTGTACCCGTAAAACTACTTGAGTCTCGTCAAGCTGGTTGGCACCAACCACACGCGGGCCACGGGGTTGCGCATGCGGGGGCAACTCTTCCTCCTCGCCAGTATATTTAGGCTTTGGGAGGGACTTGAAAAGTCCTGACGCGAGAGAAGCCATCGTGACACTTGGAAGCGACGTAGAAGCTGCCAAGTCAGATGGTTGAATAAGTGTGGTGAAGATCTCGAGGTGATGTGCTTGGCTTTTGCGGAATTGCGCTAGAGGTGTATTAGGCTTGCCGTAAATGACTTTAAGATAGGCACATTCAGACCCACCATGATTGAAGAGCTTGAACATAAATCAGCCATGAAATTACACGTCATTCTTTCATATAATTGGGATCAGATTTCACTAATTTTAAATTTTACAATGCTTTATGTTCATTCAATTGGTCTGTGCCCCAACTGTAAAGATAACAACATGAGCAGAGAATGCTGTGTGGCGACTGTCGTTCAGCCCCCCTCCCAAAATGCAATAGAAATACAAAGACGAATGATTACAACCCAGGGAATTATATGCCTAATGGGTCATAATACACTTAAAGAGACACCATATGTGTACGCATGGGGCAAGCAAAGCCCTCCTTATCGCCAACATCTACAAAGTGTTCGCGGCCCTGGAAGGTGTACCAGACCCTTAGGCGTTTTGGGAGCAGAGGCGCCGGGTCATGAAATCCGATGATTTTGAACTATGGAATCAATATCAGTTTCTCTTCCCTATATCGAATGAGGGTTTAAGGAGTTGAACTTACTTTGACTGTGTTCTCAGGGATCACCAACTGAGCTCGATCAACCAATGCGGCCACCGGAATGGTCACATCAATAAGGCGAGCGTCGGGGAATTTGGCCCTTAATTTCTTGTGCATTGTAGGAACATACCCATATTCAGCCTTGGTAATAACAAGACCCTCTTGTACCTCTTCTCGGGCCTGGCGTCTTTGCACTTGATCAGCCATGAGCTCAATAGCTTCAAGGCTCTCTGCTCTTTTCTGGGGAATAAGCTTCTTCAATTCCCTGTGGCGATTTGCCGCAGCTTGTCGTCGTTTCTTTCGATCGCGAGGCCGTATAATTCCAAATTCAATTGCGCAGTATGCCAACCAGGGAACAACAGTGGCCAACAATGCAGCATCATGGTTAGCCTCCTTTGCAGGACAAAGAATGATCGGTATTTTGACATTCTGACCAAGTCGGCTCCAGGAGACAGACATATGCACGCCCTGGTGTGCAAGGCCAACACCTAGCCCAACTTTAGTATATTCACCAATTCGCCTGACTCCTTGTACTGTCCAGCTAATTTGAAGATCCGGAGTAACAGAAGTCATAACCTCAAGTCGTACGGCACGGGCTTCGTCCATTTTTTGCATGGGGAAATATCCCTCACTGCTCCACTCAGATCTGACAGGGTCGTCAGATGGCTTTCCAGAGAACAAATTTCGTCCGTATTTAAGAACAATACTTGCCCCGTAGGGAGAGACTGCTAATTGGGTTGTCCAGGACTCTGCAGCACGGTCAATGGTTTGCTGTTTCTGAAGAAGTTCCCGTAACTCTTCATCCTCTTCATCTTCCTCGTCGACGCTGATCATTTTCCCAGCATTTTTAGGCATCGAGACCAGACCAATAAGAAAGCTACCGGGGTCGAATTCGGAGGCAAACATGGTATCAGCACCCATTCCAAGGGACGTGAAGCGATCCCGTAAGAATTCAGGCCACTGCCATGCACCACTCGACCATGCGCAGACTGCAACCTTCCTCGAGGCGATTTCTTTTGATGTCTGGAAGTCAAATGAAGGGGGTGCCTCAAATAGCGAAGATTTGACGGTGCTACTAGCGGTGACTGAAATTGGCCTAACACCGGAGACCGGTTGCAAATTACGAGCAATTGTCGTTTTCAGGGCTCTTTCAGGAAGAAGAATTCCCTCCATCAAGACTGTTGAATCGCGAAAGAACGTGAAGGGGCGCCAGCTCCAGATCCCTTTCGTTCCAGCCAGTGCTCTCAAGTTGGGAGTAATAGTCGCACTGAGATTAAGGTCTTTGGCGGCCAGAAAACGTGGACCGTCAACCTAGAAGTTGGGTTAGCATCAAAAAGGGGGTTAAAAAAAAAGAAGAAGACGCATAGCTTAACAGGAGACTGACATCCACTTGAACCATTTCGTCGTGGTCTTCGTATGTAACATAGTAGGGTTGTTTTTGGCGAACAACACCGCCGTTAATACCAGCGTTAAGGCTAATTTCAACAGGGTTTTCCACTTCCTCTAGCTCATTATTTGCTGAAGGCTGATCTTGACCTTGGTCCTTACTCTCATCTTCATCGCTATCCTCTTTTCTAGTCATGAACTCAGGCAGAGGTAATGGGGCTCTGAACTCATAAGTTGCGCCGAATACGTTGATGCGCGCCGACGGTATTCCGATTTCTATATCGTCGTCTTCATCCACTCTTATCGTATCCTGTGCGTTGATTCCAAGGATGATGCTTCCCTTATGGTATCCAAGATCCTTTGTCAGATAACGAACAACTGGCCATGACGACACGTCATCAGTTCATGAAGCTTACCTTAGCTCCAACTAAGCTTTCTATAGCTTTGCGCTCCCGTTTTTTCATGGTTTTCAGGAACCATTGACGGAATTCCTCGGGCGCCATTGCCTTAACCCCGACTTCCTGTTTCTGTGCCTCCCCTGCACGCCCCATTGCGCCGTGGTGGGCCCATTCTTGCCTGACTCCCTCGGCTCCCAGTAAATCGTAAACTATGCGCTTTTTAGGATCGATGAGCGCATCGTAGGCAGTTTGTATCCGATTGAAATGTTGTCTAGCGGCTTCGCGGAGGTGCGACGGTTGTTTATCCGGATGGAAGCTGAGGGACAGGTTGCGATATGCTGAGCGAATGTCGGCTTCAGTCGGAGGGGGCTTCTGCGAAAGACCGAGCAAGGCGTAATAGTCGTCTTCTTCGGGGTACACGTCTGCGATCATGCTGTAATCTGCATCCAGTCCATCATCTTCCAGGTTCGCGCCAAAGCTCCGAGCCGCTCTGACGTCGGTCTGGTCAGCAGGGAACGCCATCACTGCTTGCTACCTTGCTGCTTCCAATGATCGAGTATTAAATGTGGCACAGCTCCATAGTATCTGGCTCATGCAAGAGAAAATGAGTGGTGTGACCTGGGGGATGTGAAGTCCCATCGGAGAAACTTTCCGATCTCCGCAGGCCCCGCAGAGCGAAGGGATAAATTAAGCCCAAAATGGACCCGATTGACAAGGAAAAAAAAGAAAATGCCGGGGGACCAGAGCATAAATGAGCTTACACAAGGTGTGGGATAGGTTAAATTCACATATTGCATGGATATAGAGCCCCTTCTCGATGAGGTGCGCTGCAACAGACAAACAATAAAGATACAGAGTGAGGAAGGTTATTGATGCCTGAGGCATAACAAGGCAATGAACAACCTTAGAAGCATTAATCGGTTACCCATGTTAATGGGGTTACCACACTCTACATGCATGATGAAGAGGCAATCAATAGCTTTGAAATAATTCCTACTCTAAACAGCCTTGACCCTTGGTTCGCCTAGCGAATGCCGTATGGTTGTTTGGGCCCAAAAAGTATTAGTAGGTGTAGGTATCCCGCAATGGGTTTCGATCAAAAGAATTGGCACAAGCACGGTGAATCCACGGTTGCACGATGCCCTTTATTGGAAAATAAGACCAACACTTCTGAGGTAAATTTCCCATCAACAATCCGAGTTGAAAGGGTAAAATCGACTAATTCAAGGCGGGTCCGGAGGATGCGGTGGAGAATAAGTGCAGAGCCTCATCACCCCCGATTGCAATCAACATTTGAACACTAAATTCCCCGCATATAGCACACCTCACCTTACGCCAACAACGAGCCGGCATGGAGAGCTCACTCAGTCTCAAACACTTGGGTGAAAAGCCCCCTGTCTTCAAAATCAATCTTAGCCTTCCTCCAGCCGAACGATATGTCTCCCTAGCAACGCTCTATCGCGACAGGATGCGATCCCTACGAGGGATCTTTGATGAGCTGATTGCATCCATATCTCCCAGAATACCAGTCAAATGCATCCATAGTCTTGCATGGTTGTGTCTGCGCAGGCTTCATTCCAACGAAGAAACCCAAGAGCTACGTGGGATCAGCCAGGCCACGGATATTGACATGTACCTTCTCATCTGTCTGAATACAGTCCTTGATCTACTCATGGGCTGCACGAGTGGTGGGGCACGAGTCAAGTCAAGCTTATTGAAGACTAAAATGTTGCATTTCCGAACTCTTGACTGGGGCATGGACCCGCTACGCGACTTGATTGTTCAGCTGGAGTTTGTTCGAGATCTCGACCCAGACAAGGTCCTAGCGACAAGTATCACATATGCAGGCTTCGTAGGCATGCTCACAGGTGTGAGGAAGAACTTAAGCGCATCGCTTAATTTCAGGCCTGTTCATGATACCTCGCAGAACTTTGCGTTTTACGCAAATCACCTCTTTGTACTTCTTGGGTTGCGGCAGTCTGTCTCTTCACTAGTACGCCAGTGCATATTGCTTCCATCAGTTGATGATGAGGAAAGGTCAAGATTTTCAACGTTGGCCGAAATTGTTGCCAGTGTTCCCAGCATGGCTACGACAGCGGCATACTTGATATTCTCTGATGGATCAAGGACAGTAACCATGGAGAAAGATCATCGGACAGCAATTCTCCGGTCCTCATCATCATTTATTGTCGCCACGAATCACGATCAAGGATCCGATCATACAAAAGTTGCTATTGCAAAACGACAGAATAATCTGGGTTTATCCCTAATCTCATCAGATGCACAGGATATGACAGACCTGATTGAAGATAGCAACGAGCGACTTGACTGTATGCAAAAGAGATGGGAACGTGAAGTTCGGGAGCAGAATAAGCGCTCACAACGAGGACCTACTTTTAAAGAAAACCAACCTCTTGTTAATTCATCACGATCACGCTCCTCGGCAAGACTGAGAAAAATACGTGAAGCAGAGGAAAGAGTAGCTGAAACCGATCGGAAGCGACTCGCAGCTGTGGATTTGGATGATGACACGGACATCTCAATCACGAAAGCCCAGGTTGTAGACTGGCTCACTACTTTTCCGGTCGTGAACGAAACTACACATTATGCTACTATCATGGACCCCTCCGTGGGTAAGCTGTCATGGGTTAGACGATATGACGAATGGGATGACGAATGATGGGCTGTCTTCAAGGTTTGTTGACACAACGTGACCCTTCTTAAGATCTATCAAATTCTCATAGGAATGCCAGACAACTCTCTAAAATATTTTCAACCCTAAATAAACACTAGTAGTCCCTACGTTCTGATTTGTCCAATGGTTCTTAGCACTCGAGTGCTTAAGATAGCGTGAGAAATGTAGGAGCAAGGCCCCAGCAGGATTAGCCGTATTGACACTATGACCTGCGACTTCATTGAGCTGGAATTTAATACAAAATGCCCAAGTGGTGAAAAGGTCCATTGACCGAGAAGCAATAGGACCTGCCAAAATGATATTGTAATACAAGGCGAAAGCGCGTGCAATCATCTCATGCTCAAGTTCGTTGTCAAGGAACTTGAAATGAAGCAAGCACCCACCAGAAATAGATACCATCACGTCGTTAATAAAAAACATTCAGAATGAGATGCAAACCGAAATTTTCCCTCTACAATGCTATCAATTGAAAAAAAGAACAAAGCCGCCGCCCATTTTGATGTATAATTTTCGAAACAAATATGACATGTGAAGGAAAATTGAGGCTATTTTCAAATGTCCTTGAGCCAGATGATGTTGTGCTCAGTGATAGCTGTTTCATCGACTCGCATAGCATTGAGAAGCATCTCCTTGGGCATCGAGCCATAAAATAAATCCTCGTCAAGAGCACTGGGGGGATGATACGATGATGCATCTGTATGTGCTTTTGTTTCGAGGGAAGGAGCATCAACGACAAAGCCGATCTTATCTTGAATTCGACTTCGGTCATTCAAATAATCAGCCATCAGATTGAGCCGCCTATGAATAGGTTTCACCAAGCCCGATGAGCTATCCCAGTGACGGGCCAAAAGCTGAACCACATTAAGGGCACCACTGATCAGGGGCACGCAATCCGACAGTTCCGTAACTAACCCAGCGGCACTGAGTATATCCACAGCAGACAGAATGACGTAGCCTATGAATGGGCTGAGGAGTGTTGTATTAAGTCCAGGCATGTCTGTATTTGATCTGGTGGACTGGACGGTAATGTATGGCATGATTGTTAATGCAATCCTGAGACATTCCACAGCATGATATCGTGCCCGATGGATATATTGCACCAGTATGTCGGGTCTCAGTGCAGAGTATCGGGCGTGTCTATAAAGCTTCATTAAGGTTGCATGGTAAAAAGTGTGAATCGAAATCAATGTGTCTGCCTTCTTTGCTTGGGCAGCTCGCTCAACATTAGCAGCAGACATAAGCAAATCCTCTGGAAGATGCTTAATCCATTCTTCGGTTCGGTGGGTGATAATCGAGTGGAAGTCCTCGGCAAGTCGAACGTAGCCTTCCATTGGCGTGTGTGCGAGACGAAAGACGTTTAGGGAAACATCTCCCCAGATTGCCATGATATGCACCAAGAATGCCATCGGGCTGAGTATAGATCGGTGATCATCCACAGTACTACTAGGTGTCTGGTTGAGAAGAGGCTGAAAATAGGGCGCTGTCGCATATTGTTGTGCCTCGTATATGTCTTCATGGCAAGGGAGTCGGATCAACGCTGCCTCTGACGAGATAAAATTTGAGGATGCTGAGAAGAGGCTTGAGACACGATCCAATATAAAGGCAACCCAGTATGTTCGCCGGCGACATTCGATTAACGCCTGTGGATGCAACCCATAATCACAAATTTGACTTTGGTCTATGACAACTCCGCCAGATTCAACGTTATATCGTAATCCACTGACTGCTCGTCCTGCAGCCCCGATCGAGTCCCACGATCTAGCTAAAAACCCTGTCGCATAGTACAAAAGACTCATGATGATATGACTCTGGGCAACTTGCAAACACAACACATGCTGAGTTTTCAGAATGGCAAAACGTGCGACTTGGGCATAGCGTTTCAATGCCCCAAGCCTGTCGGGCCGTTCTGAGAAGATAGAACCCAGTGCCAACATTGCATATAACAGCATTCTGTCTTCGGCGGACTTTGTACGACAGGACTTCAACCACACGACAAATCGGGCATGAGGAAATATATGATACAGTCCAGCGTTGATTGACGACATGTAAGACTCGATATAGTGCATCGTCATCTCTGGGTCACTCTCATACGGATCTCTACTCCACAGGGCAGCCAGTGGATCTTCCGGGTTGATGTCCCCAAGCTCCCCAAAGATATCGGAATACTCAGATCGGTTCATATCTGTATAATCACTTATTCTCACAATCCCATCATCACCAGCCGCAAAGGCGCGTGGGGATCTGTACATACGGGACCTGTACAGTCTTTCTGCATCGGACATGGGATCATATGTGCCTTCAGTCATAGATGGGGTTTGAAGAGGTCCCTCGGAAAGCGGGGAATAGCCACTGGTGCCCGGAAGAGAAGTAGCACTGTTTGAGGCACGAGGCATGTTGTATATTGAGCTCGGAGCCTCAGAAGTGTGAGGGTCTGGGGATAAAGTCTCGCTCGCATCATATCTACTCGACGGCCCTGCTGAGTGAGACCCTCTGAGAGACGATCGACTGCCTCGAGGCCTTCCAGGACGTTAGCACATATTCTGTTTACAAGATTCGTTGATAACTGGCTTAATAGTAGGACGAAAACTTACGCACTCTCAAACCTGCATTCGCGCCCAGACTTTTGACACTGATCACATTTGGGTAGGTTCGGATGGCATTTTATCTTCTTTTCTCTGCACGTGAGACAAGCTTGTGCAAGGCGCTTCCTTGGCTTCCCTGCCTTGGTGACTCCCCAATTAGCATTAACTGGGACTCCATCGATTAACTTTGGAACATGTGTTCCATTTGCATAGACGTAGCAAATGCCCTCCCCCTCAATGTAGCGTTCATCAACCACATGCGGAAGCATAGATTGGCCTTTCGTTCGGCTTCCACTCTCTGGGGATGAGAGATCCCCTACGCTGAGGGGTGGTTCATGATATGGTGCACCATGATAAGGCAACTGACTATGCGGAAAGGAAGCTGAAGACGGGTCACTTCGAGTCATCGCATGTTTTGCATCTCGAGGGCTATGTATAGCGACTTGTGATAAGGGAGGAAGTGTACCACTCTGCGGCTGCGGGAAAGATTCCGATCGCCCTTTCTTATCTGCGGGCAGAATTGGACTTATCGGCGAAATGTGAGTCGGGTCATGCTGGCGAAAAGGATACGTGTATTCACGTTGGTCGATAGCGGGTGTGGCTGTCCCAAATGATTGATGGTACGAAGGAGGTGATGTTGGACCAGTAACAGGAGTCAAAAGATGTCGCACAGAAGGTAGCTGCTCTGTTCTCTGAGACTGTAAGTGAGGAGCTGACTCTACAGATGCTGTATCTTTCCCCTGCTCCGTTGTCTCACCATGTGAGCGCTGTCGTAAGAACGGGTCTGTTCCGAATTGCGAATTTGCTGGCGCACGTGGAGGTGGAAGCTGGTATGGGCTTTCCCCAGAATCTGATCTCTTAGCTGGTCACTTTTTGGAAGCATCTTCACAAAATGAAGGGTAGATTTGGGGGACATACGACCAAAAGGACCAACAGGGTAGCCTGACATGACAGGCTTGTGAACCAAAAAGTTGTGGAGTCGAGAATTAAACGTGCAAGACGTCAGCATTTACATGAACCTAAAGAAATTCCAAGTTTTGTAGAATCTGAAGGCAGTGGTTTCTCTCCATGAACAGTGTAAGCACCATGTATAGACCTTGGTGATTCGGCTCGATACTCCCTTGGTCCACAGGTCTTCTCAGTGCTTTAGTGGATCCAAAAAATGGGTATTGAAGTAAAGACGATCAATGCTATATCTTTTGAGACGGAGTTAGTAAGTGAGTCTCAGTCGGTTCTTGAAACGCGCATCATAGATCTTTTCGACTCACCAATGCGTTCCAATTGAGTCAAACGTTTTGTCAAACAAACGTGTTCAAGATTAAAAAACTGGGATAAACGCGAAAGTTGGGTTCAGTTGACGCAATGAAGACACATTCAAGCCTGTAGGCGAAACTCGTCCCAATTATTCAACGATAGCAATGGAAACTTCAATGCATGAAGCCAAGTAAATTGCCCAGTCCGTGGCCAAAAAGAAAACGAATCCGTGGATGTCGGAGTGCGGTGTCAACGCCGTTGCCTATAACGCCCGGTGACACTGAGACAAGTAAATACCAAGTGTGATTTAGAAGAGCATTCCGCAATCGGTGTTAAGGATCATGATATTATGTGCATGTTCATGATACTAGGGTAGCTGCAGGATCCCAGTTGGTGGCATAGGCGTCACGGCGATGATTCGGCGAGACAAACATCAATTAACCCCAAAGGTCGCGGGAATCGGTCCGATCTATTGAGATAAGAAGCCCCGCAGTGATAGGTAGAAGTATGACAGATTGTCTGCAGCGAAAGTGTTGACGAGGGGAGAATATGGTGGTCTCTTCAAATTAAAGCGTTGCCAACAAAACTAGTCAATAAAGGATGCTGCATGTGCCGAACGGATCGACGGGATCGAGGGCCTCCTCTCGGAAATGACAACGGAATAGAAAAAGGTTAGGAAAAAAATTAAAGCTGTTCCGACGATTTTCGAAGACGCAATCCTCGATCCAGGCGCCGTTGGTGGGACACGGCTTGACTGTACTGGGGAAATACCCTGGTCGTGTGCGTCGCTTGCCACTGGCTAGTGCAGGGTATGGGAATAATAAGACGCTAAAGTAGAGTCCTCCGCGACCAAATCAACACACTAACAACAAAATCAATAGAAGGTGGGCTGCTACCCCACGAGCTGCCAGCAAGTTTGCTCCGGTCGTTGGAATCTATGGTCGGAATCAACCCTTGGCAGTCTTTTCCTCCCCCCTACAAACAGTAAGGCTGAACGCGAATCCCTCGTGGGAGGAAATGGCTCCAGAACTAAAAGCGGGAGGGAAGAAGGAAAGAAAAAAGGAAAGAAACAAAAATAGAAGAGGAGGAGGAATAGAGATCAGCCAAGTTGAAGATGGATCAAAAAGGGAGGGAGGGGTTCAACCACGATGCTTCAGAAAAGGACCAAGCAAAGACCGTTTGTATTCCAGGTACTCCATACATGATAATTACCTAGGGTACCGCTCAAAAGTACTCGGGATACAACGAACAAATTTTATGATTTTTAATTTAGCTACTACCTAACGGGCAACCATACGATCGACGAGAAGTGGAATCGGTCTATACTCTTCTGGGCTGCCCCGTCTGCGCAGATAAAATTCTCGAAGGTCCAAATTGCCCCAAAAATATGGGAAAAAAAAAAAAGAAAGAAAAAAAAGGATTTCTCGATAAATTAAAACACTCAAAAATTACATAAATCATGCTCCAACCAATTCGGCCCTCCTCTAAAAATCGTGAACAGCTGGACCCCTCCGTTTGCTTCCAGTCCTCCTATTCCTCCTATGGACTTTGGCCTGCAGGAGGCTCTCCTTGGTCCAAGCCACACGGTCAACACCCGAGAGAATAGTAACATGAGCATCGATGTTTCTGATTTTCTATAGGACCATCGGAGAAATGGACAATCCGTTTTTAAAAAAAAAAAAAAATAGACTGGAATTGGAGGGGGGAAAAAAAGAAAAAGAAAAAAGAATCCATTTACAGAATTAAATAATTAAATAATATTCTTAAAAGATCGATTGAGGTCATATCTTATACACTACACGACTCTAAGTGGATACCCCCCGACGCCGTTCCACTACGATTAAATATTCGGCATTTTGGTTCTCGTCGTTGATATCGGATCACCAATTATGAAGGCGTGCTGTCGTAATCTTGGACCGAACCCGCCGGCAATTGAAACACACTGCCGTGCGAACCCACGCGGTGGAGAGAATCCAATGTATCGACATGTCTTTACTTTGAGACTCACTCAGAGTGGAGAGAAGGGGGTAAAGAAAACCCGCGGACCCCCCCTGGGGTTCGTCCGGGCTACCTAACCAAGCTCCTCCACCTGTCCGCTGCATCCTTATATTAATTGACGAATCCTCCACAAGGATCAAGGATGTAAGCGTTCGGGATGAGACATGGAATCGAACAGACCTCGGAATCTTCTGATCGACTCCCTCCCATTCCTACACGGTCTAAGATTAATGTACTTTGTATTACCACGGCCCATAGAGCCCAACAAAAAATTGAAAACAAATGATTTCGTGACCAGTCTCATGCTCCATGATACCTTGACCTTGTCGATGTACAGTATAGTAGCCTTACACCCAATGAATGAGAAGGTTTTCGGGATTTGCTGGTCGCGATCTCCTCGTACCAGTGTCTTGCTACTCTTCGTGTACCCCCCACAACCTTCAACGGAACAATATGTTACTTCAAACCAATTGCGAGCGTCCAAGCTCTCTCATCGGCTGAGGCAACGCTTTCCGCGGCTGTATCTCAGGAACTCAATGTTTTCCGACAGGGTAGGAAGCTTGGTTTATGCCTGAAACATCATGTGTACAGAATCACGGCCGTGAATATTCTCCTGGTGGATCATGGTGATTTCGGCCGACGGTGGCGCGGGCGACTAGATGCCTAGTCAGGCAAATCCTCCTTGGGCCCATTGTCGGGGCCGCAGGGCTTATCGCTCTTTTGGACAGCGCTCAGTGCGAAGATCGCTGGATCGTGTGGTCGTGCAGGTGGACCGTGTGGACACCGATTTCCAATTTTTGCGCCGGACCCTCGCTTGATTTGGATGGATTAGTCTGCGCATTCTCCATGATTTTGGTCTTCTTTCGGCGTTCTTGAACATAATGGATTAATCTGTATTATTTTCTGAGTGGTTACTTTACCCCGAAGACTGTAGACAACGTGTCGGGACTTGATCCTCGGTTGAATCGGTTAATGCTGATTGCTGAATATTGGTTCGCGAATCCACTTGGTTTTACATGCTCGGCGGAAGATACCTAGGCTGGCATGTGCAGATTTTGCGCACCGTTATGTGACTCCGATATGTACAATCCCAATTCATAATGTGAGATATTTCCATCGAATGTACTATGTAGCACTACAGTACTAGTGGTAGTCGACACTGCAGGCTAACACGGGGAGGCGAATTACCATCGTGTGGTTGACAAAAAAAAAAAAAAAAACGATGTATCAAATCTTACTGTCGCGAAGGAACAAACCATGCAGCTCTGTTGGGGTCGAGATCCAACGTGTTTTTCCCCGTCTACTCCGAACGGACTAGACAATCTCTTCTCTCTTTTCATTATCCAGGAACCCTGGTCTTCCAAGCCTCCCTTGTACCCAATAGGCCCGCATGGACAACCTCAAACCCCACTATGCACATTTCACTACTTCGTACCCCAACGGCGATGCACTCCAGAGTTGACCACGTATTTGTCTCAAATGCATGGCGATCTGATTGATCTGCACGCCGTCATTCAGGATCGCCATCCATTTGGTGCTCAAGCCCCCCTGCACTTCCTGTTTATGGTATCGCGCCAAAATTAAACGAGATCATTTAAGCCCCAAACAATAATTCATAAGAAAAAGAAATTTTTAAACCAAATTTACGAAATTTAAAGTGTTTACTAGAACAGAGCTGCACCTCCAAATTGTTTCGGTTATCGGGTCTTAGAGATGTCAGCTCTTCCAACCCGGCATTTACAAATAGAGTCTGTCCTTGTCCTATCCGGTATCTCCACCCGAAAGACCTCGCAAGCTCTCACTCACCCCGGTTAGTTTCATGACACATCATTGGCCGGTATATCCACTGGCCCAGTTTTCTCCGAACCAATACCGACCATCACCTTGGGGCCTGACTTTAAACCAAGCCCTTCTCCATTCGAGCCAGCGGATGCTTTCTCTTTGAGCAAATAAATGCTGAGACACTGTCTACGACAAGGGAACCCACTTGTTTATCGTGTTGACGGCGCTCGGAACAGTTTTAGGTTTTTTTCACTCTATTCAACCTGGTCGATCCCTGCTCTGTACCCCCGACACCCGAGGTTCGTAGCTGTGTACTCTTTTGTTGTGGTGATGTACCCGGTCCTTAGAAGGACACGAATCACAGAACTGGCTTCTGTAACTGTATGCTAATAAAAGATTGAATTGACCTTCAATCCAATTTGACAGTAACACGCCACATGCACTCTTCTGCTAGGGCCAAATCCTCCTCGGCCATAAATTAAGACAAGGATAGTTTAATACCTACCTAAGTTTTAGCCGCGCCGTGATTGGAGAGTGCCCTCCTACCATAAATAAAGGTTCATGAGATTAATTTAAATCAATATAAGATCTGTGCCCCATAGGTCCGGAGGGATAGACCATGCCTGGTTCCTGGACTACCATAGCCGCTACTACTGTACTGCAACTCTACTACTGCATGCCGGGGTCATGGTAGACCACAATATGTTTTGCATCGTCCGTGCTCCCTCCACAGATTCTGGAGTCGCATCGGATTGATTCCCGGTGGTAGTGTCATTGACTCAAGTGCTCTGTGCCGCCCCTGAACCGAATTCGTGTTAGGTGAGACATCCACAGGGCCATCCTGTACATAGCAAATCGTTGACTGAGGATCTGCAAATGGAGACTTTCCCTATTATGAGCAAGATTCAATTTCCACCTAATCAGTCGTTACGACGGAGTACATACAGGTGTTTTATTCCAATTTCTTCTAGATGGTTTTTATTGGTTCGTCTTTTTTCTTTTTTTTTTTTCTTTTTTTTTTCCAGAAGAGAACTAAATGTCATAATAATAAATCCATACTTATTTGGGTTTTCTTCTAATTTGTGACTTTCGTTTTCTTGCAGAGGGGAAAAAATTAAGATCATTACAAGAGGGCGGCTCATAATTTAACCTGTGATATTGCGATAATTGCTGACCAACGGGCATCCCTCTACCTACTTAAGTACCGTATCCATCGTACAGAACATCCATTGACAGATGTACATGTGTTCAAATAGATTAAACCATAATCTCCAACCCGGTTGATCCTGTCGGGAGACAAGGGAACCCGTGGCCATCAAGCCAGCTGTTCTCAAAGTCTCACCGGCTGACGCCCTAGATCGGAGCAGAAAATTTCTCCGACGTTGTCTCATCAAAGACCACAAAGTGGCTTCCGAAAGGATCTCGGTTAATCCTGGTACCTGATTCAGGTTGCATTCTAGGCAAAGCCTACGCGTGGATCGTCCTTTGCATCCGGCTCCGGTTACGATATTAACTCATAATGTAGTGGACTCGCTAGAGAAAAAACCCGCCCGTTGCAACTGTGCATCTTTTACGCTTTCACGAGCGGGTTATACCGACGATCTCCATCGTGACTGGCAATCCTCCGTGACAATAAATAAATAAATAAAAATACTAGAAAATTATGAGGGGAAAAAAAAAAAAAAAAAAAAACTCAAAATTGACGGCTCCGGGCACTCACTAGATTGGTCTTTGTGTCATCCTATAGCAAGCCCCAAAGTCAATTCTCAAAATCTCCGGTAGTGTTGAGATCCCGGCTCCCGGCTTTGGCATTTGGCAAGTCGACCCAGCAGTAACCTTAGCATCTTCGCACGATACGCGGAAAGTCCGCGCCGCCCGAGAACTGACGTACATCATGCTCCACCTCGGCCTAATCAGGCTCCTCCGTCCTGGGTACTATCAGCCGTGGACCCTGACGGCAGTTCTTGGCGTGAATTTATGTTTGTGATCTTCGTCGCTTGGACACTGTTCGGTTCGAGATTTCCAAGTAGCAGCCTTCGTGCGCGTCTGTGCCCTGATTCTATTCAAGAAGAAAAGAATGTAGCATGAGTCTTTCCGATGGTAGCAAATACTCTGAATACAGCCTTGGGAGATAGATCTGTGCGTTTTAACCCCGTCAACACCCTCGACATGGAGCAATATCTCGTCATATTAGATCATCCATGGATAGATGGCGGGCCGGTATCATATCGTAAGATCCTAAATCCCGGTATTGGTATTGTTTTTTCAAGGCACCAAGGTTCTACATCTTGGCTCGCTCGTAAGTAAGGTTCTGATTTCTTCAGGTATGCTCCCGAGGTTCGAAATGAGTAGTAATGTAGTATGGAGCGCTCCGTGTATGCATTGTCTCCTCAAATGATCTGCACTATGCACCTGCTACGTAGGTACAAGCTCGAAATCAAATAAGTACCATCACACATCAATCCTGGCAACCGGCGCCTGCCGCCAAAGTTAAATAAATTGAGCTTCTAGAAGAAAGAATGTGAACCTTGGAGCTAAATCGAGTTAAGCGAACCAAATAAGATTTTGCCATGACCTGCTGCTCTTCCCTAATTAAAACATAGCTCGATCGGTTAAACCAGGATATACTGCTTCAGCCTCAAGGCGCCAATGTTTATTTCCGATCTTCGCACTCCGTGTATAGCCCGTCTGGATCATCGACCATTTCCGTATTTTGACAGGTTGCAGCTATAGGTACAAACATCTAATTTCCGAGTGGATCAGGTCAACGGAGTCCGCCTAGTTTAGCCTGTCTTGAAATTTTCACCTTGCAGATTTTGTACTAATCTAATTAGCACGACACGGCTCCAGCTGCATTTGCCTCCAAAATTGCGGCATATGTAGAAATGCCTCCGTGAGACCTAGGCATTGATGATGGTTCTCCTGCATGTGATCAGGGTGGGGGTTCTTACATGTAGCATGTGTACTAGACAACATTTGAACGTCAGGGTCAACTACCATGATGGTGTCGTGCATACTACTACTAAGGAGTAGTAATGCCTAGTCAACGGACGGATCATACATACATAGTAGTATACATTAGACTCATGCACGGTCTCTACATAGAATGATTCAAGTTCGTGGGATTTGCCGAAAAAAAAAAAAAGTTCTCGTTTGAGCATGTAGCACTTGAGAGCTTGAATGTACTGTGCATGCATGTACATGCCCAAGTGTGCTATTCTTTATTGATCCATTGAATACTACCATATGTAGGTATCTCCCCTGCTAGGTACTACCTACTATATATATATCATATATACTGATCAGATTCCAACCTTGGAAGGTTCTAACTAGCCCTGGAGGTGCGTCGCAGCGTGAGGTGGATACTACCTAGGCACATGGATGTAGTAACTAAAATGCCGATGGGACGTTTGAACACCGTTAGCTCTCCTTGCATATTGCAGCTTGAAGTGGAGTCGCGAGGCCTTGGAGCATTCAATCATCATCATCCTCTGTGTGGCCGACACAAATCCTGCAATAATGTGTGCCCATCCATGGATGTACACACCATACATACCACTAAATCGATTGATTTTCTACCTACTACCTAGTATCTCAATTAAAATTGATCTAGGTATGGATATATTGTATCCAGCCCGGGCAAGACCTATTCAAAAATTGCTGAAATTCGGGCGATAGTAAAATACTTGCTAGTGGTGCATCATGATGTGCATTCATACTGTACTAGTAGTATGTAGCACGTAGTAGGATTTCCAAGGTTACTGAAGACATGACTCTAGTTTTACTAGTACCTCCCTGGAGGGCTCTGGTTGCCAAGGTGAATCAACCCGTTGCCGATATTCCAAGGAAGCTTCATTGCAGGACTGTGGGCTTTGAAAAAATCCCCGTAAAGCACGATCAACTTTATTCTCCCGGCCATCTGCTTGATGAGCTGTAGAACCCATCTCACCCATTAACTTGTGAGCTTCGAGGCCATCGGGGTATCAAGAAAACGGCGACCAAGTTCCTCGAAATCATATGCCAAAGACCGAGTACTATGTAGCAAAACGAACCAAGACATTCGACATACTTTCAGGGCAAACTATTGATACGATGCCAAACCCAATGGTGACCTTATTGGCTAGAGTGACAACCAATTGCGTGTAGGCCTGGAAAAGTCGAAGTGGCAGCTATATACTACAATTGCAAAGTTTACTGTACGACATACTTACCGTCTTAGCACTGGACTGCTGTGAGAATGCAATAGGATCAAAACGTAACCATCATGTATTATACTCCGAATCCAGAGCCAGGGGGTATTGCAAAAAGGCATTGATTCATTTTTGCTCTGAGACTACTACCATTTTTTCAAACATAAAGAACCGAAGGAAGCAACCGCTTATTCCTCAGACAGAGTGTTGATGAAAGTGGCGTTAGCGCGCTGGGGCTTGCCACCCTCAACAGACTGCTGACCAAGCTTCTGCTTGGAGTAAGCAGCAGCGTAAGGGTTGAGACGGAGCATGACCTGCTTGTTGCGGAGAGGGTTCTTCTTCTGGACGTTGGTGCGCTTGGTGCGGGCCTCACCCTTGGGGGCGCGGACAACGGACTGGATTTCAGAAGAGTTGATGAGACGGGCAAGGTCAGCGTTGGCAACGTTGCCAGCGGGCAGGAGGTAGTCCTTCTTGAGAGCAGAGGGGCTGGTGGTGGTGCCGTAGACCTTGTCAAGGGCCTCGAAAGCGGAGGAGGTCCAGACGATGAAGCGACCGAGGTGACCACCAGGGGCGAGCTGGAGGAGGTTGAGGGAGAAGACGGGGGAGGTCTCAACACCGGGGATGTTGCGGAAAGCACGGACGAGCTCCTTGCCGTCAACCTCGGGGTTGTAGACAACCAGAGGACCACGGCGCTGGCGGTGGCGGCGGTTACGGAGCTTACCCTTACCAGCACGCAGCTTGCGGGACTTGGTGACCTTGACGAGCTCCTCACCGGCACCGACAGCCTGGAGAAGGGCAATGGCGGCCTTGGTCTTGGTCAGGGCAGCGCCGGAGAAGGTCTTGGACTCAACGACGAGGGGAACCTCGGGGACGTTGGCGACACGGTGGCCACGGGCGAAAAGCAGGGAGGGGACGGAAGAAGCAGCCAGAGCGGAAGCAGTAGCGAAACGCTTCTGGTTCAGGTTGATCTTCTGGTGCCACTTGCGCCAGACCTTGGTGGGAGCGAACATACGACCGGAACGGCACTGGTTACCGAAGGCAGCCTGACCGGCACGGTGAGTACCACCACCAGAGACACGAGGAATACGAGCGACAGCACGACCTATTCAATTGAAGTTGCAAACGTTAGCCAATTGTTCCCTCCAAGCAATTGTGTCCGTTCCCGCCATAAAAAAAATCTTGCAATCCAACCCCACTTTTCATCATCTCGAAAAGATTCCCCATTCGCATCTTGAATCAAAGGATTTTTTTTTCGTGAAAACGTACCGGTACCCCAGGACTCAGCAGAGGTCTGCTCGCCAGCCTTCTCGCTGACAGCGTAGGGCTGACGCTTGTTCTTGGCCATTCCAGTGTGCACCTGCCTGTAGAGAAACCGTCAGCATTTCCACCTTGGATCTTAAATTTTTGTTCTTTGAGTCGTACTGGACGATATCCGGACGGATGGGCGCAGAGAAGACAGAGGGCAGGGTGTGGGTGGCCCCGGAGGCCTTGCCCTCAGCTGTGGCGATCGAGACGGTAGGGCGGGTGGCCATTGTTGTCGTTCGGTGTCGTTGGTGAGGTTGAAGATCAAGAGTCTCCCAGTATGGCCTGTCCTGTGGATTTTTTCGCTTACTGAGCTAAGCCCAGTCCGTGCGGGAGGGAACCCTAAGCCCTTACTGACCATATTAGGAATAGCGTCACCATGAACTGTTATGTAATCACATGACCCCACTTGGTCTTTCCTTTTCGGGTTTGTTGACATGCACTTTCGTGGAGAAGGTGCGATCCACCTCTCACTGGGCCACTGTTATTGAGCAGACTAAGAGCCGTGTTTAATCTTGTTGCGCTAATTTCTCTTACTTGCTGACGATCATTATCTATGGACGTTCCACTTGAGCAGAGACTCAGATGCCGTTCTTTCTCATCTATCAAGCCACAAGACCTATCCGCATATGATTCCAGATGTCGCAGTAAGCGAAAGCTGCCTACTCAGATTTAGAGAGCATATCAATAATTGAGAACCTGACAATCGGTCACATTGAATTTCATCAAAGCTCATGAGGTCGATCTCCCATATCTAAATATCATCTCCTAACATTTACAGGGTGAAAACGCAACATGGTGTACCAGAAGAATTGAAAAGGGTCCGTCCTAGGGCGCCTATCTAGGTTGGAAACGAAGTGAATGAAAAAGAAAAAGAAAATGCAATCAAGAAATTCCATATGATGATGGGATGCTTCCAGGAAGCAGTGAAGTCAACAACTGAACCAGCAGTTGCTAAATCTATGCGTGATGAGGGGCTCCAAGGGCACGCTTGCGGAAACGCAGCTCCGAAATAGCACGAGCCTTCTTACTGGCAACCACCGACAGCTCTGAAGTTTTACCGGAGGTACATTCAGTGCCAGATGCCATTTGCTGAGCGACAGTCCAAACACCATTTGCACAACGCTGGAACGAGGTACCGGCAATACAGTTCCATTCGCCCTCGGGACTGCATGAGCCACTCAGGGTACCGGCGCTAGACGTGGTGCTGCCGGATGGTGCAGCTGGGCCGACAGAGGTGGAGGAAGGTCCGGGCTGAGGAGGGGAGGGCTCATTTGTAGGAGCTGCAGTAGCAGATGCAACGGGTGCAGGGGCTTCGCTAGAGGAAGGAGCACTGGTTACTGCCGCAGCAGTTGAGGTCGAGCTTGAATCCGAACCAGAGTTGGAACCAGAGGCGGTATCTCCCGAGCCGGCAAATTTAGCAGTACCAGTGCAAGCTGTAGAGCCCTCTTTAGCCAGGTTGGCAGCTTCACCAAGGTACTCGACATCGTCACCAGGCTGAGGGAAACGGATATCAACACCCTCAGAGGTAGTGCAACCGTTGACATTGGCAACAAACATCGGCGGGAAGTTGGCAGAGCGCTTTGCAACGGCTTTGGTCTCAACATCCTCAGATCTTTTAGAGGAGCCACTCTTCACAGTGACCGGAGCGCAGTTCATGTACATCTCACGGTTGCCAATGCGGTTGAACCAGGTCCATGCCAGAGTGTATTTTCCAGCATCAATACCCTCGGGGATGGTGAAGTTGAAGGTGTATGGATCGACCATGGTAGAACCACCGGAGAGGTTGCCATCGACATTAGCTGGGCAACCACCTTCAAACGACTTGATCACCTGCCACTCGGTATCCTTTGAAGGAGTTAGATCCGTGGTCAAACTGATCTGGCAAGAACCTCCACCATGGGTGGCACTCCCTTCGAAGGTCAGAGGCTGACTCTCTCCGATAACCATAACATTCTGCTCGGAGACCTCGTATGTGTTTGAACGGAGCTTGCAAGGGAAGTCACTGCCATCGGCGGCCAGAGGTGCATTTGTGAGTGTATCCTTGCCGTAAGGGACAGGCTTGCTCATGATCATGTGGGTATGGGCCACGGAGGCGCTGAGCGTAGCAACGAGTAGCGATTTGGCGTACATTTTGTGACTAAAAAGACAACTTTTACGGGGTGTTTGGCTCGACAAGATTCTCAATTGTTCCAAGACCTAATCCGTACCAGACGAATTGGATTGAGCTGAAAAGGATTGGATACTCGCGAGAGTAGAAGAAGATCAAAAAAACCTGGACTGGTAAGTCAGCAATGGAAGTGATGGAAAGCATGCAACGGTCCCAATTATATAGTGAATTAGCTCCAGTGGAGAGTTTTGATTCAACAGATATGGACAAGGCAGACACAACCCTAAGGCCGCGATCGTTACCCGTCACTGCCTTGGATGGGACCAAACGAAGGGTATAGAGTGAATAAAGAGCAACATACAGCTGTAGCAGACTGAGTCAGGCTGAATCAAACAAGAAATGGTCAAATTCTTTGACTTTTCGACTTGCTCCAAACAAGCTGACTTTTGGTAGATTTGTAGAGGCAGTGAAATTTCCAAAGGAAAGGAATGTCGCAGTCTCTTGCCACAGGCAAAGGCAAATGCGTATACAAGGAGAGAAATAAAGACAGGGCTAGCCTGTTCGGTATCAAACCGTGAAATGAAGGAGTGAAGACTCAAAAGAGTGAGAAGAGAAGATGTCAAGATGCACGAGAGAGAGAGAGAAAAAAAAAATCTTGCATACGCGCTGAAAGATCTTATATACCCGCCGTGAAGTCTCTTCATGCAGCATCAAGGTGTGACCCTTTTTCCCGACAGACCCTGAATAAACGACCCAGTCAAAGTGCACCCACTGCAATCAATCGGATACTTCCAAAGTTTGATCTCCTCCACACTCCAGTAGCCGAGGAAATGCTTGACGATCGCATTCCCATTTTGCCAAACTGTAAGTCCGGCCAGGGGGGGATAGCATTTCGAGAACGCTGGGATGTTTCATCTCTGACTACGTCGATTGCATAGATCGGATGATGGTGACGGGTGGATAGGGGCCATTGACCAGTCAGAGTGCCGAGTGTCGACCCTCCCAGGCGTGCGATCTACCTGTTCCAACCAGGCCGGGCGGCTGGTGAGGGAGCCAACCACCGCACAGACTGGCGGCAAGGTGACCCCTCCGATCCACCCCTTGGTAAACAGACCTCTTCCCCGTGTCGCACCATTCGTCTTCAAGTTCCAGGGGTGCCATGTGCCCGGTCCTCCCGACTGTAGGATTGGTTGCGGGGTGTCAGCCCCTTCTAAAGTTGGCGCCTACAGCTTCTTGTCAGCGGGTCCGCCACCAATCAGTCATCGTGAAATGCAGATATGCCACGACATAGTGGAAAAAGTTGGGATCAGGTTACGCTCGTTTCATCCTTTTTCCTGGTTAGACAGCTCCACTGTATAGACATCGCGCCGGAGAAAAAAAAAGGTGATATTGGGTCTACAACCGTGATTGGTATGTCCATGCATCTATGTGATCACACTGTCGCGACCTGTAAAGAAGCCCAGTGCTGGGCGACATCTGGATGACGCAGTTGGCTCCTGCGCCTGAGACATGTAGAATTATAACGTGGTCGGAGAGCGCGATGTCATGCCCAGGGGCCACTCTGCATAATGGCCATGCATCTTACAATAATAGTGAATTTGTTATTGTTTGCCGAGAAAGCTAAAGAAGTTCCACTGTAATATCCACATTGTCGCCATGGGGCTAATATCCTTGTTAGCAGGCCGCATCTATGGATATTACATGCTCGTCAAGAATTTATCGGGAGCGATCTCAAACAATAGCCCAATAGAGTCATTCAAGGGCGGAGATCTTGGTGGGTTTCCGGGGAGGAGGGAAGGTGTCAACCGAACTCTGTTTCACACTCCCCCATCCCCCACTTGCTATAAAACGTCATTCAAGAGCAGGCTTCAAAGGTTCGTGTCTTTTCTAAATTATAGGAGATGAGATCTACAATATCTCCACTGTACCACCCCAACAAAGACCTTCATTTTCTGGTTTGGGTTATCAGCCTGAGCGGGTTTCTCATCCGCACATGCAGCATAGTATGTATTTCGACATCGGGACTTCTCCACACCCGAACCACTGTTCCAGTTGCTCCGCTGTCCCGCAAGGTCATGGTCTAACATTTGAAAGAAATGGGCAACGAAGCTGTTTCAGGTTGACAAGCTCCATGCTACCTGTCAAACCTGTCTCTCGGGTACAGCAGTATAGAGCCACAGCTGGATGCCACAGTTTTGAGGACGCCCCTGCTAATTTCATCTATGCTTGGCACTTCTGACCCATCTCGGCTAACTTGAATGTGGATCAAGTGGATGCGCTTAGAGGTATAGCATGTTCCTGCATATATGAGATGTGGAAGAACTAGATCGCGAGCCTTTCCGAGAACGATCCTGGCTTGATTGCTTGTTGCTCAAATATTCGACTTCCCGTACCGTGGTACAGCTATAGTTCGGCCTTTTCAGCATAGGACTAAATTAAATTAAGGCGCAAACCCCTGATAAACAAGGAATTGCTCGTTGACTTTCGATCGATCTTACAGATATTTGTCATTCTCATGAGATGATCACAATCAAATGAATGTCAGATGGCTGTCTAGACTTTTTAGTTTCGCGTGGGCTTGACTTCTTCGCACAAGTGTCGACAGTGGGCATGGGTCACAAATTTGAGGAAACAAGAATCGTGGAAACTTGCTACGGAGATGCTCGGTGCAGAGGAACATTTGAAGGGGCTGCGTGATTTTGCTGAAAAATCTTCGGAGATATTTTTGAGCATTGCCAAGGTCCCATCCAACATGCTCGGTCTAATGACAATGAGCCTTGAAACAAGGTTCTTTTTTTTTTTTTTTTTTTTCAATGGATAGTACAGAGAGACCCAGCTTGCACTAACCATCCTTGGGAGCTGAAAACGGTGTGTTTTCTTTTCTATAATCTTATACTTCATCTTTATCACATAGGTCTTCACGTAGATTGCTCTTCCAGCCTGCACCCGAAGTTAATAACTTAGCAAGGTAACATTTGAAAGTGATAATATAGCCCCGGAGACAATATTGATTGTGAGCGTCCAGACAAAAAGCAATTCGAGCTTCTTGCTTCACTGCTCACGGAGACTGGATTATCCGAGTTGACGATACGACTAGAAACTGGCACCGTAACCGCAATGTTGGGCCAGGCCTAGGATCAAAGCTCAACGCAGGTGACGATTGCGTAAAGTGGGAGGCGTTTGATCAGATGAATTGCAAGTCCTCGGGTATCGTCTCAGATTATAGCAAAACTGACTTTTTGTCCTCGTGTAGTGGTGCACAGCACCAGTTTTCATCAGCGCTCTATCATTTCTTTCCCTTCTTTTTGCCCTTTTCAACACCAGCAGAACCTTCTCCGCGCACAAAGCCACCTTTCACCAAAGCATCACGTCCAACATCGTTGATCAACCGAAATCGTGCTGGGCCGAGATGAATGCCACCATACCAACGAGAGACCACAACCAGAACATTCCACACATCCATCAACTGCATGACGTGTAGCAAGCGAGCCCCAGCAGCCGTCTCCCCGTCGTCATCATAGTCTTGAATTTGTGTTTCACCACCATCTGCACCAGCCGGACCATCCTTCTTTTGCTTAATACGCCAAGCACTAATATTATGCGTCGCGACCGCTGCCTTTTTATCAGTGGCAGTCAGGTAATCCAAATAGGATTGTGCTTCTGTGAGACCCGATACCTGCACTGCCCTGGCCAGAAACACAGATTTTTTCTCAGTCACGACATCGGAAAGAATCCAGTCTGGCGGCGCATCAAGCCCAAATGCATCTTTTAATGAAAGAGCTGCGAAGCTCTCGGCCGTCTGTGCAATATCCGATGGAGATTCATCCCGTGCTGTCATTTTGTTTGATTGCTCATTAGTCAATAATGACTCTGCAGCACTAGCCTCCTTGCCTCCACCGATATTTAGCTCGGGAAATATCTCGACCGCTTCGCTAATCATGTCAAACAAGCATACAGCACCGGGCTGCCATGTTCGTTGCACAATGTCTTCCAACACATCCACGGCAATTTTCCCCTCTCCACGTGCGGCTGTCGACGCCGTGCCAAGAATATTAGGTCTTGTCTCGGGGTATTTGGCGCCAAATCCAATTATGAAGGAGAGGTGAGGTTGACCGGGTAGTTGGAGGGTTATCGTGGTTTGCGCATTGTCGGAGGACGAGGTGGCTGCCGAGTTGTCTAATGTGATTGTGTCCGGTTCATAGATGGCGTTAATAGCTTCAATCTCTTCGGCTAAATCTCGATTCGGTAGGTCATCTAGTTGCGACATTGTTCTGCATGGCTTGCGCGGAAGAATGTGTCTGGAATTCCCCAACTGCGGAGAACTTTGGGAAATTATTGATTTCCCCGCAGACATTCCTAAGGCATCAAGGCACTAACATACAATCAACTACTATCAAAATCGACTCTATGGGTAGGAGTTTTTGGGGATCATATGTCACTGTATGGGTTAAATGAAACTAAGTGAATATTGAATGAGAATTACATTTATTTTCAAGTCACCATGAGTAAGGAATCAAACACCATTGCATCCACTGCATTCTTGAAACACGCAAGCGATCTTCGCCCGTTCAAATGTTCCATATAAATTGCCAACTTGAACCCAAAAGGGCATCCAGAACCTTCCAAGGTTCAATGTCGACAGTGGCACTACTTCAAGCACTTGAGTGACTACCTAGTAGTATGGCATGATTTATGTACATATAAATAAAACATGAGAGTAATTTCTAGTCTCACAAAATCGCTCATGAGCGCAAAAGCGAGGGTTTCCCATGTGATTGTTCTATTCGGGTTTAAAACCCAAGGATATGCTTGAGTGACCTCAAGCACTTGAGTTCTTTTGAAACTTGGAAGTTACCCACCGCACGAGCAGTTGAGGCGAGCTGATTGAACAATACTTTTAGTAGTACTAGTGTATACTAGTAGAGCACTGTGAGACTATAACTAAGATAATAATAACATTGGTTCCAAGACTTGCATTATCCCCAAAATTTTCAGCATAAGACCTCAAGGCTTGAGAACTTTGACCAACATCCTGATGTAGTAAGAACTGGCATTACTTTCGGTCTTACTGTCAAAGTTCAAAGGTTGACGAATCGCAAGTCAAGATTTTGTGAGATCCCCAGGTTTTTGTCTTACCATATATTAAAATGTAGCAATAGCTACCCTTGCAGAAAATTATTATTCGACAGACCGACTGAGTTCATCGGTGACCAGGGGAGTTGCTAGAACTAGAGTGAAATACGATAATACTGTGACACGATGGATCGAACTTGAATTCGCAACACCAGGACAATATGCATAAAGGATGGTATAGTAGCTTGATTGAAGTAGTTCCAAGATGACAAGTTTGTTAGGAGTCTATGAAGGGCTTTGTAAAAGAAACTCTTTAATTTCCTTTAATTTGCTACTTTCTGAACCAATTATTCTCCGAACTGGCTTTCTTAATTTGAACTTGAATAAATGAATGTTTATCGTGAACATTTGAAGATAGTTGTGTGTTTGTTAAAGTGTAGTAGTACCTAAATATAATAGTACTACTAGCAGGGTGTTCCCTGCTAGTATCCGACTGGTAGATTACGAATCTTGGAGCTTAACTCACATTTTTATAAAAATCTCTCAGCGTTAATGCGCTTCTAGTAGTAGATGCTTCAAGGTTATATCTGGTTCTGCTTGCTACTTGACTATCGAGTTGACAAGGTACTTCAACAAGGTAATCCTTTCCCAGATTTGACTTCGAGCATCGGAAGAGAAGGAGATGCAATAACTGGCGTTATTCTGGTAACATCGGGGAATATTGAGATCGCAGCTTCAATGACGGTGTGATGGATGAGACAATGGTGAAAAACTTGGCACTAAAATCATGAAGTTGGAAATGACAGGATATAAAAGAGCACTCTCTCATCCCACAACTCTGTTCGCAATCCAATTCATGGTCTTTTGATCGCCCAATAAATTCTGAAATATTGATGTGAGGTTTCTGTAACAAAATCGCTTTTTTTCATGAATCTAATGAGGATAGCCAACTGAATACTTAATCCATACTTCAAAATGCGATTCGCATGGCTTCTTGCCTTAGTTGGTCTGGCGAGTACCGCGGCTGCTGTCGCTGTGCCTGAGGAGCAAACCGGTTCGTTCTCGTTCTCATAATGGTGAAATTACCAACTCTAAGTGCATGACAGGCTTCAAAGTAATGGCACGGGAGGAGCAGGCGCAGGAGGATACTCAGATTACTCAAGATACCCAGGATGATGACAGGTGGGGACCTGGTGGATGGGGAGGTGGTCGTGGTGGCGGCTGGGGAGGAGGTCGTGGCGGATGGGGAGGGGGCCGTGGAGGTGGATGGGGCGGAGGCCGCGGTGGCGGTTGGGGAGGTGGCCGAGGGGGTGGTCGAGGGTGGTAGTAGAATTCTTAGCTTGATATATTGATTGGTGGATGTAAGTGTACTCCCAATGCCCCAATCAAGGCTTGGGGGTACTGCCAGTGGGGGCGATGCCAAATCATTAAGGGCATTCTATTTAACACCGAAGTCACAGCGGAGTGATGGCCATTTGTCGATAATAGCTGCTTGGATTCAACTAAGCCAGTCATTCATTTATATCTTGATTCCAAAAATCAATGGTATGCGTTTGCTGAGGTATACTGTAGGTAGGAATACTAGTAATAGAAAGCCTAGACAAGATGAGCGAGCGAATCATCCAAATATTAATCCCATGATAAGTTCACTATCTTCATGTATGCACAGTCTGTGGTTTGCTTGCCCGAAATGACCCTATATCGATGCTAATCAACAGCCCATTCCAAGGAGATTGGCACTGGGACCCAGCCGCAATGCCGGTGTCTCTAAAGCAAGCGTATCATCGTCACGGTCTAGCCCGTCCAAATTCTTCCGGCGCCAGAAAGATCGAAATCCATCCACAAGCCGGTGAGTGAATGGTGCAACTTCCTCTATGTCCATAGCCGCAAAGGAAATGCGAATATACTTATGGGACCTTTCCATAGATTGAGAGGTTGGAGCGAACAGGCTGCCAGGGCCGACAACACACAGGGTTGGCTTTTGCGTCAAGTGAACCCAAAAGGCTTGAGATAGCTCTTCAGCGCTATACTGGGACCGAAGAGGGTGATTGTCGAAATGTACCTCAATCCAGGTGAACATGCCAGCCTTCGGCCAGACAAAGTCGAACATCTGGATTCGGTTTATTACCTCCCAGCCTTCGACTTGTTCTATGAATGGAGACAAGGAGTCCTCGAGGTCATCAGAAACCAAGAATTTGGTGCTCTCTAGCACAGTACACATAGCCCGCATGCGCCTCTCATAATCGGCTCGCAATCCTTCTAGCCAGCGTACCCAGCCGTCTATCTGCCACCCTAGACCTTCTCGTAACTTGTTCATCCGAGTATTTGAATCTTTGCCTTGACTTCCCATAAGTGTCTCGGCAACAATCGATTGCACGAATCCAGACGGTTGTTGTGTAGAAGATTCAGTGATACGAGTAAGGCGTTCAATTATAGCAGGTTGAGCTGTAATCCAACCAAGCCGGCTGCCCGGGGCAATAGTCTTGGAAAATGTGTCGAGTCTTACTACTCGGCCATCGGTGTCCATCGAAAGATAGGAGGGGACCAATGAATCCAAGAACGGATATCCCGACGAGGTGCCATCCCTGTTATAATTTCGTACCGGGGTTTCACTCGTTAATCCACGTGCATCTGCCTCCATCTCATAAGCCGAAGGGAACTGCAGATTCCAATATGGTTCATCTTCAACAATGACGATATCATATTTCTGGCAAAGAGCATATATCTCTTTTTTGCGTTTGATAGATAAGACGCCACCGGTCGGATTTTGGCCAATTCTGCTCTTTGTTAGTTGCATTTTCTTTGACAACGCCTTATAGTATTGGTGATTTCTTCACTCACGTCACTGTATACATGACATGCGGTCGAAGGCCCTGTCGCCAGTCCCAGTTTTCTAAGACATCAGCAAGGCCCCCTGCACCTGAAGCACGCATGCCTTCTCCATCCATTGCCACGCCAATTATGTTCAATCCCCGAGGCCGAGCGGTCTGAATAGCGTTCATATATGAGAACTCCTCGCAGAGGACTCCTTCGCGCTGGCCGATCGAGTTCACCTTGGGATTCCAAACATTGGTGAAGAGTTCAATTGCCTTAGAAAAGCCATCCGTATTACCGCAGCTCAGAATAATATCTGGCCCTCCTTCGTACGGTACGTTAGGGTGGAGATTATTGCGGACGAAATGGCGCAGAAAGGACAAGAGTGCTGGATACCCTTCGGCAGTGCCATACTGGAGGGCTGTGGTTAAGTCGATTCGTGTTTGGACATCGGTGGTCTGTGATAATTTCGGGACAGTCACTTGTTCAGGTTTCGAATCTCCGGCAGAGATGGGATGCAGGCGTTCTGGCCGGGCGACCTTGGCCTCTAATGTGTCATAGGGGAAATACGCTGGATGTGGTAAACCTATTGATGATCATTATCTTGTTAGTCGGATTCGGTGAGGTTAAGGCCATCAATCATTGTTGAGGAGTAAGGGGATGATACCTCCCGCGAAATTGGCAATTCCCGGAATGAGAAAATACTTATAGAAACTTTTGACAAAACTTGGCGCACGATTCTTGGTAGTATGAGAGTAGTGGTGGGACAAATCTAACGGCTGTGGAGTTGTCACTGTCATGTTGATCAGTGCGTCTCAACGGTCATGCAGCTGTCAAAGTGATGATCAACCACGTTAGTTCAGAAGGTGAGGGAGACAAAGCATAGATACAGTCAACGGAGTTAAAGGGGACTATATTTTTATTTCTAATCTTTGAGCACCCCGGACCCAACAGAAACCCCCGCACAATACTCGCTTGATAAGCAAAGCCGTTGAAATCCGGCTGTTCCACTAGAATACCTTAGGAGCTGTCCGATAGGACGGATAACGGGGACAAGACAACCGAATGGAGCTAGCCATGGAATCAGGACCAGGATTAAATCCTGTAGGAGTCTAATCTTGGTGCATTATGGAAATTTTTTGTGCTGACGTGGGTATCGATGTCAACACTTTTATGAAGGCGAATGCCGTGGCAAATTCACCGTCGGAGCGTACTGTATAGTATATTAAGCTCAGGGGATTAAGCACAGTGAAAAGCATAATGGTCATTTTTCTGTCGCACTGCCATGCACTAGTGTTTTGATATTATCGAAGTTATGGAGCCAATCATCATCTCAGCATCGAAAAAGTGAATTGGATTCTGATACACCCTGGCTCCTTCTCCCTTGCTCTCTCCTACGTGCCACAGCAGGCCAGGAACGAGAATGAAGATGAAATGCGCATAGAGAAGCACGTGACTTGACTGGCTCGCGTGGCTGTTTCCGCAGTCATGCGTTGGTGCCTTGATGCCTGAATACCTGAATACCTGAATACCTGAATGCCTCAGGTTACCGCCCTTGAACCCTTTGGCCCCCCGCGGATTTCGGGATCTTCATCTGCTTGCTTTCCTTTGCATCTCACTTCTTCCAATATCCACTCTCTCATTTAACCTTGTTTAACTACATTCGCCTTGTATCGGTATTCACTGTTCGATCTTTACCGTGATCCTCGACGTTTTGGCGCTTTGGTATTCCCGTTCCTGGTGATCCTCCATCTCAAAGAGAATCCACTTTTCGAGACGATCTCCACTGTTCTCGACACTAGCGTGCCGACCGCTCCGACTCCGACATCATACCCTTCCCATTCATTCATTTACCTTGTAGAATATCTTCCATTATTCTTTACTCGCCGCCTACCATGCTTGGAGAGGGCCGCGATGAGGCCGGTAGACTATATGTCCCCCCTTTACTCGAAGATGACGACCGGATGCTCAATCCCGATGCTTCCGAAGATTTCCCGCCACCTGATGTTGAGTCGGGCAGTGCCCTCCCCATCTGGTTACAGGAGTCGTCCAAGTCTTTCCGCTGGGGCTGGGTTCCATTGCCGCTAAGGAAGGCCGGACGTGCGACTGCAAATTGGGTCAAAGGACCCGATCCGCCACATATGCTTCTGCTGAAGCCCTTATTTCCCCGCCTGCAGGAACTACCCGTTCAGTACTTCGAGCGCTTCTTCCCCAAGCGCAAGCATAAACTGCTGCTACTTCTATTGCTATATACGTCCTGGTTCTTGCCTTGGTTTCTAATTTTATTGGATTCACGCTCCTCCGGTTACATTGAGGGCTATGGCCAACTCCAGACGCTCTCGTGCTCTACCAATTTCTGGTATGTCATGTCATGATCCCTTTTGTCGTTCAATTTAACTAATCCGCACTGTTTTGCAATGATATAGGAGGTCAGATAACGGATGCGGACTCAATGGAAATGACTGTCGTCCATTTTCAGAATCGACGATCGCCTTTCGCTGTCCCGCAAATTGTATCGATACGAAGTTGTTAGAGCCGCATGTCGTGGGTAACCAGACCTTCAACTACCAAGGCCTTGTAATCGGAGGCCCGCAACCACACTCATCCGATCCCGCAGTATACCGTGCCGACAGCTTTGTTTGTCAAGCGGCGATTCATTCTGGTGTCATCTCTAATGATGGCGGCTGTGGAGTTGTGAAACTTGAAGGTGCTGCACACTCTTTCCCGTCTGTCAAACAAAACGGGATCAAATCAGATTCATTCCCTTCAACATTTCCCAAGTCTTTCAGCTTTCTGAACCTTTCTTCCTCGCAAGCACACTGCCCGGCCGATCCCCGTTGGACCCTTCTTGGGGTCACGGCTGCTGCGATTGGAGTACTTTGGCTTTTCTGTACATCGCCTCCAGTGCTATTTTTCAGTACATTCTTCATTGTATTCTCGCATACAGGCCTGGTCGGTGATCCGCCTTCTTACCCTGGTCTGGCTGATCTTGTCTCTACTCTTTTATCTCGACTACTCCCGGCATCATTCGTCGTATATGTCCTTTACAAGTTCTGCGCTGCTCCTCTTCTTCACCCAATCACCTCGCCTATCTATCAGTTTGAGAAGCTGCTCTTATTTCTTCCGCCGCTTTTTATCGGAGCCTTGAACAACTACACATTTGCTCGGTTGATTCCACTTCAGCGCCTCACACCAATGGACATCCAACAACAGCCCGGAGCAAAACTGGCGCTAGCTTTGGTAATTCCAACTGTTCTTACAATAATTCTCACCCAAGCATGGCAGATTCGCCAAGGTGGTCTACTGCCGCGCTACCTGAAGATTTATTGCAGTATGGGTCTAATCATCTTAATCCTCCTGCCGCTTCCTGGGCTTCGACTTCGTATCCATCACTACATCTTGGCTATTCTACTCATGCCTGGAACTGCTTTCCCTACCCGACCGTCCTTATTCTACCAGGGGTTGCTCCTTGGTCTTTTTATCAACGGTATCGCCCGTTGGGGATTCGCTTCTATCATCGAAACTCCCGCCGCTCTGGGAGAATTAGCCCCAGGACGTTCCGGAGGCAATGCCTGGTGGGGCTCAACATACCCCAACATCACTGATTCGTCTGTGAAGATTTCTTTGCCAGGTGCGGGCTCCAATGAGACTTATGCTGGCAACGGCAATATCACATTTTCTTTGTGGGAACCCAAAAGAATGGCAGACCTCGCCGTGGATGGAATTTCGGTTTTGCTTAATGATGTAGAGCGTTTCCGTGGTTATTTGGATGAAGAAAAGAGCGGAGAATTCACTTGGCATCGCCATGGTCATGATGGCTTAGAATTACAACAGCCACCGATTTTTGAACGCCGAAGCGTTGATAACTCTGGCTTCGAGGGTCAATCCGTTCTCGTTGTCGATAGTGATCCATCAGATAGGCCTGATGATCTCTTTTTCCGGTTTGCATTCCTCCGAGGTGCCAAAGCTGGCAATTACGGACCCACCGGGGTCTGGGAAAGCGATGGGTCTTGGATTTCCCCAGCTGCTCCTAAGACCTAAACGCACGATCGCATTTTTACCATTTCGCATTTTTGCTACATTCCATTCCTCTCTGCTGGATAGAAGAAGACTATACATTGGGGGTACGTGTGTGCTGGACGCGCTCTGCCGCCCTCCCAAGTGGTAGACCCTTAGGAGGCGATTTGCTCCACAACAATGCTTCACGACCCGACACGCCAAATGAACAGCATGGATGTCGATGACTCTTTCGGGAATCCGTGTATTTACGAGTTAACAATAGACCATCCTTTACTGAAATTTTCTATCAAGCATGAGTAGAGTTTTCGTATAGATTGCACGTGATCCCAGCTCTCAGGCAGCCGCTTTTACCCGGTATCATCGCATTCCCCTAGTAGAGTTACTCCTTTTGTGTCATCATCACTCCGAATCCTGCGATGGAACCCGAGGGCTCCGAGAACGACGAACGCCAGGTGCCAAGCAGCACTTTAGCCCGACGTGCAGTATGTGCAGAACTTCAGTCCCCACAAATAAATTATCAGTTTGGCAAGTCGAGCTATACTGGCAGTCTCGGAAGACCTTATTGCGTGAGATTTACTGATAACTACCTAGTGTGACCAATGTCGTGCCCGAAAGGTGGGTAAAAGAGAATATAAGCAGATTTTCGAGAGGCAAAGCTGATGATTTTTGTAGATCCGCTGTGATAAGCGTTCTCCATGCGCGAATTGTCGCAGCTCTAATGTTATTTGTCGATCCACTGGCGAGGGTCAAAAGCCACACGAGCCTAGAAGACGAGTGCTTATTTCTAGCCAATAGTAAGTCAATTGACCGTGAATTTCTAGTGAGTCTTGCGGCTGGTAATAACAAGTGATCGCAGTGAAAAAAAGATAGATTTAATCGAAGAACGCTTAGGCGGCATTGAAAAGGCTTTGCAAGAGCTAGTCGCTGCATCTCGATCGGATGGGCATAGGCCAAATGCATCATATGGGCCTTCTTACCGATCGCCTTTACCGAATGCGCCAGTCAGTCAACCTCCGGTGAAAGCTGATCATACAGGCCTCAAAGGCCCTGGGTATATGTCCAACGCTGCCATTGAGCAACATGACCTTAGTTCTGGCTTCGAGGGAAATTCATCACTTGAAGCACACTCGGTATATGCTCGAGAATTTCTAGAGACCGCTGTTTCCCATAGCACGCCTGAGATTTTGGGAAGCCCGAAAATCAACGAGGCACTTTCGTCGCTACGTCACATCGTGGAGATGCAGAATAGACGCCGAGAGACTGATTCTCAAAGAGCTCGGTTCCCAAGTCAGAAAAGCAAATCGAGTTCTCGTTGCGATATTCGTGAACTAGAATTGCCACCGCAACCCCTTGTTCTAACGGTTTTGAGGAAAGTCAAAGGTATGAGTCGATTTTTGACGAACAGGATGGCTATCGTTTGCTAAATTACGACAGAAAACCCGCCGGCTTCATTTGGTGGATACATTCCGTTTTTCGATGTGGATACCTTCATCGAGACGTGTCGAGAAATTTACTTCTGCACTGATGATTACTCCGAGGCAACGTTCATATGTGCTAATTTTGGACTCTACAATGTTTTCATCGAATTGGCATTCCTGGAAAAAGACCCCGCAATTAGTGATGAATATCAACACAGTGTACAAATATGCAGACACAATCTGGAGGCAGCACTAGCTAATTTGAATATCTTGATGCCGGTGACCCACGAATCAATTGTTGCTCTCACTCTTGGGGTAAGTATTTTCACTTCAATGTTCAATTCATACCATGGGTTTCAGGTGTTAAATCTGATGATATTAGGCAATGCATGGAATTGAGATTTCTAAGCCCTCGGTGGGCTGGACGCTAGCTTCATCTGCTATGCACATGTGTCAAACTCTCGGTTATCACCGTTTGGCCTCGATGGAACATGACCCCCCTGTGATTCAAAAAAAGAAACAGTGCGTTTTTTGGTCAGTATACACCATATTGAATTTAATGTCTCTACGACTGGGTCGAGCTTCTCTTATCGAAGACTATGATATTGGGCTACCTTCTCCCTTTGAGACATTCCCAGATGATGGTGGATGGGGTAAAGTATGCGCACTTTGGACCAAACAGGCTATGATTCAAAGTCAAATATACACTTTGCTGTATAGTCCAGCAGCTTTAAATCAACCCGACAGTCGAAGAATTGCCCATGCTCGTCGTTTGGCGACGGAGATGAATGAAGAAGTTATTGAACCATTTGAGGTATGTTTACCTCATGAAGGCGAAATTTCTGAACGAGGTATTGATACAAGTACTAGTCTATCATGTCTGGCCATTTAAAGGTGTCTGATGTCGATATTCTTTATCTTCGAACGGACAAAGTCAGCCGACTAGCAATCCTGACATTGATATACCGTGCTATACCTGCCGATCCAGGTTCTCCCTGGACATTCATACCGGAATGCATTGAGACCGCTCGGGCTTCCCTAGAGCAGCATCAGGATTGTATTAGCTCTTTGCAAGAGACCAGTGAGATTATGCGATGTTCATACATGCATTGGTAAGAGATATTACATTTTACAACGTGTTGAAAGCTCATGTCGATGAATATTAATGTCAACAGGGCTGTCCTTCTCTCCCCGTTCGTGCCATTCATCGTCATATTCTGCCACGTGATTGCAACGTCCGATGAAGAAGATCTCAACCGGCTTGATGAATTTGTAGCCTCTCTTCTCCCGGTGTGCTCGTTATCTCAGTCCGTCGACCGCCTACATAGTATCTGCTCTGTTCTCGCTACCGTCGCGAGACTGTACGTTGAGACTAAGACCCGGAGCAAAGCAGAAAAAGATACAAATCTTGCTTCAGTCGGACAAGAGTTCGATATTTATCTCAGTGCCCTAGGATTGGCACCTGGAAATGCGATAACAAGTTCGGGTTACTTTCAGCCTGATGTATCTGGGATGCAAGTTGACGATTCGGAGCCATCTACACAAATGGGTGACTTGTCTATGTCAGCTGTACAGTCACAGCGTTATAGCAATGAAGGCATATTAATGTCGGAGATGTCTCAAGCAGCGCAGTTAGGGAATTGGTTCTCGGGGAATCAGTACATGATGGGTCTTCTGGAAGAGGATCTGTTTCAATTTAATACAAACGGATGAGCCTCAAAATCTACGAGCTTATTTAACAAAACTCATTTTAAATCTATGATCAACCCAGCAGAGTTCTGGTATAATTTGAGTAATATTTGAAAGATATCGAACATTCCCTAGGAGGTGCATGTGGAACTTGATGCCTGATATATGAGGCATAAATCTGACCCTCATATATAGCTAGTATTTGTACAGAACATTGAATCTGGTCTAGACTACATGAGACTTTATGGAAAAATTTAGAAGCTAGGTAGTAGGTAGTACAAATACTGTTATAAATCCACATCACAGTCTGAATGATTTAGTAACATTCGTTTGAGGCCCCTTTTCTACACAGCAGCCAGGCGAGTTGATTTTGCAGGTGGAGTACAGATAATTGTGCCCGAGTGTATCACATTTTTCACCTATGACGTCGGCTACAAAAATCACGCATTGTGGTACACACCAACTTAAACTAAGTGGAGATTTAAAAATTTTCTCGGTCGACCATGCATACAAGGAGCGTTTCGGAGACCAACGCTCCCCGAAATCGGTTCACTTCCGAGCAGAAAAGGGGATCGTTTTGCCCTGGCTGTGGATCTCTATGGGCATAGCGCCGGCAACCACATGGGTCAGACCCGCCTAATGACGATACTTCGAACCGAATATCGAGCATCCGAATAAGCTCCAACCGGTTTGAGATGCATGGTTATCCACACTGAGATTTCTCGTCTATAATGATGTTTGGACCATGGAGCAAAGCGATGCTGATCTAAAAGGGTGCTCTGCTCCTGAAGCTCCGAGGATGTAGGAGACCTTTCTTCAAGTTCAGCCTTTTTTCAACATTGAAGATTGTTCATTATTGAACTTCCCTTCTCTATACTTTCTTTCATACTTTTCATACTTTCTTTTTCCCTTCCTTCCTCCCTTCCGCTATCTCCGAGTCAACCATTTGGAAGACAAGAAAGTCTGAAGCCTGGGATTGACATTGTTCTGTGTTGATATAATTCCCCCAAAAGAGAAAGCTTTCTATTTGAAACCACTACCACGTACGAGTTCGTCTTCGACTACATATTGACTGCAATTTAAACCCTCTGCGACACGGACAGTCCCAATTGCAACATATCAAGCGGCCTGTATTCGTTTCTCGAGTTACCTCGAACATCCACCAGCGCCAATACCCGAGCCAATTATCACCAGCTGCAACTTTCTTATATCCACATGCAACATTGTACCTGAGCGACTTTACGATCGAACTTGAAGAATATCGTTACCTACCTGTGCAACAGCCTTCTGCCAAAAGAACCCCTGCGTCAAAAAAGCGATAACCTTTGTCATATATAGACATCACAGATCAGGACTTCAAAATGAATCACCTCGATCTCGAAAAGGCGCCAAGCGTCAAACCCGCCTCAAGCGACAAAGGCTCCTCTCAAATGACTGACTCTGATTCCGATGCAGCACGACTCGCGGAAATGGGATACACCCAAGATCTCAATCGAAACTTCTCAATTCTTTCTCTGATTGGAATTGCGTTTTGCATGTCTAACTCATGGTTCGGTATCTCCGCATCCATGATCACTGGTATCAGCTCTGGAGGTACGACTCTCATTATCTACGGACTTCTCTGGATCACCTTTGTATCTCTTGGTGTGGGATCGTCTCTTGCTGAACTTGCAAGTGCAATGCCCAATGCCGGTGGTCAATATTTCTGGGCTCACCAATTGGCTCCTCGGAAATATGCTCGCTTCGCTTCTTACCTGACTGGCTGGTTTGGATACGCGGGCGCCATCTTCGCCTGCTCAAGTGTTGTTCTTGGTCTGGGTGAGGCTATTGTGGGAATGTGGCAGTTAGGCCACCCAGACTTGTATGTTTCATGTTCTTTGACGTTTTCGAAGAGTTTCAAGCTAATCAATTTGCCCCATTAGTACGGTTGAAGCATGGCACATCGTTGCGGCTTACCAGGTGATCAACTTCTTCTGCTTTCTTTTCAACTGCGTCGGCAAGTTGCTCCCCGCAGTTGCGAAGGTCACCCTGTACATCTCTTTGATATCTTATCTGGTGATTCTCGTCACTGTTCCGGCCTGTGCCCGTCCCCACGCAAGTGCAGAGTTCGTTTTCGGTCACTTCGCCAACTCCACAGGATGGAAGTCCGATGGAATGGCATTCATCGTTGGCTTGATCAACCCCAACTGGATCTTCGCGTGCCTTGACTCTGCCACTCACCTTGCCGAGGAAGTTCCCCAGCCGGAAAAGAACATTCCCATCGCCATTATGGCTACTGTTGGGATTGGATTCGTGACCTCGTGGACCTACTGTATCTCAATGTTCTTTGGAATCAAGGACCTCAACGCTTTGGTCAACTCGCCAACCCAGGTCCCCATTTTGGAGCTCTACTACCAAGCACTCAACAACAAGGCCGGCGCTATCGTCCTTGAGACCTTGCTGTTCGTAACGGGTATGGGTTGTCTGATTGCATGCCATACATGGCAATCCCGTCTCGCCTGGGCATTTGCGCGTGATCGCGGTGTACCTGGTCACCAGTGGCTGTCCACAGTCAACCCAACTCTTGACGTTCCCCTTGTAGCTCATTCTGTGAGCTGCTTTATCGTTGGTGCGCTCGGCCTGTTGTACCTAGGTTCTTCGACCGCTTTCAACAGCATGATGACTGCCTGCATCTCGCTCCTATATGTTTCATATAGTATCCCAGTTCTTTGCCTATGGTATCGTGGCCGCGATAACATTCACCACGGCCCATTCTGGCTCGGAAAATTGGGTATGGCTGCCAATGTCCTGACAATCTTGTGGACAGTCTTCTGTATAATCATGTACTCATTCCCTTCCACCATGCCCGCGACGACAAGCAGTAAGTTCAAATGATATCAGGTATAAGGGCGACAAGAATTTTGCTAACTCCTTCCCAGCTATGAACTACGTTTGTGTGGTGTATGGTGTGGTGGTCTTCATCATCGCCGTGGACTGGTTTACTCGTGGGCGCCGTACGTTCAAGAACGACGAGTCCGATGAGTTGAAAGTTGAAGTTGTGGAATAAGCAGCTGAAGCCTCGCACAGCCTTCCCATATTTTCCAATTTTTGTAAATATTTTCTCGCACATATTCAAGGTTAGCTTAGCATTGAGCTGGAGTTCAGCGGGCATCGACAATGATTTTTGCATTCAAGTTTTTTCGACGCAATATACCAACAAAATATGAGATATTTTTGAAGACAGTCAAGGATCCTGCACATCAATACCTAGGTATATTATGTAAGAGACGCTCGCATCACAATAGCAAGTCCACGCTTCTGAAATGGCGCCAACAACAGCCGGAACAATCACGGAAGACGCCGATGAACGACAACATGATGTGCTCACACGTCCCATTTCCTCATTCGAGGCGGAAAAACAGACAAGTCACATCATTGTCATACAAATGTAGTCTCGTAATGACCAAGCTGATCACGCCAGAATTTCCTCGAACCATTGGCCTTCCGAGTTTCCGTGTCCGCGGAGATCTGTGTCGGAGGTGGGGTCAGGCTTATCGCTCATTCTGGGGTCACCGTCTTTCTTTCAGCCCTTGCGCCATTAACATGCTGTATTTTACTGCGGTAACTGGTGGTACGTGTATTTTTTTTTTTTTTTCTTTATTGATTTCCTGGAAACCCATCAACGTAGGATTGTGGCTCCCTGAGTCTAGCTTTGGAAGTGGCTAGACAGGTACTCGGGTTCGCTGCCGAGTCTGCTGCAGCTGAGGGGAGCCGGTACTAACCGCCGAGTGAATTTGCGGGGTTCGAGAACACTGACGTGATGCAGGTATTGATAGATTGCGGTTTTTACGTGACTATTTTTGGGCAAGCATACCATCTAATCAGACTAGCGGTGGAAATGGGTGTATTGAATACTAGTTGAACGTTTTCCAATACCGGTGACTGGCGTTTGCTCGGAGGGTGGGGCGTACCTTGATGGGATGTCGCTGCTTTAATCTGCTTACATGCAAGCTTCCAAATCCAGATTCCAGGCGTATATTTCAGTCTAGGTGGGATACAGAGCTAATGGAGCTATTAATGGAGCTCGTGATCCTTTTCAGCTTCAAGAATTGGAGAACTTGATCACTTCGTATTATAATTTGGACAGTGGATGGACCAATGCCCATTTGTCAAACTAAGCTCAAAGATTTCTTTCAAATGACAAGTGATTTCTCATGACCGTTCGCGATGATTAATTGGTTCTCATACGTCAGAGCTAGGAAACCTAGAAAGTCAGCCGTTTTTCTTGCTAATTAACGACTGTCGGTCGCCATAATGGAAGCTACATATGTATTTCCGACATTGATTGGCCTAACATCTGGTTGCCGAGATCCCCACTAGAGGGGAAATTTGCAATACATTCTAAACATTTGAAAGCAATTAGTATTGGCATTTCATTCGCGTAGAGTTAGTTTTTAGGCCTTCAACAGTCTCAAGGAATGCTTCACTAACCCTGATAAGCACCCCAGGGGAACTGGTCAAGCGCCAAGTTCGAGCTGGGGGAACATGTGAATCCTAGATTATTCATCCAGTTGTCGGTATTTTCCTCACTGAACAGCTGGTCGGCATCTTCTCGTTCTCTCAAGCCCAAAAGTAGACTCAGATGCCTTGCCGCATTTTGGGCCTCACGCGATGCGATGCTCGACCGCAATAGGATATGGTATGTACTCCGGAGCAAAGCATATATTTTGGTACGCATCTCTGTATCCATGGATATCTCCGGTCGCGTCTTAGTCAACTGTAAATAATAACAAAGAATGCCCATGCCAAGCAGGAATACAAATTGGTTCAACGATGTCAACATCCACCGCTCGGAATATAGCAGTCCTCCCGGTCGCGTTTCCTCATCGAAAAGCTGTTGAAATTCAAGTATTTGGATGGCCGCCTCAAGGCAGGCTGTTCTCGAATATTTGTATTCATCCTTGCTATCAGGTAAGGCAAGATATTTCCTGTGGAGCCAGATTGTCATGCGGGGGATAGCTAGGTGAAGCAAAGCACGGCACAGAATAATGTGGGAGGGTACCGTCAATGATTGGCTAAGAGGTTGCCACTTGAAGATGGGGGGCAGTGACTCCTGGGCTTCTTTGAGCTTGCTGTCTAGCGTCATGATTTCCTCGTATGAGTGCTCTTTGGTGTCGGCGATGAGGTCGCTCACCAGACCGCTTATGCGATCAATTCTGTTCCGTGCAAGAATGTATAATACGGGTGAAACCTCAGTCTCGGATCTCGGTGGAGGCATCACGACGGTAGTTTCATCAAAATCAGAATCCAGGAGGTTTGAAGGCTCGGCTGTATCGCATTGATGAAGCTTGAGAAGACGTGGAAATCCCATTTGACTCGATAGGCGAAGATCCATCTGCACTACGACAGCCCAAACGCGGCGTCTCATCTCGCCTATGAATGGTGTTATACTAGGGAAATTCCGTGGATCTCGGTGATATCCAAGAGACAGCGCAAGTTGCACGATAATCCCTGACAATAGCCAAACTCCAATGTCGGCATCTTTGCACAGCAGAACTTCAAGAGTTACACAGTGAAGGAGTGTTTCTAGGACATAGTCTTTGCCCTTAGTAAATTCACCTAGAACAAGGCAATGAATGGTTCTATCGCGAAATAACTGAACATAAGCCGAGGTATCAGCGTCTTTCGGGTCCTCGGTCATCTGCTGGTGCTGCATGGAGAGAGCTATCACGCTGAATAAGAGGCCCAGCCATAAGTATGATGTGGAGGAAGGATCTTGCCAGAAACGTTCATACTGAATATTTAAACAGTTAGCTATGTCTTTCAAGAGATGAATCGAGTATTATCTTCTGATTTGTATGGTATACCTCTCTGAGAAAACGACCGCTGTGTATTAGAGGCAGTGGCGATGAAGTCTGAAGGTTGAAGTACCGTGCAATCATACGATCCACTGTTGATCGAGGAGGTATCGAAGCAATTATCTCATCTTTGCTTGCATGAACTGGTTGGTATAAAAGAAGTGGGCTGGGGCTTTGAGGTGGTATATGGTCACCAGTCGCCAGTATCCTGGCTTCTTCTTCTTCCTTTTCATACTGGTCCTTGAGCTCAGAGATGCTGTCAAGAACAGCAGCCCAGTGAGTGCTCCCAACATAACTTGCGCCATGGGGGTGGTGTCGCATACTTCCATAATCTGATGTGGCTGGAGAATGTCCCACAGACGCCTTATCGTTGGCACTTGGCATGACCGTGTGCTGCGGTGGTGCCGTCGTCTCATAATTAGCCGAAGTCAATGGTGTTGATGGGTTCGATAATTGACAAGAGCTCTGATCTAGTAAATCTGGTGTAAATTGAAGGGGTTTTGATGAAGTATCTGCAGACTGAGCCTCTACCCCGAAATGTATTGCTGGGTTTGGGGAGGTATGCTGTTGCTGAACGAGCGACCGTACCATGCTTTCAAGTTCTTCAATCCGATCCGCAACGCTCACTCGATTTTTGCGGGATGTACTCGATAGATAGGTGCATGAGTTGCCAATTCCCTTTACTATACATGTTTTGCATGGTAGCTGACGGTCACATCGTACTCTGTTCATCCAGAAATTAGCTATCATTGTAGCGGATCTTCTCTCGGGAAGACGAATGGACAACATCGAGAGAAAGAATTTAAGAAAGGTGTAATTTACTTGCGACTTCTACAAAATGTACAAGACAGGACTGCCTTCTCCCTCCGACGATCGTAAATTTTCTGTGATCCATCTGCGGCAAGGGCGGTGGGAGTGGGTTTCATGATGCCTTTGGTAGTGAGTTGGAAAATGGGTTGAATTAAATTCTAGCGGAACCCAGTGTGAAACTGTCACTTCGGCCTTTAAACGGGTTCCTGGAATGACAAGGTGATCGGCGAAGCAATAAACGGATGAGACGGACAGAAGGACGGAGCAATCGACGGAGCTTAATTTAACCACCCTCAGATGGGGGCCAAAACTTGGATCAACTACTTCCCATTATATGAATGTCAACATCTTATGGCAACGTAAACGTGGTAGCATATTTGTTCAACCGTTTTACTGATCAATAAATAGATTCAGAATCATCTCACTGCGACTTCTCCACCCAAGAACTGAGCTTGATAAGGCAACCTCGGAACTTGATGGTCAAGTCAAAAAGGCACTTAAGCGGACATAAATCGGAGCAAACATTTTAACTGACCATTATTATCCCCCCCCCCTTAGTTTCTAGAGCCATGTGTAAATATCGGCGGAGTCCTTTTTCTCCGTTGGCCGATGTCTTTATAAACTAACGATATCCCCATGTGTAAGTGACATTACAGAAAACTTGCCTCAGCTATCATCACCAAAGTTTATCACTACTCTAAACTTGCAATGAAGGAGGATATAGAGAAAGGGAGCCCACTTCGATTTGGTAGCCAGACTACTGCCGATGCCTCGGATCCAAATATCGTCGACTGGGATGGACCAACTGATCCCCAGAACCCCCGAAATTGGCCTAAGAAAAACAAGATCATAAATGTGGTCCTCATCAGCGCATCTGTGTTGTATTGCAATCTTGCGACCACAATGTTCTCCCCGGGTGCCAACATCATGGCAAAGGAATTTGGTTACGACGATCAGGCAATCGAAATATTAACAGTGACTATATCCTCCATTGGATTTGCCGTCGGCCCTATGTTTATCGCGCCTCTATCGGAAGTCTTTGGTCGTGTTCCCGTCTATCGCATCGCGAGTGTCTGTTACCTCGGCTTCACGGTTGGCTGCTCACGCAGTACAAATGTCGCCGAGTTTCTTGTATTTCGCTTGTTGACTGGATTTTCCGCTTCTCCGTTTATGACGACCGGGGGTGGAACAATCGCGGATCTGTTGGAAAAGGAAGAGAGGGGCGTGGCCATGGCTGTTTTCACTGCTGGCCCGCTTCTGGGACCTGTATTTCATCCATACCCACGTTAAACCTTGAAGAATTGTCAACAGACTAATCTCGATAATAGGTCTTGGGTCCTATTGTGGGGGGCTTTGTTACTCAGGACTTGGGTTGGAGATGGACATTTTATCTGATCCTAATGCTGGTAGGCATCTCCCATCATTGAAATAAAAATGAAAATCATCTGCATCGATATCACTCTAACTGACAACTATTTTGATCTCACAGGCTGGGACAATATCGATTCTCTCTTTGATTCTCATGCGTGAAACCTCATCTCTAGTCATTCTCAAGGCTAAAGCCGCTCGCCTCAGAAAGGAGACCGGCAATGCAAATTTGCGCGCAATCAGCGATACACAGATCCCAATCACAAAGCTCCTAGCCCAGACATTGAAACGTCCAATCAAGTTCCTCATCCTATCACCCCTAATACTTCTCACTGCACTCTATCTCGCTTTTACATTCAGCATTGTCATGCTCTTCTACTCCACATTTCCCGGGGTTTACGAAAATACCTACGACTGGAGTGTCGGTGTTTCCGGCTTGGCATATATAGGCATCGGAGTTGGCTGCATCATCCCTATTCTCACATTTGCTAAACTAAGTGATCGACTTGTGCATGACAAATCCAACGAAGGAAATTACCGCGCAGAGCGACGGATGATTTTGGTGATGCACTTTTGTCCGCTTGTGCCAATCGGTCTTTTCATATACGGCTGGACAGCTTACTACAAGGTGCACTGGATTGCGCCTATTATTGGAACAGCAATCACTGGTATGGGGGTGCTGATGATCACCTCCTCTTGTCAGATATACGTGATTGATCTCTTTGGACCCCAAGCAGCCGCATCGGCTCTTAGTGCCATAACTCTACTGCGCAATCTTCTTGGTGCTTGTCTGCCCCTCGCTGCTTCAGCTCTTTACGATAATCTTGGATTGGGTTGGGGAAATAGCGTCTTGGCGTTTATTGCGGTGGGGTTCATCGCTGTTCCATTTTTATTCTATTGGCGTGGTCAGTGGCTACGTGAAAGGTTTCCTGTGAAGATGTAAATATTGGAACATTTGAAGGTTTTTAGTAGAGTTTTCAAAAAGCACATCAATCTGGATATCCCTCTGAGCCTTGTACAAACCTTGATACTTGATCCTATTCAATTTTTCAAGTGCTTGCTACATAGGTTTACGGAATAACCGGCTCGAAATCATGAAATACTGCCGATGTATTGTGGAAAGACTACTAGTCTCCGGGGCTACTACACACTAGCATTTTTTCAAATTATTTCACCAACTGAGGCGCAAAACAAAGGATCTGCTCCATACTAGCATGACAGTCGATATTCAGATTTCATATTTAAGAGAACATCATCCTGCTCGCTGCGATAAACGCGTAAGAAACCTACGCAGTGCAAACCGATTCCCCAATGACTCTTAAAGAATATAGCGGCAACATTTTGAACAAGCCTGAAGAAAGCAAGCTAAAGGGGTTTAGGCTCCGGCAACACCGAATTAAAAGTCCAACTTTGAGAATCCCCGCCGTAGGTAGTTCAATGTTCCGAGACATCTCTCCACTTTCAGGGTTTTTAGTAGTCTGCTGTGGCCCGTGATTGGCCAATCGTGCAGCCCCACAGGTCTGACCCTGAGAACTATCTACGAGCCAAGCAGAATAGGGAAGATGAAAAAAAAAAAAGAAAAAAAAAAAGACCAGCGCAGTTGCAAGAATTTAAGACATGGGGAAGTCCAATTCCCTCAGAACTTGGATAGCACAAGCAACCTCTGTGAGTCCCAGCAGTCGTCATGTATCCGACTAGGAGGACGAATGAATGGATTTTCGGGGGTCTGTTAGCCGCCCAGGCACTTGTAATCCTTATCCTCGAAGCGTGAGTCTCAACTCCCCTGTGAGAAAACCTTGAAACGCCATTTTTCTGACAATCTTCAGGTATATCTTGGTGAAATGGCAATTTTGGATGCTGCCCAAGGCTATTCAGGTTACTCCGTCATATATTGTCCCCACCGACGCGGCGATTATATGGTTTGCCTGCATTTATGAATTTTCACTTTCCCTTGATGCTATGCGTCATAAGAACAACATTTTGTTGTTCGCTATATGCATTAGTAATATTTTCGCTGTCGCATTTGCAGCTATGCAGTACCCATCAATGAAAGGATTCTGCGAGTCTATGCCCAAGCAGAGGGCCATGTATGATGAACCTCTGGTTGATCTGAGCAGAAACATCTGGCCGCAGGTCCAAGGACCTCAATTGGCGATTCCTATTTTCATGGGGGTTTGTACATTGGCAGTCTGGTGGTTTGCTTTTCAATTGAATACTCAATATGCATGGTCGATCTATCGAAGTGTGCAGGGTGATTCACATGCAAAGTCCCGATATCTTGCTTACGAGGTGCTTACACTCCACAGTCTGAGGTCTTTTTGCACATTGCAGTACTAATTTGCTTATAGGTTTACGTGGTGTTCGTCAAACTGGGCGCCTTCTTTGTCATTTGCTTCGTCTTGCAGTATGGCTTGATTGATGTTCATTTCATTGAGCCTGAATTTGGCTTGACGCTGTCGGTCATCCCAGCTCTTGCGTTGGTGATGGTCGCAGGGGTCTATTTCATTCGAAAAGAGTATAAGACGGTTATGGTCTTTGTTCTTGTAAGTAATTTATTTATCTTCAGCATTATTTGCCAAGACCTCGCTAACATAAACAGATCTGCCATCTGGGTATGATTGCCTATCTACTATCTCGGATTGTGGTACTTCTTGGCCATGGATTTCTTTCCATGACACCAACCAAGAACATGATGCTGCTTTTTGCATTCGCATCCTTGATCCTGAGCTTTCTCTCTCTGATATGTGGGATTCGGTGTTTTATGAATTTTGGATATGGGTTGAAGCCTATCTTGGCTAGTAAGCCGGATTCTGTGCGGGACACCTACGATTTCCACACGATTTCCGGGCACACGCCCATCCCAGATTCATTGTCACATCGACGATTATCTCTTGCTTAGGTCTGGAACCGGCATTGAGTTTTAGTCTATAATGTTTAATTATAGCTGTGCCTATACAAGGACAGCGAAGAAATACAATAGTAATAGTCAAAATTGTGTCTTCTTCAAAGTTGGGGGCCTAATCTTGTCAATATGGCGTAAAAAGTAGTGAACCTATTTTCCTTCAATGTTTTGAAACCAGTATTCACATTAATGAGATAGTCTACCTAAACTGCATAGTCAGGAATATGATTTAATGTTGAGGTGAGTTCCCCAAGGTCCTTCTATGTACTAGTTCAGATTCATTCTCCGTCCTCCTGCCGGGTATAGAGCGGGGCACTAATCCCATCTTTTGCGGGTACCTCTGTGGACCACACAAATTAGATGATCAAAATGAATAAAGTGTTGATAGAATCAACTATAGTATGTATGTAGTATCAGTCTACAAGTAGATGATAGCATGTCAGCTTGTCTCCATGTCGTGATCTCGCGTGCTCAATTTTACACCGTTTAATGCTGCGAACCTCCAGCGCTCAAAGCAGCGAGGGGCTGTCGACCAAAAGGGAAAGGGAACCCCGCCAGGGCTGAAGAGAGATCCGCACGACCTGAATCTGTAGTCGTACGGGCAATACTAGTCCATGTTCCAGCTCGTACATCGTGTATACCTGGAGGCAACGGGCAGCTGCCTGGATAGCGACTAGTCCGGGCTGGGCCCCAGAGATGCGTTGGCCCTTTAGTGACCCCCTGATGTCCAGCTGATCCAACAGAGATTATCCCCCGGATACTGCTCACAGCTCCGGAGAAAAGCGATCCCCTCCAAGCCGTGACTAAAATACACATTAAACGGCCCCAAGACACCAATTGGAGGCAAAGGAACCCACATCCCAGAACCACGTGAGAGCGCCCCTGGCAGGTTGTTGGTGGAACGAAAAATGGATTCTGTCGTGTTTCTCTCTCTCTCTCTCTCTCTTTCCACCCCTCCTTTCTCCAAAGACTCCAATGGGTTGCGTTTGCGTTATTTTGTCGACTAACAGCATCATAACCTTGGAAATATCCACGGCTTGGCGTTAGCTTAGCCTCTCGCCGGGTCTGTTCCCGTGCTCCTTTCTCATTTGCGTTCGTTTTATTACTATTATTACAATTATTATAATTATTATTATTTATGACCCCCTCCACGCCTGGGCCAGGAGGTCCTTTGTATGGATGGGGCCGAGTCTGGGTCCCGATGCGTGGCCGGTCCAGGATCTTCCCGTCCAAGCGATGCTGCCGACCAGGTGCCGATTTACGTAAAGGAAACTCGTCGAGGAAGAACCAGGCCCAGATGTGCAAAGTACGATGTTGTCATTGGTGTGATGAGAGATGGAGAACGAGGGAAATTAGGAAGGAAGAAAAAAGATTTTTTCAACTTTTTTTTTAAAAAAAAAATTTATTCCAAAAAGGCTCATGAACAAAAATGAAAGATGGTGATTGCAAGTGCCAAGGACTTCCAAGGCTGTGAAAGAGGCTACTGTATAGAAGATTCTGGCGAGAAAGATATAACTCATGACGCTATGAGGACCATGATGGGCATGGACCAAGCCAATTGACGAGTGAATACCGCCTGTACCTACATGTACGAGTATAAATGGCCTATATATTCAGGTAGCTATCCCAGAGAATGACTAGATCATCCCGAACTACCTTATATGCTTCTAGCTTATCTCTTATCCTGTTCTCCGCGTTTGGTCGTCTTCAAGTTCGGAACCAACGAAAAGAAAAAAAAAAACCTAAAAGCCCTCTTCTTCACCATCCGTGAAATCTCGTCGGAACGCCCAAAATTACCCTTGGACGCCCCTGTTGGACGCTGCAGATCTTAGAAACAAAAAACCCATGACTGTTTCCATCGCATAATCCGCCCGGTGGAGCTGGATCGTCCCCGCCGTCTGATCGCGATTCTTGTTACATACAACTTTTTGCTCCCCTCCCAAGGTACCCCACTATCGCAAAGCCCTCACTCTCCGTTTTTTCTCGCCAAGGCTCTTACTCCAGATTTTCTTTTTATCTTGCCCTGGCCCTCCTCTAAATCTCAAGATCCACTTCCCTCCTGATCCTCTTTCCCCCCTCTCGATATTAGTATTCCCCCCCCTCCCAGTTCCTCCCTCTCCTTCAACCCTCCAATTCTCTTCCGAAAGCCACCGGCTGGCTGCCCCGACACCCGGATGACACAACCACACAAGACCATTGCCGTCGTGAACGCGACTGGACGGCAAGCGGCTTCTCTAATCCGTGTCGCGTCAGCCGTGGGATACAGTGTGCGCGCGCAGATCCATTCGCTCAAAGGTCTCATTGCAGATGAGCTTCAGAACTTGCCGAATGTCACCCTCCTCCAGGGCCCATTGCTCGGCAATACGCAACTGATGGATGCCCTGTTCCAGGGCGCTTCGCTCGCTTTTATCAATACCACTTCGCAGTCCGGCGATGAAGTAGCGATCGGTCGTGCGCTGGCCGACGCCGCCAAGCGCGCGGGCTCAATTACACACTATATCTACAGCAGTATGCCGGATCACTCGGTTCATGGACCTTACCCTGCCGTTCCACAATGGGCCCCCAAGTTCACCGTCGAGAATTACGTGCGCCAGCTTGGTCTGCCCTCGACGTTTGTCTATGCGGGTATCTACAACAACAATTTCACTAGTCTGCCATACCCGCTTTTCCAGATGGAGGTCCTTCCAGATGGCTCCTTTGAATGGCGCGCACCATTTGACCCCGAGACTCCTCTGCCCTGGTTAGACGCTGAGCATGATGTGGGCCCAACACTTCTTCAAATCTTCAAAGATGGACCAAAGAAGTGGCACGGACATCGGTGAGTTCTAAACTGATAAGAGAATGGAGCACAAGATAGAAGACAAAGCGGAAACGAGTGCTCCACAGAAGTATACAAAGAAAAGGACCAAAAGAAAAAGACTAACAATTTTCTCTCTTTTTTTTTTTTTGCGCAGGATCGCTCTCACATTTGAGACTCTTTCTCCAAATCAGGTGTGCGCTGCATTCAATCGCGCTCTCGGCCGGCCCTGTCGATACGTGCGGGTACCCAAGATTGAAATTAAAGTCAATATCCCCCCAGGATACCGGGAACAGCTCGAATCATTGGAGCTGCTGTTTGGTGAATGCAATGCCCCTTACTTCCCGCAGCCTGAGTTCTCACAGCCGGCTGCAGGCTCACCCAAGGGTCTCGGACCGGCTGGCGGAAAAGGTGCAGGTGCGGGTATGATGCAAGGGCCTGGCGGCGTGATTTCGCTTCGCGTGACAGACGAGGCTCGGCACCTGTGGCAGGGCTGGCGTGACATGGAGGAATATGCACGAGAGGTATTTCCCGTTGAAGAAGAAGCCAATGGATTGGACTGGATGCTGTGAAAGTCTTTTGAGTTCTTGATCTGATCTCATGCTTTTATTTCTCCTCTCTTTCTTTTTTCCTTTTGGATAACGACATCGATCCCGAAATCCCGCCCGGTATACCCGTGGAATGCTGTTTGCTGGATGATAACGCAACTTCATTTCTTGATTGGTTGATTTTTTTTTCCCTCCCTTGTTCTTCACGTCTTTTTACGACTGTTCAATCCCCGGCAGATGTGCATTGTGATGATGTCTATGCATGTCGACATGCCATGCGATGTTTTCTGTGTTCCTTTCCCTTCTCTACCCCTCCATCTCCTTTCTTCTCTTCTCTCTGTCTTCTCGTCCTTCTTCTCTTTGCTTTAATTATTGCATTTTTGGCGAATGGGCATGGGAATTATACGGGACACAATATTCTTTTCTACCCACTGTTCTTAATCAGATGCCCCGGACAAGGGCTTTGGGACTGGACCTCTGCTCCTACCAAAAAAAGTTTTTCTACTTTCTGCTTTCCAGTCGGGCTTGTGTTGCCCGAGATATTGAAGTTACTCGACAGCAATCCAACACCCCGACTCAGTTGTTTTTTTCTCTTTAAAAAGAAGAAACGAATCGAAATGACACCAACAAGTTTTCTCTCGGCACTCCCATCCATACCCAATTTTTTCTTTTTACGATATTCACCTTACGCAGCCAACCCTGACCTAGACTTTCCCGTGGATATAGATAAACAAAGAATACCCCGACTAACGCTTTGACACCCCAAACATGCATGAACGTCGGACTCCTTTACCTCGGTTATATGCAATATGAAGTATGTACTCAAGTAGGGAAGCTTATCCCACCAATGGCCCTCACTCACAGACCGCTTCTTTATCGGCCGCAAAAAATTACGCCCACCATACGCGGGTGGCAAGATCGTCCGTCCCTGAAAAGGAAAGATAAGACGGCCCACGGGCTGTTTTGCGGCGAGGTGAGCTATTTTTCCAGGGGCGGCTAAAATGGCAGTATGAGATGGTGTTGAAATAAAGTGGTTTGATTGCCTTTGATAAGGCTTCTTGCTACTGTCTAGTAAAGTTAAGGAACTGGGTCGGAAAAAGCAATGTGTAGTATTATTTAATTCCTTATCTCTGGTCTTGATCTTTCCGATCTTACTATGGCCCCGATTGGATGTTCAAATCTTAGAGGATCCTGCGAGCTTGAAGCTTGCAATGGCTATACTGATGCAATATGCATAGGTTATTCTATATTAAGTATGGATTTGGGCCCATAATAAAATTCTACCCTGATTTCAGATGGGAAAAATCTGGATGGGTGGCCTCAGGAACAGAAGCTACTGGATTTCCGGGGAAGCTCATGGAACGAACTGCTTCAGCTTCCTGGTCATGCATCTTAGACTTAATTACAGTGTCTAGTGACGGTCTAGCAATTTAGTAGCATAAGAGAAAGAAAAAAAAAACCCCCACAATCAAAAAAAAAAAAAAAAAAAAACCCAGCTACATAGTCCGTACCAATCACATCCCCAGCAATAACCGTGTGCCATTTCGTCATCTGCAAGCAGCAACTGAGTTTTTCAATCCGCCTGATTCCTCAGGCATAAACAATCTCCACCGCCATCCAATCCGTCACCCGTTGTCTGGTGTACCATGCCGCGCTACATCGCATTACAAAAAGATACTTCTGTCCCACGCCACAACCCCACCAAAACAAATGTACCACTCAGTAACTGGATGTACACTTAGCTCTCCGCCCGAGCTTTTCGATGCGCGCATCGAGAACATGTGCTGATCTGCCAGACTTTTTTAGATTTTTTTTTTTCTTCGGTCCCCTCCTTCTCTTTCTTTTCTTCCCTTCTCATCTCTTCTTCCTGCTTGAATACTTTCCCACTTTTTCCTCATACTGATACCCCTAGTCTTCGGACCTTTATACTTTGTTTTCTATATCTCTTATACCCTTTACCCAATATGTCTGAGCCTGACCAGTCGCTTTTGGAGCGCGTTGAGTTCCCCTCTATTCCTGTTGAGGCCCAGAGACAGATTGCCCATCTGCAGGAGGAGTTTATCCGTGCTGAGGTTGAGAAGCGTAAGTCATTGGTTCTTGTTGGTTTTGTTTTCCCCATTGTTATGGTATAGTTCGATTGGAACTCGTGGTTGGAGCGCGAGCAGAAATTCTCTGTTTGGTTCTGTTTTTGATCATTGGGATGCAATTGTTCAAATTTACAATGCTATGCATGCACTATTTTCATGAGTCTATGGGAATAAATGAAAATGTGAAGCTGAAAGCTGACTCTGCCCCCTCCACAGTGCGCCAGTCAGTTCCTCTTCTGGGCCCTCTCTTCAAGAAGCGCAGTGAGATCATCAACACCCCCAAGGTCAAGGATGACTTCTGGCTCCGTGTGTTCTCCTCTGCCCCCTCCGACATTGATGACTACATCCTGCCCACCGACTCCGGTGTGCTCGGTCAGACCCTGAAGGACTTGAACGTCGAGCGTTTCGAGGTCAACGAGAAGGGCGAGGGTGAGCCCCGCAGTCTGCGCTTCACCTTCACCTTCGCCACTGGCGAGGAGAACCCTTTCTTCGAGAACGAGACTCTCGTCAAGGAGTTCTACTGGCGCAAGGAGATCATCCGCACTTCCAGCGGTAAGCGCCGCACCTGGGAGGGTCTCGTCTCCGAGCCCGTCCGCATCAACTGGAAGAAGGACCAGGATGTCACCAAGGGTCTGCTGAATGCTACCTGCGACCTGTTCGATGCTGAGAAGAAGAAGGGCGGTGAGCGCTCCAAGCTGCCTGAATACGAGGCTCTCGTTACCAAGTTGGAGGAGCTCGAGGCCGAGGCCATGGACTGTGACGATGATGAGGATGAGGAGCATGAGCACGACCACTCTCCCTCTGGTGTCAGCTTCTTCAACTGGTTCGGTTACCGTGGCCGTGAGGTCTCCGCTGAGGTTTCCAAGAAGTCTACCCAGGAGGACGAGGAGCGATGGGCCAAGATCACCAAGGGTGAGAAGGTCGAGGAGGATGATGAGGCTGAGGATTCTGACGAGGATGATGAGCTTGTTGACGACCTTGAGGAGGCCGAGGCCTTCCCCGACGGCGAGGAGCTCGCTTTCGCTTTCGCTGATGACCTTTGGACTGATGCCATGAAGTACTACAGTATGTGACACTCGAGACATGAGATGAACCGGAGAAGTTTTCCCCAGCTAATAAGCCCTTGCAGTCCAATCTTTCGAACTCGGTGACCTCGATGGTCTTGATATGGAGGAACTCAATGCCGACATGATGGAAGAAGATGACGATGAAGAGGAGGATGAAGAATCCCACCCCCGCAAGAAGGTTCGCACTTAATTCACTCGACAAATTCCATCTTATGAACGCCTTTGCTCCTGGTGATGCTGGTGGTTTTTTTTTTATGTGGCCCCCTTATTGATGATGTACTATCACAGGACAATAACAAGAATTAATAATAGCACGAGCGCAAAGATGAGCGCCGCGATGCAAAAGGAGGACCATGTATCTAAGGGTTTCAAAAAGTGTTAGTTACGAAAGAAAATGTGGTTCTCAACGCCATTACGACGACAAATCATTTCCAATTTCGTAGACCTTCCACGTAGGGGAATCAGTAATATCTTACCCTCATTTTTCTTGACAATATGTCTGATTCTCGCCATTCCATTCGTTAATTTGCCTCCAACTCGGTCGGCCAAGCCATCAACCTCATCCATCATGACCGCTTGGTCCTCCAACTCCCTCCCCATATCATTAGCCTGCTGCCTCAGATTCCCAACTGTTTGAAAGACACCATCTAACTGCTCATCTTGCTCATGCATAAGCTCCGTCTGCCTCTGCTGCTCCATTGAAGCATAATAATCATCACCACCACGCCCTTGCCGCTCCTCCTCTTCCAGCGCAGCATCAAACTCGGTCGGATTAGGCAATTCAGCAGGCGCAGAATGTGAGACTGCCTGCTGCAGCTCCTGGCGCATCTTTTCTACCTCGGCGCCAACATCGTCAACTAGTTTTCGGCGGCGCTGGACCTCTTCTAGTTCCAGTCCGAAGCGATAGGGATCTTGTTCAATGGCGCGCACGCTTTCGACTAGGTCGTCGAGGTCGGCGCTGAGTTCTGTTAATGTTGTTTCTAGCTCTGAGCGCGATTGCTTGAGCTCGGGATTATTTGGGTTCTTTGCTAAAGAGCGAATGCGAAGATATGAGGAGAAAAGCGGGCGGCTGGTCTGTAACGTTGACAGAACGTCCCTGATGTCACTGTTAGCTGAGGTTCTTTTCGCTCATCCTAGTGCATGTATAAGGAGATGAATCGGCCTCGGGGAGACTTACGATTGGACTTGTAGAAAGGGGTCTGCGTTTTCCATGGCTGTGGTTTGATGGGATCGTTGGTTGATGAGGAGTTACTTGTTTGATGCGGAGCTGGCAGCTTCTCGGCAATCACGTGGTTTCCTCCGAAGTATAGCGGCAGGGGCATGGCAACGTCATAGGATGGAAAGAGTGGAATGTACCTTAAATCTGACAATTGTGATAGCTGGTGCGAGTGAATACTCTTTCTTACGGTTGAAGGAGTCTTGAAATTGAAATTCGTAATAGACAGAATTGGCAGTGGGTTAACTAAGTTTCAGGAAGCCAGTCCCTTCTGACTCAGCGGGTTCGGAGATTGACGATAAAAAAAAGTAGATAACGCTTTCCCCACGATCAATATTAGGCGTTTCTGCAGGGCACAATTCACGTTCAGGTCGGTCTCATGGTACAAAAGCGCCCCCTTCCATTCGCCGAGGAGTGGGAGGACCCCGACGCATACATTGAAGCACTTCTCTCGTTCGCGACTTCAAATGTGCTCTTCATAAACCTTTGTGGTGGCGTGCACATCAATGACTTCCTAAATCGCGAGCCAGATTTATATGAGACTCTGCTCCCAGAAGAGTGGAGAGCTTTCTTCGATCAGCATGACGTACAAGATATTATCAAACTACTCTTGTATGAGGACATAGCGTCCCTACAGGAGCCGGGTGAATCCAACCGTACCTGGAATGGAGGCGCATTCCCTCCTACGGGCCTTCTGGAGTACATTTACAATGTTCGACGATTACTTCTTCGACGCGATTTCTTTTCTCCTCATTTAGACAAAAAGAAGAGCAAACTTCCACGACATGTTTCCGCGGGAATGAACAGGAAGAAAGTCCATGAAGTAGAATGTTTCTCGCGGTATGTTGGTGACTTATCGAATACCGTTGAGGATCGCCGAGGAGAGGCTGTCTCTCATATTGTGGATTTTGGGTCCGGACAAAACTATCTCGGACGAACATTGGCTTGTGCGCCTTATCACAAACATATTATTGCTATTGAGCGACAGCATGAATACATCAGTGGTGCGAAGGGCATGGATGTAACTGCAAAGCTGGCAGAGAAAGAGAAGAAAGAAAAAAGATACTACATCAAAAATGAGAACAAAAAGGATTGCAATGCCTGTGATGGAAATCAAGGTATTGAAACCTCTGGAAGCCAAAATGCCCCCGTGCCAGCAGCTTCTCAGGCCAAATTTGAAAATGTTCCAGCAAAAGAAGTCGAGGAGAATGTCGAGGATGTCTCCGTCTTCAAAATGCTTGGTGATATCAACTTGGAGCCTGGCGATATTCAAAGACCGACCCCCAACAAGCCCAAGGAGAAAAAGGCTCAGCCGATCATCGACGCTCGGGGCACGCTCAGCTACATCGAACATGAAATCGAGGATGGTTATCTAGAACCCATTATCGATCACGTCGTGAACCCATCACCTGAAGCCACTCAGAATGGACAAGAATCTGAAGAGCAATCTTCCACCATCGCGGAGGTCCCTGCTGAGAAGCAAAACGACGCCCGAGTAATGGTGGTATCTCTACACTCATGCGGCAACCTGGTTCATCACGGCATCCGTTCTTTGATTCTCAACCCGTCAGTTGTGGCCGTCGCCATGATAGGCTGCTGCTACAATTTGATAACTGAACGTCTCGGTCCCGCCACATACAAGCTCCCTATTCTTCGAAACCTCCACCCACGCCTATACGAAACTGGCACCTCATACGATCCGCATGGTTTCCCCATGTCTAAGCTGTACGAAAATTACCAAAGTGACAGCACAACCGGCGTAAAGCTCAATATCACTGCACGCGCATTGGCCGTCCAAGCTCCATACAACTGGGGCTATGCCGACAGCGAGAACTTCTTCACTCGTAATTTCTTCCGTGCTCTTCTTCAACGAATTCTCGTCGACCGAGGTGTCGTGCCGAAGTCTGGTGACGTACAAGATTTGTACGAAGAATCCAATCCTGACTCTGGAGCAACAGCTGTCATAATTGGACATCTGCGCAAATCAGCATTCGAGTCTTTCACCACGTACATGTCTGCGGCTATAGAAAAGTTGAGCCGTGATGCCACTCACGGTGCAAAGGTCCAGGAACTTATGGGGAACATGTCTGATCAAGATTTCCAGGATTATGAGGCGAAGTTTCGACAAGGGCGAAAACACCTTGCTGTGATATGGAGCTTAATGGGCTTCAGTGCACAGATTGTTGAGAGTCTTATTGTTGTAGATCGATGGCAGTATCTACGTGAACATGACTCTGTTAAGGAGTGTTGGGTTGAGACTGTTTTTGATTACAGTGAGAGTCCTCGGAACCTTGCTGTAATTGGATTGAAAAAGTGATGATTGAAAAGTTTTGATGAGACATGATTTTGAAAACGAACTGTACATAGTACCATTAGGCCTTTGGAGAAGAGTAGTCTCTTTATTATCCTCAAAAATAGACTTGGTCGGGTAAGCACATAGACTCGATATTCACGTGCATGATCATGCATACTACATGGATATCCAGAATTCTATCACCATTCACCCTGGATACCTACTCCTATTGGCACGCAGTAAAAACCAAATCGGACCCCGTAATCTATATTTAGCTCTTTGACAGTTTTGGGGGCCGATCCACTTATGTCTGTCTAATAGCGGAGATGAAACATTGAATAGCACGGATTACAAGAATCCCAGGCTTATACCCCTGTATAACCTGCCGAACATTATTTACGTGTTTTGTCGAGCTCTGGGTTTATCACTTAGCCTTCGAACTTAGGCAATTGCAAAAGTCAGAATATCAAGGAACGCGTCGAATGCAAAATGCTGCGGTGGGAGTTCTTCGTCAGAATGCACTCCAACATGCTAGTGCAATAAAGAATTCAAGTGCTGCTTAAGACATGTCATATGTAAAAGTCACATGGGCTTTGTTAGAGACTCTAGATCACAGCTATAATACAGATACACTAGCGACGCATTAAGTTTGCAAGGGTGGCCTCAAAACGTTGTTAACACGCGATACGTCTCGTGCGGCTCCTTTGACCAAGAGCTCCTCTGACGACATGGAGCGGACTTTCTAATGGAACATCCAATGATCATGAGAATACACTGCCATCTAGCAAGCCACATATACCAAAATCCTGACCTTGACTCTCATGTAATAGGATACGTTTTTGCGAACGAAGGTGGGGGATTTCAAAACGGGAGATCTAATATGTCGATCTGGGAGGCCTGATCACAATCGAAACTAACCCTGATCCCTTCCAAGGTTGCCCCAGATTTCAAGTTGATCAGAAAAACTTGATCTCCTGAATGTTCTGACACCTTTTTCTAGCTCCTCTGCTAATGTGCTGTTTTCTACCGCGATGACGACCACTCTACCACCTACTGAGTATGGTCCACTGACGACACAGTTCAAACCAGCTTCGACTTGTTCGGGTCGATGGATATTTTACGAAGAAAGCAGTGCGATTCTCCGGTGGGGTGCGAAATGTACCGAGACAGGTACGGGCCAAAGCTCGACATGCAAGATCACGATGGACCCCGATTGTTATCCAGAGGCGATGCAGACTTCTCGTGCAAACCACGTCTTTTCTCCCGGTGTATCATGCCCGCAAGGCTGGACCTCAGTATATACCTCTTCCTATCAACAGCGAGGAAGGACTGGATTGAATGGTGTGGACGTGACGTTGGATGCTGGTCAAGTTGGCACAGTATGCTGTCCAAGGTAAGCAATGTCAACTTGAAGATCTCGAATTATTTGTAACCTGGAACTTGAACTGTATTCATTCGCAATGGTTTCTGTTCCAAAATGTCTAAAATTTCTTCACTGATTAAGCTTGGCTTCTTGAACAAATGCTGACTTATTTATGAAAAGCAATTACCAATTTGTCTCTGCTGGGTGTAATATGAAGGCAACAACAGTTAAACCACGCGACCATATCCTCACGACTGGCACAACATGCTCAATGACGACCGAAAGCGCATTTTCAAGCGGAATTAGCACAAGTGGAAATAGCACAAAGGGGTCAGGTGTGATATTCGCGACGTTCTCAGCGACCCCAGTCATCCTCATTGGCGACACAAATACAAGCACAGATAGCCCAAGCTCCTCAGGCTTATCTACTGGAGCCAAAATCGCGATTGGAGTTTGCGTTCCCGTAGGTATTCTTATAATTGCGGCTATTATTTTCATTCTGTGGCACAGGCGCAACAAGAGGAGGAAGACAGGCTCCGGTTCTGGTGCGCTTGGTGAACCATCCGGGAATGATACCAACATAGAAGGGTCAGCAGGTCCTCCTCCTGAGCTGGCAGGCAATGAACCAATGTATCAGCGACCAGAGTTAGAGACACAAGAGGCGCCAGTTGAGCTTGCCAGTAAGCACACCCCGACTACACCACAAGCTGAGCTGCCTGGAGACTTTGGGGAGGTTTCGGCAAAGAAAGATACAGAATTTGACTTGAAAGCGGATGGTGAAAATAACATCCCCCCGCCGATAGAGGAAGAAACCGGGGGTAGAGACTCCGGAGACCATGTTGATCATGATCATGGGCATCATAGTCATGTTTCAGTGTGAGTGGATAATAGTACAAATTTTGTAATTATTATAGAAACTAAATAAGATATTCGATGCATAAGAACTAAGTGCTCTCTAGCATATTGCCAGATAGTAGTTTCAAAGATTTCAGGATCATGTATGGAATATGTATGGCATAAGAACATTAAATTCGCTGAAAATCCACATATCGAACAGAATTTATTGAGAGTAGGTATTGGAAACCATCCAAAACGGCTTCACTTTTCAGTTTTCCCCTTCACTGCAAGTTCAAAATGACTGCAAGGTGGTCTGCTTTTGAGAATTGATGTGGTCAAACTCATTATCTCTGGTGATAACGTCAACTGCTTTTCGTTGAATAACATCTGAATGATGAGATTGTATACTGCACATGTGGTACCTATTGCCCAATGCCAGTGGAAAGCTTCAAAATTTAAACATCGAAGCGAAGTTCCCGATGTCATTCCCTGCCCAGGTGAAAGATATGTACTACTACATAAAATTCATGTAATTCATTTAATTCAATTCATTTAATTCAATTCATTTAATTCAATTCATTTAATTCACAGTTCTGGCGTCTACATAGGTAGTACATACATACTTACATATACTATGATGCCCTTCGACAACCTCGATTGAACTGAAAGTACGTAGTGTAGCCTTCAAAATATTGGGATTTCTTGCCTTCTGATTTAAATGATAGCTTTTCGATATTATCACCGGTGTTTATTCCTTCACCGAGGTTCCGGTCTTCATAATGAAGAGCTGAATAACGCGGATAATTGCTTTGAATAAATGACAATAGTATAACTAACATTGAAAGGAATTCCAACCAGCTGTTTAATATCATTATCACGAGAAAACAACCATGCGATGAAAACCCGCTAAATAAATCGCATAGGATGATTTCGTAACAACCCTTGGAAGTTATGGAGAACATTGGAACCCGACCCGCGCTAGTATGGAGTACGGTCCACAAAATTGGCCGAGGGCAGCTCTTTACATACATATCATTGGTTTACCGAGCTGGCTGAAGGATCGCATTGTTTCGTCACCCGAGTTAGTGATATGCACTGGTGCATATGATGACGAGCTTCGAGATGGATCGGCAGTTTGAGCGACCAGTCTTAATGCGGAGTCAATCGAAGCCCCCCACTAACGTGAACCCCCATATCGTGATAGGATGAATATAGCAGGCTATCTGTAGGTACTAATTAAGCGTATATGCATGATCAGGGAGAATTCGCTTTGCATGTGTAGGTTCCCAATGTAATTCCCCACTTGCACGAAATTCTTTTCTTCTCCGTCTTCTTCTTATTCTTCTTTTTCAAATGTTCTCTCTATATTGTCATTCGTACTTTCGTTCGCGATTGGTATAAATATTGATCATGGCTGCTAATATCTCTAACTCTAAGGAATTCGTTGATGTTCTGGCTCGTCTGTCCCAAGCCGCAGATGGTGTTAAAGGAGAGCTGAACGAATCCGATCGCGTGGCGTCCTTGGAGATTGCGCAGAAACTTGCTCGATCACTGGAAAAACCACGAGATGCAATTATCAAGCTGGCGTTCTCGGTATGTATTCAGTCCTTCTTAAGCCCATGTGTGAAAATTCAAACCTTAGACCTATTAGCCACCTACTGTAGTAGACAAGTCTAACATTATATCACTTAGCCCTGTCAAGTTACAGTCGTGAGAATTGCCGTGGACATGGGAATTTTCCCAGTATTGGCAGAGAAGAGCACCCCTATGACTCTGGATGAGCTGGCGGCTGTCAAAAATGCCGATCCCGTTTTTGTCGGTAAGTTGGATTCTTCTGCCTTCCTAGCATGCCACTTATCGGAGGAAATGATAGAACGAGTTATGCGTCTTTTAACAAGAATTGGCTATGCTATCGAGGAGGATGTTCGACTATATTCTGCAAATGATATCACCCGCGAATTGAGTACTCGCCTAGGTACCGCTACTATCAGATGCATGTGTGTGATTTCCCCTCTCTCATTCAAGATTCACCCTCCAATCGCGCAAAAGCAACGGCATATGAACTGAGCTTCTGACTTGAATTTTTCTTGGAAGGTTTGACGGTTCAATGCATAGTTTTGCGAGAATGCCTGAATACTTTCGTCAAGAGAAGTTCCAGAACCCACCCGAAGCAAACAACGGGCCACTGCAATATGCAGAGAAGACTACGGACTCTCTGTGGGAATATTTAGTCGCACGCCCGGAGCTGAACAACGATTTTAATGCATTCATGGAAGCTAGTACTGGGGATAGGGGCTTCTGGGTGGATTGGTTTCCAGTACAAGAGCGCCTGATAGATGGATTCACAGGCGGCACAGGAGATGCACTCCTCGTGGATATTGGAGGTGGAAGAGGTCAAGATATTAAGGCTTTCCACAAAAACTTCCCAAGCGCGCCTGGTCGACTTATTCTGCAAGACCAGGCCCATGTGTTGGCAGAGGCTCAAGTTGAGGATAAGATTGAGAAAATGCCCATTGATCTCTTCCAGCCCCAGCCAGTCAAGGGTAATGTTAAATATGATCAACGAACTATATATGGATTTTAATACTAACATCAGACAGGCGCAAGGACTTATTTCCTGCAGAAGATTTTACACGACTGGTCGGATTCTCAGTGTCGGGAAATCTTACAGCACGTCCGAGACGCCATGACAAAAGGTTATTCGAGGCTTATTGTCGGGGAGTTCATTATGCCCGAGAAGGATGCTCCTTTGTTGGCTACTTTGACCGATTGGCAGATGATTGTCTATTGTAGTACCATGGAGCGGGATCAGAAGCACTGGGACAGAGTAATGAACTCTGCCGGACTTAAAGTTATAAAGTTTTGGACTCATCCAGCCGATGGATATCATATCATCGAAGCAGAAGTGGTGTAGATGAAAGATATAAGCCGAACTTTTGACTTCTTATCACAACGCAAATTCGACTGAAATTGATCATGATGTAGTCACATTTGGAAGATGGATTTCAATTAACTATTTGATGACTGGGTTTGCCACCCTTTTCAAACGAGTCAAGCTTTTCATGTAGCGCAATTTTCCGTGCTTGGTTCAATTATTTAGATATAATGAAACCCTCGAAAATTTCGAAATATTTTTCGTGCGCCATGCAGAGTAGCAGCCATGCCACCGCCCGCAGTAACCCATGCGGCCCCCTGGACTCTTAGCGAACTGACCGGGATTCGTGGTTGACGATTAGAGTTATCCGGATCTTATAATGTCAAATTATGTGCTTGTAAGTTGTGATGGGTCAGTACTAATGCGGGTGTTACTCACTACTGCTCGACACTGGCAGGGTGGAGAATCTTTTGCCAGAGGATGGCCAGGAGGGTGGGGAGGGGAATGTTCCGACCTGCTGGTCCAGGAGATTTTGAAAATTGTTGAAAGAATTCGAAGACATATTCAAGGGGTTGATAATATGTATGGCTCTCAGTATTATGGATAAAAGTGCAAATCAAAACTTTATCGCCACAGAAAGGCGATGATTTTATAAGTCCCTATGATGAATGTGGATCAGATGATAAACGACGTACATGGTCGTCTTAGAGGAAGTCCATTGGTGCAGGCAAAGCTCTTCCATAGTATTTATCCAAGGGTTTGACCGAGGATGGCGAGGCTTTTGGTTGGTGGACCAGGAGTATGTACGAAGTGGCAAAACACAAGTGCATCGCTTGAAGCTCTTGATTGGGGACTGACTGGACAATATTGACCACGACTACCACAGGAGAGGAACAACAAGACAGGATAATTAACTTCATTCAATGTTCCAATTGATGGATCTCACTCTATACATGAATAGGGACAAGACAAACAAGTTCAAAACGATGCTCTTGTAAAGATTGATCTACTGTACGCTCAAGTTGGTACCTCTTCGGCAATGAGATCATCGCTGGGTTCAACGATTTAGCGTCAGAGCCAGGCTCACACTACAAAAAGCAATTGTGATCTTAGCTTTTTATTTATTTATTCCTCTCTAATCTCCACTTAATTATAGGTCCCCCCAATGGTCACTTTGATGCTGCTACTGATAAGAGGTCCATTTGTCCGAGTCTCAGAATGCTCGCCACTTGCGCCTGGGAATCGCAACCACCGACCGGTTAAGGGCGCATACACTGATCATATTATACTATGACTGAAAGCATCATGGTGTGTCCTCATGGGTGATTGAGGTGTGCATGAAAGAAAGGAGAATCAAAGCATTGAATAAGCACCCTGCTGGCCAAGCAAGCTGATAAGCTTTTTATGGCATCGAAGAGACATTGGCGCAATTCAACATCCATAATAATCGATTCTTTTTAATTTGAGGAATCGTTACTCCTGGACTAATTGACGTTTGACCATGCAAGATCCGGATGCTCGTGCACCGTCAGCAGTGACACGGCAGGAACCGCGTAAACAGACGACAGCAACAGCCGAGATTGGACCCACTCGACATACTGCAACCCCTCTTCTGCGACGCAATCAAGGGTGAAATGAGGGGGGAGGGGGTGTGATAAATTATCAAGCCCATGAATTGCATTGTCGCTTGGTGAAAACGTGCTCCACAGTGGTTCTTTCTTCAGAAACCACAAAATTGCTCGGCCAAGACGTGGGGAACCTCGTCTGAAGCTTAGAAAGGATAAGCTTCGCGGAGTCTATCTTCAACACCCCGGCGGACTCCGGAGTTTACCCAACCGAGCAGAAGCCCCTGCCGATCGCGATGTTTTGCCGATGAGTCTCGCGGATCACTGAGATTAACCCCTGTCAATATGCTGTTCTGGCACGGATGAAGGACACAGTTCAGAGAAGATGATGTCGTCGAAGCGAAAATCAACAACAGCGCCACCAGCTTGCTCAGACTTTCGTCAGAAACGGTAGCGTCGATTTGATCCCAGAAAAAAAGTCCGGCACTAGCCCCATGTCCCGTTTGCTCAATGAGGGGGGGCGCAGGCTAGTCTTGATAACAAGCTCAGCAAAATGTAACCCCTGTAAATAAGTCCCTAACCCGACCATGTGGAGATCCGTCGGCCTGATCACGGTGAAGCCTGTTGCATTGTAGGAATGTCGTGTGATTCGCGGCGGGGATTCGCTAATCCAACAATGTTGTCCATGACTAGTCTGCACGAGAGATAAGAAGGCCTGCCGATCCCTGCCCTGCTTCTTCATCACCGTGTTTTTTTTTTTTTTTTTTCTTCTTCTCATTCCTGGGTGTTTTCAAGGTTCTGCTGCGAACCACTTCACCATGCACACCTCGATCTACACTAGTCTGCTCTGTACCTTGGCCGCGCCTACTATGGGCGCGGTCTGGGAGAGCCTGTCTGGAGGTGTTCCGGATACTTGGTCGCTTGTTGACACGCCCACGGACTCAACAATGGCATTGTCCATTTCCCTGAGCCGTAAGAATCTTGACCAATTGCAATCTACTTTGATCAAGGTATCTACTCCTGGTCAGTCAGAGTATGGAAAATGGCTCGACAAGGACGACGTCGACTCTCAATTTCCTGTTGTGGATGACACTCCCGTCGTGGACTGGCTGAAGAAAGCTGGCATCACGGACTACAGCCGTGAGGGTTCCTTGCTCAAGTTCAGCGGAAGTGTTGATAAGATCAACAAGCTGCTTGACACTACTTTTGCCAACTACGAGAAGGAAGGAGCTGTCAAACTGCGTACCAGCGAGTACTCCATTCCCGATGATCTCTCCAACTACATTGACATCATCTCGCCCACCGTCTTCTTTGGCAAGACACGCCAGGCTCGCCCGGCACCTTCAAAGCCCCGCCACTTGCGAGGCCGCTCTACCCATGTTTCTGCTTCGTGCGAAGATGTAATTACTCCAGACTGCATCAAGCAGATGTACAATGTGGGCAACTATACCCCAGAGGTTTCGTCTGGTAGCTACATTGGATTCGGTAGCTTCTTGAACGAGTCTGCTTCTCAGGCTGATCTGGCCAAGTACCAGAAGCTGTTTGGTCTCCCTGCCCAGCGCTTTACAGTTGAGACTCTCAATGGAGGTGTCGATAACCAGACCGCATCGGAGGCCGATATAGGTGAGGCCAATCTGGATGTGCAGCTCATCAATGCTGTCTCTCATCCTCTGCCCATCCACGAGTTCATCAGCGGAGGCGTTGCGTATGTATACTTTCATATTTCTTAATTGTCCAGAATGCTGACCAAATTAGTCCATACATCCCTGATGCCGATGAGCCTACCGTGGATGAGAACGAGCCCTATCTCATCTACTACTCATACCTTCTCTCCAAGACAAATTCCGAGCTCCCTCAGGTGATCTCAAACTCGTATGGTGATGACGAACAGGTAACGCTAGATTTCAAATCAGACCAAATAGTTCAATCATTGACAATTCTTTAGACCGTCCCCGAGAAATATGCTAAGACTGTCTGTGATCTGATCGGCTTGAACGGTCTTCGTGGTCGTACTATCCTCCACTCGTCTGGTGATGAGGGTTAGTAACTTGCCAGCACATTCAATATCACGCAAGCTGACATTTACAGGTGTTGGCTCGGCCTGCCAATCTGTTGATGGCAAGACTCCTCAGTTCAACCCAATTTTCCCAGCTACATGTCCATATGTGACAGCTGTCGGCGGTACTTCAGGCGTCAGTCCAGAGTACGCGTGGAACGCCTCTTCTGGCGGTTTCTCTAGCATCTTCGACCGCGCTTGGTTCCAAGAGTCTGCGGTCAAGTCTTACTTGTCCCTCGTTGACAAGGATACCAAGGAATACTATGGGCAGTACACAAACTTTACCGGCCGTGGATTCCCAGACGTATCAGCACACAGCTTGTATCCTGAGTAAGTTTTGATTCAATCGAACTTTGACTAAATGCGACGCTCTAATACTTGTGAATAGTTTCGAGATCATCATCACCGGCCTGAAGGCCTTGTCCGGTGGTACTTCTGCTGCATCTCCCACGTTCGCCGGTATTGTCGGTCTTCTGAACGACGCCCGTCTGCGTGCTGGCAAGCCTGCATTGGGCTACTTGAACCCCTTCTTATACTCAAAAGGCTTCAAGGCACTCAACGACATTGTTACCGGTAGCTCCTACGGATGCGGCGGTATTGATCCTCAAAGTGACGAGGAAGTTCCCGGTGCTCTGATTATCCCTGGCGCCCACTGGAATGCTACTAAAGGCTGGGATCCAGTAACCGGTCTGGGTACACCTGACTTCCAGAAGTTGAAGGACCTGGTCCTGACTCTCTAAGGGGTCCTCAATTATCAAACAAATGTAACATAGAGAGCGATAAACCTTTCACGTACATACATCGTCGAGATCCATGACAAAATATGAAGCCGCCGGCAATTTTCATGATAGATCATTTACATATCAAACTAGTATACATGTGCAGCGTAGATATGTGCAGAGTGTTTTGAATCAATTCTAGGCATGACGGCCCCGAGCATGGTCGAGACCGCATCTGGGCAGTCTCAGGGTATCCAAAACAAATTCACGCCAACTCCATATACGTCAAACATTCAACATCATGATTTAAAGGATACTCTCAACCAAGCTCAACACTGCCTTCGGGAACACCTTGTCTACTCCTCAACCTCCTCGCAAAGAATTGCATAACAGGTAACATCTCATCCCGATTAGACGGCATCCCATCCCCCTTCCTCGCATACCGACTAGTCTCCACAAACTCAAAGACTTCTTTCGTCCTACGCACCGCCGCATCAGACACGGCACTGGAGTCTCTCCCAGAGACCAACAGCACAGGTGTCCGATTTTTAGGCCCAGCCCTCGACCCAGAAAGCGCATATGGCGCCCCAACAGAAACAACACCAGCCAACGGCTCTTTCTCTACGCCATCACCCGAGACGCCCATCTCATACGCAACATTCAACCCAGTCATACCTCCTTGTCCAAATCCAAAGACTAGGATCTCGCGAGGCCGATATCCACATTTCTTCATTAAGATATCGCGGATGAGCACCTGGAAAATAGTGGCTGTGCTTTTCTTCAAGCCTGCATCCATATCTAGACCACCCGTTGAGCTGTCGAAAGCAACATCGTCGCCCCAGTGGAAACCGCCTAGATCGAAGGGAAGAGGGAATGGGGCTTGGAGGGTTATGACTGTTGTTTCGGGGAGGTTGAGGGCGCGGCCGAAGGCTGTGAAGCCATTTGCGGAGTCGCCGATGCCATGTAGGAGAAGGAGGATATTTGGGGAGGGGCTGGTGGGGTTTGGTGGGAGGGTGATTGTAGCTATGAGATTGGGTGGGAAGTCGGATTGTGTTGGGATTTTGGTAGGCATGATGAGCTTTCTAATCTTTTCTTAGCTCTTTATTCGGGCATGCGTGTCAATTGGTACAATTGGTATTTTCTCCGACTGTATATGGGATTCCCACTGGTTCGGACTTTGTGGCGGGAGCTCTAGCAGTAGCTATCGGGGGTAGCTTGTAACAGACCGGAGCTAAGATTGAGCGTGTTCAGCCGAGACTGTGGCTAGTGGTGGCTGTGCTTGATGTCGTGTTATGTGGCTTGGTCTCTTCTTGCTCCCAGGGTTCTGGTGATGTCGGCGGAACCAGAATGCCGAGATTCTTGCCTCGATCAAGACAGAGGTTACAAGGCCAAGACAAAGGTGCGGGGCTGTTTGAATGGACAGCGCAAGTTGCCCCCGGAGAAAGATATTATCGTTGCCTGGGAAGCGAGACGATCCGCGCTGCCAAGACTGTGACTCGGAAGAAGTCCTTTGATGTTTGTCTGTAACAGTAGATGGAGCACGGAGACGCTTCATAATGATCATGATATCATTCTATTTTCGGTGACGATACGTAAACTGATTTGAGGTATTATTTTTTTTCAATGTTGATTGTCAATAGCTACCGACAATATGGCTCGAATATTAGGAGGAATATGCACTGGCACTTCCAAAGATGCATATATTGAATGAATTGAGTTCATTTGGATGGATGTAGGACAGCAGATCATAACTTAAATCATCACCATAGGGCTATATGCACATGCTATCTTTACCGTTAAATGTAGTGGTCACGAACCCGTACCTGCACATCTCCTGAATAAACACAATTGGATGCGAATAGGTACTAGATACTGTACAGTATGTAATGTCGACTTGAACCTCGGACTTCGGATGTGGCGGATCTCCTAAGGCGCCACATGGGGCGGTGCTGGGTACGTAATGAGAACCAGCGGGTTTGGATGTTTTCCACGCCAAAAAAAGAAACGGCATCACCGATTCTGTGTTGGCTTCTGACTGCGTCCCAAGAAACGGAAATATGCACTTTCCCTCTTCTGTCTCACTATGTGTTTCCATCTGTGAAAGGTTCACGACGGAGCGCTCACCGCCACTTGACCCCTCGTGGCTGGTGATGCCAAGCCCACCTTGTAAGGCGTGGACAAGCCTCCGACAAGAGAAGCTTGGAGTCTTGGCCCCGTGAAGCCCACCGCAGCCACCGCTCATCACAATACCGGTCCCATCTGGTACCGTGTGTTCCGGCGGGGAATGGGAAATTCCACTATGTTGAAAAGAGTATAGTCTCGCAGATATGATGACTGCGATTCGCCCATCACCAAGCGGAGTAGGGCTGAATGGATCCCAATGGGACCCCTCCCGATCGGCGATTGGGCTTGGTGGGACACGTACTCGTACCCTTTGCTGAACCACGTATCGCTCTGGTTTCAGTTCTGAAAGGATAGTTGTTCTTCTGTTTCATCTGTGATGGCCCTGCATGGGTGTTTGACATACCTTAGACTCCGTAGACCCTTCTATAGATTGGTAGATCGATATGTACCTTTGTACTGTCTGCACATGTACTGTATGTATGTGCGGGAGGGAGTGACGTACTCCCCTGTCCCGATAGAGCCTATGAGATCGATTTTCCAAATAAACAGACACTCTTGGCCGGCATTAGATCGTCTCTGAGGTGCCCATGCCGAGACTCTAGGCAGATGGGGTCCAATACAGCGATTCGCGCTGGTGATCATGATAGGCCTCTGAGCAATACTGTACTTCCCAAAAGGTTCACATCCTCCTATGATTTCACTGGTACAGCTCCCCACTGCCCCTCCTCTAGTCCGACCCCCGGATGTACGCGAGAAGGCTGAGGAAGGCAGTGTGGTCTCATCAGCTCCACCATAGAGGGGCACTCGCGCAGACGGTCAGCGCGGAATCCATGGTCCAGCCATAGCTGGGAGGGGGTCCTACTCCGTTTCCCCTGTGACTATCCCAAGATAGTACACTTTGGAGGAAATCCGTCCCAGCCACGCTGTCCACAGATTGGTGGGGCAGCGCCAGCTGAGACAGCAAAGGAAGAGAGCTGCTCCTGAATCTCCATGAGCGGCATACGTACTCCGTAGACTTTCTCGATTATTCTCTCAGCTGTTGCTCGGGTATAAGATGCCCCTCATCTCCCCTCCTTGGGGGCTCTTCTTCTTCTCTTTCTCTATCAACACATTTCTCTACCACATCTAAACCCTCTTTCTCTTATTTCTATACCATTCACAATGGCTTGGGGCTGGGGTAAGTCTTTTCTCTCTTCCGCTTTGACCTTGAAACATACATATCATCTTCCCCTTCTGCGCCTGCATGCACCTTACATGCATATGGCTCGAATTATAATCTTAGCCCATTGGGCGCAATATATGGATCTTTTAGCAGCACCAGCTGACTTTCTTTAGACCAATCCGATGACGCTCACCGCCAGGTGTACGGCGGCGAGAAGCACGAGGCTAAGTTCTCTCACGAGCTTATCGCCGGTGCCGCTTCTTTCGCGGGCATGAAGGCCTGGGAGGACCACCAGCGCAAGGAGGGTACGTAAACCGCCGCACGGCTCCAGTCAATATTGAAATATCAATGCTGACCTTTAATTCTTTTTATAGGCAAGCCCGTCAAGCACGCTTTCGCTAAGGAGGCCCTCGTCGGCCTGGTCGGTGCTGAGATTGACAAGCTCGCCGAGTCCAAGGGTATGGATGAGGCCGACAAGATGCGCGCTCACCACCACGCTAAGAAGAACGCCGAGCACATGTACGAGGAGCACTACGAGCGCGGCCACGGCGCCGAGCAATGGGAGCCCCGCTACGAGCGCCACTCGCGCTTTGAGGACGAGTCCCGCCGCTGGTAAATGCGACCCCTTATAAAGCGCATTGGATGACGGCATGAATTTTGTTTATACATTAAGATATCCTGGGCTCCTATACTTCCCCAGTTTGTTTATAGGCACGCAATGATGAAATCAAGAATTGCTGGAATTTTCTAGTTGTTGATCTGATCTGGTCTGGTCTTTTTTTTTTTTTTTTTTTTTGGTTATTCCCTCAAGAGGTCACCGGTCTTCCTTTTCTTTTCTTTTCTTTTCTTTTTCTAGTTTAAGCATACGTCTATTTTAATTTGATGTCGTAGCCAAGCCATAGCTTACGTAGCTGTCGTCGAGCAGTTATGTGCACAAGTCTCAGACCCGCAGATACGCCTTGTACAGGGCTAAATGACTCGGGATTTTTCTTTTATTTGTGTTAATCTGGTATATCCAGCCAGTCATCACCATGAGAACCCGCCGAGCAACATTCCACCTTCTCCACACCGCATTCTTCGCAGATTATAGACCCTGTCTTCGGTCCCCGTTTGCTCTCCACCGGAATACCATCCTTGTTAGATTTCTGCTCGATGACGACGCAAGGCGAGCTTTGAATATTCATTTAGTTACAATTATTGCTCATGTCACAGATGATACATAGTTGGACCGCGGGAAGTATGCACTTTCGGGCCTTCGCAAAGCGCGTTTATAAACTAAACCCCCCCCCCCCCCCCCCCCCCGTCAAGCCTGATGACAAGTACAGGGCTGATTATTGGTTGCCTGAACCGTCGGGAATCCACCATCACCAGAATTCCGGATGCCTCAGGCTTGCAAGTGAACCACGGAAACCAGTTGAATCATAACCCCACTCACCCTGGGACAGTCCCTGCACGTGCCCGACAAGTTGACGATGATTGTTGCGATTTCACCTGGAAATGAATGTTGAACTACATGTAGCTTTTCTTTGATCGTGGGGATCAAGCATTCGGAGGACCCTGTCCCCTGGTTTTTGTCCGTGCTAGTGATCTTCGCCCGATTTTCTTCCCCTTACAACTTTTTTTTTATCATCTAGTAGATCTCCAATTTATCTACTCCAGGGTGACCTCAGGACTTGGACCGGTTTCGAGCCTCCCATCTTGGTGACCCTAACACTACATTCCTCTTCCCGCCGGCTGTCCTAGACCTTCCATCCCAACCACCAGTAGGCATGCCATGCCGGAGGCTCGTTGGTCACGATGAAATTCGCCAAGTCGGTCTCGCCGCTTCTCCCCAAGAGACATTCCATTTGCTAACTGATTCTCACAGAGATCTGGAGAAGGAACTTTTTCCTGAATGGCGGGCGAAATATATCGATTATAAGGTATGTCGTGGTGCCTTGCATATATTGTCTCAGGACCCTCCACGTGCAAAGCTAATCGTACATGCGCTTTAGACCGGCAAGAAGAAGATAAGAGCCATTGCTCGAGCCATCCAGAAAGGCAACCGTAGCGGTCATACGCCTTCGTTTCGAAGCCCTAGCATTCGGACGCCTTCGTTTCAGAATCCTGCGAAAGCTCGCCAACGGTCGAATACCGATAGTCGTGTCGATGGAGGAGAGCCGGAAGATGCGTTGGGTGGCCGCGCCGTCTCAACGGCCACTCCTGACCGGCGCGCGGTGCGGACGCCAGGATCGAGATTCTCGGATAATACAGGGAATTATGGGAGTATAACAGTCTCGCCGCCTCTGTCTCACAGGGGGAAGGGGTCAGATATGGCTTCACTCCGGCTGCCAAAGGCGGCAATGGATGTTGAGGATGAGCATGTGCCGCCGGAGCATGACTTGAGTGAACGCGGAGCTTCACCCCAGCTAGAACACCCTGAAGAAGAGCATACTGAAGAAGATCATTCCGACGATGAGCACACCGAAGAAGAACTGGAGGATCCACCTGAACCGAAGCGTACTCCGACATTCCTTCGGCGTGTCTTTTCTCATGGCAATGGGGTCGCGGAGTTTGAAAAGCGTGAGGCTGAGTATTTCATATTCTTGGATGGCGAATTGGACAAGATCGATTCGTTCTATCGAGAGAGACAATTGGAGGCCGAAAGAAAACTAGATGTCCTTAGCCGACAATTAGACATCATGAGACGCGCCCGCGCGCGGGAGTATAACGCCCAATATGGCGATGACCAGCAACAAGGACAAGGCACCGGGAAGTTTTTCGGCTCGCGCATCAAGGATACTTTCACTGGCAGGACTCGGTTTGGAAAGAATACGCGGGCGTTAGCAGCAATGGCGACACCAAGGATCCCAGAGCAAGAAAACGACGACGCTGCTCATCGAGACTATACGCGACGACCAGATTCGGATTCAGCGAATACCGCTGTGCCATACCGGGAGGCGAAACACCAACTCAAGCGTGCTTTGCAAGAGTACTATCGAGGGCTGGAGGTGTTGAGAGATTACGCTCTTTTGAATCAGCTGGGATTCCGCAAGATCAACAAAAAGTACAACAAAACCGTCGCTGGCTATCCTGGCAAAGGCCAAACCTTGAAAGCCCAACCGTCAATGGGCTCGATGGCTGAAATTGTCAACAAAGCCTCCTTTGGAGACATCAAGACTGTTGAAAATCTCATGCACGACGCAGAAGACTTATATGCACGATTCTTTGAGGGTAGAGATCGGAAGATTGCTGTATCTAAACTTCGCCACAAAACCACCAATCCAACCGACTACTCATTCACTGTGATGATAGCCGGTATACTCCTTGGAATCGGCATAATATGTGCGGTGTGGGGATTAATCCTCGGGTCACGGCGCTTAAAGACTGGTGGAGTTGAAGAGCACGTCAAAACTAGTTATCTGTTACAGGTTTGTCTTCCCCTGTGGCACCTCTGGTGTAACTATCCGTCGCTGACTCAATGCAGATTTACGGAGGATATTTCTTAATTGTTTTTCATTTCTTGCTATTTTGGGGAGATTGTATAATCTGGACTCGATCAAAAGTCAATTATGGGTTTGTTTTCGAATATGATAGTATGCAAATGCTGGACTGGCGCCAGTTTCTAGGGGTACGTACTCATCTCGATGCATGCGTGATTTGCTTTGATATCATCTAACATCTTTTCAGATCCCTGCTTTCTTCATGCTCATATTAGGAGTTTGCATGCTTGTCAATTTTCAATGGTTCAATGCCATGTATATATACTGGCCCGTCATATTGATAGGCGTTACTGTGATCATCGTCTTTTTCCCAGCTCCCATATTGTATCATCGCAGTCGAAAATGGTGGGCGGTAACAAATGTAAGTTTCAACCCCTTGCTGGTTCTATCCGTCTGATCTAACGATTACAGTGGCGGCTTTTACTTCCTTGTTTCTACCGTGTCGAGTTCCGTGATTTGTTTCTCGGTGACATGTACTGTTCCCAAAGCTACGCCATGGGGGTAAGTAAATTTGTACTTTTTCATCATGAATGTTGTACTAACTCAGTCTAGAACATTGAACTCTTCTTCTGCCTATACGCCAATGCATGGAACGGCCCAGCACAATGTAATTCAAGTCATTCGCGGCTTCTTGGATTTTTCACATGCCTTCCATCGACAATGCGAGCGTTTCAGTGTATACGTCGATACTGGGACTCTAAAAAACCATACCCTCATCTTCTGAACATGGTGAAGTACATCTGTGGTATCCTCTACTATGCTACACTCAGCATGTATCGGATCAACAAGTCGACACCATACAAAGCCTCATTCATTTTCTTCGCCGCAATGAACGCCTGCTTCACGTCTTTCTGGGATGTCGTGTTCGACTGGAGTCTAGGAAATATCTATCACAAGAACTTCCTCTTGCGCGACAACCTTACTTTCCGCCACAAATGGGTATACTACGCCGCCTCTATATTTAACATCATCATCCGATTCAACTGGATATTCTATGCCATCTACGCCAACGATATCCAACACTCCGCCATATTGAGCTTCATGGTCTCCTTTTCTGAGGTTTTCCGTCGAGGTATCTGGGTCATCTTTCGCGTTGAAAACGAACACTGTGAAAATGTGCGCTTGGTTCGCGCATTTAGGGAGCCCCCGCTTCCGTATCCAGTTTCTCCAGCCCTTGGTGGTGTTGACCAAGGGGTCTTCCCACAAGATGCCGAGCGCATATCCGCTCCTCGTCGCGCGTCGACTATCGTTCGCATTGGAAATAGGATAGCCGGTGCGCATGCGGAAGACTTTGAGAGAAGGCGCCCATCAGCTAACTTCGTTGATAATTTCCTCAATAACGCCATGGCGCATAATTTCACTCATGCTGGCGAGGAGTGGTCTGATGATGAATCAGGTCCCAATTGAGTGAGTGACAGATGATCGCCAATACACCTAATTGCTGAATAGACTAGGCATATACAACTTGCTTGAACAAAATATGAATATAATCTTGATGACTAGCTAGACTTATTTCTTGAATGTATATACTTTTCGGTTCAAACTCTTCTTTTCTCTTTCACATGTCGGATTACTCGAACAGTCGTTTCTACAGCGAACTAGTAAAGCAAGAGTGTTTCTTGGATTCTGTATGTCTCCACTGACCACAAGTAATCCACCCGATCCTCAACGCCTCCACCCTTGCCAGCCTTATCGCGCAGATAAGCCAGCACGTGACTTAATTGAAACGTCACATGGTCTCCACCCCCCATTGTCATCTAGGCGTCAACGCTTTTTATTTCTCACAACTCTTCTGTATCTCCAGCAAGACAGAAATTAATCAAGAAGTGAGGTAAACGAATCTCAAGACTTGATCAATATGGCTGCGAACGCTCGGTACGAGCCCGCCCCGACGCGGGACTCCTTTGAGGAGCAGCAGCAGTACACTCAGGCACCTCCATCTTACCAGGCTACTGCTCAGCCCGCGGAGCCTCGATCAGAGAATGACAACCTACCCGATGACTTCAAGGTGTGTACTTTCTGATCTCTGTGAATATATATATATATATATATATATATGACAAGAAGCGAAAATACTAATAGTGATGCGTTGCTATAGTTTGGTGGTATGGTCGCCGAAGGAACTATTGATATTCGAATGCAGTTCGTCCGCAAGGTGTACTCCATTCTGTAAGCTTACCAGAATTTATACCCTATAGCCTCCTTTGGCTTGGTGTGTCCACAAGAAAAGTGTATCAAAACTAACACGATGTCAGCACCGCCCAAATCCTTCTCACAACCATCCTGAGCTCCATCTCATTCTTCAACCAATCCTACCGCACATGGATCCAGTCCAACTTCTGGCTGATGATCATCTCGATCTTCGGCGCCCTGGGATTCATGCTCGCAACCTTCTGGAAGCGAAAGTCCTACCCTTCGAACCTCCTTTTTCTCTCCGCCTTCACAATCACAGAAGCCTACTCCATTAGCGTGGTAACATCCTTCTACGATGCGCGAGTCGTCGTCCAAGCTCTCGTCCTGACACTAGGAGTCTTCCTCGCTTTGACACTCTTCGCATGCCAAACAAAGTACGACTTCACGAACTGGATGCCATACCTTTTCGGTGCGCTATGGTTCATGATTCTCTTCGGCTTTGTCGCCATGTTCCTGCCCTTCAACAGTGCCATGGAGACCGTGTACGGTGTTCTTGGTGCTTTGATCTTCTCCGGATATATCCTGGTCGATACACAGTTGATTATGCGCCACTACCACGTTGAAGAGGAAATTGCAGCGTCCATTTCACTGTATTTGGATGTGCTGAACCTTTTCATGTCCATTCTGCGTATCTTGAATGGCCAGCACAATAACTAGATGTCTTGAACACTTCTGAGAACTATGGTATCTGGTGTGTTTGGTCAAGATTAGACTTTTTAGTCTGAAGCTTACGGACTGGATCGCTAGATTGAATTGAGGTGCTCCTTGGGGCTGGGATCTTGAAATTGGTTGTTTCTCGTTTTCCTTTTATGCCTTTTCTTATCTGGTGAATTGTTGTTTATAGCCAGGTCGGTCTTTTATTTTGCATCTTTGCTCATCGCCAACTGAATACTGTTATCCTTTACCCTTCTCAAAGCCTTTCTCGGTTACTTACATAGTCACAATGATATCTTCGCTCGGAACAATTACACTTAAATTCTTTAGAAATAATGTCTGCATGTATCTATAATTGTAGAACCTTTAGGCCGCATGCCAAATCCTCTATCTAGATATCCAACATCTTACTGATGCTGTCATGGAAATGTCATTGTTAGCGATGACCTTATCGCTACTGTCGTTGCGATAGATTCTGCGGAGAAGCCCAGAAGAAAATGAACTGTTAATTAAAACCTCTCCTTTATTATACCGAGCAATAGATACAGAGATTGAGTAGAAAAAGAGAACGAAAGAAAGTAACCAGTCAAACGCTCCAAACGCCTAATACTGCAGCCGAAAAGGTTATATGCGAGGATTCGTGTAAGTTGAATCTGTCTTTGAGCAAAATTACGCAAAGAAAAGGAATCACATGATAGAATCAGATCTAAACGGTCATCATGGACACATCAACACGACTGTTTGTACAGTCGATGAACAAACAAAGCAATAGATACTGCAAATGACTCAGGTATTGAGTGATCACACGGTATATGGTAAAAGAAATTGCGAAGAAGGTCCTCAGTGAGCCGTAACGAAGAACGTGTTTGTGACAAGGCACACAATCATGACCAGCAAGCCGTATGCGGAGAGAGCCAAACTCAGCTTGCGAAGTAAGGCTTTGCGCCAGTGACGTGTGTTGAGACGAAGGATGCCAGATTCTGTTAAAGATCGAGCAAGAGAGCCTTCGCCTTCATCTCCGGCTGCATCATCATCGTCGGACATGTCATCTGCAGCCTCGTCATCCTTCAGAAGACCACGGTGAGCAGGTGAATCAGGCGCAGATATTTTATAGTAGAACAATCCTGGGAGAATGAAGCTGATACTTGTGCTACCAGTGCTACCAACGTATGCCAAAACAGCCTCGAGGGAGGAGACGGTCATAGCCACTAGGTAACTTAAGATAAGAATCGTAGTGGTGATTATCGAGAAGCGAATGTCACTCATTGGTTCCGGCGTTCGAGTCCCACGAGGTCCCAGTAGAGGGTGTCTATGCGGCGAGCCTTCCGTACGGGTAGCTTGAGGCTTGGGGCGCCATTTCAACACAGCATCAACTGAAGCTCGACATGGGTGACACTGTAATGGATAAGAGAAGATGACGAGCATGACAATCGCCGCTCGTCCAATAGTGGCGTATACACCTGGAGGATACATTCCAACAATGTTGCCGCCAACGTTGTTGCCAAACGAGAGGTAGCCTGTAATAGCGACAAGGATATAAGTTGCAGCTGAACTACCTATACTAGTCAAAACAACACCGGTGGTGCGAAAATGGCTGTTGTTAGCGATTTCATTTAGAATCGAGAACATCTATATCATGAGTCAGCGCGCATAGTACAAAGAGTTGTTATCAACCCTTACATTCTGGTGGCATGTAAACGCAAAAACAATGACAGGGAAACTGCTCAATGTTGGGATTGGGCCTGCCCAGTGGCCTACTCGAATTGGACCTCTGTCAGCCATTGTATCCCCTTTGATGAAATGGTAAACGACCAGAACGACCAGGTAGGCCATCGACACAAGAGCCGCAATACTAGTGTACTTCAACGAGTCTAATCGGCGAAGGTATGACAGAGGAATAACGATCAACCTATTGAGGGACGAGCCCGTTAGCATTATTCAAATATTCAGGACTGTTCTGTGGGACACTTACATGAAAGCAGTGACCCAGAAATGTCGATCGACCAAGAAATCATACGAGGGCTCGCCGCCCACGAATCCCTGAACGACTCCTGGCATAAGATCGCCAATGATGATCAGATAACTCACACCAACTCCGAAACATTTGATCGCGATGGCAGCATCGAATACGACAGCGGCGTTCGGGTATGTCAGCTGTGAAAGGGCGAAAAATGAAGCACTGCCGCGATCGAGGTATTGCGCGCATCGAGATTGAAGATAGAGACCGAATCCCGCGGTTGCACCAGACCACAAAATCACAAATATACCCAGCACGATTCCGAAATGGGATATGGCGAGGGGCATCGCTAGCACTCCGGCCCCGATAACTATACGAGAAACACGTCATCAGTCATCGCTGTCTTCTCCGATAAGGCGCCCGTATTCTACTCACTTGTATTCACCAAATTAATCACACTGCTAGCGAAACTAGCCTGACCAACGACACCTCCAGATCGTTTACCTCGACTTCCATGTCTATTTCAAAAACAAAAGTCAGTTCATCTGTCTCCAAAATGTTTTTTGGGGGCCAGCTTTCGGACAACTCACCGTCGAAGCCCGTTTTGAGACGAGCCGGCAGGGCCAACCCCGACGGTCGCCTCCTCTTCGTCCATGGTGATAAAGTCAACTCTCTTCTATGCAGCGAGTAATCAAAAGGCACGCAGCCCAACAGCGACTGCGACCAGCGGAGCCGCACTGAAGATGTAAAGCTGAAGAGAGAGAGAGATGTAGAGGAGAAGAAACGGCGTGGTGGCCAAACCTTATCAGCCCCCGATTAGCTCCACACCTGACTTGCCCGCCTTACCGCATTGCGAACCTCCGCTTTACTACATTCAAAACGTACAAATTCGTGCAGATATGGCATCATAATATTCATTACCAACCAAATTGCGTGATGGTGGTTTCTAAGTTCTCGAAAATTTACAGTTTTGAGCGTCCCCAGCCCTGCTGAGCTAAGAGCTCGAAACTCTCTTTCTCAACGGCAGCATGGTCTGAAGCCGTGTTACCTGGCCGCATGCCGGGGCCCTCGTCATTAAATTGCTTGACCTCGCGCACAGTCTTTGACACCTCCAGAATTGTACCACCCTTAACCTGGTACTGTTTTCCTTGGCCAGATCGATCTCCGATGATTTCGCTTACCTGGTCTTGCTGCACCAACGCCAACATCACTTCTCCTACTTCCTCGGGAGTGACCCAGGCATCTGAGCCCTTTACCATTTTCAACTTTTCGGGATGGTCTGTCCATAGAGGGGTCTTAATGACTCCGGGTGCCACGGCTGTGACACGGATATTGATTGCCTCAAGTTTGGCCAATGATCGCACTAGGCCATTGATGGCATGTTTGGTGGCAGTATAGATGGGAGCTGCGAGCGCAGCTGTTTGTCCAGCAATGCTAGATATGTGCACAATATGCTTCGGACGACGATTCTCGCGGTATTTTAAGAAATGGGCAATCGCCAACTGTGTTGCGCGAATGGGATGAGTGACATTGATGTCTACCAGAGCGTATCGGCCACCGGCAGGCGAGTCTTTACTGGCAGGTGTTCCGGGTGGTCGCCAAAAGTTGCTCCAGTGCTAAACCATAGTGAACTTCGTCAGCATAGTTCATCTCGTCTCATACTCTTTGTAGATTATGAGAAAATATTCTTTTCGGTGTTGGACACATACCGGCTCGTAGACGCCCGCGCCCGGGCAAACAATATCGATTTCACCAAATTCCTTCTCGGCCACTTCAAACATGCGCTCGAGCTGAACCCAGTCCGTGACATCGGTCTGCTGGAATACTGCTCGTGCTGGCCCACTGGAATGCTTGTCGACTAGTACTTTCGCCTCGGGGCGCAAAGCTATGTCGGCAATGACGATATTACATCCATTCTCTACCAACAACTTGGCGAAGGCCAGGTTAATCCCTAATTGACCAGACGTATAAGCATATAGTTTACGGTGATCAGTTTCATTCTTCTAAATAGGCGACATACCGGAGCCTGCGCCAGTAATGATTGCAGTTCTGCCTTGGACTGATAAAGCCATTGGGTTACGTATACTTGGGGTGGGAGAAAATGTACAAGATGTCAAGGGAACAACTATGCTGGGGAATCCCGTATTTAATAGCTACTACGACCCTGTGGAACCTTGGGGTTGGACACTGCCAGCTCATAGCCGTTTTGCAGAAGAGGGGTGGTCGTGGGGGTTTTACCGTGCGGAGTCGCATTTCCTGAGGATTCGAGGCCACCGACACCGGTATTCTAGCCGAGATCCTTATGGTTCTTTCAGCTTCATTTCTGGGTCTGCTTGGCGACTGATCCACCTGACAAGCTGGTTCGTGAAATATCAACCCGTCTCGAAAATTCTTCTATCGGAAATGGGTGGGATGTACGATGGATCGGCATATACTTGCCCGACTTTCCATTAATCCGACGCGATACTTCTATACCTCAGGGTTTCTACGGATTATAAAGTGAGAGGGAGCTTGGGGACCTAGACATGCATGGCATAATGTGCAGCTCATCCTACTAAATATGCTGGTTCCCTCTTACCAAAATCTATACTATAGGTATCTCATTCAAAGCAGATTGACTCGGTCGGCGCAACCCCGAGCATAAAGATCAGCGGGTTCTCATGACTTCATCGACGCGAAGTCTGTACAATGCGGATAAATTTCCAAACTGGTTAATTTAGCCGATTATCTACAGGTATACATTATTTCTGGTATATTTTTGGGAATCGAGGCCAACCTCTGTATTTACCTAGTTCTACTACCTGCCAAGTGACTTCTTGAGAAGAAGCGTGCATTTCCATCCCTGTCTGCAATACATAGTACCTGGGGATCGGCGATGGGGGCCGCCGGACATCTAAACTTCTGCAAGTTACATGTCGAAGATTACTCTTTGGGGTTTATGATCTTATTAAATTTTCTACATAGACCACTTCAAGGCTTTTTTTAAAAAAAAATTACTCCCAGCACCAGTGGCTAAATGCACTCGAGTTACCATCGAATGTTCTCCAATTCGTGCCAGGTTAAGTTCTTGTAAGCTTGCAGAATTGTCGATGAACTACGCAGGTGGTTCCCAAGTTAAGCAGATCAATTAAAGGCCTTCTTGTTGCTATTGGAGATTTAATAGTCCATAGTGGTCTGTTTACAATTCTTGTTAGTATTACTTCCATGGTATAAACTTCAGTTGCAACTTGGCCGTATAAAATCGCATGTACATGCATACTAGCACCTGGGCAGTATTTCCTGACGAAAGCTATGACCAGAATGTTCCAAGATTCATGTTATTCACAAGTTGCAAGTCAAAGTTTGGAGATACAGTATTATTTATGTATCGGCTGTTCTATGAGGAAACTGTAAAGCTCTACACTCAGGCCCTTTAAAGTGAGCCTCCGAGAAAGAAGTACCAAGCGTCAAGTGCCAGGTGATTGATTAATCGCGTTTTAATTGGGTCTGGGGGAGATCACCGCCCGCTCTCCGCCCGAAGCTCGACAAACACACCATCGTCCGCAGTGGACTTGTCAATGCTCGCTCAATAACAACATGCGGCTCCAAGCGGCCCTTTTTTTCGCCGCGTGCGTATCGCCCGTAGCGGCCATCTACCGGGATGAGGTCAATCACATCGACTTCCATCACGCCCTGATCGGTGCCCCCTCCCCCGATTCGACCTTCTTCGTCAAACCATCCTCCGCCTCAAATGCATCCCTCCTGTACACAATCTCCGAAAAGTCGATTGTAGGTGCACTCAATCCTCGAGATGGTGCATTGCTCTGGCGTCAGAACCTCTCGCGACCGGGTACGGCGACGGGCGGAGCTAGTCTTCTGCGAAGCTCCGATGGGAACAACGCTATTGTCGGTGCGGCCGGTCAACATATCTCATCATGGACTGGCCAGGACGGCAAATTGATCTGGGAGAACCAGTTCAATGATGGCGTGGTTGCAGATATTGAACTTCTGGAGCTGGAGGAGGCTAGCAAGACATCCGCTCCCCGCGATACATTGGCTCTGGTTGCGGGCGAAGGTGTTGGCTTCGTGAGACGATTGGATGGTGCGACTGGAAATATCAAATGGGAACACAAGGATGACAGGTTGGTCCTATATCTGTGGAAATGCTTCAAGGGGCTTGATTATTGATTTATGGTTATAGCGGTGATGTTGCCTTCCAAGTGTCTTCTTCACCAACAGAGGTTTACTACATTGCGCTCCAATCCGCGTTGCTTAAGGGCCACAAGATAAAAGTGACTGTTCTGGACCCGGCGACTGGGCGAAAAACTCGTCAACACTCTCTGAACTCAGAAAATGATATCGCAACCCCCGAATCCGTCCTCTATGTCGGCGCCAATGTCGCCTCTCCCTTGATTGTCTGGGCGGATAAAGCGCACAAGGCTTTGAAAGTCAATGTCATTGGCACAAAAGAAGTGCAAACGATCAACATTGAAAATAGCTCTGGTCACGAAATCCGCCAAATCTCCGTTCACGCCCCTCACAAACTCAACTCTCTTCCCCACTTCTTGGTTAACTACGTGACTGACAACGGTGCATGGGCGGAAGTTTACCACGTGGACTTGAAGTCTGCTGCTGCCAAGAAGGCTTATCAGCTTCCTTACTTGCAAGGCCGCTCTGTGGTTGCTACGAACAACGTTGACGCCAATGTATACTTCACCCGCATTACCGAGTCGGAGGCTGTTGTTGTTTCTTCCGCATCCCATGGTATATTGGGTCGTTGGAATATCGAGAAATCTCCCAAGCAGCGGGCCTTACATGCGGTTTCAGAGGTTATTCCCAAGGGAAAATCCGTGGCAGTTCGTGCAGCTATCTTGCGTGAAGCCGGGGCTTGGGATTTGGTTCGTAATGGTCAGACTGAGTGGACTAGACATGAAGGCTTGATTGATGCCGTGGCTGCCACCTGGATTGAGCCTGAAGTCCAAGAAACCCTCGCTCACGAGCTGGAGGTTGAGGGACACGAGAGCTTGGTTGGCGCATATACCCACCGAGTGAAACGTCATCTTCGTGATCTCCAACACTTCCCAGAATGGCTCCAGAATCTGCCTCAGCGAATACTGAGCAGTATTTTGACTGATGAAGTGACGAACCTTGATAGCTTTGGTTTGGCCAAGTCTGTCCTAGTGGCTACTAGAAGTGGCTATGTCTATGCTCTGAACACTGGACAGCAAGGTACCGTTGTGTGGAGTGTCCAGGTGGAGGAAACATCCGAATGGGATGTGAAATCTATTGTTACTCGACCTGGAGAAGCCACAATCTATGTCAGTGATGGAAGCTCTGCGACTGTCAATGTCTCCACAGGCGAGGTCACTTCTCGCTCGGCTCCTAAGAATGTCAAGCTCCAGTCAATCATCTCTCTTGATAGCGAGGTGGCCATCGGAGTTCAAGAAGATGGTTCACTGGCTGCCGCATTTGACAAGGTAGAAGAGCTTTTAGTGACCACCAGCGCCGACGGCCGTGTTTTGGGCTGGAGCGGCCGAGACAACAAGTCTCCCGTGTGGGAATTCGTGGCACCGTCAGGCCAAAAGGTCATCCACGCCACTTCTCGCGCTGTTCATGATCCAGTTGCCTCTATCGGCAAAGTCCTTGGCAATAGGTCTGTTCTGTATAAGTATCTGAACCGTAATCTTGCCCTTATCACGGCAGTGAACGAAAAAGACCACACTGCTGGATTCTACCTCATAGATGGTGTATCTGGCAATGTGCTTCATGCCACAACCCAACAAAGCGTTGACACTACTCAGCCTATTGCATCGGTCATGTCCGAGAATTGGTTTGCGTATTCCTTCTTCGGCGATGTTCTTGATGAATCCTCTGCCAAGGGCTACCAGCTCGTGGTCTCCGAGCTTTATGAGTCGTCCATCCCCAATGACCGTGGCCCCCTGGACTCGGCTGGAAACTATTCAAGCATTCACGGCAACAATGGTGACAGCCTCCCGCTACCCCACGTTATCTCTCAATCCTTTGTGATCCCAGAGCCTATCTCCCACATGGCCGTCACTCAGACCCGCCAGGGAATTACCACCCGTCAACTTATCTGCACCCTGCCCGAGTCGAACTCTATCATTGGAATTCCTCGACCAGTCCTGGACCCTCGCCGCCCGGTCGACCGTGACCCAACTTCTGCTGAGGCGGAAGAAGGTCTTTTCCGTTATATTCCGCTCCTAGAATTCGATGGCAAGTGGTACATTACCCACGCACGCGATGTGTCAGGTATTAAGACTGTTTTATCCGAGCCTACTCTGCTGGAGAGTACCAGTCTCCTGTTTGCCTTCGGCGGTGATGTCTTTGGAACACGCGCTACCCCCAGCCAAGCCTTCGATGTCCTTGGCAAGAGCTTCTCCAAATTACAGCTTGTCCTCACTGTAGTAGCCCTGTCAGTGGGTGTCGCATTCCTGGCCCCAATGGTAAGACACCACTTCATGCTGATCCTAAATGTATCTTATGAATGTGCTAACAATACCCTTTCTAGACTCGAAAGAAGCAAGTCAACATGCTGTGGAAATCAACTTAGATGTTTGGTTCTTCAGTTTACGAATGCATATATTTGATGTGATTTTTACCTAGGAATGTAATCTATAGTTTTATTTATTCACTATTTTTATTGCCTGTACTCTCATATATGATCTTAACTAATTAAGCTTTTGAGATTTGTGTTTGAGTGATTGCTTAAACCAAACAAGGCCGTCTCAGTGCCGTGTGCGCAACCAGCGCGCAACGAGAAACCAGCGGACAATCTTCTTAGGTAGGGCAGAGTGTCGATCCCACTACCAACTTACTTTTCAGGCGCACGCTAGGCTTATGCGAGTGGGGCTTTATCTTATTGATCTTTCATACTATAGGCTACATAGCCTTGAATTAATTGCCGTCAGGAAAAGTGAACACTACGCATGGATTTAGGTATTGTGGGTCCCTCAGGACTGGCAACTGATAAATGACGATGGAATCCCTCGTCTAAATCTTACCCTCGTAGAATCCTTCCACTCGTTCTCTTCTCTTCTCTCAAGTGAAAGCATATTCGACCAATCCCTTGAGCTACCAAATAGGATGTTACTCAAGAAAGGATTGCCGAAAGTTCTTGGTTTCGGCTCAGAAGCTATCCACGCCTACCGTGATCGCGCCAAAGGCGTACCCAAACAAGTTGAAACAATAGCGAAGGAATTACCACCTGGGACCTATGCGCCCAACTCTTATTACGGGGAGGATGGCTCAGAACTTCCTAATGGTTACACTGTCGAAGATGGCGCGTGGATCCCAAACTATTTCTATGCCCCCGATGGGTCCTGGATTCCGAATGACTCCTACCTTCCTGCTGATTCGGTGTCACGGACTTCAGAAACACCCATGACTGCCAGTGGTAGTATGGGGGAGCAAGGGACTAGAGACAAGGTACAAGAAGCTGGTAACGACTCGAAGGGAGATTTCCCTGACGGCATTAATAACGACGAGGCCGTCTGGCAGCTTGATGAAATGGCCGAGAGCCTACAGCCTCCTATTTACGACGAGACACTTTATAAAGATATGACGGGCGATGAAAACGGAGCAGAGCAGACTGAAGATGAAAAAATTAACAAGCGAGAAAAGCTCGTGCGTAACCTGATCAACATGGTTGAGCCAGCTCCTAGCCCACCGCAACGTCTGCCTTGTGCAGTGATCATTCCACAGCGTCGACCTGGAAAGAAAGATCGAGGCTTTTGTCGAGCATACGCGCCTATTTTAGCTGAGAGCGGCATTGATCAAGATACGTTTCTACAATTTATCGAGAGCTTTGACGTAGCTAATAAAGTATGTATGACTTTTTTGTGTTATGGTAATTTAGTTGCTGATCTGTGTTTAGGCCAATCCATTCATAGAAGTCACCTTTATCGCAGGTGGAATTCTAGGAGTTGTTCCTAATGCAACTGCGGCGATTGTTGGTACTATTGTACAGATTGTTGCTGGAACGGCGAAAGAGCTGCAAGCACGAAGCCGCGCGAATACATTTCTAGACAGAGTCAATCAAGAAATCTTCATGCCTCGAGGACTGGTTGCAATGGTCATGGCATTCAAGGATGACAAAGAATCGGGGCTTGCGAGTCTTGGAAAACTGTTTCGAACTAAAAAGGTCGACATTAATGACTCGAATGCAGGAGATTTCAGCCAACCCGAAACGAATCCATATGATCACCTGAACAATGCGGCCGTGAAGCATAATATGCCCCAGGAAGGCGAAGGATGGTGGAAACGAAACGTGAAAAAGATCAGGGAGACAAATGGAAAGACGAAAGGAGAAGTTCAATTGCCCGAGTCGGCTCCGCTAGTCTATCCCTATCTAGATGCTGCATTGACACAGAGTGGAGAGCCGCCACAGGGATTCAAAAAGAAGATGGGCGCTGCGGGTGAATGGGTTCAAGACTACATGGACAGAAAGTCTCATGCTGATTTGGTATGTAAACCAACTTGGCCCCAGTATGAACCACCTTCTAACGTGTCAATAGGAGCGAGAGAAGCCTGGTACATCTCTAGCAATGTCCTCAGACCAGCGAAGGCCCTTTAAATCCCGTTTCAATGACCCCAATCATCCTGCAAACAGTGGTTCCCTTATATCCCTTGTCACAGGCGGTGCTATTGCCATGCCTGATCGCAAGCAAATGTTAATGGATAAGGGAAAACGAGGATTCCGCACATTTACAGGCCAAGAGGAACCAGCAGAACACACACAAGGGCACAATGGAAAGAATCCAGTGAGCGGAGGCTTGATAAAGACTGTGATGAAAATGAAACAGAACGATATCTTCTATCTGACTGTGATCAATATGCCCACACAGGAGGAACTCGATGCTGCAAAGGCCCAACTGGCAGACGCGATGGTGGATTTCCCCCCAGAAATCCTGGAGCCGAAAGAAACGTCCGCTCCGTATAGCCCTGATGACTTTTACCCGGAGCCTCTTAACATATCGAAGCCCCCAGCTGAATCCTCGACCCCGGAACTCCCATCTGAGCCCATTGATCCCCTACATGCTTCCTCGGCTGCCTCCCAAGAGAGATCTTGGAACTATGCAAGACCCTATCCCTCTGAGTGGACTGGCGGATCATACCCTCTTACGAACCCTCCCTCAACACAGGATCCTCCTCCTTATTCCAGCAACCGTGACCCTTCTTTTCAGTAAAACTATTAGATATATACGACTGTCTCAGGCAAATACAATATTCTTATTTACCACCCAAGATACGAACCTTCCATTGTACTTTCCAATCGTGCCTTACACGTAACGAATGCCCCCGCAACCTTGGAATCTTTATTTCACTAACTGCATGTGGAAGTACTCCTACATCACCCTTGACTCTTCTTTTCAATTGTCCCATTCGAAGACATATTCTATGTTCTTGCCCAAGTACCTTACCCATGTGCATCTAACCGTTCTCACCCACTGTATCCTTTTCCACATGTGCACTTTTCACCATATTTCTACTACATACTGCACATTCGAAGGCATTCTCTTTCTTCCTCAAGTAGTAGGTAGTACTACTCTGAGAAGGTATTGCCGTAGTTTACATGTATTTACACTTGTGCATCCATGGATGATTCCAAGATTCCATGACTCGGAGCACTTGAGCACGGCAGCGTTCATCATTTGATCCTATCTAGGTACTATTTTCCACCGTACCTATATATCGACTCGGATCATGTCACTGCCCTGTCGCGTGGTGCGGATTTAAAAGTGCATCTCACTGAATAGAGTGGCCATCATAGTCCTTTTGATACTAGCATGCAGATGACCAATATAAGTCCTAGCTATATTCCCAATTTCTTTATAAGACGAGTCATTCTTTGAACTAAACCGCAATGAGCAAAGGTTCTAATACTTCGAAACGGTCGTTTGGCACGCTTAATTAGGCGATGTGGAGAATTCAACTTCGGGACTAGCCGATGTCCCCCAATATTTGGGGTCATTTCCCGCCAACCGACAAGATGCCTCCAACTATTGGGGTCAAGCTCAAATCTCCAAAATATGCCCGGGTGTATATATGAGCAATTTGGACAAAAGGCCCAGAAGTCTTTTGGCTTTCAGAAATTATTTATGCCTGTGCCCTTCTGAAAACCATTCATTGATAATCAAATCTTCCAGGCCATAAAACCACCAAAATGCCTCTGCTTGGTCGTGAGATTCTCCAAAGGTCACTTAAAGTGGCCTGTATCCAAATAGCCAGTGGTAAGCAAGAACCATTTTCGTGTTTTTTTCATGATATGATTGAATGAACCTAATGCAAAATATGTAGGTCCTGATAAAGCCCAAAATCTTGCTCAGGCGAGAGAAAAGGTCTTACAGGCAGCGGCCGAGGGTGCCTCCCTCATCATTCTACCAGAATGTTTCAACTCGCCGTATTCAACGGCAAAGTTTCGCGAATATGCCGAACCATTATCCCCATTTTCCAATCCCAAGGAGGCTCCTAGTTTCTCTGCACTATCTCAAATGGCCCAAGATGCCAATGTGTTCTTGGTAGGAGGCAGCATTCCGGAGTGTGACCAATCCGACAAAATCTATAATACGAGTGCAGTATACTCTCCCCAGGGAAAGCTGCTTGGATCTCATCGAAAGATGCACTTATTTGACATTAACGTTCCGGGCGGGATTTCATTTCGCGAATCAGATACCCTTTCGCCTGGAAATGATCTTACGATTATTGATTTGGAGGGATATGGGAAAATCGGCCTTGGAATATGCTATGATATGCGATTTGCCGAGCCGAGTACTATTGCAGCTCGACAGGGTGCTTTCGCACTGATCTTTCCGTCGGCATTTAACACCACCACTGGGCCTCTTCACTGGGAGCTCTTGGGTCGTTCTCGTGCTGTTGATAATCAGGTGTATAGCATTCTGTGCTCTCAGTCGAGAGTACCTGGCTCCTCATATCCCGCTTGGGGACATAGTATGGTCAGTGATCCGATGGGTCGAGTTGTATCTAGAACAAAAGAAAAGGATGACACTATTTATGCGACATTGGAGCCAGCAACTATTAAGGAAACTCGCCAGGCTATCCCTATCACTTACCAGAGGAGACATGACGTGTATCCAGATATTGCGCAACTTGTTTAAACTCCTGGGGCGTACTCTACATGATATGGCATGCAATTCAAATTTCTAGCAATATTGTACTTGCTATATACTTGCTGTATTAATACCAAGTCCGTCAATCTATACGAAGCCTACATACCTATGACACGTCTGCATAAGGATATAAAGGGATGAGATAATAAATTCGATAGGAGTTCATTCAATCATTCGTATAGACATAGAAATCTAGCATGGTATAAAACGACTGCGTATAAACACAGCAAAAATCATAAATCAAAGGCCCAAATCCAAACCAACAAATCACTCCATCCCACATTTTGTGCTGAAAAAAGACAAAAGCCTTTCAGATCATATGTACAGCAACATATCCAAAACTTTCCTCCAATCATCTGATTTCTTAGATCAGCGGCATGGGTGACTGGTTCACGTAGTCGATGTTATGATTCACCGACTCAATACGATCACAGCAGGTTCCGAAGATACGATCCCAAAGGCGAGTCTGCTTGCCGTAGTTGTAGCTCTTCTTCCATCCCTTGCGGTGGTGAAGGTCATGATCCTCGATAACCAGCTCGGCATTGAAATAGCGAAGAAGCCAGCTGAGGGTGCAAGGTGGGGTAGCATGAACACGAAGACCACTGTGACCGGCCAGTTCGGCGTACATGACGTACATATGGCAGATCCACCACTCGTAGAAACCCATGGGCATACCCATCAGCTTCATGGAGAAGTAGGTCATCAGAGGGATACCGGCGATGTCGAACAGCTCCTGCTCTAAGTCTGCGTAGAGAGTAAGGAGTGGGTTGGGATGCTTAGTGAGATGGTGGGTGCGGTGGTACTTCCACATAGGCTCGAAGTCGTGCATGATACGATGGTACCAGTAGAACCAGAAATCGAGGATGATACCGTACAGACTGATCTCGACAAGCAACCAGGGGATGCTCATATCAGCGGGTGTTTGGCTGGTACGGTATGAGAGGAAGACGCTGAACATCGGGCGGAAGGTCGAGGTCGATAAGAGGGAGCGGACAACCTTTGCAACACCGACATCTGGAACACCATCACGGCCATGCTTGTCACCATCCAAGAAGCCATGAATATGGCCTAGACGGCGGAGAACATGAAGTTCATGAATGGCGGTGGCCTTGAAGGCGAGACAGTAGAAGAAAAACGCGACGATGGGCCCGAAGTTGTGGCCAGTGTATCGGATATAGGCTTGTTGGATTAGAAGTGGGATCACAGAGTGCACAATAACCCAACGGTGCATAGACCAGTCCGGAACATAAGGGACAGAATCTTCCTTGAGATGGACGGGAACTTCTTGGTCGAGGTGTTCGGGATGAACGTCGGTCAACTCGTAGAACCAGTGGGCGAGATTCCATTCTGAGCGGGCCTGATGGCGCCAAGTGGACTTCATAGAGTCCTTGGGGTTTCGTTCAACCATGGTGTATATTATTGTCGCGCATATACACAAAGGCGCTTGTAGACGATATATTCGACGTTGGTGTTAAGTTCGCTTTGACTGGTGTGCAATTTCCACTTTTTACCCCAGGGAAAATCATGGGGAGTGGGTTTTTAAAGGTTTTTATGGAAAAGGGGACTGAGGCGTTGTCGATCCACTTAACCAGTCAGAGGGCGTCGGCATCATGTGAATCTCCACTCTCCGCAAAAATGAGCCTCGGAGTGCTGCTAAAATCAGTTGGACTGTGTAGATCCCAGCTGATCCAGGAATCACAATTGCTCCCCAACATTTCCTGGTTGGGTTCAGGGCCCGGCTAGTGGGCTAAGGCGGTTCCAAGGTTTTTTCAGTGGAGTCTTTTGTTAGATCATGCACGGAGGTTTATAACCCTATTGGGATTAGCATGGCGCGTTTGGATCAATCATGTTCATGCGAGTTCGTGCCATGATGTTGCATGATACCATCGAACATATGGAACCAGACTGATCCTCATCGGGTGATAGTCCAGGCACAAGTCAGGCCTGACATCAGGAACATGTCAACGGTCGGAGAGGAAGAAGCAAAATGATATTCAAATGCACCGCAGATTGATGGCCACACAGACATGCTTAGTCAGGCCCATGGAATTCCCCCGGCGACAATGATTGGCTTGTTATAACTCCGTGTACTTCCAGGTCTCGTTCAGCTCTGGGGATACGAAGTGCTAAACCTGTACTAACGGGGTATTTGCATAGGTGGCAAGATCAATAATCAGTATATGTACATTAGTTAAACTAATCAGATAACCCCCCGTCAGAACACACTCGAATTTGCGAAGTGGGTCATGTCGAGTTTCAGGCAGAAACTATGACTAGGCCATGTGAAATTGGCAACATTGTCATATTCAGTTCATGTACCTAAGTAGGTGCCCTCGGGTAGTAGCAGATACGCTAATGCCCTAAATTGTGGTGCGGAGTGTGGTCTGTAGTAGATCTATAATGGATTCAAATGTTCTAAGACAGATAGGAGCAAGAAAAACCAAGACTTCTGCTTAGACCGTCCTCGTGTATTTTCTACCTTAAAATGTATAGACCAAGAAGTGAAAAATAAGACAGACAACTGCAACCATATTCTATACCAGTGGAGTTCCGAGTCCATAACAGGGGGGATATTAACATAACACAAATTTCATAGCCCAAACACAGACCCCAAGATTAAGCTCAGGATCTTATCTCGTATTTAGGCAGGAAATACAAAGTAAAAGAAAAAGAGGTGGAAAGAAAAGAGACCGGAGTCGCCCGATCACAGCCCATAAAGATGGAGCCTAGAAGAAAACCAAAAAAAAGTCGAAAGCGGAAAGAGTTGTAAAATGTTGGGACCTGATCAGTCCTTTCTAATGCAAATGCACATGCAAAGTAATCAGTAATAATTAAAAAGATGAACAGGCAGACACAATCCGATATGAGCTGGCTTCAAATGAAGCCTCGGTCTGTGTGATCTGCATCTTGTGCTTTGAAGTCTCTTCTTCCACCCCCACGCGGTTATTCTATGTGCGTCTATGCCACGGTGGTGGTTTGAGCCTCCTCGCTTGGGACCTGGTCAACGTTCACAGCCGCCTTCTCGTTCTCTGCGGGGACAGTGGTCGTCTCAGCATCACCCTTGGAGGAATCAGGTGGCTTTTCAGCGTCATCCTTGATATTTAACGAGGCGAGCTGCTGTTCTGTTTGAGAAACCGGCACGGCAACAGTGTTCCGTCGCTCCTTGCCGCCTTCGGTGCCCAACACTTCGATCTGATCGCCATTGAACAACATCGGACCCTTCAGAATTTCCGTCTTTTCGCCGGCCTCTACCTGTACATTCTTCAGAAGTTCGTTGGCAGGCTCGTCCGTGTTAGGCATGTCGCCCCATTGCCACTCTAGATCGCCACCATACTGCTTAGGGAAGCTGGCGGGATCCATGAAGGAGGTGAGTGTGGGCTTCACCTCTGCAGCAGACAGAATAAAGATTTTGGAGGTAGTCACTGGATCGAACCATCGCTTGATCCAGCTCCATACAGTCGGGAAGAAAGCAGGCGCACCGATGATCTATCGAAGGGTTAGTATTCTGGTAGAGCTGGGTCTCAACGATGACGGGAAGAAAGCAAACGTACAAAGATTCGATCCAAGGTCTCGGGGTAATGGGCGGTTGCCAGTACACTAGCATCCTGCATGTGACTTTTCAAGTTCCAAAATTGCTTCAATCCCACACCACTAACGTCAACAATGTTGGTAGAAGTTACAATAGGTGTTTCGGGGTTGGGCCTGGGCAAAGAAGAGCACAGGGGCATGACGAAGCCCAGGAGGTTCTCATATAAGGCGAAGAGGTTGAGCAAACGTGCAGGAACAGAAGAAGACTTATGGCTCTCGGGGGTTCCATTGCTCATGGTTGAGTTGTAGGCGGCCATTTCCTTTGAGTTGAGGTGGCGGATCTCGAAGACGTAGACTGGGATACCACGGCGATCACGACGGCCAGTCCATTGAGGATACTACCACTTATTAGTATTGATCTCGGCGATACATATATGAACAAGCCGGTATTAGTTACGCACCATCCGTCGCGCAGCTTCATACGAGTCCACGCCGATATTCGCATACAATGACTCTATAGCATTCTCCTTACGCCAATCCTCTGTTTCCTTAAATTGACCCCAGGCACCGTCGACATCAAACTTACGGGCTCGGAGGAAGCGCCTATAAATTTTATTAGTATACCTTCCTTTGCGCGCATATGTTGTGTAGGATCGCGCATCTGTAGTGTGACATACAACATGGTCGCATCATCATGGCTAGGGGGCTTCTCCTCCACTCCCTCAGCTGGTGCCACAGCTGCAGTATAGTACCCACGCTCAGCACAGGCCTTCTTGAACTCAACCAGCTTCTCTTCTTGTTCCGGTGTAAGGTGGTTCAAGTGGCCGGCCAGCCATTCAGTGCCCGCGGCAGCAGTGGCGGAGGCGGCAGGGTCATTCTTGGACGCGGACGAGGTTTTGGCAAGCGAAGAATCCTGCTCGGAGGCCTGACTGTGGTGTGATTTTGTCCGCCAGAGCATGGTGATCGGATCGCCAGATTCCTGGGGTTTGGGGTAAATATTTAAAGTTCTTTTCGGGATAGGATTGTCTCAAAATTATAAGAAGTGGCGGAGGAGATCGAAGATCGGGGAGAAAAAGAGGCGGTCAACAAAGTAAATCTGGGCTCTCATCGGCTCGTCCGAATTCCGGGGCATTTGGATGATAAGATCTCAACCGACTAGAACTACAGCAAAATCTACCGTGAAAAGAGACTGCTTTTCAAAGAAATCGTATATCCAGTTCATTGTTCACCACAAATAGGTAACAAGTACACTGAAAATTGTAACCTAACCTGCTCAGAATGATAGATCCAGATAAAAATCCCAAATAGCCGCATGAAGAAAAAATAAAAATGAAATAAAATAAAATAAAACAGAAAAGAAAGACATCATTGAAGAAATCTTATCAGAGCATATCCTCCCAATCTCCCTGGAATTGTTGAATCCATTTCCATAGCTTGGCAGACGTGACAAACATACCAGTATCTTACCGAAGCCTTGGTGAATCCGCAGTATACTGGGCCTTCCATTCAGACACGAGCGTCAACTTCCTCGCTATTATCTCCCTGAATTCCTTGTTCTTGATATAATGGTTCTCGTCCTTTATTATCTTAGAAAGTGGCCATTCTCTTTTTCAGCTTCATTATACACATGTGCAGTTGTCATTCTCTTCGAAGAGTGACCCGTTTGCATCGAAGCGTAACTGTGTACCTAAGCTTGTAGGTAATATTTATTACCTAGCTGGTAAAGAATCTACGATGTGGGGATTTGAATACCCATCATACCTTGTCTGCAAAAGAAATGAAGATAGCCCAGTTGAAACTTCCACTCCCAGAACGCTGACCAGGATCACAAGTACATGGAATGCCCTGTCGCGGTGTGCTCGCCTGGTGGCACAGAGATTGCAGGTGAAAGTCGGTATAATTAAATGTGGCGGGCTTAGAGGGTGAGTCCAGTCCATTTTCATTAAATTGATTCAGATGTAATCGTGTAGGTAAAAGCTACTCCATGAATACAACCAAGCTCAGCCTTCTAAGATGGATGTTGAGCTATTAAGAGCGGCGAGAGGCAGCGTTAACTAGTACCTATGCAAGGATCTACTCAATGAAACTTAATCTGAGACCATCGACCACCTAAGGGAGATCGACATGGAAGTATGCAAATTGCCACGCCTGCAGGGTATCACAAGGGTTCACCATTGATTTTTTCCTACACACCTAGAAAAGATATCAATGACAAAACCAGTACAAGCAAGTTATACGGCCATGCGTATGTTGCGGCACGGAAATTCCCCATCCTGTGCCAACCCATCACTGATTTTTGTACAGAGTGCGTCTCCAAACATGAATTCTCATAGCCGCAGGTAAGTTTAATCTTCGGTGAGATCACCGTACTCCCACATACCGCGGCGCTCTTGCTTGGCCTCGTCCTCCAGAGAGTGCAGCTTCTCCAAAGTGTCGGCAGAGGCACGCTCCCAGGCCTTCAGCTTGCGGGGAACCATAGCCATACCCTCGTGGATAATGTCGGCGTTGATGCTCTGGTCCAGGCTCTTGGATACAGCAGGGTCCAGGAGAGTGACGTGCAAGGTACCATCGCTGTCGACGTGGTCAACATTGGCGACGAGCTGACGGTCGAAAGCCTGATCACCAACAAAGCCCACAGCATCTTCAAGATAGTCGGGGGAAGTAGGGAACTGGCAAAGAGAAAGGACGGCATCGACGGCCTGGGGACGGAGCTTTTGGCCAGAGAATTGAGGCTGGGTCAGAGGGCGAAGGCTAGACCAGGGCAGTGTCTCGGAGTTTCCGAAATCGACGTATAGTACCTCAGCGGTCTGCTTCTCGCGGTCGTTGCGACGGACCTTGCCACGGTACCAGTTACCATCTTCAGAGAATTGAGCAGCAACCCAGTCGCCAGCCTTGGGAGGACCGGGAAGGGGAGTGTCATTGGATTTGTTGAGATGGAAGGAACGGAAAGCAGACATCAGCTCGGTCAGCGCACTGGTTCCGGCGCCAATCTGCTGGATCTTAATACGGGCAGAAGTAGGGTCAATGTACGTGACCATCACATCACGATAATCCTTCTGGCGTTGGCCAGCTGCGGCTTCGCTCTCGTTACCGGTGCCGGCAGAAGCCTCCTGCTCCTCGGCCTCAGCGGCCTCCTTGCTTGGGTCCCAGTCGTGCCAAAGACCCTTGCGAGCATCCTTAGCACGCTCCTCGGCGGCGAAGTATTCGTTTCCGTGGCCAGATTTCTCGGCGGAGTATGCGTGCACAGTAGCCAAACCCTCCTCCAGAAGAACCTTGGTGAAGTTCTCCTTGTTCACGTACAGAGTACCGATGAACCCACCAACCTTGTCGATGGTCTCGACGTCAATTTCGACATCACGCTGCATGCAACGGCGGTTGGCCAGGTCGTGGGCCTCCTGGCCAAAGGGCTCACCAGCCTCACCCGGCCCGCGGGCAGATCGGGGAGCACGAATGCCGGAAAGGACGAAAGTCAACTTGGCATTCTCGCGAGGAACCAGGACAGTGAAACGAGATCCAGACTTCACAAAGTCGACAACAGCGGGGATACGCTTAGAACGCTGCAAAACACCAACCTCGAGCTTAGCCTTCTGGACGTTCTCGGAGTAGTCCACGATCTGCTTAGCCTTGGGAGCTTTGGGAGACCACATGCCTCGTGTCGCCTTTTGGGCCTCAGCCTCGGCGGCCAGAAGAGCATCATAGTCGGGGGATCGGTCATCATCATCCATGCGGTGACGAATAACAGAGGCATAACCAGCCTCCACGAGGGCAAGACCAACATTGGTGTTGCCCTGAATAACAGTAGCAACCTCACGCTCCTCGTAACCCTCATTGGCAGGCTTCTTGCCATTGACTGTAACCTTGACGTTCTTGGAAATGACCTGCTTACGCAGGAACTCCTTGGCATCGGCGGCAAATGGAGCCTGCTTGGGGTCCGATGGCTTGGGCTGGCGGATGCTGGTAAGGCTAATCTTCTTCTCTTGACCAGCCTTGTTGCGAACAAAGATGGTGTCAGCGTTCAAAACACGGGTGACAGTATAATCGGCAGCGGTAGCGGCGGTAGTCTTAGAGCCAACGTGGCCAGTGAAAAGACCCTTGCGAGCATCCTTGGCAGTGTTCTCGGCCTGGCGGAGAAGAGCCATGTCGGCACCAAGAAGTGTAGAGTGGTGATCCTGGCAACGGGCAAGACCAGCCTCGAGAACGAACCGAGCGATGTTTCCATTGGGGTGCAAAAGAGTAGCCACAAGCTGGCCCTGTGGGGTGACACCGAGGAGTGATACCTTGACCTTGCGCTGCAACAGTCGAGACTCAACAAACTGCTGTGCCTCATCACCAAATGGCTCACCGGCTTGCTCCTTGCCCTCAGCAGTGGTACGCTTTGCGGATGGTGACCGAATACCAGCCACGGCAACCACAGCCTGGAGGTGCTCATCAGAGGACAACAACAGGCGGAGAACCACCCGATCACCGTTCAGGACTTTCTCAATGATACCCTCAAGTTGCTCGCCCTTGTATTTTGCTACCAGAGCCGCACCATTTGACAGCTCATAGCTTGTGTCAATCAAGCCCTTGCTGGAAGAAGCCCAGACACCCTTGCCCTCATCTTGTGCCAGTGCCTCGAGCGCTCGCAGGCGACCTAGCAGCTCAATTGTTTCCTCGGATTCGTCACTGCGCTTTCCAGCCTCCTCGCGGACACGACTCCATCCCTCCTGCACGCTGATGTCGGGCAATTGAGCGTCGAAACCGGGCAGTTTGATGATACCATATTCGCGCTTAGCACCGGTGGGGATGCTGTAGACGACATGAAACTGAATGACCTTGCCGACAAGAAGCTCACGGAGGAATTCGCGGGATTGGAAGCCGTATGCCTAAAGCAATTGCAAGATATGTTAGGTCACGAGTTACTCAGAATGAACAGTGGGAGGGGATCCGCATGAGAAGGAGCCCCCCCCCCCTGGGGAATTGAGTTCCAGAGGATTGCTCTTTCGATTCAATGTTTGCACCGGATAATTAAAACCAAGGAGTTTCATACCTCATCGCCCTCCCTCCTTAATCTCGGAGCAGAGACATAGGCAAGACTCAAAATGCGCTCTTGTGAGGGATTGGTGACATGCGACAGCACAACTGTGTCGCCTGAAAGGACAGACTTCACGCGAGCTTCAAAAGGCATGCTGGGAGATTGACACCGCGACCCCACAGATGTAACACAAAATTATTAAAAACAGAATAGAGACGATAATTGAACAAAAAAAGGGAAGTTGATAAAGGGAGTAGCCAGCTTCGGAGGCGAAACGTGGCCCGTCTACCGGAAAGCTATTTATGCTCTTTTAGGACCGGCAGAAAAGAAGATTACCGGTAATCATTAATACAGTTCAAGTTGACCACCTAGATGGTGTGCATTATTGTGAATTTATGAACCACAACACCAAACAGATATTTCCTATCTTCAAATATGAGCGAGCAGAACGTATTCGATATAAGTAGAAACTCAAAGCGTCCGATTGCTTCTAGACCGCTTTTTTTCTACTGCAAGGATGGTAAAAGACAATGGCCTAACCTACCTTATGTGTAGACAAATTTGGGTCCATGTGCCCCTATTGGGACCATTCTCAAGAGCGGGTAAGTACGCGCAGGGGTCTAGGATCACTTAAGTCTTCCTTAGCATACTATATAGCACTTCTTCGGCGAGTAAGAATGTTTGAACGTTCAAAATGTCCTCTTTGAGTGGCTGATACGGAGAGTGATCGCGACAAGACGCCTCATCTCGATGAATAATTGTTACCTTGTCCCATACTCATTTCTGTATGACAAAAAATGTATTTACCGCAAATGTTCAGGTATATAAATTGATTGAGACTGACATTCTACTTTGTGTAGTTACTTTACGGCATGGCTTGTTGCAAGCTTGACCAGATAAGTTCTATCGACATACTTTGATTTGATTCAACTTTGGAGAATCACATGGTACCTATGCTGAACAGATCTTCGTCTTCGGGTCACCACATACATGTAAAGGTAACTCTTAAACTCGGAGAGCTCTTGTACTGGCAGCTACTAGTAACCGCTCTTATGACAGCAAAATTTTGATCTGGGTATACGGTGTATTAGGTAGTACCACCTAGTGAGAGAATGCTGGGCACGAAATCTTTGCTCTCGCCTTCATATAGTTATAATCAACTCTGCCAATTTATCAAACGAGTTTTTTTTTGGGGACTCATAGGCTTAAAGACAAATGAAAGTTCAAATGGTGGCAGCTCACTTCCAGAGAACCAACTTCTCTCCCGAGGTCACTTTCAGTGCTTTCCATCGTCCCTTTTCGCTAGCCAACCATTCATCTTCAAGTTTGAATCCGTCCACTTCCATCTCCCTTCTAGGACGCCACAGGACCTGCATTCTGAAGCTTTGATCATTCAGAACATTACTTTACTCAGTTTCAAGACAAATTCACCCCAATCTCAGTCATTGTCATCCACAATGAAGTCTGTTTCTTGTGAGACCTCACCAGTCACTTCCTCAAATGAGGTGACAGATCTCCTCACAATGGAGATAGACACCGAAGGTATGCAATTATTGACACCTGGGCACAAAACCAAACTAATGTATCTCAAAATCTGAACAAAAAAGTTGGCAAATTGCCAGATCTCAACCAGTCATCTCCAAGTCAAGAAAATGAACAACCTAATTTGGAAGCTCAGCCCTTCTCAAAGCCATACCCATTTGACATCACTCTACCGTCTGCTCTTCTCGCAGCATTCAACAAGAAGACTCTTATGAGCGTCTTTCCCAGTGCCCTTGATGTTGAGCATGACTTCCGAAGTGTCGTTTTTCGCTTCAAAAAACTCCCAATCAAGCCATGGCCGAAAGAAATATACGGTCTACCTTGTTTCTTGACAACACATCCATACGACCAGGGACCCGACATTCCCAACCGTTACCAAAGCAGCTCCAAAATTGATCTACTTCCTAAAATGGATTTCAGACACTCCATTTCCGGATATGACGAGATCATCACGTCCCTGGAAGGATTTTTCTCAAAGGCCCAGATTTCGATCAGCGAAATCGCATGGCGGGGAAATATCGTGATTATCGTTCTTGAACACAAGGATGAGAAAGCTGAAGTTCTTAAGCGGGTGCCCAAGTCTGTTGCCCGTTGCAATTGCTTTTATCGATTCGAAAGTGAAGTTGAAAGGAGCTTCATGTCTCTTCCTCTCATGGCGGGAGGATCTGATCGGGCAGTTTGATTTGAGGCTTTCATTTGCCTGCGAATTCCTGAACTTCGAAAAGAGCTACCTATATTAGCTCAGATTTATATCCAAAGGGTCAATATGAGTTTCTCGTGTTTCCTGGTGTGTTCGTGCTGCAAGGAAGTAAACATACATTCAAATGTCGTCCTTTGTAACCGGACAATCTTGGAACTTTATTATTATCTATATAACTATAACTTAACTATTAGTATATACACATGTGCAGGTACTAGTAGGTATCAAGTAAGATAGGTGGGGTGAAAGGTAGTAGTAGCGAGCACCTGGGCATATTGAAAATAGTCAAAAGATATTATGCATCTACTGTTTGATCATCATGTGCATACTAGTAGATTTAAATGAAATGTATGTAATGCGCAAAACATTTGAATGCGGTATGACAAGCGGTGAGCCTTGATTATGGACATGATCAACCCCTATTCAACCCCATTGGCCTTGCATTGTGGGGGAGAGCGGTCTGGGCGTGTCTGAGCATTGACCATGTTATCTTAAGTAGGTATAGGAGCTCGTTCTACGGTAGAACTTCTACCGAAGAAAATCTACAATTATCCTAATGAGAAAGATTATAAAATAGATATAAATGGCATTGAATTCATCTCGTCCTAGCCAGGGATTATTCCTGAACTTTTCATCTCACTAAAGATGGCAGGATAGCAGAGCCCAATTACATGGGAACAAGTGCTACTTTAACACATTTAAGCGGCAATACCAATGACACCTATCCAGTCTATTAGTATGTTGATCGTGTGAAATGGAGTATAGTCTTGAATATGACTTACCGCAAGCAGGGCGGGGACCAGCGTTACCAGTCTTCTTGGACTCCTCGTTACCGCCCTTGCCAAGGTCATCAGTACCGGCGTGGACGACGAGAGTACGCTAATGGACAGTTTTAGTATGTATTCAATCACGCAATTCGCGTGCAATATGGCTTGCTGGGATAATGCAAGGGGGGATGTAAACTTACGCCCAGGACGCTCTCGGCACCGATCAGCTTGACAAGCTTGTCCTGAACGGAGCCGTTGGCGTTACCCTCAGCATCGGTCTTGAAGTTACCGAGGTCACCGACGTGACGGTCGGAGTCGGTGGGAGCACCGTGGGTCTTGCCGTGGGGGTTGACTATGGATATGGTGAGATTTTGCTGTGAAAGACGCTATGTGCACCAGGTCAGATGGAGCTTACAGTGGGGACCAGCGGAGGTGCAGCCGTTGGTGTTGTCACCGAACTGGTGAATGTGGAAACCACGCTCAGCGTTGGCGTCGTGGCCGGAGATGTTCCAGGAGATGGTGGTGGGGGCGCTCTCCTCGGCCTGCTCGAAGGTAACAGTGCCAGCGACCTTGGAGTCACCACGGATAACAGCAACTAGCAGAGACAGTTAGTCCTCGTCTTGAACGGCATGTGATGCATGATATCAAAGTCAAAAAATTCCGGAAAGCAGATGGAATGTCTCAATTCAAGCTCCAGGGATCTGAATCTCCCGCTCCCGCTCCCGTCCCGCGACGCAAGCCAGCATGCTCAGCAAATTACGAGCAATGAGTACCCTGGAGCGTACGGGAATGTCTGATCGTGTGGAGAGACGTTGCAGGGAGGGAAGCCGATAGGTCCGAGCTGATCCCCAAGGTGCTCAAATGTGCTCACCCCAAGGTCCTTTATTTGCCACGAACCGTGGAGACGGGGAAGATCCAATAACAGATCATGCAGATCTATATAGATGCCAGATATAGACATCAAAGGGGCCTCACTCACCAGCCTTGACCATTTTGACGGTTTTGATTATAATAGAATTGGATTTGTTTGAGGGAAAATTGATGGGGGGAAGAAGAGGAGAGGGAAGCGGGAGAATAATAAGCGGATGATGTTGACGTGACTGTGCTCCGGGAACCTTCCACAGCAGCGAGGTACCGGGGACCTGCTCGGCAGTACATTAATGCTAGCAGAGGAAGGTACCTGGTACTTGCTTACCGAGCCTAGCTACCCCCCCACCTTCCTAAGAGGGACGAGGGGAAATGACATAATGCCGGACACTTCCACTTGAGCAGCAACGACGAACTATGAGGAACGCTACACTCTACGACAGCAACTAAGTATTACCCGGACTTGTCTGCTATCGATCTCTGTCTTCATACAACTCCATAGGGTATTTAATTGATCTCACAATTGCTCGTGGCACTGTGTCACGCCGGAGAGAAAGCAGTGCGGGGTTCCTCCGGACACTCAGGGATGCTCAATAAGCAGGCCTGGTCCAGATTCCCTCCAAACTAGCCCCCCATACCGGTATAAGATTGACATGGGACTGGCCGGAAAGGCCATTAGCAGGAAATTCTGCCACTCTTAAGGCTGAGAAAACCTGCTATACAGGATTCTTACAACATGTGCAACATAGAAGCTCGGAAGATTGAGATAATCCATACTATATCATATAACTGAAGATCAATTCATAAATAACACAGGAAAATTTTTGAAATAAAAAAAAGTATGAACATAAAATTAGTTTCATCAATTCGTATCTACCGATTCCAGCATTTTGAGGATCGCCAATTTACAAATCATAACTTAAAAAGGGCTCGCCACAAAGAAAAGAAACAATCTAAGCCTGAATCTTGGTCTTAAGCAATTCCTTGAGGGTAACAGCATCAGCAGCGAACTTGGAGATACCCTCACGCAGCTTCTCAACACCCATAGCCTCCTCGTTGAAGTCGAAGCGGAAGGAGGCCTCGTTGTTCAGGTACTCGCGCTTGGGGATGTCCAGACCAGCAGCGCTAGCGGAGTCGAGCTTCTTGGGCACGGCAGCGGTGGAGTTGTACAGGTCCTCCAGCAGGTTGGGGGAGATGGTCAGGTAGTCACAGCCAGCAAGCTCAGTGATCTCACCAGTGTTACGGAACGAGGCACCCATGACAATGGTGTTGTAGCCGTGCTTCTTGTAGTAGTTGAAGATGGCCTGGACGGACTTGACACCGGGGTCCTCCTCGGCAGTGTAGTCGCGCTTGTGGGCAGCCTTGAACCAGTCAAGGATACGGCCGACGAAGGGGGAGATGAGGAAGGCACCGGCCTCAGCGGCGGCGATGGCCTGGACAAGGGAGAACATGAGGGTCAGGTTGCAGTTGATGCCGTGCTGGGACTGCAGGATGTGGGCGGCCTTGATACCCTCGTAGGTAGAGGCGATCTTGATCAGGACACGGTCCTTGGAGATACCGTTGTCGGCGTACAGCTAGAGACGTCGTTAGTTTTATTGTGTACCTTTTCACATGTGGCAATTCTTGGAATCTGCATACCTTGATGATCTCAAGAGCCTTCTTGACGGAGCCCTCGGTGTCGAAGGACAGCTTGGCGTCGACCTCAGTGGAGACCTTACCGGGGATGATCTCCAGGATCTTCTTGCCGAACTCAACCAGGAGACGGTCCAGGGTGGCCTCGACCTGCTCGTCGATGGTCTTGCCGTTCTGCTTACCGTGGGCGACGGCAGCATCGATCAGGGCGGCGTATTCAGGCTTCTTGGAAGCAGCCAGGATCAGGGAGGGGTTGGTGGTGGCATCCTGGGGCTTGTACTTGCCGATGGCTGTCACACGTTAGCTTGTTATCTTACACACAGACGCACGATCATCGATCGCTGGCGCCAAAAGTTCCCTTAGTGGCGAACCGGGGGGGCAAGTCACATACTAGCAAAATCACCTATACAGAGCGAGTTAGTGGGGGTGTTCACAATCATGCATGCATCCCAGAAGATCGGTGGGACTTACCAGAGTCACAGACCACGACGGTGCCAGTGGCCTTGAGCTGCTCAAGAGAAGAAGACATGATGATTAAATGGTATGGGAGGTAATACCAGGTGGAATTGAAGTAGGATGTAAGAGAGATGAAGAGGAAGAGAAAAGTGGCGATGAGAGGGTATTTGAATGGCGGAGGTCCATGGAATCCCAACCAGACCAGCTAGTCATCTGAGGGTACTTGTGTTCACTATGGTGACTTCATACAATGCACAAGTACCACGGCGTCCCGAACCAGGTGGGATGGGAAGTGGGGCGAATATGACGCTGCACAATGAAATCACCAATTCTGTCTGGGCGTTAAAGTGTTACCCCTCCATCGCGACTGAAGATTCTTGTTGGCCCCGACGCGTCAGGTACGAGAATATCCTCCACTTGCCACCAGAAATCCGGTCTACATTGCCACTATCATCAGGATTTTTTTTTCTTAACTCATCCATGCCGGTCTCCTACACTACTCACACTCTCCTCTCATGAATTCCATGATCTGGAGACGCGGCGGGACTGTGATTCGGCGCAGAGTGCTCCGGCAGTATTAAGCCCGGAGGATGGTCGACCGGCCAACGGCCCACTAGATGCATTGGCCCTGCACTCTGCCTCACCGGGGATCCGGTTAAATCTCGCGATCGAGTCTTGGGAATTGAGGGGGATCCGGTGGAACTGTGCCATGCTTTCCATTCCCGCTATAGATGCAGCGCTAAACAACCCCGGATTAAGTGAATGCGGCTAGAAAACCAAAATCAAGGAAAATAATAAAAACAGGGAATCATCCGGTGGCTGGCAGAACTCAAAATAGTACAAAACGCCATATATTCTAACGTCACTCCTTTTTTTCTGCACGTATCGAAAAGGGGGTTCTCATCAAGATACCCATGGAGGGGACCCCGGAAACATACATGTCCATCAGGAAAAGGGAAAATCAAATCCGTACACGTTCAATAGCCGGATGACACGGGATTGAAGCCCGATCATCAGCGGCGTTGAATACAGTTCCACTCATACTATACGATTCATTAGCCCACTGCCTCAACACATTTTTTTTTTTAAAAAAAAAGTAAAAGTCAAAGCGTTGTCACTCACCACTCGCCCAGCCTCATCCCCGGTATAAACCACCTGGGGAAGAGCCAGAATACAACTGATGCCAGTCGAGATATTCGCGCCATTGTCGCGATTATTGTCCGTATGATGCAGTTGACGGATCAGCTCTAGTTCGAACCGTCCACCATGAATAGTTTTAGCCCAGATGTTGACCACACCCCGACTATGACCAGTCAACACGAGCTCTCGCTCGAGCCATTCGTTTTGAACACCTTCGTAGAAAAGACAGCAGAGAACATGGTCATCTACAGAGTCGCAGACGGGCTGGTCGACCAAAACATCGCCATTCAAGGTGTACATGGTGATGCGATTACCGCGGCAGACAATGATGTCGCCTGTAACGTCGTTGATTCGCGCGCACTAGAAAGAGACAGGGTCAGGAAGATATCCTACCAGACCGGCCATCACATATAAGGGATTACTTACATCGACAATTCCGCCAGCCGGGAGAGCTCTCACGAAGCAGCGGGTGTTCAAATCCCATAGCATGATCTGGCCATCATTGGAGGCGGATAGCAAGGCGCTGAAGGAACGAGACACTGCAAGAACACTAACTGGAGCACGATGACCAAAAAGCGACCCAAGAGGTTGTAAATCAACAGATCGAGATGTTGGTGTTACATTCCATAATGAAATAGTACAGTCGGTGCCACACGTAATCAGTGTACGCGAATCTGCGAAGCTAGCAAAAGAGAGCTGGCCGACATGGAGATGCTCAAAGTGCCCAAGAAGCTTGCGGTTGTCTGTGGAATAGAATCGGACGCTTCCATCGAAGAAGCCCCATTCCATGTACTGATCATACGCGGGTGGAACATTCAACCTCAATGCTGCTGTGCATAACAAACGGTCTTGTTTCATAGACAAGGTATTCACTCGCTCTTCAATATCTGCAATTTAAAATGATTAGCCATGATCGTGGGGATCAGTAAAATAGAGCTACATACCAAGAAGGGAAAGTGGCATTTGAGTCAGTGACTCGGCAAGACTATCTAGCCGGGGAATACGGTGTCTCTGATCTTCTCTCTGGGGGTGAGCTCGTTGGAAGATTTGGTGGGGCGTTTGGCCGAAGTTGTGAATGATGCCAATTGTAGCCAAACGTTCCATTGGGTCATCAATAGCATCTAAATCCTTCGCACCCTTGTAAGAGAGATGGTGGAAGACATTGACCGCCTCAATAGCAGCATCTCCCTTTTGCTTACTACCAAAGACCAGGTCGATCCAATGATGTAGGTTTTCAGACACGTAGGGGCTCTCCAGAGCCTCGCGGTGTTTCTGAATGAAGATTTTGGGGTCACCCTTAGCCCACGGAGGAAGCTCAACAGAGTCAATTGCTGTAGTCATGTTTTGCAATAGTCCGAAGTCATATTTGTTGGAGTTTACCAGGAACTCTGGGAGATAGAAGAACTCCGGACTTAATTCTCGGACATCGGTCATATTGCCTCGTGATGCAGATTCCCAGGCCTTGCGGATCGAGTAGAAAAGTCGGTCTGCGTGATCAAATGTACCACCCTGCAGCAGAAGGTATGACTTGACAAAGGGCTGCAGACGAATGAGATATGAGGTGACGATCATAGCAGAGGAATAATGAGTCCCGTAATGGAATGGAGGTGAGTTGTCGTCCCCCATCTCTGCGAAAGCGTTGTATCGTTCGCGGAAACCAGCCTCTCGCTCTGGTGTCTGACAGCCCATGGGCTTGGAAAGATCACGGAAAGACTTTGGGTTGGATAGATCCAGTTCCTCGCTGGTGTAATCAGCCAAGACCCATGGGAAAACAGGGTATTGAGTCAAATCATTGAACGTTCGCCCAGCAAGGGTGTTGATTAGCATGAGATAATGGAAATTGGAGATTTCACCGCGAACCCATTTGCGTGTTGCTGGAGTGGATGGAAGGTGACCGAACACACTCGCAAACTTGGAGCCGAGAGATTGCGGTTCATCATCTTGACTGCGCAGGGTCTCATATCGCCAGATATCTTCTGGTCGTGAATGGCCAACACTTCCAGTGACTTGAGGAGCCTTGTTTCCGAGTTGTGTGCACAGCTCATCTCGAACCCGGGAAGAGAAGAACGTCAACAAATAGCTTGTACCATCGGTAAAGAAGATCTCAAGAGCAACATCGCGGAAGAGGAAGCGTCGCTTAGAGACGCTGACCAAGTCGGACCATTTCCAGCTTCTTGTTTCATGATCCTGGGATCGACGGTCGTTGGATTCTCGCCCAGCAATCATCCGCACGTAGGGATCTCGCTCCTCGGGAGGTGCCTGCCAAACATTGACAATCTCACCATCAGCTCTCTGGAAGAAATCATCCAATATATAGATGCAGTCCTTCCCCAGGATCAAAAGACCTTCTATGGCTTCGAGACCGATGATTCGGGACTGGTTGCAAACATTTTGCACCTGGTCGCCTCTCTGGAGTGATCTCATGACTCGCCTGTTTTTGTCCTCGTAATCTTCAATCTCGACCTTGGGGTCATCGATCATCTCAAAATTCTCCTCTAGTATACTGGGAGTCTCGGTATCTCCGTCTTGTACCTCAGCATCGGGCTCCGCTGTCACCGACTCGGGCTCCTCTGTTAACACGGTCGGCGTTGCCGGTGTTGCAACCGCCTCACCTGCTGATAACGCACGCACCCGGGTATTAATCTTGATTACTGGAGGCTCAGAGGCCTTGCGCTTGGGCTGATAGTCTTGACGCTCCCCTGAATCATCTGGAACAACTCTTGATCGCATGCGACTACGGCCCTCGGTCTGGTCAAGTCTCCATTTTCTTTCCTTATCCTCAGAGAAGAGGCCACCTGGGCGACGAAGACCCAGTAGAAGATTAGAAAGCGCCGACCACATAAAGACAGAATTGTCCTGAAGGTCCTGGAAGAATCGTTGGGACTTGAGGGTTTCCGAGGCCGAAATATTGGAGATCCAATGTGGCAGAGTCGCATTATGCTTGCGAGTCACATCTTCATCGAATTTCTCAACTTGAGCCCATAGCTTAAGCTTTTCTTTACGTTTTGACATCCGATACCTAGCAGATTCTTCGCTCTTTGTATTCTCTTCATGGACAAATGATTCCCACGATCGAGAAAGAATGCCAAAGAATAAAGCATCAAGATCCTCACGCTGATCATCGATCCAACGCAAAAAGGTTTCATCTTCCATTCCTGCAAGAGCTTCGAAGCCATCGGACAAGCGACGCTGAAGGGTGGGAGGCCCATTAGCTAGAAGATCCGTCACATCATCCGGCCTTTGCACCAAAATTATTCGCCATAGGCTAGCAGCAAGCAGACGAATATCTTCTTGTGTGCTAATCAATTTTGTGTACAGTAAATAACAGAGGAGCTGGATGTGCTGTGACTCGGTTTCCGCAGCAGCAAGGAGCACGCCTTGCCAATAGTGTAGACGCGTCAAGACAGTCAAACTGTCATTGTTATCCGTCTCTGACAATTGTAGGAGAACAATTCTGTATAAAGTGGAATGTATTGTAGCAACCGCTTGGTTGCATAACCGAATGCTTTTCAAGCAGGCGATGTCCGGTCTTTGGAGATATTCCAAAATCGAGCCAAGGCATTCTAGACTTTTCGTAGCTCCATTCATGAACCATCCTTCATAAACTGCCTCAGAGATATGAGTTGCGAAGCGAGAAATGTTGGTGAGAGTACGAGGCTCCTGGAGAAGGCGAGGTCGAGAGGCGGGTAAGGACTTCAGAGTTAGAAGAAGGCGCTCAAAAACCCAAGAATTGAAATATGCCTGATGCTCGAGAGACCCAGCCGGGGTCTTAATGTATAGCCCGAGGCCCGTAAAATCCTTACGTTGCAATAGTTGGTCTTCGAAAATGGTCAAGGCCAGCCCAAATATGGAATTCACAAGCGGATGGTCCGCGGCAGATCCAGGACTAGAGTAAACCGGGTGGACGATATGGCGAATACGGGCCGAAGATGGCTGGAACTTCGATTTGTCCGATGAGACTAAGATGAAAGATGAGCCTCGACGTAATCTACCGGTGCTATCATTGGGTGCGTCTTGAAATTCGACAGTGGTGGTCTGCAACACAGTTGATGCGTTGGTGCCGCTCGATTGTGGCCGCAGAACAAGATTGCTATCATCAAATGACAGCCCGCCATACCGGGTGCTTAGTTCAGCATTCGGGCTGATCGAATCAGCACTGACAACGGTGGGATAGAGAACTGCCAGAATCTCCTGGACATATGTAGATTGGAGAGTGAAATCTTGGAAAGCCCGTGAGATAGTACGTGCTTCCTCCAGAAATTCGACCACTGACGATAATAAAGAAAACCCGCGTGTGTTGAGGTCTCCCAAAGAATCATCTATCGTAGCATATAAGTAAAGGCATAAATAGACATCCTTCATCAAAACTTACCGCAAATATTGACTGACGACATTTTATTATTGCGAGAAAGAGGGTCGGTTTCCTCTAGATGCGTAGGTGTACCTAGCTCGCTTGCTAGGACAATGCTTCTTAGGCCACTTTTCAACATTCCAGTTATAACTGGAAGCATTTCGGGATAGACTATACGAATATCTCCATCGCCAAGGAACAGTTTCAAAAGACCGGGGACGTCGAAAGGCCTATCAAGGTCTAAAAGAGCAATGTCTCGTCCAAAGAGGACAGAGAAGCAAACTGGCCACAGGGCAGGAATATGCCACCACCTTTTCAAATGACGCTCCAAGATTATGTACCCGCCATTCCGTTCTGAGAATTTCTTGCTGTATCCGCTTCCATTTACAACTAACAACCGGGCCAGAATCTTAGTCGCGAGGAAAACTACCTCTGGATTATCCTCACATGAAAGATAAAGAAGCCACTGCATACTTCGTCAGCACTTTGCTCTTTCAAGAGATGTATGATACCCGGGATCACAAACCTTGCTTGTAACGGCCTTTGCGAACTTTTTTAAGGGGGCGGAGTCATGTGGATTGCACACCATCGCCGTGTACATGCGCAGCATCTCAACACCCTGTGCGGTAGCCGACATATGCTTCACAGACTGTCCCTTAGACGAACCGGGCCGGGAAGGAGCTGCCGCAAAGCGTAGGCTTTTCGTCTTCTTGAGGCTTGCTGTGGGTTTTGGCATATGAAGTGTATAAGTGATGGAAAGGGCAAAGGATCTCAAAAGATCGGGAGACATTGTACTTTCCATCAAAGACCGGAATGAAGAAATACAAGGATTGAGAGTTTCAGGTGTAAGTTCCCCCCCTTTCATGGTCTCTAGTAATTTCTTACTGACACGCATGCGACTCAGCCTCTTTGCATTGAAGCGGCGATAATTACTAAGGGTCGCGAATGTTCGAAATTGAGTGTAATACAGGTCGAGGACGGGTGGATCTCCATGACGCCAAATATCCATGTCGACCAACAATACTCGATAGGCAAGGGGATTGGTGATTATGGAAAGGTTAGGGCTCTGGCAATCGTATCCGACAAACTCAAGGGTTAGGCGCAATAAATCGAGCGCGAGGTTATTCTGCTCTTCGGCGTTAGAGCTAGCCACGACGGGCTTGTTAAAAGCTGTATTGCTGAAGTGAAATCCCAGTTTTTCGCGCAGCAAAGCAGCAAGAATGCCATAGCCATTCTCTCTTTCCATAGCCTCGCTATTCCTCCAGTTGTCTTGGATTGCTTGATAAAGGGCTTCCACTGCTAGTCGAAGACTTTCGGGGGAATCAGACGCTTGTATCAAACTCAGATGGATAGCAGCGCAGCCACCAAGACACCAACTAGCATCATCCAAAGACCAAGGAACTGCTACTACAGGGTCGCCTGTCAATATTCCCACTCCCTGTGCCTGGGTCAGCCCATCATTGATGGCAGGAGTAGCTCCATTGACTGCAACAGCATTGCCTCCAGCTTTAGTCAACTGTTGTAAGCTTTTTGCTGCTTGCCTTGACAGGCACTTTATAAGTTGTGATTCGTCAACATTATTGCTGTCGTCATCATCAAGTACAGCAATAGGTGAAACATTGATCAATATCGAGTTTTCGCGTACGAGGGTGCTTGCCCGCCTCCTAATGGCCGTGACAATATCGGAGGTCTCCTCTTTGCCGGGATGGAGATGCTCATTTCGTAGATTTAAAGTTGCGGAGGCCTTGTATGTCTGGAACGAACCAAGACAATCTTGAAAGTTTCCATAGTAGCGGGGGCCGAGGTTGTAAAAGACAGCTATCATGTCATCACTGAAAGCTTCATCGAACAGAATTCCGTTAGCTAATGACCACCTAGAGGTCGAGACTCCTTTTCCAAGACGCATAGCCAAATCTTGAGGTGTGCCAAAGAATGCTTGAATGCGGGGCAGCTTATTTGATTGATTGGGAGCGGGAGCCGTGGGGTAGTCAATCTTCAGCTGCTCAACGAATTCACCGTCTACAAACAAAGATGCACGAGATGATGACGTTGGTTTGGGACGTCGATGAACCATGGCAATATGATACCAGCGACCAGGCTCAAATTTGACGGATTTGAAGCGTACACTAGGGCGAGGACCGCGAATGGAAGTTTGAAGGATGAAATGGCGGGTGTCTCTTTCGAGATAAGCGAGTAGAAAACATGTTTGGCTAGCATCGAATGCTCCGAATATTGTGGTATGCGTATTGACATCAAATTCATCGAACCGGACCCATGCCGCCAAAGTGTACCCAGCTGAAGCACTTGGAGGGAACGGACGACCTAATGTTGCGAATTCCACGGATGAATACCCATGTAATGACATATCAAATTGTATTAACGAAGGCTCCTTGGAAGCTTTGAGGGCGGACACGAGGTATTTCAAGCTCTGTGGATTTTCGTGTGCTCGGCGATACAAAGCCACGGCGTCATCTAACGTAGTCATTCCCTGGCCACTGAGAAGTCGTGCGAGATTCCGATAAAGCTCCAATTCAGTATCTTTACAGCTATCATCAAACAAACGTGGGAGTATGGAAGTCAACATTCCAGTGCTGTGTAGTGCCACGACGTTTCTTAGTGATTGAGAGGCCAGCTGGGAAAGACACGCGGGGATTCCCAGTCGCAGGGTATCCTCTGCCTGCGAAGGTGTATATTGGGCCACCCAGACCCGCAGGAATGGGCCCAGAAGTTCGGCAACTTCCACTGTCTCAGCCGATCCCAAACAATGGTCTACAGCACTCTGAACCTCTTTTGCAGAACTGCAGCTGTCACCCTGCAGAATCTTGGTGCTCAATGTTGTAAAAATAGCTGAAACTGTTTCTTGGCACAGAGCTGCAGCCAGTACTGCGCCGTACAATTGCTGTGCGTCATATTCTGTTTGCGGTATTTTCCGGCTAAAGACAGTCAATGTCTGTTCCAAAGCTGCAGTTCCCCCTCCAGTGATGCGACGAGCAAAATAGCGTCTATTTCCAAAGTGGTCCTTTAATGCCTCCGCTATTACGCCCAGGGTATCTTTGAAAATGGCGATGACATCTTTCCTCTCATTTTTGGGTAGAGCTTCGACATCATACAATTCTGCTAGCTGGTTGGCCAAGGCGAGTAAAGTTTGGAAGCCTTGGAGCTGTCGGAATGCGTCTTTCGCGGTTCGCCGGTGAGCATTGTCAATAAAGGTATGGCGGAGGCGGAGGAGGGGCTCGGTGGCCGTCAGAGCTTGAGGGGCGGTGATTGGGCTCCCCGCAGTGAGGAACTTGAGTAGATTTAGGGTAGGGGCGAGCTCATCGGTTAGCTGCTCAATCGACCCTGACGGCGAGGGGGACAGGGACGATGGAGCCATGGCCAAATCTTATCCGCGACCGTTCCGATGACGGGGGACCATCAGACAGCCGTGACAGAGCGATTGGCGGGACGAATCGAGGCGGTCTGCATCGGTATGGGGTGTGAAGGTGGTGAGTGGGGAATCGGAGCAGAAACACTCACAAGCCATCTAAAGCGGAGTTGAGGCCACGCAAAGATGAGTCTTGGATGATCCGGACGAAACGAGCCCGATTGCCTTGCCACAAAAAATGGATCGGCGAGCCAGCGAGAGGCTCTATCAAACGGCGGGGATCTGTATCAGGTGATTTTGGGGGCGGCCTTGGGGGGCGCAGTGCGTCTCTGCCAAGTTTCGTATGTGCACGGCAGTCCGCACTATTTCCAGAGCGAGAAGGGGAGCGAGTAATGGGCTGTGACTCTGTGGCTACTGCTGGAGATGGTCATTAAACTAACTAGGGCGTACAGTCAGGCTAGGGTATCGGATTAGACGTCGGAGGTATCAGCGAGCTCCAAGTCTATTACGGGATGATAAGCACCGATAACCCACGATAAGTCCCGGAGGTGCTTCCACTGGATTGCAGATTGCGGATTGTGGAGAAAGAGCTTGTGATCAATAATTCCAGGATTTATGACTCTTCATGCACATATCCAGATGTCCATGTCATTCTGGACCCCCTTTTTGAGGAATCCCTGAGTGTGCTCCGTGCGAATCATGTTTCGCCTGGCCCGGATAACAGCACGCGACTTCGGAGATCTTGTTGCATCCAGTTGCCTAGCTTTCGTCACGTATCGACCTAACCAGTCCGTGCGACAGGTGCCCAGGTGGCCAATCCTGCCAGGTACCCGGCAAAGTGCAACCGCGATGAAGACCTCGGGAGTTTCTTTTTTTCATTTGGAGGGTTGGGGGAATCCAGGGAAATCAGTGGTTTTTTTTTACAAAGGGATACCACCACAGAGTTGAGAATAGAACCAATAGATCCGTAACCGGTGGGAACGTATCTTCGGATGTCAAGCAGATACAATGATGTGATATGATGTGCGATAAGCCACATTCTTCTCTGGTCTCCGTAATTTTATGGGTACCGCGGGTAAAGAGACTCTTTCTCTTTGACTGGGGAAAGCTCCCAAGGCGAAAAGGCGATCCCATCTTTACCATACGTGACCGTACCGCCCACCCCCGACTTCGCCTCCCCACTTAAGATCCTACGGGATCGACAGCCAGCGCCAAATCGACAAGTCATCTGCCCCCGTATCCGTAACGTAATCGCCCGCTTGCATCATCTCTCCCGGGTCCCCTTGATAAGGGCCCACTGACTCTTACCTCCTCATTTCTCCTCACTCTACTCCCCTCTCTCCTCCTTCCACCCTTCTCCCCATCCTATATCTTCACACCAACAACCCAACCCAACTGTTCTTTATTCTTCCTGTTCGTTCTCTTATCTTTTCCCCAACACAGTCGTTCCAAGTCGATCTTGCCCCCATCATGAAAGGCTTCTTCGGCTTGACGCTGCTCCCTCTCTTGGCAGCTGCGTCACCAACATGGGTGGAATCTATCCACAACGGGGCAGCTCCTGTCCTTTCATCGATGACCTCCCAGGAGATCCCTGATTCCTATATTGTTGTATTCAAGAAGCACGTTAGCCCCTCAGTGGCTACCGCTCATCACAGCTGGGTGCAGGACATCCACAGCACCCATAGCCAAGAGCGTATGGAGCTGAAGAAGCGTGGTCTCTTTGACCTCGACTTCGAGACTTCCTTCCTTGGTATGAAGGACACTTTCCACGTCGCTGGCTCGCTCATGGGATACTCTGGTCACTTCCACGAGGATATCATTGAGCAAGTCCGCCGGCATCCGGATGTGAGTAGCGACTTGGTTTCCGCCCCCTCAGGAGCTTCCGTCACTAACCCGATCCCCTCCTTCTTACTAGGTCGAATACATCGAGAAGGACTCTGAAGTCCACCACTTTGAAGAACCCGTTGTTGAGAACGGTGCCCCCTGGGGTTTGGCCCGTATCTCTCACCGCAACAGCCTTTCTTTCGGTAGCTTCAACAAGTACCTCTATGCTGAGGATGGCGGTGAGGGCGTTGACGCCTATGTGATTGACACTGGTACCAACACTGAACACGCCGACTTTAACGGTCGTGCCGAGTGGGGCAAGACTATTCCCCAGGGTGATGCCGATGAGGATGGAAACGGTCACGGTACTCACTGCTCTGGTACCATCGCTGGTGAGAAGTACGGTGTCGCCAAGAAGGCCAACGTCTATGCTGTCAAGGTTCTCCGCTCCAACGGCTCTGGCACTATGTCCGATGTCGTCAAGGGTGTGGAGTGGGCTGCTGAGGCTCACATCAAGAAGGCCAAGGAGGCCAAGTCTGGCAAAGGCAAGAAGAACTGGAAGGGCAGTGTTGCCAACATGTCTCTAGGTGGCGGTAGCTCTCGCACCCTTGACCTTGCTGTCAACGCCGCTGTCGAGGCCGGCATCCATTTCGCCGTCGCTGCTGGTAATGACAACGCTGATGCTTGCAACTACTCTCCTGCTGCCGCTGAGAACGCCGTCACTGTCGGTGCCTCTACCCTGGCTGATGAGCGTGCCTACTTCTCCAACTACGGAAAGTGCACTGACATTTTCGCTCCTGGTCTGAACATTCTGTCTACCTGGATCGGCAGCAAGCACGCCGTTAACACCATCTCGGGAACCTCCATGGCTTCCCCTCACATTGCTGGTCTGCTGGCCTACTACGTCTCCCTGCAGCCCGCGTCTGACTCGGCTTATGCCGTTGCTGAGATCACCCCTAAGAAGCTCAAGGAGACTTTGATCTCCGTCGCCACTTCGGGTGCTCTGTCTGATATTCCCTCCGACACCCCCAACGTAAGTTATCTTTGACTTGAAAGTCACAATGTTTGAAAGTATCCATGCTAACTTAATTACTAGCTCCTCGCCTGGAACGGCGGTGGTTCATCCAACTACAGTGACATCGTTGCCAACGGTGGTTACAAGGTTGACCGTGTTGATGGTGTCAAGGATCTCAAGGAGTTCGTTGACAACGCTGAGAAGGTCGCTCACCAAGAGCTGAGCGCCATCTACAGCCACATCAAGGACGCTGTCTCGGTCTAATGTAAATAATTGGATCGAACCCTGTCTGGGACGGGGCTCTTCATATCGGGTATATGGATGGATGGATTAACACACTGGCGCAGATCATCTTATTGGCTTTATCTCAACTTTTTTCCTCTTTTTATTCTTTTCCTTTCTCCCTCTATCTCGGTCTTCTCTCTCCTCCTTTGATTGGTACATCGAACTGGGGATCAATCCGACTCTTCGTATCAGACTGTCGCTTCCCCGCTTGCTTTCTATTGTTACCGTAGTATACTTTGGCCATAACTATACATTTCCGATGCCATCTAGAATGTGTTTAGGGTTTATATACGAGTTTTACAGACTTGACAATCATCCAGTACTTGCATCGCGTATATCATCATCCGCTAGTAGACAGCTTCATAAACTGTGCACGAATATGTCTCAAGTTGAGAGTGTATACATCCTTCAACGCCCTCTATTTACAGCACTGTCTTGATCTGACGGACATCCTGTAGATTCTCCAAATCCCAACACCACTGACTCGCATCGTCAGTCTTCTCCCGTCCCAGTACAGGCACACACTGATCGACAAATTTATCAACCAACTGGGTATCAGTCATGGGTCGTTCCAAGCTCCCCACAGCATGGTCCACATGCTTTTCAATCGTGACATGCTTATCTCCACCTGCACCCTCCTTTTCAATCAATACCGTAATATGGCATTCATCAGCACTGAATCCCGAATTAATTTTCGCACGAATCCGATCCCGCACACTCACAACCCTCGGGTCGATAACCACACCATCCTCATACTGCGCCGGTGTAGCCTTTCCAAAAAGCAACCCAATCGCACCCCCATGATAAACACTAAATTTGCCCTCCAGCCCATCCTTCGGTGCCGTCTTTCCCGTCAACTCAAGAACCAAAGGATGTACCTCCACTTCCACCTGTACGATCCGATCGACGGATAAACCAGCTCGTTCCAGCTCTCCATGGAGCAGTACACACCCATCGATAACAGGATGAACAACAATGCCACATGGGAACGGCTTAAACGCATTCTGTGTTATCTCCCACCGTCCATTCGGCGCAAGACTGCTAATCTGCTCGTCGAGTTTGTTCGAAGTGCTCACTACATTGGCCCACCCGCGCTTCGCTTCTAGTGCCTGCGTCGAACTGGTATAATCCTCTGACGCCAGAACCGCAGAAATAAGCCCATTTTGCGCGGCTCGGCCCGGGTGAAAAGACTTGGTATGCGAGCCGAACATCTCACGTAGCCCTGTGACCTGTGTGGCGGCGAGACCGATAGCATGTGCAGTCTGAGTGGCGTTCAAGGCTAACAGCTTGGAAACAGCCACGGCGGCACCGATAGAACCAGTAGAGCTTGTAATATGCCTACAGAATGTATTAGAATCGGATAAAGAGATCCAGCTCGCAAAATATATAGAGTCTGAGTGTTAAAATCAAAATAGCTTCGAGTTCCATGTGTACTTACCATCCAATATCATAATGATCAGGCCAAACACCCAATCCAACTTTACATTCCGCCTCTATCCCCGCAACGAGCGCAGTGATAAACTCCTCCCCAGAAACAGGTCTCTCCAAGGACTCAGCTATCGCCAATAAAGCAGACGCTACCGGTCCAGTGGGGTGAATGATAGTATCGAGGTGGGTATCATCATAGTCATGCACGTGCGACGCAATACCATTGAATAATGCCGCATGCATGGCGTCAACGTCCACGTTACCCTCAGAGCCAAGCAATCTAGATGTTGGCGGTCCCGAGAACCGTGATAGTGCCTTGCGGGCTATGCTTGTTGCGGGGTGATTGCTCCCGCCCACGGTGCAACCGGCCCAGTTGTAGAAGCTGCGTGTTGCGGCAGATTTAACTTCTACTGGGAGGGAGGAGAAGGTTAAGTTCGTAGACCATGCTGCTAGAGCTAGTGTTGCCATTTAAGATATCAATTTGGATTTGAAGATTGGTCTTTGTTTGCGCTGGAATGCTTCGGGGTTGTTTTAGTGGTGTTATGATGTATGTCGGGGGTGCTCCGATATAGGAACTCGGAGGGCCGAAATGGATACCATGTGGATTATGTGTATCCACTTCCACCTGGGCAGTTTGGGGTAATTATATTTGGTCTCGGGACGATCGATTTTACTGAGAAATGCTGAAAGGAGGCATGAATGATGCTTCAGAAATTCGTGTGTATCATATTGCATTGAAAATCATAGATCATAATTCCGATAAGCCTGCTAAACAAATGCCCCGTCCTTATGCTCCGTAGAATGCACGCATATCATGACCGCGAAAAAGAAAAAAGAAATAATGTATAAACCGAAAGAACTGCAGGACGATAAAAAAAAAGGATGCCATGTATGTTCCCATGTATACTGTACATCATCTGTCGTAAAGGAGTCGTCGGAAGTGTTCACTGCGTGGGAACCACGATGTTGAGTGATCGAATGAAAGAAAAGAAGAAAGAGTTTGACCAGCGATTCTATGCCTGGACATCTTCCTCATCCTCATCCTCATCCTCATCTTCAATATCGCTTGCACTTAACTGGTCCATATCAAGGTCCCCATCAGAATCACTGCCACCAAAGGGGTGACTGTCGACATCGGAGTCCGCCCAAAAGTCCGGATCTTCTTTCTCGACTTCGACATCTGTTGATTCCAAAGTGGATAATTCGAAGTCCGCGGGTGCTGTCTTTCGGGACTTCTCGACGTCCTCCTTCACTCTTTCGCGGTAGGCAGCGGGGTCTTTGCGGAACATGACGGCCGCGTCAACGTTTGCGGGGGAGGATACTTCGGCATCGTCGAGGAGGGAGAGGATGGAGATGAGGACTGATTCGACGCGTTGGGCTGGGGACCAGCGCTCTGCAGCTAATTCGCCGGACATTTCATCGTGGCCGGGCGGGTGGAGGATGGAGATACATACTCGGCCGTCTGGGTGGATATTTGGGTGATAGAGTGTATCGACGAAACGGAAGACTATATGAACGTTCCCGTTAGAAGCCTGTTCTGGCTGTGAATGTCGGGGCAGACAAGATTACCTGGTGGTGCGTAGGGGTAGTTCTTGGGGAAGTTCATGCGGGCCCTGAAATAGCCGCCGTAGTAAAGAGACTCGGTATTCAGGACGAAAAGCGCCACATCCCACTCGTAAATGTTATCATTTTTAAGCTGTAGATAATTAGCCTGGGGTCGTTCTGGAATTCTGTTCGGCACGCGACCGGCTGGACTGACCTCAATGCGGGCCCATTTCTCGGAAGACAATGACCGAAGCTCATTTACGAGAATCCGCTCTGACATGATCAATTCACTGGGAAGGAAGGATGATCGTCCTTGTGTTCAGTTGGTAAAATTTTTAGGCGATTTCCTTGCACTTGGGATTGCACGAAAAACCTCCCCCGAGTCTTCAGCCTTAAGTGGAGCGCAAGAACTAGAGGAGAAATGGGGGGACGAAAGTGGAGCGATGACGGTACTTAAGGGGGAAGAAAAAAAAAAGGACGGAGATCGCGGACTTTATATTGGTTGTCGAGGCTCCAACGTGGCAAGTCTGGTGATTGGGTCGGCGAAAAAGCTTTTATTTTTCTATTCTTCTTTATTTTGGGGTTCACTGGGAAACTGGGAATGATCGGATTCACGATTGTTGATTAAATTGTGAATCTCTCCCTCGAGGTGAGAATACGCTGCCTAGCAAGGTTCGCAAGGACCTCGTTGCCTGCGTCTTCTCCCAGGGCGCGATAACGCAGTGCCAAGTGGGGAACATGAATAATCTCCGATAAGCAAACACGATCAAGTCATGGGAGCACTTGAGGTTGGCCACGAACATGGATGTCGCATGATTGGTGTGATAACCGTCGAGTGCGCTAGAGTGCGGAGTCAGGAACAGTTGCAGTATAGTCCACTCTCTTTGCATGCCGTTTTGCCAACGGTTCTCGGTTCGAGTGACTATATAGGTTACCGTCGGCATGGAGCGACGCAGTGGCGCGGATTACAGAGAGCAACGATGCGTTTCAAGTGCATCCTTTGAGCCATGTTGTGTGCAATAGGGAAGTGAATACAAGGATTGAAGTCAAATCAGTTCCACCATAAAAAACATCCACGATCATGCAGCCTCCAAATTGACTCTCCACGTGGGACGTAATACAGCCAACAGCCAGGATAAATCGGTCGCATCTGGTTGCGGCGCTACGGGCGAAAAGCCAATGGTACCTGGCTCCACCGCAGTGATGTAGTGGTGGTCCATGTCACCACCTTCGTTTTTTCCACCGCTTAATAAAATCAAGCCCAGACCCTTCCCGACACCTTCTTTTTCCTCTTCATCCCAAATCCCTGTATCTTTAGTATTGCCCAGACACGCTTCAAGGTGACTCGGGTTCTGGTCCACTTGACTCCGTTCTGTCTTCCTCCAGCGACTTTTATCTACGACGAAAGCCCCGCTTGGTCTGGAAACTCCCCCAACGGCCCTCGGTTCCGGACATTCATCCCTCCGACTTTGCCTCGCCGCATTCGCTCTTGCAATGCGAGCCTCGTTTGGCGACCGACTCGTGCTTTGCGTCTAACCCGCTAGGGGAGGAGAATTTTCTCTCGGAGACCTGCTTCGTGGAGAAGAGAATTAACGAAAATAAAACAGGAGGAGGAAGAAAAGAGGAAGAAAAAGGAAAAAAAACAAATTAAATCAGACGCCCGGTCGCACATATCTATAGCTGCCCGGTAAACTCGAACTGGGTCGATCTTCGGCATCTGAGCTCCGGGAGCTTGTCCCTCTTTTCCCTCCTGAACGGCAGCACCGCATCGCTCGCTCGACAATGATCCCGCAATGCTCAGGCCCCATCTGGGCAGTGGATGACCTGTCGCGGTGCTTCCAGCGCAAGTGAGTTTCCTCCCCCAGACGTTCTAAAGTTCCAATGGTGTCATCAGGTGTGACGAGACCGTTGAGCGACCGTTACAGTAACTGATCGTCGGATTTCCGAGTTAGCATTCTGCAAGTCACGCTCCCCCTCGCAGCGTGCAGCTTATCATTACTCTTGATCGTTTTACGCCTCGCCTATCGATATATCACTTCAAACAAAGGTGTCGCTTACAAGGTCATTGATAACAATGTCTCAGAAAATGAGGCTCCAAACGCCCCGGAATCCGAATCCGACCCAATGTTCTTCCAAGCCGCCCAGAGTGAACAAGTGACCCTGGAGGTGGATCGCCCGAAAGGGGAATTGGTCGTCGTTTCAGTCGAGATCGCGACCTTGATCGGTCAGGTGGCTCTATATGTAGTGATCTTGTCGACTGGCGGTTGGGGTCGCCATGGCACAATCCCTGCGATAGCCGGGTTGGTGTCTTGGGGCTATATACTGTTTTTGGTCCTAGTGCGACTGCTTCTCTCAACACTAGACCTTTTTTCGGCACCTCGTCTGTGGACTCATACCGCGGTGTTATACGGTGCGCAATGGTTGTTCAACGTGATGGTATTTCGATCTGCCGTGATACACCCCCTGTCGCATAACGCCTTAGTTCTAAGCAGCATTGCATTCGCCCTGAGTACATTGCTAGTACTGATCTCGCTAACCACGCGCCGAGGCAACAAGCCCGTTCTCGTGGAACGTGAGGATGGCTTAGAGCCCCCGCGGTACCCCATGGCCAGTCTGCTATCTCTCGCTACGTTCGCCTGGTTGGATCCGCTGGTGATGAAGGGATATAGACAACCGCTCGATTTGAAGGATGTTTGGAACTTAACTCCTCACCAGAAGGCCGCCACCGTTCTGAACGATTTTAGGAAGCGACAGATGAAGGGCTCCCTGGCATGGAAATTGGTCAGATTCTTTTTTGGAACCATTATGAAGCAGGGTGCTTGGACTATTTTCGCCAATTTGTTCGTTTTCGTACCCAGTTTGCTCCTCAAGGCGATTCTGGAATACGTGGAGAACCCGCGCTCGGCTAGCCCCAGCGCCGCCTGGTTATACGCTATTCTCCTGTTCTGCTCTGCTATTGTGCAGGGTGTAGCGGACGGGCAGGCTCTATTTATTGGCCGAAAGATGGGTGTCCAGATCCGCGCAATCATCATCGGTGAAATTTACGCAAAGGCGCTCCGGCGCAAAGCTGGCGCCTCAACGGACGCTGTTCGCAAGGCCGCACAGGAGCAACCGGAAGCGGTCCTGAGCACCAAAAAGACGATGAAGAATCGAATCTTTTCCTTTGGCCGTAAGAAGAAGGCTAACGCCGAGAACGACGCCGAGGCCGGCCGTAAGGCTGAAGCTAAAACTGAGGAGGCCGGTGCGCAGGCCAATGTTGGTACCATCATTAACTTGATGGCTATCGATTCTTTCAAGGTCAGCGAGGTCGGAGCTTACCTGCATTTCCTGTGGGCCAGTGTACCTGTTCAGATCATTATGGCCGTTACTCTGCTCTACAAGATCATGGGATTCAGCTCGTTTGCTGGTATCGCTATCATGGTTCTGATGCTCCCAGTCAATCTCTTCATTGCTCGCCAGTTCAACCGAGTTCAAAACCAGATTCTCAAGGGTACCGATGCTCGTATTCATTCTACAAATGAGGTCCTTCAAAACATCCGTATCATCAAATATTTTGCTTGGGAACAGCGCTTCCAGGACACCGTCAACGAGAAGCGCAGAGCTGAACTTAAAGCCCTGCGCAGACGCTACATTCTCTGGTCCTCTGCTGCCACCATCTGGTATGGCACACCTATTTTGATCACCTTCTTGTCCTTCTTCCTATACACAGTTGTTGAGAAGAAGCAATTGACGCCATCGATTGCCTTCCCCGCATTGTCGATGTTCTCTCTTTTGCGTGTGCCCTTGGATCAATTGGCCGATATGGTGGCGCATGTCCAGGAATCAAAGGTCTCCCTCGACCGTGTGGACAAGTATCTCAACGAGGATGAGACAGAGAAATACGATCAGCTGCACCACAATAGCGTTTCGGATGGTCCCATCCGTATTGGCTTACAGAAGGCTACCCTCACCTGGGGCACCTCTAAACCTACACCCAACCAGGCCTCATCTGCCGATACTGGCGCAGATGCTTTCCGCCTTATCAATGTGGACGTCGACTTCCCAGTTGGCCGTCTGAGCATTATCGCTGGAGCAACGGGTTCTGGAAAGACTTCTCTGCTCATGGCTTTGCTTGGTGAAATGAGACTCATCGAGGGTCGTGTCCACCTTCCTGGTGGTATGGTAAACCGTGCTGAACTTCCCGTCGATCCGGCCACCGGTCTAGTCGACAGCATTGCCTACTGCGCCCAGGAAGCTTGGCTGGTGAACGACACTGTGAAGGAGAATATTATCTTCGCTTCCCCATACGATGAGAAGCGTTACAAGGCAGTGCTCAAGGCATGTGCATTGGAGCGCGATCTTCAAATCCTTGACGCTGGTGACCAGACCTTGGTTGGTGAGAAGGGAATCAGTCTTTCCGGCGGTCAGAAGCAGCGAATCTCTCTTGCCCGAGCCATCTACAGCAGTGCTCGACACTTACTTTTGGACGACTGTCTCTCTGCGGTTGATTCCCACACTGCCAAGCACATTTTCCGTCAAGCCCTGGCTGGTCCGCTCATGATGCATCGAACCTGTATTCTGGTGACCCACAACGTTGCTCTGACCGTTCCTCAGGCAGACCACGTTGTGATCCTTGACAATGGAAAGATCAGCGCTCAAGGTCGACCTGATGACGTTGCTTCTACCGGCGCACTTGGTGACGAATTCTTCAAGTCTCGGCCAGGCTCCCGTGCTAGCTCCCGTGGTTTGTCTCGTGCACCCTCAGATACCGAGGAAGACGAGTCCACTGGACACGAAGCAAATGGAGGAGCCAATGGCACTGCTAAGAAAGATCAGAAGGATGAAAAGAATGTTTTGCAGGAGTCCAAGGCCACTGGCAGCGTCAAGTGGTCCACCGTTTACATGTATTTGAGCTCCATGGGTAGATGGTACTATTGGATTGGGGCTATCACTGTGTTCTGTCTGCAGCAGCTCGGCTCGGTCTCAACAAACATTTGGATCCGTCAATGGGCAAATGCCTACCAAACCTCTGCTCAGGCCACAACAGATGATGTTGGCCGCTACGCCGCTGCCGCTCATCTTAAGCCTCCAACATTCAATATTGGCAGCGTTTCGAAAATCAGTACATGGGGTCCTCCACAACTGTCCACTCGCGCCAATCTTACCAGCCCTACCACTCCTGATGGCCAGGTGAATGTAGGTTTCTACTTGGGAGTGTATGCGTTACTAGGTATCGGATACATCGCGATCTCTTTGACTCGTGAGGGTGTCCTATTCTGGGGATCTCTTCATGCATCCTGGAAAATTCACGATCGTCTCTTGAAAACAGTCATGCACGCCAAGTTCCGTTTCTTCGACTCAACACCACTTGGTCAACTCATGAATCGATTCTCCAAGGATGTTGAAGCACTCGACCAAGAAGTAGCGCCTGTGGCAATAGGAATGCTGCACAGTCTGGCTTCTGTGATAATGATCGTTATCTTGATTTCCATTATCACACCTGGTTTCTTGATTGCTGGCATCTTTATTACTTTGGTATACACTGCATTGGGTGCGATCTACCTGAACTCGTCTCGTGATCTTAAGCGTCTTGAGTCTGTGCAGCGCAGCCCACTATATCAACAGTTCGGCGAGACCTTGAACGGCATTGTGACCATCCGCGCTTATGGCGATGGCCCTCGGTTCATTGTTGACAATCACCGCCGTATCAATGCTTACAACCGTCCCCATATTTATCTCTGGGCTAGTAACCGCTGGCTTGCTCTTCGTGTGGACTGGACTGGTGCTCTTGTTTCGTTCTTTTCTGCCACCTTTGTCTTGATCAATGTTGGAAACATCGATGCTGGTGCTGCTGGTCTCTCCCTGACCTATGCAGTTACTTTTACCGAGAACGTGCTTTGGCTTGTTCGACTTTACTCAGAGGTCCAGCAAAACATGAACTCGGTTGAGCGTGTCAGAGAGTATCTGGAGGTTGACCAGGAGGCTGCTGGCGTTATTCCTGAGTCCCGACCGACCAAGGGGTGGCCGACCGAGGGTGCTGTTGAATTTTCCGGATACAGTACTCGCTACCGCCCTGATCTGGACCCTGTCCTCAAGGAAGTCTCCTTCTCCGTCAAGGCTGGTGAAAAGGTCGGTATTGTTGGTCGCACAGGTGCTGGAAAGAGTTCGCTCGCACTTGCTCTCTTCCGTGGATTGGAGGCTGAGAAAGGTCAAATTTTGATTGACGGCGTCGACATTGGTTCAATTGGTTTGCGAGATCTCCGCGAGGCTATCACTATCGTGCCTCAAGATCCCACGTTGTTTACAGGAACTATTCGATCGAACCTGGATCCATTTGAACTGTTCACTGATGAGGAAATTTTCACTGCTCTCCGCCGAGTCCATCTGATCGGATCTACTGTCTCAGGCGCCGCAACCCCCATGACTGACAGCATTATCATGAGCCTCGAACCAAACGGTGGCGCAAACGGCAGTATTACAACAGTCGCAGACAACAAGAACGTCTTCCACAACCTAAACAGCTTGGTCTCGGAATCCGGCTCCAACTTGTCCCAAGGCCAGAGACAACTCCTCTGTCTTGCACGTGCTCTCCTCAAGAAGCCCCGTGTTCTCATGATGGACGAAGCCACCGCCTCCATCGACTACGCCACTGACGGTAAAATCCAAGAGACCCTCCGTGAACTGCACGACAGCACCATCATCACCATCGCCCACCGTCTCCAGACAATCATCGACTACGACAAGGTCCTAGTCCTCGACCACGGCCGAGTCATCGAGTACGACCACCCCTGGACTCTGATCAACCGTGAAGACGGCCTATTCCGCAGCATGTGTGACAACAGTGGAAATATGGATGTTCTTCTCGATGGAGCTAAACGAGCCTGGGCTCAAAAACGTCTAGTCGATGACTCATAGTCTTTCTGCGTTCAATCCTGCATTCTGCATTTTTGCATTTCCCATTTTTACTCCCATCGCGTAAATATTTGCTCCATTCCTCTTTTGTCTATGGTATCTCCCTCCGACTCTACATTCCATTCCTTGCCTTCGATACAATCTGGAAAGAACCATGGGAAGGTTTAGAGAGCATGTAAAATTTCCTTTCTATTATGGGCGGCTCTTTGTGCTTGTTCTTGCACATTATCTTTATTTGGTTATCGTTACCCTACTTCTTTCAACTCCATGGCGCAAAGTGGACATTTTTTCTGGTTATCTACAATAAACCGTTGATTTTTCAATCAGACTTTCCGCTTTCCGTAGATCTAGTTCATTTTGTCCCCATAAACCGACAGGGCGTAGTTATCAAGCTGTCGCTTTTATACTCGACCAAATCGCAGGTATGGCAATTATTATAGTGAACACCAACGACCATAGCGAAGGCAATTCTGCTGTGCTGAAATATCTCACTGTTGGCTAAAACTTCGTGTTCTCCATTCAAGTAATAAGACTGAGTACTTAGGAACGACAGGATTAGTTCAAGTTGGGCAGGCGATAGAAGAGCCACTTGAGTCGAGATGTTCTAAGGTTGTCTTTGGAGAAACACACATGTGCATGAGTAAGGCAATAATAGCTCAGATATAACATCAAAAGTTTCATTATGATTTCAGGAGCTTGGAAAGCTACTTTTGCCTTCCGTTTCATTCTAGGTATAGATAGTACTCCATTGGAAGGCACAAAGCCCAATATGGGGAACAGACAAACTCGAAGATTTTGATTGCTTTGATGCCCGATTTGTATAATTGGGTGCACTTTCTTTTATAGGAGGATCTTTGATGATGTCTCATAGAAAAGTATTTAATGATATTCATTGTAAGGTTTTGACACGAAGTTGAAAGAAGTAATTACCTATGGCCTTAGTACCTACAAGATCTTCAAGCTTTGCCTTTGTGCCAACATTTGAATTTTAGCACAACCTTGGTGAATCATTGGTTGAATCATTGATGTTTGAATATCCATTGGACGTGCGGATAAGTCTTATACTATCTCCAATAAGAGACTAGGTAGGTAAACTGTAAACGACATTACACATGTGCATATATGAGTAGACGTGCTTATTTAAAGTTGAAAGCTTGTAGCCCTGGAGGAAAATTGAAGCTTCCAGTCAAAGACATGATTTGAACATCCAGGTATCGAGGGCGAATTTTATATTCAAATTTTGGTTTCAAGATGGGCACACTGGGTGGGACACAAAAAATGACATAAAATGGCATTCAAATCCATGGATATCACCTTCAAGGTTCAAGTCCAAGTCATCAGAGCCGACCATTATGTATCCACTACCACCTGGCATATGGATGCTGCTCGATTACGCGGTATTCGCAATAGGGCAATGAAGCGAAAAGGTGTTGCCCGAGTATCCTAGAGAGCTCATGTGCGCGAACGGGAACGTATAACAAAGTCAGAAATCCAGGCTATTCGCATGGTTCACAAACATTTCCGGGCTATCGAGACAGTTCAAGACAATTACTTGACCCGACAATTACATGGGTCTGTCCACGGACATCTTCCCGAACATCAATTGATCCTCTTGTGGAGACAGATTTGATAAGCCATCCTGCATATCAGACTTGGGTACGTACATATACTGCCGCAAGGAAGGGTAAGGGTGACTATGCGAATATGGTCGCAGTGTTTGAGGCTTTACAGCGTCCTTCTAGGCGGCTTCGTTCAAACGACGCAATGAATTTGGATTAGTATAGACATTCATGGCTTGAATACTGGTTGTTCAAATGTTAGTCAAGAGGATGTGGGGCGGCATAATTTTGAATGGATACCAGGCATTTGATTCTTCAACAATATTTTAGTACTTTGTTTGTTCTTCCTTGTACATACTAGTATGCATTTCTGGATCTTATTTTTAGTGCACATGTGTACTTCTAGATGTATAGCTGAGAAATGAAAACAAAAGAAAGGTTTAAAATGAGACGCATACATTGGTAAAAGCAATTGATATTTTGAAACAACCGTTTAAAGATGTACATCTCCCTGGGCATTCTTAATATCTGAAACAGATATATTGTAGCTTGCGTCAAGTACCTAGTTGATTTGAACATTTCAATAACCGCGTGCCGTTTTCGCTCTCGTATAAGCGAACCTTAATGCATTGAACCATGGTTGGCCAATACAGCAATAAACACCTGGGCGTGGATGGTTTTTAGAATGTTATTCAATTCGACTAGCACGTAGTAAACCTATCAGACGCAATTTATATACTCTCAAGCTGATGCCCAGTTGCGCCTCCAGGGGTTGGAAAGAGTTGGAAAGAACAACTCATTGTTCGAAGATTTGTTCAATTTTATTACATGTATTGCTTTATTGTTATTTGCTATTTCAGTCGAGAATTGTTCTCGAAAGCGCTTAGCGTTAAGCATCATCGTTGTGACGAAGGGATGACAAGGATCAATCCAGACTGAGGCTCACGTCAGAGCAGATCCCTTTTATTCTCGACTGTCTAAAAAAAAAAAATTAATGGGCCGAAAATTCAGCCGATCATGATCGTCGCATTTGAAAATAGGATGTAATTCGTTCCATAGCTTATGCTCACGTCGGCGCTGATGTGATTCAACAGGGGCTAGAAGCAGCTGAGGATTGGGCGGCCTGAATATAATATTTTGCGGTGGTCCACAAGATGCGGAACGCAAGGATTCGCTCTCCGTTCCGACCGGTGGGGGGTTGGCGGATGGTATGAACAGAAATTGGAAAAGTCGGACCCTTACTGCGACGGGGCCAAAGCATTCACCCCATCAAAGTATATTCTATAGCTTTCTCATTTTCGCCATTATTTCCCCCCTTCTATTGCTGCCCAGACTTCGATGTCTGAAACAGGATCCCCCTTCTCTGTACACAAGGAAATAAAGGGTGGATGGAAGATCAAAGGGCGGTCTTGGGGGCTGGCACAGCAGGGCAGCATGATGTACATACCTGCTGACTAGTCGCAGGACGCAAGGTGGGTGGTGGGTGAACTAGGCCCGACCCATAGGCCCTTATTGATGACAAGGGTCGTAGGGCAGTCGCGAAGCATTGTGTATGGTGGATTTTCAGGTGTGCGGGGAACGATATGCAAGAGGAGCCACTCAAAGGGGTAACGGATACGGACGGCAGGTTAGAGTGTTCTTCGTTATCACCGATCAGAGTGAAGCCAATAGAGCATGGTGGAGGCGTTAAAACGCAATTTGCGCTAGAGCCGAAATTGGGTGTTCTCCGCTCCTTGTGGCGTTTTTTTGGCTCAATGTTCGTGGCGTAGCCCTCGGACCACAGTAACAATGCAAATGATGGTGGCGATAAATAAAAGGAACGCGAGGGACGGTAAGATCGGAGGGGTTGTGATTATGATTGGGGATGATTCGGAAATGATCCAGTCGACACGAATTGTCTCGGTTTCTGTGTTGGTTGGCGTACTAGAATATTTCTGGGAGTTTGGCTGCAAGTATGATTCTTCCATTGGCTGCGCCTGGCCGGTACCCGAGTGCGAACCCGAGTCCCGATCAGGAAGAATAAGCATCCGTGCACGAGAATTGTCGATCTCTGTATTCGGCGCGCTCATTGAATTTTGGCGTTGCGCCTGGTGCAGTTGTGCAGGTGGAAGCCGGCCATGTTGGTTTTCGTTCTCGATTTCATTGAGCGCTGTGGGTTCCTCGTTGGCTAGTTCTCCTTCATGAGATGCAACCAAGTGGCTGGCGATTTCTAGCTTGTCCGGCACAGTTTCAGGGAAATAATAGGCGGATCGTTCGACAAAAGTGTTCTTCTCGGGTTCTGGGTCCTGGGAGGCCGATTGGGCGGATAGCGTCCGGACTGGGTCTGTGGACTCCCAGTGTGATTCTGATGTTGTAGAGTCCTGATATTGCAAGATCGAGGATTGTGGGATGGCTGCCGATGTGACTAGACTGCTGAACACCAGCAGTACAGGAAGAAAGACGAGCATTTTGAATGTGCACAGCCGTGCGACTTTGGGTATGTTTTGGGGAGTCAGCGCGATCAAATATATTGATAAAGGCGAGCCGATAAGGTGATGTGAATTGCATCACATGGAATGCGAGTCAGGGAGGGGAAATCAAGGCCGAATTAGAGAGATATCCAGAGGCCCGGATATCCTCAGTAATAAAGGAGAAACAGGCTGAGTTTGAAAGATGAGGAAAAAGAGAGAAGTGAAGGAAGGAAACAAAGCGAAACAAACCATGGCCGGATTCCATGGAGCTGCAGATGCCGGGGCCCGGAGATAGCGGGTCGGGCTAGCGTGAATGTCTCGCACTAGAAGGTTTTTTTAGGCGATTTTATGTTTTTATGTTTTAATGATGAAAACCTTATGGTCCCAACTGTGGCGCAATTCATCCAATTGGTCTAAATTCCCTCTCGTGATATTTCCCGTATATTTTTGTTCTAACTTGACCCGCTATTGTCGGCACACGAAAAGGCCGACGAGATCTGCCCATCACGGTACGCCTCGTTGATCTGGACAATAACCCCATACGTCCCACCAACCGCCATAAAAATCCCCAATAAGATAAGAAAAACATGGAACCCATACAACAACTGGCGGAGGAGAGTGCCTTTCCAATAGTCGGCGTGGCTATGAAGCCACAACCACCCAGGCAAAGTAATTGCCAACGGCGCAAAACATAGCGCACCCACGAGGGCAAGCACGTAGTTAAAGATGGGGATGGCACATGCAAGGATAAAAGAGATGGCAGCCATGCCAATCGTGCAGCTGAGCCAGGTGCCCCAATGCACAGCCGTATTAGCTTGCAGATGACGTGAGTTTCGCAGGATGCGTACAAATAAATACTTCGCCGCAACGTGGACATACAGACACCCACTGATAATCAGGCCCGGAAGAGCAATCCCATACGCAACCCGTTTGACGGTTGTCCCTGCGCTACCAAGCGAAGGTGATGCGATCCATTTACCACACCAGGCATAGATGACCAAGCTAAAGGTCAAGTAAGACGCAGTCACCAGACTCATGCTAAGGTAGACGGCCTTTGGGTAATCTTTAGGTTTGCGCATCTCCGAGATAACCGGCAGAAACGCAGAGGTTGCAGCGCTGGACACAAATATAGTTGCGGCAGCAGTGATGCCAGTCGTGAAGCTAGGATTTCCGATGACCTTATAGCCCAGGTCGAAGTCACCAACCTGGGGTGCAGCCGCAGGTCGGTCTCTTGTGGTTACACCGATGCTGTTTATTTGTTAGCGACTCATATCCAGATGTCTGCCCACGGACGGAATGATGGAAACATACACAATGATGAAGACGGCAATATACACACTCGCGAATCCAACCCAGGTGAGCCAGCCAATGTGTGAGAATTTTCGGACACTCGCACAGATCACAATCACGATCGTAGCAATGAATGAGAACCAGACTGTACAGATGGCGTGCAGTGATAGCGCATTAAGCGCGGTTGAGACGCCGATTATACCAGAGGCAGCTACAATCACATAGCTGACTGTGAACAAAAATCCGACAATCTCTTTCATGATAGGTCCTCCGACCACCTGTGCCATATCGGCAATAGAGTGGCAGCCGGGGTGCTTATTGCGAAAGTTGCCCTGCACAAGGGCGCAATAGGTATTGAGGAGAGTCCATCCGATCACGTTGAGAGCTCCAGGTAGAGCTCCCAGTTCATACATTAACGATGGGATGGATAGTACACCGGTCGCAAAAATGACTAGACAAGGTAGAAAAGAAATGTTAGTCCAGGCTCAGTCAGGCAGATATGTGAAAGAATGCCTACTCTTTAAGAAGATCACACCAGCTCGAATCCAGCTCACAGTCCGAAAGTCGACTTGGCCATCGCCTCTTTTGAAGACCTCATGCTGGTCTTCCACCTCTGCTTTCTGTGTATCGGGTGGATAGGAGTCACCCGCAAAGTGAGGGGCCTCCTTAATATCATCTGCCATGGTCGTTATGCCGAAGAGCAAGGTAGAAAGCTGGCTATGGCACTCCAAACTTTTGAAAATGCGAATCCTCGCAGAATTCTCCACCGGAATATATAGGTCAATGACCTGAAAAGCGAGCGCTTATCTCTCAGCCCCGAGTTCTCCCATGCATGGCAGGATTGTCTCCGTTTTTCGCGGTCTGCAGAGCAGAGTTTCTGGGGGTGTCAATGCTCGGGCGCGACTGGAACGTGCTCCAGGGCTGGGAATGGTGGGTTGGCTCCACAACTTCCCCACGAATTCTAACTTTCAGATAACCAGCTTCGATTTTCATTGACAGGCTCTGTCGCAGCCTTGATGTGTTGGGGAATATTTGTTGGAGTAGGCAGTCGATCCGTGTTGCGTGGCCCAAATGGGTCAAGCGTTGGGGTCATTGATAGCCATGCACCAGCCAAGTGAGGTTGGGAGATAGTCAGGAGATAAGACCAGGGCACTGTGGACAAGTAGATAAAGCTAATCATCATAATAATTTCAGATATGGATTTGGAGAAAGTTGAAATGGTTGGGGTAAGGGGGAATCCATCTTTAGGAATCCATCTTTAGGCTGGATATCTTGGGAGACTAATCTAGCTCCGCCACAAAGGCATTGGATTAATCCGAGGTCGATCAATTTGGAATGGAAATCATCTCATAGAATCTACGGCATGAGCCGATGTGACAACATCCGGTCGCAGGGGCTGAGCCTCCTGGAAAAGCAATACGAAATACTTTACAGAATGATTCACTCTTTGTCCCAATGAAAGCTCAGGATTCAATTGAACATGGACATAGTCTTAATTACGATCGCCGCTTGCCGAGCAAAGCGCCTCTTGCAGCAGGCATTAGAGCACCAGGAGGAGGCGCATTCTTCTTCTTGAACTCATCGCAAACTTGTTCCATCGTTACAAACTCCACACCATCATGTTTTTTGAAATGCTCGATAAGTCTGCTTCTTGTTAGTCATACACCTCATCTCAGATGCGCTTAGATATACACACCTTTCATGCATCAAAAGAACATGTGGACGACCGGAGACATCGGGATGAATGGTAATAGGGAAGATAAACTCATCATATTCCCGATAGAAGTAATCAAAATGATCACGCCAGATGTCTTCGACGTCCCGGGGGTTCACAAAGCCATGGCTATTTGGCGCCTTCTTGATAAACATCATTGGTGGCAAATCATCAATGTACCAGTTAGAAGGAATTTCGACGAGACCCGTCTGGGGGCCATGTTCCAGTGGCTTCATCCACGTCTCGGCTTTCTGTTTGTAATCGATATTCGTCCAGCTGTCGCCAGTTCGCAAATAGTACGCCTGGCAATCCTCGTGGCTCATGCTATGATCATACTCAATCCCGTAGTCAAGTAGAAGCTGAGCTCCTTCTCTGCTGGTTTCCCACCTAAATCCCGTATGTTCAGATACAATGGTCACATTATAGGAGTGATTTAACCTACCATGGCGCGACACTTCCTCGGGGCGGCTTGCCAGCAAAATCCGTAAGCATTCGATAGGTCTTATCGAGGACATCTCGTTGTTGCTCGATGCTCATGTCTGTTGGGTTTTCGTGCGAATACCCGTGCAGCCCGATCTCATGCCCGGCATCCCGGACAGCAGCCATATCCTCGGGGAAAGTCTCCAAAGAATGACCGGGAATAAACCAGGTCGTCTTGATATTGTACTTGTCGAACATTTTCAACAGGCGTCTGGTACCAATGGTACCAGCCCACATACCTAGATGTACTTTGTTAGAGTCGATTTCTCCAGGCCCGGCGACCAACTAGCTCACCTCGGCTAATGTCGTTTGTTGAATCTTCGCCTCCATATGAGCCTAGCCATCCGGCCACGGCATCGACGTCGACTCCATAGGTAATTAGAACTCGTTTGGGACCCATTGTTGCGTGTAAAATGTAGTGGTGCAATACTGCGGTATGGTGGGACAAGAACTATTTTGTACAGATCGAGATGCGGGGAAGCTCGATAAGCGACCCCCTTTGGAGGGGTTGGGGTCACCACAAGCGTCTCCAACCAGCCTAAAGCGGCCAAATGACTTGCATTGGAGAGAGCTTTATCACATGGAATAAGCTAATTCAGAGAATCTATAAAAAAACAAACATGTATGGTGTATAGATAAAGAGGCCCACCTAGTACGTGTGGTATCTGCGCGAGTGGTGGGTGTGCGTTACAAAATACAAGACGTAATCAGCTTCTCGATAAACCGTAGCCATGGATTTTGTTCATATTTCATTTTTTTAGGAAGTTAAACAAAATAAACATCGCGCCCAAGGAGCATTTCACTCAAAAAGAAACAATAGTCAGTCAACAACTGGTTAGGTTGTGGGCGATTTGCCACATGCAACGATCGATGTCTGAATCGCGGCGTAATGTTCAAAAGTTCACACTATGATTTTTTATCTATACAGAAATAGTAGTATCTATAGCGCACTACATTCCCCAGGTCTACAATGATACTCCTGCTCGTCCATACAAGCCTTCAGCCTTCAGCCTTCAATGCGAACAATGCATGATGGGACCCGCATGGACCAATCTAACCTGATTGGGACAATGGTACCCACTTGCTCTTCAGGGTCAACGGGCAATTCAAACTCTCTACAGTAATTACTCTGAACATTGTGGATCACATTAGTTTGCGGAGCACTTGAGCATCATATTGTCATCCGGAGATCAGCCGATAGCTTGACAGTGGGTCAAAACGTGTTGGAGTCGATTTGGGGTTGTTCAGCCTAGTCGGCTAACCAGCCCAGTCGGAAAACCGAGTACTCCGTCTGGTCGGCAAAACGGGAGTGGTGATGGATCCAACCAGATTAGGTAAGGGATGTTTGGAGATTCAACCCCAAAGATCAATTCTCGGGGGTCGCCGATTGAGGGGAAGGGATTTTTTTTTTGACAGAGTATATCATAGAGTCTTTCACAACACTGGAGGGAAGCACATCGGGTGTCAAATCCTGCTCATCATGTCGGTCCTCTTTACTAGCATATCAGAGTGGGTATATCAGATAACTTATCTACATCCTTATTTGGTAGAGGGCAAAAAGCTGACATCTGACCCAGAAACAATCCCGTTAAGCCAGGAGATGCTGAGGCGCTCGTGCAACCGCTTGGTCTTACAATTGACCCATCCGAGTCAAATGATTTCCAAACACTCTTAGCAGCAGTTCATGATTGTGCTGAGGGTGTTGCTGCTCTTCCAGACTACCAACCAGAGTCTGACCAAGTCAAATATCCACGTGAGAATGTACGTCGACCAAGTAAGGAGGAGCAAGTGCTAGGTGAAGCCTGGGCCCACCGATTCCTTATCCGTGGCAAAGAAGGAGGCCCGTTGACGGGCAAGTCAGTCAGTCTCAAGGATGTTATTGCAGTGGCTGGAGTGCCGCAATTGATGGGCAGCGATATAATTCCGTCGTGGACACCAACAACAGATGCTACTGTTGTGACGAGACTCCTGGAAGCAGGTGCTGAAATCCATGGGACATCCACTTGCGAGAATCTTTGTCATTCAACTTCTTCATATACCAGTGCTCAAGGTGTTGTCGAAAATCCTCATGCTGCTGGATACTCAGCTGGAGGAAGTACCTCTGGAGGTGCTGCGTTAGTCACAGCTGAATTAGTCGACATCACTATTGGAGGCGACCAAGGTGGAAGTATTCGTGTTCCCGCCTCATTATGTGGCTGTAAGAAGTTCTTCCCGGATGCTATTGTGACTACTCTGACATAAGATTAGGCGTTGGGCTCAAACCAACTTACGGACGTGTGCCATTTACCGGAGTTGCCAGTGGAGATGCCATGAATGACCATGTAGGCCCCTTGGCACGTACAACCATGGAGGCCGCACAATGTCTCGATGTCATCAGTGGGTATGATGGTATCGATGATAGATCAGCTGCAAGCCCAAAGCCCGGTTCGACCAATTTCTCAAGAATATTGAATGAAGTTCCACAGCGACTGGATGGTCTACGTATTGGACTCCTCAAAGAGGGCTTTGAGCATGATGCTGTATCATCTTCTGTTCGCCACTCCGTCTTGATTGCCGCTAAGAAGTTTGAAGAGCTGGGTGCGACCGTTGAGGAGATATCTCTCCCAGATCATTTACATGGACCAGCAATTTGGACCATTCAACAGCGCATAGCTGGCGCACAGACATTACTGGGTCGCAACACTGGCCGCAGAGGTCTCTATATGACAGAGATGGAGCGCGCCAGGCTACCTTGGAACGATGAAGGCTTCCAAAGAGCATTTCCTTCAACTAAAAACGTGATTATCAACGGGTTATATCTTATGGATCGCTTTCCCGAGCTCTATGGCAAGACTGCCAACATTGGGCGCCAGATCAGTGATAAGTACCAGGCCTTATTCGAGCAATACGATGCGATCGTGATGCCCACAACTCCGGTAGTTGCTCCTAAACATGGGAAACGAGGTCTACCGGTAGAGTCACTTCAGCCCAGCATGGGATTGACAATAAATACGGCTATCTTCAATGTTACCGGTCATCCGGCGATATCTATTCCGGTTGGATTTGCACCTGCCAAAGATGATGAGCAGACCATGTTACCTGTCGGTATGCAGATCGTCGGTGGCCTGTGGCAGGAGGACAAGATTCTACGAGTAGGACACTCGTGGGAGATGAATTATGAGTGGAAGAAGATGCAGTTCACCACAAACAAAAACTAGAAGCAGAGAGACTTGAAGCACTCAGTTAGATTAGATTTCTACTTTTTGTTTGCGTTTCATTCATTATATACCACTTGGGCACACTGTGTATCGTTGATATCCGATTTCTCATATTATAGTATCCTCCCTTCAAGTTGAATCATATTTAACATTTGATGGCATGCAGTATATTACTTCAAGTTATTTACACAGTGATGTATCCTCCGTCAACTACCATAGCATGGCCCTGTACAAATGAAGCTTGAGTCGAACAAAGGAAAAGTGCAGCATCTGCTACCTCAGCTGGTTTTCCCATCCGCTGCATAGGGGCGATCTGTGCCGCAGGGGTGATAGCTTCTCGAACTTCGGCTTTTTCCATGACCAAGGGCGTTTCAATAACTCCGGGGCAGACACAGTTCACACGGATGCCGTCTTTGGAGTAGTCAATAGCATCGGCGCGTGTCATTCCAATGATTGCAGATTTTGACGCACAATACGCAGCTATATTTCACCGGCCACTTAGAATATTTCCAGCACCCTGGGTACAAGAAGAGCAGACTTACGTGCATTAGGACGACTGACAATGCCCAGTTGACTTGCAATATTGACCACCGCACCACGCTGCGCAGGGCGACTGGGGTCATGACTAGGAAGCGGATCTTGTTCTAACATTTTCATGAGCTGTGCTCGTGATGACAACCAACATCCCCGATAATTGATGTTGTTGACGCGGTCGAATTCCTCGAGGCTCGTTTCTCCGGATCGCATGGGTACACCTAATACACCAGCGCAATTCACGGCATAGTCAACACGTCCGAAAGCTTTGGCCACTTTGGAGATGAACGACTCGGCGAAATGGTCGTCTGCTACATTTCCAGAGTGAGCAAATAGCTTTACATTGGAGTAGGTTGCGGTGATCGCCTTCTCTGTCTGCTCCAGGGTCTGCGGATTTAAATCTGTAATAGCAATCCTCTCGCATCCTGCAGCAGCAAATGCGCGAGCAACAGCAGCTCCGATACCTATCCAATATCGAAGTTAGCTATCAAGAGTTGTGTCGCTAAGGAGTTCATGAGATAATTACCGGTTCCGCCCGCGCCTGTGACGACTGCCACCCCTGGGAAAAGACTTCTGGCGAGCATTGGATAGTCTGATTATCGAGACATGTAAATATTTTTTATAAAAAAAAAAAAATACATTGAAGAGACACTCCAACGTCTCTGCTATACTGGATACCTTTTGAGACTTCAACTGCGGAGAAGCATCAACGACAGCGGGAACCGATAAGGATGGAGTGGGGCCAGTTGGAGTCACCGTCATTGGAGAAACATCCCGAAGCACCAAATTCTCTCCGAAAAGAACTTGTCCCCTTCTGAGTCCACTTTCTTTCCAGACTGTCTCCAAGTACTCCGACACATCAATGCCATCCCCATCGCCGTCACCCCAGATTAAGGGCCGCGGTGCTAAAGCACGGATTTGTCCCCATTGTGGCCGGGGCTTCCGGCGGACTGAGCATTTGGAGCGCCATGTGAGAACCCGTAAGCGGGCCCCCCATTTGGAGTCTAGCATCGTGGTGATGGAGTCACTGATCACAGGTTTTAGATACCAAGGAGAAACCGTTCATATGTTTCTGTGGGTCTGCTTTTACTAGACGCGATCTTCTGAAGCGTCATAATCGTATTGCGCACCAAGATGGTCTTTCATCGCCCGATTCCCAGCCGGCGGCGCCTATCGTGAAGCCTGCTCTCCAAGCACCCCGCAGCACCGCTCCTGCAGCCATCCCGCCGCAATATGATGCATCTACCCAGCCAGTAGGATCGGTTCCGGGCCCTTCCACGATACATTCATGGCCCGTACCCCAACCCGACAATGCATCCTATCTATCACAAAGCCAGGCAACTGGTTTGCTGCCGACCGGCCCTCCTCATCCTCATCCGGCAGCAGATAGCCATCCGCCACTGCATGATCCGGCTATGATTCAAGCCGCTCAATTACTTATTCCTGGCGATTATCCAAACCCGCATGCAGGTAAGTGTAGATGATGAATGAAATATAAGACAGATCGCTAACAGTCTATTAGCGCTGCCCTATTTACCGGAAGATCTCAATCACTTCCAAGAATTCACTCATTTCCTGGATTCTATTGGCCTGCCGGCCGAATGGCTTCCTGCTGAAGGCGAAGCCGCGCAAATCCAGGATATTGGTCTTGAGGACACCCAAAAAGCCACTTCCTACCCGTCTCAAGAGCAACCAAACCCACAAAAAAGTCATCGAGAAGACTCGCGCGGCGATTCTCCTTTCCGATCCTGGCTGCCATCAGTACCTAAGGGCGATCAAAGTTTAACGTCTATCTCTGATACGGGTATGTTGACATCTTGAAATTCTATTCGAAAGCTCTCAAGAAAAGCTAATAGGACAAATAGAACCATCACATGTCACAAATGCATGTGGATTCAACGTTTCGGAGGATCAAAGATTTCGCTTGGCCGCTTCTCTCGAGGACTTCCGCAATGTTATACCCGACTTTACCCTTCCGTCTCGTCATACATTAACACGGTACCTGACATCCTACTTTGAGGGATTTCATCCTCATATACCATTTTTGCACGTTCCAACATTTCGTTTCAATGAATGCTCCCCAGAATTAGTACTGGCCATAATGACGATCGGAGCCCAATATCGATTTGAGCATCGCAACGCCGAAAAGATTTTTCATGTTTCCAAGGCGGTTTTGTACGAAAGACAATTGAGAGAATCTCGCTTGGCTGCACAAGGGTATCCTGCCTCAATGGGAAGCTCCTCGTACCCAGATGAGAGGGAGAACCGGCCCAGAGGCGCTTTTGGATCAAGTGCGTCTAAGCAGATGGAAGTGATTCGCTGTCTTCTAGTGTTAATGAGCTACGCGACTTGGGAACGAGCTGGACTTGTTCAAGAAGCATTTCAGCTCCAGTCCCAGCTCGTTCAAGTGCTTCGCGAAGCGGGCTTATCGGAGCCACAGTCTGATCCGCATGCCACCTCAACAGATTGGTATGAGTGGGCTGATCAAGAATCAATACGTCGCACGAAACTCATATCATTTTGCTTCATACATATTCATAGCATTGCATACAATGTCTATCCATCTCTTCGGAGCAGTGAAATTCACATGCGACTTCCTTGCTCGACGAAAGAATGGACTGCTAAAAGTGCTACTGAATGGGAAGCTGCTCAGCAGGAGCGAGGGCCACAACAATTATTTTTCCAGGATGCCCTTACGCTTCTGCTTCAAAAGTCGAGATCAGCTGTACCGATAAACCCAATCCCTTCGCCTCTAGGAAATTATATGCTTCTTCATGGTCTCCTTCAACGAATCCATATCGTGAGTGAGCTATCTTTACCGAACGGAAATCATTCGACAAGCCTCCCCACTGAAGAGCTCAACAAGATCGAGTAAGTACCCAAACCCATGCATTTGTTACTTAAAGATATGATATTGACAAGGTCTCATTAGACGGGCTCTTCGCTCCTGGACATCCGTTTGGCAACAAGCTCCTGAATCAAGTCTGGATCCGCATAATGCAAACGGGCCCATCCCGTTTACATCTAGCGCGTTGTTAGGTCTAGCATACGTTCGTCTGTCTTTAAATCTTGGTCCGTATCGCCGACTTGAAACAAGAGAGCCGTTGACAATCGCGTCCGCTCTATGCCGATCCCCTAAACCAGAGCGAAGCTATCGTCTTATCCCTGCATTAATATACGCAGCTCACGCCTTGAGCATTCCTGTCCGCCTCGGGATCGATCATATTGCCCGAAGTCAAGCCTTTTTCTGGAGTGTACGTCACTCATTGGCTAGCCTTGAGTGTGCTGTCTTACTGAGCAAGTGGCTTTTCACTCTCGCCGAAGCCGCTCCAGACCAAGCACTTAGTGGTATGTCTCATCTCATCAGTTCGTATACTACAGAGTTTTGACCAACTAATGCTATAAAAAGAAAATGAAAGTCGTATACTTAGATGGACTCAATGCATTGTTGAAGAGGCTTATTCTTCAATCGACCTAGAAGATACACCTGGAGCATCGCCAAACCTGGACCCTGCGTCCTTGGGGATGGCGGTTCTTAGGCTGTGGTCAAGGCTATTCAAGGGCAATACACAATGGCCATTTATCAATACACTTGGCGAGAGTTTGGAGAGGTATATGGCAATGATCTGATTTTTGATTTTCAAGTTACATTCAACACATAACACCTTTACGGATACCCATTATATGTTTTACTTTTTATACAAACGAATACCTATATTCAATTTTCACTGCTCTCAATCAATTCTCCTACTAGTAAATTTGACTATTCATGAATCAGTTTGATATCGGATTCCAATGAATATCTCCATCCATCTCGGCAACGCCGGCAAACCCGCAATTTTTATAGAAATGGACGACAAACAAAAATATCAATAGAGCTCACTCACCGTCTTTCTTCCTCCCGAGGTCGTCCAACGCCCAAAAACTTCACTCTACCTACTAATCAAATAAATCAATCAATTGCCCCACTCGCACGACAGGATCATAATCGGGCCCAGACGACGGTGGATATTCATCATGGTCATCGTGATATTTCTCCTCCCCCTTATCATCAACTTGAAAACCTATGTCTTGTCCCCGTGTCTGGATATTCTTGCCCTCTCCCTGATTGGCGTTTCTCATATGTTCCCGTATGTCTTTTGGAAGAAAGCTTGGATCTACATTCTCAAGTGCACGTTTCACATCGTCCGAGTCGAGGTTTTCCGCTCTTGACAGCAGATGAAGGCTTTCATCCATCTGCCTCGCTCCGCCACCAGAGAATGCATTCCATCTTTTGCGGCCTGCGGCGACGAGCTTCTCATTCTGTGAGCTTGAAGCCTTTTGACTTAGTGATGGAGCATCATATAGTCTATCTTTCCCCCAATTGAAGATGCTTTGTTTTTGCAGTGGAATGCTCGTCCTTGATGCAAGATATGGATGGATCGCACGACTTGGCCTTCCAGATAACCTAGTAAGAACATCCCTCTTTGATCCAGAGGAGACAACTTTTGCTCTGTTTTCAATTTCTTTGATCTCTGAGCTACAGTCACAGCCGTGAGCATGGGGGATGCCGCACACTTCCGCGCATGCAAGGCTACAGCAAGGACGGACGTAGCTGCAGGGCTTGTCGCAATAGATCATACTATGGCTGTAACTAAACGGTATATAAGCTTAATTTCCAGAAAGGAATGTGACTAGACTGCTTACTTACCTATGGCACTTGAGATTACAAACATGTCCACAGTCCATGGTCTCATTACAGAGCTGGTGACAACCCCCATCCAAAGGCTCCCAATCTCCCGGCACTATATCGCTCGAAAGCTTTGTTAGAGAAGTAAGAGTTGACGTTGAAACGGCATGAACTTACCAGTTATCTCGGTACAGTTGCCGTGTTTAACGCAAGTCAATTGCAAGGCAGTGCTAACACGTAACTTCTCTGCATCAGAAGCCATGGCCTCGAGGACTTCATTCCATAAATTGCTGGCAGACGAAAGTAGCTCCCCGTTACCGAACAAAAAGAATCCGTGCCTTGCTCGAGATAGTGCCACGCAAACGCGATTGTCCATGGCCAAAAATCCGATGCCACCCCCCGAGTTGCTGCGAACCAGTGAAAGAAGAACAATATCATTCTCTTCGCCCTGGTATGAATCAACGGTCAAGACCTTTGGAGTAACATGTATGAGACGTTTGTGATTTCTTAAGAGTTTGAGTAGAAGTTTTCTCTGTCCATTGTAGAACGTCATCATGGTGATTGAACTTGCGGGTGTGCCATTCATAAGAAGATAAACGTAGAATTCCACAAGCATAAGAGCTTCCATCTCGTTTACCTTGGAAGAAAGACTATCTCCGTTTTCGGGCCACCGATGACTGAAAAAGAAAGTCCTGGTATCTCCCATTCCGGGGATAAGAGGATACTCATTGACAGATGGGTGGTTTTCAAGCTGACCATAGATTGGCTTAAGAAGCCCGCTCAGCTCAGGTGTCATGCGACGCTGCTCTCGAAGCATAATAAGGGGTAGTTTGCTCCCTATTAGGCGCTCAAACATTGAAACATCCAGGTAAAACGGATCACCAGCCAGATCGAACACGGAACACTGTGGTCTGAGCTGTTTATGATCTCCAACGAGAATCAATTGCTGGAGTGTTTCGAAACATGCAACAGCAACGGGGGCTTCAATTACCTCAGCAGCCTCTTCGATGAGAACGATTTTGGGATTTAAGCTAGCTATAAGACCGCGATATTTGCTAAGGCCGGTAGTAGTCATCGCGACCATCTTGGCTTTCCTGAGAATCTCATGGTCTTGCTCCCACTTACCGATAAGCAAGTCTTTAGAGATTTTAGCGTACTGTCTTCCTATTGCTCGCACCTTTTCCTTTAAGCTTTGAAGTAGGTCATTTCGAAGATGATTATAGACTGAGCCTCGCGCTTTGACTGGAACTTTGCTTAAATCGGAAGATTGGAGATATCTTTCAATTGTTGCCACTGGAATCGATGTATGTCTTTTACCATGGAAAGATATCTCGAAGTTGACAACCCTGCCTTTGAGCTCCTCAGCAAAGCTCTCTTCAGGACCTTGCTCAGCTTCAAGATCTTTAACCTGCTCATATTCTTCAAGTTCATCAATTTCATCGGGAGTAGATCGATTGCTCTCGTAGTGATAACCCGGTTGAAAAACAGAAACTTGATCTCCCAGCCATGATTTCAAGGGATCTGCTTCCTTCTCGGTAACAATACCCTCCCATTCATCATCATCTTTTACTTTCAATGATTCAACCTGCATTTTATTCAGTAAGTCATACTCTTGGAAGTCTGTAGCTTTCAGTGGATCTTGGTTGGTATGTTCATTTTCAAGGAGCTGTAACATTTCCACGATGGAAGCCTGCGCATCTTTAAGCTCCTTTCGTGTTGACCCTAAAAGCCCACCAATCAAGGGTGTATTCTTCTTGGTAAGGTTGATGGTGTACAATGTTCTTTGAAGAATATTCGGGTCATTGCTCCTGCCTCCAAGACGAACATAGTTCTTCTCAAAAATGGCTACTTGTCGAATAAGCTGGTCAAGTGCGTGATTTGTATGAGCTGCGATGATGATAGGAGGAGCTCCTGCCGTCATATTTGATAGAAGAATTTTCAATGCAACGACAGATACGTGTGTCTTTCCTGTACCTGGAGGTCCTTGGACAAGTACGAGCTGCTGTGTAAGCATTGCCTGAAGAGCTTTCCATTGAAGTTGATTGAGGTTTCCTAATGGGCTCGTAGGTAGATCATGTAGTACATTGTAGAATGGAATCCCTTCGTCAGGATCGCGCGAAAGACATTGAAATCTCAGAACAGGATTTGATATAATATCAGCAGAAACCTGAACTTTCTTGTCCAACTGACAGATATGACGATTGAGAGGAAATCTATTAGCATTAGAGCCCAATCATGGATGGAAAAATAATAAACTGAACTTGAACTGACTTTTCTTTTGCTAGTTTTTGCAATGCTGCCAATGTATGTCGGGTCGATTCAAAATAATTCTCACGAGTTTCCAGCATCACCCATTCTTTTTGGGAGTCAATCTCAATATCGTCCGGATTCGCAAAGTAGATATCAATCCCAGGAGGGTGGCTCATGACTTTGTCCAGCGGCCGCGCTGCCACAGTCGCAACCACACATTTGCTTTTGAAGAAGTCATCAGCTGGAGACAGGACAATCAATGTACCAGGAATCAGTCGACAGGAATATTTCCATGGAATCTTTTTGCCGGCCCGTCCTGTAGAGAACTGAATTCGGAATCCTATTCCTCGAGTGGTCAATGTCGCTCGGATGATACGAACCTGGATTTCAGAGCCTGTGAGCTAGGTATTATGAACGTAGAATATACCATGTACACATACCTTATCATAAATGATAATATCTTTCTTGCTGAATGTATGAGGGCTCCTACGGGCCCATGCAATTGCGTCGCGGAGGGGTGCAACCGTATCTTCTCGTAGAAGCTTGTAGTGAGCTTCAAGGTATTCCTCTGTCGATTCCCATGGCTGGGAGATGCTATTCGGTCGCAGAAGGACCTCTTGCTCTTTGTGAATGCCAAAGAGGCCCATGAGCTCCTCCTCAGTGGGAATCTCAGGAATGTCAACCCACTTTGCACTTGGAAGTGCGGGGGCGCCTTTTTCAACAAAAGCAACCCCGGAATCTTTGAAGTACTGACGAATGGCTTTGTTTGCCTCTATGCCATTTGGATGTTCTCGAGTGGACGGCATCTCAGCAAACTGGCCAAGCCTTGGACGGAGCCGGGGCGGGTTGGCTGGGTCCATGGAGCCTTCGTGGTCAGCACACGACGTCTAGAAAATGAAAATGGCCGGTGGATTCGAGAGAACCGAGTCCACGTTTTACGGTGATAGTATTATAAGCGAGAGCAAACGTTCATGGAGGGGTGTTGTGTGACCTGGAAGCAAGCGTTGATGATCTGAAGAGGTAAGCACTGAAACGAGCTCTCATTGCACCAAAGAATCTCTGATTTCCGACCTTTAGTTTTCCCCTCTTGCTTGATGCATGTGCTTTAGGAAAATGAACATCACAGTGCCATGATTTAACGTTACCTATAACGGTAGAACTAAGAGCAGAGTTATTTCTGATTATATACTATACACCGAGAGCAGTAAACACATGTGCAGTGCTCAGGCTGGTAGCCGCCTCTGATAGGAAACCCTACATATACTAGTTATAAGTATGTGTTGACCTCCGCCCTTTATCATCATATGTATGTAGATTTGAAACAGCGGCGGGGGCAAATCCGAACCTTGAACAAAGACATCAAACCGTCAGATTCATATATGTTCGCAGTTCAGGAACTTCAAAAATTTCAGTCTTGAAATCTCAGTCAAAATCCTAAATGTTCATAGTGGGTGATGCATCGCCACAGCTAGTACTCTTTTTAAAGAACGTTGGAAAACGGCTAAATTTAACTTGAAGGTATTCAAAATGTTGATACAGTACCTAGGCATATTCTGAGTCCAATGCTGCCAGTGCTTAACTGCGACTGCCAGTCTCAAAAGAATATAATTTGCATGCTATTACTAGTACATGTCCACCTGGGTAGTAGTAAAAGGTTTTCTGGTCTATCTATTCTCTTGCTAATTCTTCCTTTACTACCCATTCTCGTCTACGTATGAATAGGGCTTCTATCTACTTTAAGACATAATAAGTCTGTTCCTTATACAATTAAAAAATCTGCATCGAACCTTGTTGTACAATATGGAGATATCAAGCTGCACATATGGTCGCCTTCAATAAGGATGTGATTAATTGGCTGTAGTACACGGAAGCCGGTGATTGGCTGGGGCGGCTGTGACCCTGGCGGCAGATCAATTGACCGACTTCCAAGTGCCTTGCGCAATTCTCTACCTCGAAAGCCCGATCAATTCCACCTGAACCTAGAATGGGATTGAAGATTGCTAACCGGTAGCCAAGACGAATTTCTCTGCCCGCCTCTTCACCAATACAATTCCAACCTAGCAAAGCCGGCGGGTGCTCCAATTGGCTCTGCGCAAGATCACCTCGGATGCGCCCCCTCTCTCACCCTAGAGCATCTGTCGGCCCTCTTCCAAACCCGGAATATAAATAATATACAAACTACACTAGCTCAAAAAATGGTTTCCTTGGAGGAAGAAGAGGACCGCGATTTGGGGGGTAGGTTGCTCCTTCGTGGTCATAGCTTTCTCTCAACCCATAGCGGAAGCGCATAGCTAATCTTTGCCTTTTTCCTTGTATTCTAGGCTCTCAAGATGGAAGCAGCGACAATGAAAATGAAATCGACGACAACATGCGAGATATGGATGATGGCGACGGGGATAATGGCGATGGCGATGGCGATGACAATGAAGCAGACCAGGACCAAGACCAAGACCAAGACCAGGACCAGGACCAGGACCAGGACCAAGAACCTGACAGCCCTTCGAATGCAAGTCAAACATCCGAGGGTGCAGGAGTGATGTCGCATCCAAACCAAGACACAAGCATACGTACTGAGGACACCTCCATGGCCGACTCATTTTCGATTTACCACCCCAGCGTGCGCGCCGAGTGCCTGACGGCGAGCACTTACGATATCGTGCCTACCACGGCTGCCCCTCATAGTACATCTATCAATGCGATCACTGCGACGGCCGATATGCGCTGGGTTTTTAGCGGTGGATCGGATGGCTACACACGAAAGTTCAATTGGGCGGAGTCAATAAACAGCAAGCTCATGTTAACTGTGGCGCAAAGGCACCCCTTTGTCGACAGTGTCGTGAAAGCTGGTGTATTGATGACATACTGGGAGAATATAGATGGCAACAGCCTGTCGCCAGTTTATTCCCTCGCATGCCAAAGCGAGGGCCTGTGGTTGCTCTCAGGGCTAGAGTCAGGCGCCATTAGACTCCAAACTTTGCGCCACGATGAAGGCAAAGAGATTATTCAACTGAGACAGCATACTTCAGCCGTTTCATCTTTGAATCTCACTTCAGACGAGCAATCACTTCTGTCAGGAAGTTGGGATAAGCGCGTCTTCGATTGGGATTTGAATACAGGGCAAGCGCGTCGCGCGTTTGGTGGAAGCGCGGGACAGATATCATCCGTGCAAATCCGACCAGAATCTAGTCTAACCATCCCCCAAGATACAATCGAAGCCTTGCCAAATGGGACATATTCGTCCAATTACCAGGCCCGACCAACAGACAAGTTCAATTCCGTGGATTACTCTCAAGATGCTGGGGACTCTGGTGCCGCTGAAAACCCGCAGGCGGGATCACCGGCAGATTCTCTATTTGGAGGAGCAGACTCATTATTCGGTGATGCAGACGGAGGCGCGGCAGACGGAGGAGAGCCCTCAGGTGGAGTATTTGGAGTAGATGAAGATGACGAGTTTGGCAAAGCCATGGCAAACGGACTGGCTGAAGCAGACGCTCCAGGGGAGATCGACGTGGATATCCCACAACCAGATACTACTCAGCAGCCAGAGCCAGAAGCTACTGCGCCTGAACCAGCTCCTACTTTAGATGACCCAGAGAAAAATCACGAACAAGAAGACACAGAGATGTCAGGCACTGAGCCGCAACCACACATAAACGGGCTCCCCAAAGCGGAGGATCTTGAATCCTCGAAGGATCAAGAAATGCCCCAGGCCATGACAACAGAACATCAAGGATCTGGAGCCGATTCGACATTTTTAGCAGCATCTATTGATGGCACAATCCGGGTATGGGACAGACGTCAACCAGACCCGGTAGCTCGAATAACCCCACGGAATGTTCCTCCATGGTGCATGAATGCCTGCTGGTCTCCAGACGGAAATTATATTTATGCCGGGCGTCGCAACGGTACGGTGGAGGAATTTAGCTTACACAAAGGCCTTCGCGAGGCCGAACGTACGTTCAAATTCCCTCAAGGAAGTGGCCCAGTGACGGCTCTAAAGGCGATGCCAAATGGCCGACATTTAGTCTGGTAAGTTCTTTTATCTGGATTGTTTAGAATTACTCTAATATGTCTTAGCGCTTCTCATGATATTCTCCGCCTTTACGACTTGCAACATGACCAAGCCTCTCGACAATCCACCACACCTTTCCTCATCATTCCAGGTCATCGAACCGGCACTATATCTCAGTTATATTTGGATAATGCCTGTAGATTTATGATTTCTGCTAGTGGAAACCGTGGCTGGGAAGGAAATACCACAGAAGTTTTCCTGGGCTACGAAATAGGAGTTCCCCAATAATACAGTCTCAGCTTCGACCTCAAGAGGGTCATGAAAGTATCTAATAACTTATTGAGACAAGAATCTCCCCAAAAATCCCGTCTGACACCTCCCCAAGGATTTTACTGAAGAAAACTTAAACACAAACTACTTATGTCTTAATGCAATAGGGACAAACCAAATGTGTTCTTTCCAGATTCAACGTGCATCACATCGTAGGGGAAGTTCGTTGTAGATTGTGTACCTATTTCACCTTAAATCAAGCTCGATTCATTGAATCTTGGCTACTTCGAATGTTGAGCTCCATGCATTTTCCATGCCATTGATACCTATACGGTTGCACTGCCATCCATATACTACCTATTACCTAGTACAGTAGTATCCCTACACGCGTGACATACTACCGCACAGTTTCATGCACACGTGCAACAATTCTAAGTGTTCATGCATTCAAATTTCATTGCAAACCTCGTGGTTATAGATGAGTATCTTCGTAACAAGTAAAGTCGAGATCCTAACGCCAAGTCCAAATTCAACGCGCTCAAATGGTATAACCCTCAGTAACCAGGAAAAGTCATTGCTCATAACTATAATCCAAATCATCACCGAAATCTACTCCAGGGCAGACATCGTGTTGTTTTGCTCGCCAAGTTCGTAAAAACGAACTCTCAACCCCCTTGGCATAAATCCCCTTCGACTTTTCAAAGTAAACATAAGCAGGACTCTCGAACGTTTCTTCATCATCATCTTGAGTGACCGCATTCTGTGGCTTGCGGACAAGAGCCTCGAATTCAGGGATATTGGATGTGGGCACATGTGTTCGAGCCTGCACGTGCCCACTTTCCACGTTATTAACGGTGATAAGATAGACGGGTGGCAGGTCAGAGTCCTGCTCCGGACGAAGAGTCATTGGCTTCCATGCGGGGTTGTCATAAGAGTCTGGACGATTCTTGTCATATACAAGCGGCAATGGTTGAGACAAAAGAACTTTGTCCAACTTCTCGTTATCAAGGACCATTCCTGGGCTTTGAAGGTACAATACACTATCATATTGCATGAACTGAACTTGTCCTAGTCTAAGAAGCTTGGTGTCTGTCGCTGAATAGCCTTTCGAAGTCGCCGCACTCATATCAATGGGCAGGAGCCATATGCCATATTTGATGCTAGCAGCACGTAGGATTGATAAAGCTGTGGAAGCGGGTTTTCCAAGTTGTTTCTCGGACATGCGGTCCCAGCCTTCAGGGTACATGAATAAGCGGTCCTGAATTGAGCTCCCTTTTGTGGCAATTTGTTTGAAGAAGAGAATGGCGGAGCAGATATCAGAAGGATCTGGATTTGATAGAAGCTGTAGGTATGCATAGTTCCCGCTCGCGCTAGAGGGGCGATCATGACTTTCTCGTGAAGTGTCGAGATTACTGCCAAAACTTAGATCGGAATCTGATAAGCCACGCTTCTGCGCGGAATTTTGGGATGTAGATCCTCGTGACCCTGCTCCATGATGAGATCCAGGGGGTGGGCGCAGAGCATGCTGAATATTCTTTACCGATTGTTGTTGTAACACGTATCCAGCCAAAAATAGCATCAATGAGAAAATGCAGACTACGCCCATCGACACAATGGTCGAGACGGTCGACGAAGTGAGAAGAACCATGGCTTGTGGACACGCGACATGGGAAGAATGCGGAGGTGAGGAGCTGGACTGGATTCAAATCATCCGTACATACTTTGTCCCTGAGACCCTTGATGTTTCTGTTTTGTGGTTCTGGGCTCCACGACTGTCAGCCCCGTGTTTCATGACATCAATTGTTTACTGGGTTGGCCGTGCGACTATCGATAAAGCTGATAAGGTTGATAAGCATGTCAAGCGGTCTGAGCTACCTCTGGCTTTCTGCCGCTTTTCACTTTCTTCTCAACTCGATCGCCGTAGATCCTTTCCAAGCTCTCTGATCCACATTTTCGACATTCACAAATCAATATGGCACAGGCTCATCGTGCTGACGCCAGCGCGTTCCTCGATAACCGCGGTTACACCGGCCCCTTGGTTCGTGGCATCAATCCAGTTACCCTCTTCGAGAAAGCCGTACGCGATCGCATCACGGACTCCTATTATTGGAAGGAACAGTGCTTCGGTCTGAATGCAGCTACACTTTGCGATCGTGCGGTGGAGTTGACATTCGTCGGTGGTACATATGGTGTCTCCGAGAAGCCGTCGCCGTTTCTCTGTCTCGCATTTAAGATGCTGCAACTCGGTCCCGAGCGAGACGTTGTTCTTGAATATCTGAATTTCAGCGACCCAGGCAGTGAGGATGACGGCGAAGGCGGGGCGGAAAATGGCATACTGAAGTCTCGTGGTGATTTTAAATACTTGCGCGCACTGGCAGCCTTCTATGTGCGACTTACCTTCGATGCGGCGGATGTCTACAAAACATTGGAACCTTTACTTCTCGACTATCGCAAACTAAAACGCCGCGTCCGCGACTCTTTCACTTTGACATATATGGATCAATTTATTGATGATCTCTTGACAAAAGATCGTATCTGTGGTACCAGTCTTTGGAAACTCCCATCTCGAGCGCATCTGGAGGACCTAGAGTTGCTTGACGAACGGATTAGCCCGCTAGCAGATGAATTGGAAGATCTTGACGAGGACAGCGATGGTGGTGATGACGCGCAAAGTGACAATGGATCTTCGAGTAGAAAAGATGAGGGTGACGACTGAACGCTTCATCGGGCACCAAAGTCGATCCGAAGCCGTACCCCAAGCTCTTTAGTGACCTATTTCTGAGTGGTCAACTTAATTGCAATATTCAACTCTTCGCCGTTGCCTCAACAGACTTGCGGGATCAGCTGCAACAGGCGTGCCGGTAGTACTTATCAGTGTCTAAGGGTCTATGTCACGCAACGCTTGCCTGATCAATTAACCCAAACCTGGCATCCATTCAACTGTTGACCCCATGCCATACCGCGCATCATCTTGATTCAAAAGTCCTGGCAGTTTCTCACAAATACCTATTCTCCAGGACTGGGAACTCCAAGACACGATACATGACACTTCTCAAAAGCCATGCGATGGCCCTCAAAATACCCTCTACCTCTTGTGATCATTGGTAGAAACGTTTGTGTTCATTTGTATGATAGATCAACAACAAAACCACAATTCCAATGACGGAGTATAAAACTACCAAAATGCATACTGAAAATCCCATTTCAAAAACCTTGCTGGCGATGCCACTTCTCCTCCCAGCCCCTAAACCACGGACTATCATCGAGCGTCGCAACTTCCCATCCCTTCGGGACAACCCTCATATCTTCTTGCTCCTTGGCCCATTCCTCTAATTTTGGTAATATGACATGCTGAACATGCCATACGCCCTTGTACTCCATCATGCTTCGCTTCGCCTCTTTCAGTACTTTGGCCACCAGGGCCGGGACGGCAGGCTCATCCCTAAATTCGGGAATGGGCGTAAAAAGTGCCTTGAAGTTGAAAACTACAGAAGCGGACAAGGGGAGTCGGCGCAGAGTTTGCCAGTCGACGCGTAGAGTACAGTCATCTACCGTAAGGTTGGGGTCTTGTGACAATCGAAGAGCCTCATGTGGATCGCCTGGGGGCATATACAACGGCGAGCCAGCTTCAAGACCCCATGAACCCCGCTGGATCGGCTTTTCGGTGGGCATCTTGGTGAAGAAGCTATGAAGGGAGCCAGGTCAACCATATTCTGTAGATTTATTGGATGCATGAAAGCAATACTTACCGATCCATTGAAAACTGCATCTTTTCTTTGTAGTCTGGGATGGGCGAGTGAATCTCATGCAGCTGTTTACCAATCTTGGAAGCCACATTCCATCCAAGGGCTGAGCATATAATTGCTGCACGTAAAAAGTAATACCCTGTCTCGTTGTCTCGCAACATGAGGCCGAAGTCTTCGGGTACATGATCGAGAAGCACCTCTAGTGGAGGTTTAGCTCGAATGTCTGCTTTGATTCCGAGGATTCGATTATGCAGTATACGTTTATCCACTAGTGTGAAGTACTGGGGATATCGGGCACATATGAACTGTAAGACCATCTCCAAAAGCTCTTTACAAGCTAGTTCAGACCCTGGCATAGCCTCAAGAACAGCCTTTCCGTGCTTGGCGTATAACTCTTTTCGTTGGGCAATTCGCTCTTTATACGTGCTTTCGAGTTCAATCCACCAGTCTGTCTCCAGTTTTGTTAAGGCTTTGAAGATAGTTATTTGTTAACTTTGTGCTTAAATCATGCGGAACATACTGTACATACACATTGTTTGATGATAAGCCCACCGAAATGGTCGGTATGGCCGCGGCAGTGCATTCTCAATGATATGCTCATGGTAGGGTTTAGGGAGCGGGATCCCGCTTAGTGTCGCATAGTCTGGGAAGTCGCCGAGTGCTTTCACCTCGTCCACGGAAAATCCAGTTGGTGTGTACATATTGCCTGGGCTGTCTATGTAGTTGGTGGTCATGGGTAAGATATTTTTGCACACTTCGGCTTCATCGACCTCTCGCCATCGGACGGTCATGTCTTTTAGCTGAAGAAGTGAATCTCTACGTTGAGGTGGCAGAGCATGGTTATAACTGGAGGGAGATGCGGCGCTGTTGGCATTTTTCTTTTCCGGGGAGATGGATCGTGGGGGCGTTCTAGCTGTTGAATCTTTGCGGCCGCGTAGGGCTAGTCTGCTCCAGAGAGCTTTGTTTGGTAGTCGATAGAGAATGAAGTAGACCGCAGTGGCAGCTGCCAGGACCAAACCGATCTGGGAGGCGCTCTTGGGTGGCTGCAGGAAATCCATGACTGGCTTACTCCATCAACGCGCAACGGGATGCGCTGGTAGATTTAGATATGTATGAAAGATCTTTTTTGAAATTTTGTCGCTATGGCTCAAAGAGGGATTTTTTGTGCAATGGGCAGAGTGATTGAAGTTGAGTTTACCAGGAAAGTTTCAACTTCACGGGCGGAAGGCCATATTAAGTACCTCAATGACTTACTTGAATAAGAAATCGGAAGATAAATGTTGTACTCAGACCCGGATCTACGAAGCGGGGAAGCTCACATCCATTAACATGTTGAGAATAGCAGTGCCTTGCAACCAATAGCTACTCTAGTTCTCTAAGACTTGGTTGTTTTTTCCATGTTGGGCGAGGAAATACATGCTTGGGTTATCAATGCAGCTATGTGACGCAGCTGATCTTCATATAGGCCATATCGATCGATTTGTATATTATCTGAATCTTATTATCTATTATCTAAGTGATATAGGTGGATTGTGTCTCTGCTACAGCGATTACAACCGACAATGTCGGGACTCTTTTCTCAAAGTAGCCTGTCAAAGTCTCTCTTGTTTGATTATGCGATGTTTCGGCTTCCATGAACGTACAACATAACGGAACAATTAAGGACTTCAAAAATGTGAAATAGTCAATATTGATCAAGATAAACCTGGATTGCTTGTACAGAAATGGAGAAATAACTTCGCTATTCCCAAAGGGGTAAAAATGTCCCCAGATGCTTGGCACATACAATCATTTGATAAGAAGTAGAACGTTACTCGATTTCCTCGAATCGCATATTCTGTAGTAAATAGAGTTACCGGATCCTCATGATGTCCGCATTCCTGAATAAAGAGTGGAGATTCCAAGGTTTATCCTCTGAAGCCAGTTGTACAGATGCGCTCAAGACCTATACAACCTTGAGTACGCGATAGATCCTCAGAGATACAGCGTATGTCTCACATGCTTTATTTTAATTATAAGCAGAAAGTATTCAAATGTTCTATTATCACAGTTAGTTTCTTCGTCCATGTGGGGTAGATCGTGATAGTGCATGTTTACGGAGGCAGCCATGGGCAGGTTCCAAGGATTTCCTCCTTGCACAAAGCATATCTTAAACACAACCTTGTGGTAAACGATCACTATTCATTTTTGAGTGAAATTTCCAGTTCTTCTACGGTGATTCCCAAACCGTCAAAAACTAGTTATCGTGATTTAGTTTTTTTTTTTTTTTTTTTTTCTTCTTTTTCTCCATTGACTGCCAGATCGATCAGGCGACTATGACGTCGAGCTTGAGCAGCACTTGAGGTTACACACGAGATTATTCAGCAGGAGGGGGAGGGGCACTTCTAAGCAGCATCAAAACATTCAGCACAACCCCACCAGCAAACCTCCTGAAGTTTCCAATTGAGTTCAATTGATTCTGTGACCATTGAAAATGTCTGGCTCCCAAAAGCTTGTTCTCGCCACCGGCGCATCGTCCGGCCTAGTAAGACTCTTATACATCATTAAATTATATGGTTGACCGCCATTTAACATATCGGACAGGGATTCGAATCAATTAAGCAGCTCCTGCAGCAAACAGAGCAAGCTTACCACTTCGTGCTGGGTGTACGAAGCACCGAGAAAGTGCAGGCTGCCTACGACGATCTGAAATATGACACCAAGCATTCCGTCACAATCTTCCATCTGGATCTCTTGAACTTGCAAAGTGTGCAGGTTTTCGCCAAGCAGGTCCGTGAAAAGATTGGATCTGTCCCTATCGATATCCTGTACCTTGCCGCTGGAATGCTGGACAAGGCTGAGGGCCCTGGACCTCACGGTTCTCAGTGGTGTGAGGGCTACGTGGTGAACCATTTAGGTGAGCGAGGACATAAATTTGACCAGAGAATTCGAGTTGTTGTTCAAAACTAATCAATTGAGAAGCCCAGCACTACTTGGTCCACTTGTTGCAAAGTGAGCTTCGTAGCTCCAAGTCTCGTGTTGTCGTTGTGTCCTCTGGCGCAATCCGCAATGTCCGGGACCAAGACCCTGGTGAGTGCCCGGGAATCTAGAACATTTTTCTGACCACCAATTCACTAATACTTTTTACCTTAGCCACACTTGACGTCGACCTTAAAGCCAATTCTGGCGCAGGATACAGCACAGTATACAGTGCTTCCAAGTTCGTACAGTTGCTAGGCGCACACTGGTGGCGCCGTCATCTTCCCGAATGCCATGTCGTCGCTGTCTCGCCAGGTCTTGTGCCCAGCACTGGGCTTGCTACCAGCCTTGGTCTGTCCATGAACATGCCAGACGCTTTGACTGTTCCCCAAGGTACGATTGTTTTAGAAGTCTTTCGAGTTTATAGCTTCTAACATTGATATAGGTGCTCAAAACCTCCTTCGCGCGTTTACTGTCCAGGATTTCCCTGAAAACCCACAGCAAATCTTCCTGACTAGCTGGGGAGAGTGGTGGTCAACTGACGTCTTTGCTCTGAGCCTTGACAATAAACTGCAGGATAAGTGGTGCCTCAGCAAGGAAGAGATTGAGAAAGAGGCGGGCTTGTCTTAAGGACGCTTTCTTTTTCTTTTTCGGGTAAATACGCCAGAAATAGACGCTGAAAGTCTTTCATCTGGCGAAAGCTTCATAGATAGTCCACTACCATGAGAAATGACATATACATAAGCATGCCCCCTTTTCGCTTTCTTGGTCTTTTTCTTGGTCTTCTCCCCTCTGTTCCTCCACCCCACCTCACTACCTAGGTCACCGTCATTCAATAGTACAAATCATTTGTCTTGGAAGAAATTTCATTCCTAGCACTATTTATTAATCAATATACACCAGCTAGTGATCATAAGGTTCCGTATATCAGCCCATAACTGCGTAACTTCAAACATTGCGATCATAGCTTCCTAGCTTCACATTTAAATTACCATATGTAGATTAAGCCTTAGTCTCGCTGACCTCAATCTGGTCAGCAGTGACGGCAGTCTTCAAGTCAGAGACGTGATCAACACCAGCCAAGCCGAGGCTCTCGTAAATGCGCTCCATACGCTCACGGTCATTGGCGGCAAGGGAAGTATCATTACCACCAAAGAAGATATCAAGTTCCTCAAGGGTCTTGTCCTTGGTCTCGGGGGCAAAGTACCAAATGAACAGACCACCGATACCACTGAAGATAGCGAAGAAGATGTAGGTGCCATACTTCATCTTGTCGAGCATATCCTTGGTTGTCAGGCCAATGATGAAGTTGAACATCCAGTTGGTTGAAGCGACGAGAGCAACACCACGGGAACGTTGACTGTTGGGGAAGATCTCTTGGGTCAATACCCAAGCGACGGGACCTATTTATAATTTGAATGTTAGTGGTTTACACAATAAAGTTGGGAAATAGCACGTACCCCAAGAGTAAGCGAAGTTGACAGCGAACAGCCAGATAAAAACAATAGCGACCCAACCTTGTCCCTTGGCGAGGCCCTCGTTGAGATCCCACTTGGGCTTGAAGATACCCTCAACGGTAGCAACCACGACGTGGCAGCAGAACATGCCAATAGCACCGACAATAAGGAAGGTCTTACGGCCGAAGTTATCAAGCCACAAGACAGAGGGCATAGTGAAGATGATCTGCAGAATACCAGTGACACCAGTAGCCAGCAGAGTCTGCTTGGTAGAACTGAATCCAAAACTCTTGAAAATCTGAGGAGCATAGTAGAGAACAGCATTGATACCAGTAAATTGCTGGCAAACCATGGTTCCACAGCCGAGGAAAAGACGCTTGAGCATGTTAGGCGCAAACAGAGCCTTCCAGGGACCGAGCTTTCCATCACTACCGACCATCTCACGCTCACTCTCCTCGTCGAACATAACAGCAGCCTTAATTTCCAGGAACTCGGCGCGTACAAGAGCGTCATCCTTAGGAAGACGGCGCAGCTTGGAAAGAGAGTCAAGAGCCTCCTCCTCACGATGCTTCATCATCAACCAACGAGGGGAGAAGGGAAAGTAGAACATTCCAAAGAACAGGATCCAAGCAGGAATAATCTGCAGGGCCAGGGGCAGACGCCAGGCAATGGTCTTCTGACCGAGACAGGTGTGGCCGTGGGTAATGGCGGTATTCAAGGTTCCATCGGCGAGGTATGGGTTTGCGATACCCTCGGGGTTGCACTTGTTTCCACCGACGAATTGCATACCGTAGTCGAGCCAGAAGGAGATGGCGGTACCAATAGTAATGGAAAGCTGCTGCAGGGAGACGAGGGATCCGCGAAGTTCGGGAGGAGCAATCTCAGCCTGGTAAAGTGGAATGACCATACTGAACATACCAATACCAATACCACCGACGATACGACCGGCGAAAAAGTAGTTGGGGTTCTGGGCACCAGCCTGCAGACCAGTTCCGAGGGTAAAGATAATGACAGCGACCATCATGGCATACTTTCGAGAAATGCGGTCCGCAAGAACACCGTTGATCAGAGCACCGGCCCAAGCACCAAGCTCCAGAGCAGACACCAACCAACCCTGAAGAGTAGATCCCATAAGAGTGGGGAAGTGGTTTTCGAAGTTCTCCATGACAAGAATAGGTCCCATCACACCTTGATCATAACCGTACATGATACAACCGAGGGAGGCAAAGCAACAGGTCAAGAGGACGTAAGGGTTCTTGAGCATACCCACGATACCGTGCGCCTTCTCCGCATTGTTGCGGGCGACCACCGACTGACTGATCGCCATTGCGGTAGCGTATAATCAGAGGAACAGGCAATCAGGGAAAGAAGAAGAGAGAAAAGGTGCTTAATCGTAATAAAGCCTCAGTGGAGTGGGACATGTTGCATTTATAGGCATTTGTAACCGTTTGCACTTTCATTTTTTCGGCTTCTTCCCCTTCTTCTGTTTTATTTTCCTTCTCTCTCTCTATCCTCTTTTGAGTTAGTCGTTAAGCTAGGCCACCACCCCAGACCACAAACGACCTCGTGTCCATGGGCCCCGGCTTCACGGCTGACAAGGCCCTATAGGAAACCCGGGTCACAAGGTACCATGTACCATGCCGAGCTAATCAGAGCCCAAGGATGTAGTTGGCTAGACTCGGGGAAGAAGCATATTTCGGAAATGCCATGTTCCGCGTATAGAAAACATCGGGGACTAGTGGACGCCACCAAGCTTTTCTGGCAAAGAAAGAGAGCCATGGTGTGTGTCAAGCCGCAGAAGGGAATGAGTGGCCAAGCGCCGAACTTCTCAAAGAACAAGCCTTTGAACACGGAGAACGCCACCATTGGCTATGACTAGAGCCATGTTGTCTTGCAGGTGTCAGCTTAGACACCCTTGCCCCAGTCACATCCTAGGGCTCTTCTGGGGTGCTTCGATCTAGTCTCTAGTGCTTACAGTGGAGCTCAGAACAGGGATTCCTTACAGACTTTAATACCCCGCTTGTGGCCGATATTTGACCGATGGGATTTGGCATTTGAGAAAATCACACTGTGGGATGGCGTATCAGACTTGGAGAGTCTCTCCGCTAAGGCTTGATCCGAGCGTGATTGTCTGGGTCTCTTTATTGCAGATTAATTTCTTCCCTGTGGTCAGACCATGTTTCCCCATATTCGGGAACTCCATAAAATCGGATCAGATTGGTCATGAATACCTAAGCCGCGTCTCTGTCACGAGAAAGGAAAAAATTTTCCCGGGGGGGGATAAGTGTAAGTAAAGGCGAAGTCTACACTGGCCGCGTGGAATTAGCCAAGACCATGCAAGAAAAAAAAGAGTATTAGCTTGATCTGGCATCCCGGAGATTAAAATAAAATGATTCTAGATCGAACATGATTTGTCTTCCGATCAATGATTCGCACGAACTCGTACGATATTCGCGGGTTGTCAAAGAGGGTAGCATTCTGGAATCCATCCACCCGCCACGAGATGCGTTCCTTCGAAGGGTTCCATGAGCCAAGTGGGCCCGCGGCCTATAACATTACCCGGAACCTTCCTGGTCGCGGGCAATTGGCAGGATACATCCTGTCAGAGTCGGCATCTAAGTATGTCCTCGGTATGGCCGCTAAGCTTTTCGGGACGAGAGTCGCGGAGGGACGCGTGGCCCCATCCAAAGCTTGCCCATGGGGCAACAAAGTCTGGAGAGTTGTGATTTTGTTCACCCGACTTGCCAGTTCCAGATGCCCGGTGAATGTGAAATACTGGGGAGGCAAATCTGGGGTTGGTACTTTTTTTTGTCCCTTATTTTCCCTGCTGGTCCAGGGGCGGAGATGAGAGGTGACTAGCGTCCTTCTTTGTGTGCGTTGATGGCTTCTGTTTGGACGAAAGAGCATTTTAATTTGGCTTCGGGCAACCGAGCCCGCTGATAAGCCGGTTCTTCCGATCTTCGGTCAGAAACCCCTAGACCAGTTTCACGCTTCACTGATGTAGGGTCTGTTCTCTGCACTCGAACCAATGGCACTGCCAACATTTCCCCGTCTCCAGCTCGGGTCTAGCCGACCTGGAGCTGCGAGATTGAGTGGCTACCGAAAATTTCTGTCGGACACTAAAAAACCCCCCTCTTGAAAATTCCTTATGGCTTTGACCCCTTCTTTCAGGGAGACCAATCCTAAGTGGACTGGGCAAGCCCCTTCGCTTAAGATGAATCACGACAGGAATGTTCAATGCAGACCACAACCACTGGCCGCGCACGGGCTGGCCTATACTAGTGCCCGAATCCATGTGAGTTTCCGAGTCAAGAAATGGGGCCTGCCATGTACCTGCTCGTGGCAAATGGGTCATTCAATGATCTCGTGGGACGTTGGGGTATCTTTGACGTCCCCCTTCTGACTACAGTATACTCTAGATTATGTGTCGCGTGGCGACGATCCGGGGATGCTTACAGTGGATCATGATCTTCAAATGTAAATCACAATCTAGTGTGAGGCACTAAATCTAATGCCTGTCAGATTTGACTCTATGTACTCTACCTATTATTCAGAAATATCCAACTCAATACGGAGAGCTCATGCATTGAGTGAAAGTCCCCCTGTGTTAAAATCAAGCCCAATTTCAGCCCCCGGATCTAACCCCCGCTATATCCAGACCCATTCTCCCACTGGCACTAGCAGCCAGCCTGCTCAAATGGAGTTGTGACTTCCTGAAGGCTCCTTGTTTTTATTTGAGAATACATTAGAAAGCCAGCCCACCTGCATTACTATACAATAGTACATTCAATGTTCACTACCTAGGTAAATATACGAATAACCTAGCTTCAAGTTGCCCAGTGCCTTGCTTTTATACCCCCTGAGCACATGTCACACCTGTCAGCAAGCACCTTTCCCTACGGAATATTCAAATCCAACGATAACATTTTGAACTTGACGTTATTCAATGAAGTAAAATAAGAATTCAGATCTGGAATATGTTCCAAATCAATTTGACTCTATGCACTGGTAGCACGGCACCTAAATGTATACTACCAAGTACCTCCACCTTTCATCTATATCTGGATCGGATAGGGCAACATTTGAAGCCTTTGGTGTATGCAGTAATTCCGTGCACATGTGCTCAAGTTGAATGAGTACAGACAAGACTGTCGCTGTGCCAGTATGAAGAGCTGTCCTCATGGCTGTGCACTCTACGTATGAATTACAGGATTCAAATTTTGAAAAATTATAACAGCCTTTTAACTATATGTTTCATGTTTTAATAGCCTTACATTATTGTAAAACTATGAGACGGAAAAGAGACCTATTTAGTAGTATCTGAAACAGATGCTGGGCTTCGAAGACCCCGTGGTTCTTTTCAGTCCAACTTAAAGTTGACAACTCCAGGTGCCCCTTCATGAAATCATCGAATCATTGAAGCCTCCAGCTAGATAGAATGCATTTCTCTCGGATTCTACCTAGAACTTGAAGTATTTTCACACGATATTGAAGAGGCCTAGTTCAAAAGTTCAATTTAGCCGAAAACTGAGGACTTCAAATGTTCAAGTTTGAAGTAGTATATACACCTGACCCCTCTTAAGCCTTTAGAACTATTTTAATAAGATCAATTGTATTATTCAAGTTTAAATCACTTCGTTATCAGATCTTATACAAAGCCCTTTCTTTATGTTATGTATTAGTCCCTTTCCCTAGTTCTGTCAGTTTATAAAGAGCCTGGGCCTTTCCTAGACAAAAGCCTGAGGGGCATACTATATAGTAGCATCCCATTGAGGCGATCCATGATTTCCCTCACATGATGCATGTGGATGCATACTACTTCAAATTTGAATGTTTTCAAACCTCAATCTCACCTTAACACATGTGCACTGCATTCAATCATCCATTGCCTGCCATCCAATCTTTCAGACGTCTCATTGAAAGTCTTATCTTTAAAAGTTCTTTACAACCAACCTCGTCCGAGCCTAAGCAACAAATATCAAAAACGGGGGGATTCAACACCCTCAAAACCAAACAGACCTCGTGCTTCACCGGTGACTTATCTATGGAGCTCTTCCTCACGATCACGCACTCCCTAGACACCTCATCTCTAGTCAACCCCTCAGAGACCTCGGGACCTGTCGAGCCTTCCACGCCCTCCTCGAAAATGAAAAACACACACACGCCAGAAACGAAACCCTCGCTCAGCCAACGTACTACCACATTCACTTTGCTTTCACCCCAAAACAAAGACCAGGCATCGACATCCCCGCCGGAGGCAGAAGCAGCGAACGACTCCGCACCCTCTACTCCGACGCGCAAGGGAACCTTTACAAATGCATCACAACCGGCAAGCTAAAACGCCTCCGAACGCTACTTTCTCTAAGTGTGAGTCCAAACTCATACAGCGTGTCAGGAATCCGAATGCTAAATCACGCCATTAGAATCGACGCCTATGACATGATCTCTCTACTCCTACAGTTCGGCGCAGATCCAAACCTCACGGATGTGGGATGTGAGACAGTTGTCAATATCATACTTCCGTTTATCCTGCATGGAAACAAACTTAGTGAAGTTGGAGAATCTGGTGATACGGCACTTCATCTTGCGTTGAGACGTATTGAACCGCGGACTGCGATGGCGCTTATAGCTGCGAGGATTGATATTGATGTTGCTGGTGGGGATGAACGGACTGCGTTACATGATGCCATTGCGTTTTGACATTTTGATATTGCGCGGAAGCTGATTAATAGGGGGTGCAAGTTGGATAAGACTTGTAGAAATGGGATGAGTGAGTTGCATTATGCGATTCAGACTCGGTCTATTGAGATCATTTGTCTTTTGCTTGCGAGGGGGGGGGGGGGGGGGCGCAAATTGATGCTTATGGGGAGGATGATGATGTTACACAGTTGACGCTTTTGCATGCTATTGACGAAGGGAGGTTAGATATGGTTAAGGTACGTCTTACGGAGGGGATACGAAAACCTGTTATTACTCTTATCAATCAGAAATGATGACTCCTCTTGAGCTTGCTGAACATATTGGTCAGCTTGATAGGTAGTACGAGCTTATTGGTGGAAATGGATAACCTCGAGATTTGAATGGACAGACTTGAGTACATGTGTATAGATAATAATCAACATTGCTTCGAGATTTTGAATGTGGCTCGATCTTTGACCTCGTAGCTGAAAAGGGAAAGACGAACAGAAAATGAAAGAAAATGAAGAATCAACTAGGATTTATGCACTTTCCTCAATGTCAATTCAGGTCTGATTTGCAAAGGCCATCAGCGTCTACGGGCAATATCCAGGATTTTAATTGTCAAACGGGCCGGTATTGCATATCCAACTGTTGGATGTAACACGAAGAATATGTTCTGGGCCAAAGAGCAGTCAGACATGACGTCGCCGAGGTGTTTCAAAGACCATAGCAGTCATGCCACATCGGGGAGGATACGTTACGGTGTGGTCTTCAAGGCGACAGTGTCAAGGATGCGGCAACTTCGTGGGCTAGGATATAATAGAACAATAGTAGAGGTCCGTGGCTTAAACTTCAGTAACATTGTGGATGTATCACTCTCTAAACACCATTGGATTTACGCCGTAGCAGAAACCCGGACGAGCTAAGAACACGTGGATTAAGATAGAATGAAACAAGAGCTGGCTGGTTGGTACAATGTGTGAAAAATCAGGATTAGAAGAAAGGAAAAAAGATCGAAATAATGTGATCTGTAGAAAGTCGCGTGTATGTACTGGAATCATATGGACTAGGCGTCCATCATCCACAATATGTATGCAAGGTATGTAGTAATGCTGATGCTCGTGAACTCGTCTCAACGGCGAATCATCGCTTCACCCAGAGCCAGGCAAAGCAAAAAAAAAAAAAAGACGTTTTTTTTTCCGTCTACTGCTGTGCCTTGTGTTTTTCTTTTTGTTCATCCACTTAAGAGACACTGCAGTGGCTGAAGAAAAAGTTCAAATCGGTTCAACGATCTCTCCCACGTCGAGATTCCTCACGACCACTACCTTAAAAATAGAAGGAAATAAGTCAAGTGACTATTGGGTATCATAACAGAGCTGTTTTGGCAAATTCGTGCTGAATTAGGGATGAGGGTAATTGCGGACGAGGTAAAGGTGTGCAAGGAAATGTGGAAGGATTGGAGATTCGATATCGAGTTTAGTCGGGGTTGGTAAGCTGTCAGGGGTATTAGCAGGCGTTCCAATAGCTGTTCATTCAAATTGGGACTTACGCGAAGGACGGGGCGCGAGTAGTCCTCGTTGTCCTGCAGCGAGACACTGCTATCTCGACCGCCGTTGGGGTAGACGGCATTTGGCTTCATGCGGTTATCGGTGAAAGTATTCTGGCGATTCATAGATCCACCAGCACCTCCAGGGAATACACCACGCGAGTAGTTCGAGCCTTGGCTAGTGCGGTCGGCCATATCCTGGCTGGGTACAGGGCTGGCAGAGCGGGCACGCTTCCGGTAAAAGAAGACGAGGAAAACGAGGGCACCGAGAAGGGCGAGACCTCCAACGACACCGATAACAATTCCAGCAATGGATCCACCACTCAGGCCAGAGCTCTTGTCACTCGAGTCGGAAGTCTTTGCGCCGTTCATACCAGAAGTCGATTCCGAGGCAGCGACCGTAATGGTTTTAACGTCTCCGTTGGCAGATGTTGTCAAGGCCACGTTGGCTGTCGTTGTAGTGCCGGTGTCGGTGTGCTAAGTCGCATGTTAGCGAGATCAATGAACAATGTGTTTCCAGGAGTGGTCGAGTTAGACAGTACAGTTGATGTGCTGGATGTACTTGTACTAGTTGTTGAGCTAGTAGTCCCCTAATCCAGGCATTAAAATCAGGTCCTCAAAAGAGAAAGCAGATTTGACCAGGACCAATCCGGGGACTCATACAAGGTGGAGTGCAAAGGGTGCCAATAACCAAAATGGGACAAACTTACGGATATACTTGTACCAGTCGCTGTGCTGGTGATACTCTTTGAATTAATCAGAATGTAGGCGTATACACCCTTGGACTGACTACCACAGCTGTCCTTGGGATAACCAGGGCAGCCGGTATCACATTCAGACGTGTCGACAGTGGTGCTGTTGGCTGGTGCCACGTTCGAGCACCAACATTTCTTGTATTGAAGAATTCCAAGACCATAATTGGAGCAGGTGTCCTCACAGGCGCCGTTCGATTGGTAGGTGTTCACGACTGCCCAAACAGTTAGCATCGGTGTTTTGCCCCAGAATCGGTCGAAGTTCGATCAGCCACTCACCAACATCAGAATTTCCAGTATTTTCCGACGCGCAGTAAGCGAGATCCGAGCTTGCCAACGCCCGTGGCAGCAAGGCCAGGGTCGAAAATAACAGAGCGGCATGCATCACGAAACTGGTACGAGGGTCTCACAAGAGCAGTACCCAAGACTGATGTGTTTGTTGGATCCTTTGGACCACTCTCCACTCCAAGCGACCAGCTGCAAGTGCGGTTGTGTGGGTAGGATTGTTCACGATCCGGGATTCAAAGGGGTTGAGACTAGAAACGAAAGTGGTGTATGAAGCGAGCGGTAATTTGAGGGCGATCACCCATCCAGAAGGGGAGGGCTGAGTCGGGAGTCACGGTTTGTCTGTTGATCCCCCACCTAACCACCAGATCCTTTTTTTTTTTTCTTTTGATTAATTTTTTTTTCTTTATTGCAAGGCCCCAAGCAGTTGTTATGAGGAAACTTGCATCGTCCCCACGATGTACACACAAAGTCTGGATTGGGGGTTGGTCGAAGCGTAGAGGGGAGGATAGAGAAACAGGGGAAGGAAGAGAAAGAGGAGCGAGTAAACGAAAGTCACGGGGGTTTGGGACGTTTCTAAGCCGGCAATGCCGCTCAGTGGGTACCTGTACGTCGCGCACGTCCTTTTTGGCTTTGTGTATTTTGTGCAGGTGTGCGACCTGGGCCCAGTGCTAGTTTGGTTTTGAAGGGAGAAGTTGGGTTTAGACGAGGAGTTGGAAATAATCAGTCGCGGTGGCCAATTCCTTGAAGCCGCGCAAAGGGGATCTCTATGGTGTACGTACAGTATACATGTGTATAGGCAGAGGCCAAAAGCCAAAAGCCAAAAAAAAACTCGCGATACTCAAGTTCTACTAGTGTCTGGGTAATACTGAGTAAACGGAATACCAATTTGGTGCGGGCTCCACTTTGGTAACATTAATGTCTAATGTTGGCTGGTTGGCATGGACGCCGGATTCCCAGCCCTTCATACCTCTTTGATTCTTTCTTTTTTTGTACTTTCTTTTTTGTCTTCTGCTTCTTTCACGATCGACATCTAGTCACTGTTACTATGTTTATCCGGCTGATGGGAAGAAAGCACCGTTGTGCGACACGGTGAGCCAGACCCAGGCATACGTAATATGTGGATAACGAGGTGATCGCTGGTCTCAGATGCTGCAACCACAACAAGCCACACAGAAGCTCTTCCGCACGCCACATGAATTGGGTGAAATTACTTACATCTGGTCCCTGGTCTCGTCAGGGGGAGGACGAAGATAACATGATTTTAGACTACCGATTAGAACAGAAAGCACCCAAAAAAAAAAAAACAAAACAAAGTGTTGTACACATCTGCCTCCCCTCCAACCTCTTATCTCCTTCTCGTACTTCGTACAGACCACTTCCAATGATCACCCCCGGGTTAAATCCTCCGGAATTGAAATCAAACCTTTCTCCTGGCCCCCCTGCTCGATCTAGCAGGATTTGGAGCCTTTTTCCTTCGATCTTCCGCCCTGGATTGGCCCACGATATCCGGTGGCATCCATGTTGGCCCTGATCGGAGACCCAGTAGACGCCAGAACCGACGATCAATCCCGTGAAAGTCCTAGGAACAACCCTACAGTAGGCAAGCCATACCCGAGTGTGACGGAACTTGCATGTCCCCCCCCAATACCCAATACCCAACCCCAAAAGCCCCCTGCCGTCCCTGGTTGCCCTTCAACATAAAACCTGCTGGAAGGCGTGATTGGATGCCGCTATCTGAAATGACTGGGATTTACAGACCACCCTTCAAGCAAGATTGACATGGTACATCTCAATACATGCAATGGTTCTCTTCGGGCGCATTTGGTTGTGGCATGGTTGGTTAATCTCTGCCTATGTCCTCACCCATCCTGTTCTCATTCTAATGGCCCCCTGGGCCGATCCCTACAGCCCTCGGGCTCCCTCTTTCATGTCATATCGGCTCTTCGCTATGTATTCTGATATCATTTCAGGTGGGGATTCCTCCATCTGCTGTACCAAAAACCGGCAAAGGAATCTTGCTCTCTCTTTCAAGTGGCTTCGCTCCGTTGATTAATTTTCTGAATGGGGCGCGACGGAGAAATCCCTGGAAAAAGTGGACCGGTTGTGCTCCACTATGTAAATTAGCCAGGACTATGACTCCGTAGATGACATGATGCTGCGTCCAGCGATGATCCGCCCGTTTTTTATTATTTGACGTGTATCGCCTCTGTCCGAGCTGCACTCTGTATCCAGTCCTGGAACAGCCTTCGTCAACGATACCTATCGATACCAACCTGCAGCATATCCTGCAGGAACCAGGACATCTTCCCAGCTTCTCCCCTTATCAACACCTCCACCTCCAAAACACGCGAACCTTGGAAACGTGAAACCTTCCTTGTCTTAGTCAGCGGGGTGTTCCTGATTAGATAATCGAGCTCGAAACTTCCCGAGCGACTCAATTTTCCGGCCATCTGTTGCTATTTCTTGGGACTATTGATTCCGTACAATCTCCATTCTCTATATCCGATTCCAAGCTGCATACGGAGCCCTCCGTCTATACATAATACATTGTGTATGCATATGTACTAACAGTCCAAATCCTGCGGGATCAAAAACCATCCTACGGAGCCTTCACACTCAGTTCCGCGCACTCCCTCTCCACAATTCCCCCCACAGTCGAGCAATCATCCATTAATATGCCTGAAACAAAGCCCACAATACAGCACGGCTAATGGCAGGGGTATGTGTAATCCTGCGCTTTAGGTTGCACCAGGGGACAGGCACGCATGGATCCAGATGCCTAATGATCGCCCACCAATTTTTACTGGGATTTCATATACACTGATTTTCCGGGGCGAAAATGAGACAAAAGGCCCGTTTCGAGTACGGTCGCAGTATTTAGTATTTTTCTCCAGTACTTTGTACCTTCCGTTCCCTGTCCAGACAGAACATAATATGCGTGGTGGCTTTCACAAGGTCTTGGCTACCCGGATGCTTCTTTGTGATTTGCTCCATGGCTGCTGCGGTTAAGGTTCCCGGGCCTAGAACATTGGACTGTTGACGTCGAGACTGTTGTGGCGTATGACATTGTTGCTAAGAATATCTAGAAAATTTTGAGAGGTACATGGTAAGGTTTGCAAATGTTCTTTCGAGTTCTTTGAGCAAGTTGCGGATTGCACATGTGCAAAAGTAGTACTAGAAGTAGGAGGCCTTCTGCTGTCCCGTTCACAGAAAAATATGACACTCGATACTGGTACTCCGTAAACATCGCGCAATTGAGTGTGTGTGTGTGTGTGTGTTTTTTTTTTTTTTTTTTTTTTTTTTGCAAAAAGTTTATTCAGATGAATAGTTCTAACATGATATTTGGACTGGGATTTACTATGATCTCCGTTAATATGCATCAATTGATAATAGCACCCATACCAGTATGCCAGTGCCCACTGGCAGGTGAGTACCTAGCACCTTCAAATGTTCTCCATCATGATGAATCAGAACGGAGTATCATTGGAATCTGAAATAGCTCATTCCAAGTTCTTGAACGTTCTTGAACTTGAGGTACTTGCGGAGGAGTACTACCTAGACAAGACCGTACTAGTAGATCTTTATAAAAGAAAATAATTCTTCACTTGGAATATTGATAATATAAAAATCTCAGAATAGGATCCTTTACCTCCGCTTAATCATCTACCTCAGACATGTTTACGTACCCGGTTAACCCTGAAAGAGTAGGGAGCAAATGCTCCAGGAACTGTCGACCTCTCTGGGCGGGCTTCGCTATTGTCAGCCATTCCAATGGAGGTCCTACTAGTATCAGATATAGCTTTTTCCTCTACTCCACGAAGTAAAGTCACTACCTAGGTACTACGTCAAAACTGATAACAAGATACATACTAGTAGTCATAAGTCAGGCTCGGTGACGTTCCTTTCTAGGTAGCTTCAATTCTCTCTTATTCCACCCTGATATCTAGCCCTCAGCCATCACTCTCTCACTAAAACTTGTTCCTAATAGAGATAAAAAAATTATTGGAGATATCCTCACCACCATCCTTCTACTTCTCTTCCTTCTGCTCTTCCTGGTCATTCATTTCCAGGCCTCTTAGACACTCTATCACGCGCGCCTCTTTCTCCTCCTTTGATACCTTTGCAGCATTTAGGATGGTCAATGTACCCTGGCCCTGAGCCACAGAGTCGCGGTCCACGGGCCCGCCATTATCATTAATATTTCTGGGTCTATCATCGTCGTCTTGTTCCTCACCCTAATGGGCCTCACTAATCTTTTGGAAGCTCCACTGTGGATAGGGATCCACTGGATTACATATGGCCATAACACGATTGATATACCAGTGCATTTGAAGAAGATCAAAATATGGCAATGGTAGCTCCTTTGGGTTATCAGTCTTCAACATAAAATATTTTCCTGATGTCAAATCGAAGGGCTGACGGCCATCCCACAGAGTCACCGTTAGACCGCCTGAGCCAATGCAAGGTCTAGTCAAGTGAGGAGTGTCGATTACACGACAAGTATCAGACGGCTGGTGCGTCTCTCTTTCGAGCCAGTGAGTTTGGACCAAAAGCTCTCTTTTGGAGTCCGACATGCTTACTGGACGGAAGGCAATAGTGCCTTTCATAAATGCTTCCCTGATATCGCTTTTGAGGCACAGAAAGTGAAATGAATCCTCGGCAGGCTGCGTGCTTTGGTCGTGCATATCCAATGTAAGGCCATATGCCAAGAATAAAGAGTCTGTCCGTCCCATGAAAGGTTGAAAAATTTCCATATCCTGCGATGTATAGGCGAGTCTTCGACCGGATCTGAACAGATCAGAGGTGGAACAATCGCAATCACCTCAACAGACTCCTCAGCACATGCACCAGTCAACACACATTTTTGTTCGTCTCGTTCTTTGGCCGCCAGCCTTGCCCTTACGGTCACATCGATGGGTCGGGCTGGGAGCAGACGGGCGATAGCAGCACCGGAGCTAGACTCAGGTGTTTTGACGTGCAAAGAAAGCTGAGCCCATTGATAGGGGATCTCAATGGATTCTGTAGCCAACATGTCCAAGGCAGCTCCGGATATTTCTGCCATATGAACGAAGAATAGTAATAACGTGGGCTCGCTGCAAACCTGAAGAAAGGCCCAAAATGATACTGGCTGCTCTCTACCTTCACAGGCATAGTCGAGACGGTGCAATAACAGCTTTCTGTATTGAGATGCCTCGTTGAAATGCTCACTGTTTTCGATTTGTACCATCGGATGGCTTAAGTTAGCCTGTGGAGATCCGAAGAGTAGTATTGGCTGAGATCTACCGCTGTGTCTAGTACGCTGGCTTCGACTGGGATCATTCTGCGGCGTATCAGGAGAATACCGATTTTGCGTGCGGCAGGTTGCATTTTTCGTTTGTTAAGAAAAAGCATGAAAATGACATAAAAAAGAAATGCCAGAAGCAGATGCTCAGGTGGGACTGAATAGAACGTTAAGACGAAAATAGACTTGGACGAAACGAAGCATGTTTAAGACTATCACCGCGGAAACAGATATCATTCAAGCTGCATATAGTGTATTGTGAGTACCTTCAGATCGATGTATATTCTATAAGAAGGAAGATTCAAGGCACCGCTTAAAATTAGTCTCGGCGAAACCGTACTGTCGCCCGTTCTGTCGTGCACATATCGTTAACGTATTTTGGACTTTACAAGCTGCGTTCTCATTTAACAGCTTGTTCGTTTGTGAACTAGATCACCTATCATCAAAGATCCATTCCCTCTCTCTAACCCGCCTATTGCCTCCCATCCTAGAGCGAGGAGGCATGCGGTCTACCAAAGAAGCAGAGCGAGCAGGTATAGATGCCCGCTCGCGGTGCATCTCTCGAATCCTCCGCCGTCGGGTCCGGCGTATATCATCAGAAAGTTCAACAAGTTCATCGATACCGCTCTGGGATTTGGTTAGTATGTGACGGAATAATATCTCAAATGGAAGAATCTTACCGGCTCGAGATAGGAGAAGATGTAATAGAACATCCGTGTCTCTTCGAACTCATATCCAAGTCGCTCAATGGCTTCGCGAACTACCAGATCCTTGGTTATTTCGGTCCAGCGTTCGTCTCGTCGTTCTTTGGAGACTTCTGGCTTAACTCGTTTACTTCGATCGGTTTCAACTTCCTCCTCCGATTCGGATTCATTCGAGGACGATGCATCCCTGGGCGCGACTTCGACTACATCTAATCCTCCGGTCATTTCAATAGCTTCCTCTTTTGAGGGTGCATGAACGACAGACCATTCGTCTGTGCTGTCTCTTTTGGTATCCTTGAAGCTGGCTCGAGTCCTGAAACCCTTTCCTCGGATATCGATTTCAGCTTCTGCCTCATCCTCTTCGAACCCCCCAGGTGGACCTCTTCGAGAGTGACCAACGGATTCTTCTACGTCCACAGAACCACTTTCGCGGCCCAGTGAACGTGCCTTGCGTGAGCGGCGTTCATCGGTTCTCCAAGGGTTGCGGAAGCCCGCTGATCCGCAACTAGTTGGAGAAACGGATTCTTCGTCCCGGCGCTTCAAGGAGATGTTCTCCTCAGATCGATGCCCACGTCTTTTGTCCCTGGACATAAAGTCAGGCTCTGAAAATGGTGGAAACCCAGGATAAAACTTACTTGTGAATGATTTTAACTTCATTGAAGCCTGCTTGTGCAGATTCTTTTTCCGGGCTCGGCGCACGAGGTGGTCGATCGACATCATACCCTAGACCTTCATTAGCAACACATCCTGAACTGTCAAAATGGAGCCAAGATACCGTGATCAATATGTCGATGATGGGTTATAACATCTTGATGAATCGGAGGTACTCTAATAGGCTCTGGTGATAAATCTCGCTCTGGTGCTGAAGGTCGTCGTCTACTTTCGTGTTCAATAATCTCATCACTATTCGCACTTCTCCGACGATCTTTCTCATATACGTCTCGTCGAATAGTCTCAATCTCTTCATCCTCCTTTTCTCTCCGTCCAGAATGAGAGCGGATTCTTGATTCAAGGTCCTCCTCTACTTCAACCCTGTCGTCCTCCACTCGGTCTTCTGGCCAAGCACCAGGTGGAGCACGCTCAAATTCAAATTGTGCTTGCCGTGGGCTTCGGCGACTGCGATGTCGCATTGCACGTACTCGAAGCTCCTCTTCCTCCTCCAGCTCCCTAGGAGACGGCCTATCCTTCCATCGCATAATTCTCTCCTCCTCTTTGGACATACTGAGTGACGGTGATGGCTCAGCTCCACGTTTCGATCGGCGCGGTCTGCCTTCCCTAGTATCTATAATATCTTCTTCAAAACCAACTTCTCGCCGACGAGGCTTCCGACGTGGATCCGAGGATCGAACAAAGACTTCATCACGAACATCGGAAAATCGCCTTTCTCGAGGCCTTGGCTCGATTTCGCTATCGTATTCAAATGGCGGCACTCGTCCCGCGCGTCGAATAACCATCTCATCCTCTTCAAGCTCTCGTTGCATGCGTGGCCTTCGGCTTCCCCGCCCTTCTCTACCATCGATTATGAGCTCTTCATCAACTGCGTGGGGATGAGAACGTCTTCCACCCCGTACTTCCCTCTCATCCAGAATCAGCTCCTCTTCCTCAAGATCACGATCACGGCGACGCGATCGTCGTGGTCGGGGTGGAGACAAGTCATCTTCTGGCTCTAAAAATTGCTCGGCCTCCTCAGCAGACCTTCTCGTACGCATAGGGCCTTTCCGGGGTGGAAGTACAATTTTTTCACGCACGAACTCTCGTGGGGGACGTTCTCGAATCCTCATTCGCTCCATCTCCTCGACAGGCGGTACTGATCTTCTGCATTGATAGTCGAAATCTTCATATGAGCCTCGATACCGACGTGGGCGGCTGTATTTCTCACGCTCCGGCTCATAATCATCCTCTTCATAGTACTCCCGTGGTGGTGCTCGGCGAGACATGGTTATCAGGGTGAGGAATACGGCTTGATCTCACGAAATTTTCGCAACAGGTCATGAAGTTGTCTTGCTCTCAGGGGCTATGGATCGTAATGTGAGCTTTGATTGTCTCGGGCCGAGTGTATGATTTGAAACAGAAGTGATGTTTCGAAGAGGTCTTATCGCAGGGAAATTTGAGAGGGGTACTGCAGATATGGTATGTCAGATCATCAATACCAAGGCTAAGCAAAGAGACAGATACAGGTGAGCGCACTTATGTTGTTTGTTTGATTCAATTAACCAAAAGCGCAATGTGACCGAGATGTCTCTGAACGATTAACAGCAAAGCAAGCTGGAGATCATATGGAGCTTTCGACCATCCAGTACGCAATGTTCTGCCGGACGTTAAGATGCAACATTCAACGTCAAGGCCGTGTACCTGCGTGTTCTTGTTTTAAGGCGCCTCGGTAGAACAGCGAGCAAAATGTGATCGCAAAAGCCTGGAGGAACTATTTCGTCGGCAAGCGTGGCACTGATTGACCGCCGCGGGGTCCTCAACACTTGTCGCAGTTGGAGATGCAAGAAATAGGACTAATTTCAGGGTCGGGACTATGCGACGGCGGTTGAAACTTAAGCCGCGATCAAACAGGCCTGGAAGACCCGTCAATCGTGATATTCAGGTGTCTACCGTCGAGCAATTTACCGCGCAAACGAAGATAGCGGGGTGCCGTACAATCGCCAGTCGCGGCACGTCCCGAATATTAAATTTCGCCAAGCAATGACGCAGAAGATAGTGTGACTCGTTAGGAAATCAGAGTTTCTGAACTCGGAAACGCGATCTCGATTCTTGGACCAGAAAGGTAAAGCGATACGTTCAATCGCGCGAGCAATGGGGAAGGGTCGGTTGAGGCGCAGCCACGACAGAGTCGCTTGCCTGATGACCCCGCTGTCCTCCCGCTGATGTCACACCCACACGCTCTATGACATGGCTGGCTACGAAGGCAGTTGTGAATGGAAGGGTGCAGATAACTATCCTCTACTCGCTACATCCCATGAGAACATTGAAATAATGCTCTTGGATATTTATCCAGTTAATGGCCATTTGTACTTTTGTTTACTGAGAACTGGATCTAGATCTGGATGAAAGATCCGATCCATGGTTGAGAATCCATGCTTAAACGGGCTCGACCATCTAGATCTGGACCACGGTTGACCAGGGTATGGAGAAGCACTTGAGATGACGTTAAATGGATCCCTTGGGAGTAATCCCTGTCCAAAGAAGGTTCAGGCTTGACCAGTTCCGATAAATATAGACTAAGCCAAGGGTCTGACAAAATCTTACTTCCGTGGCATTCAAATCAATCACTGGAAGGTTTTCCAGCCCAGGAGGGTCTACAACACACAATGTGTACATACATCTAGGAAAACTCGCCGTGTAAGGAAGAATATGAGCTAGTATATTGCTAGGAACCATAGTGAGGTAATTTAAATTTGTGCATTAATGACTATACATAGGATAGCTCAGTACGGCCAAGTGAGGAGGTATAGTAAACACCTCATTAGAATGCCAGTCGCATTTGTCCCTTTTCGGGCTTGCCGCGAGCCCCTCGACCTCCCCGACCACGATGTGCTGATCCACGAGAACTGGTGACGTTGGAGCTTGGCTGTTGATCATTTCGTGCTTCTACGCGGTCCTGAATTTCCAAGTCTTTCGCAAAATGCCAATCATCATGCTCTTCTTTGTCAAACTCGGGGATGAGCTTCGAACATCGAGGGCAAAGATACTGTGGCATTTCGAAGCTGTCCTGCGGCGACTCAACATTTTCTGGGATGGAAGGTACCGTTGGTTCATCAAAGAGGTCTTGAGAGCTTTCCTTGCTTAGTGCCATGGGACCATCAGCAGGGGGTTGGTTGAAAAAGCGTCTTATACCGCTTTCGTCCGTCTTCCTCTTTTTCTCTGCTGGTGGGTGTTCACTGAAAATAGTGTCTGAATCGCGAGGTCTGGAAATCGCCTGGCTAAGAGACTTGGCCTGATCACCACGAACCAAAAACCCTTCAATAGCCTTATTTTTGCCCACCCCATCCTCAAAACTGCTCACGCTCAGAGATAAGTTGGAACATGGCCATGCCTGTCCATCAGTAACAGTCTGCCGCAGCAGAGTCTGGGCGAGTTCGTAAAGTAAACTCTCATCGATCGTGCTAGATCCAGAAATGGGAATTTGACGAGACCGTGTTTGTACAACTCGGTGATGGAGAGTAATGACTCGGGGACGGCGTCTGTTTTCAAGCACACCATCCTGTACAAGTCGACCGTAGATATCAGCCGCAAAGATATGGAGCCATTTATCTGCTTGCTCGATCGAGTTGATACTTGGACGAAACGATTTCGCAGACAACATGGATTTGATCTGCGTTCGGGGGTTGACCTCGCTGCGGTCTTCTCCACGAATGATACTGTACAGCCAAGTCGCTGTGTGGTCGTCGAGTTTGGCACGCAACTGATCCAGTGGTACATTGAGGAGATCACTCACTTTCTCTGTTCCAAAAAAGGAAGTAATCTGGTCTCCCAGCTTGCCTCCCAGCATTCGGATCTGGGTAAATTTATAGTCATTCAAAAAGTTCTGGACGGCGCGATTTCGCACCACCGTCTGCTTATTGGGCTTGTTACAGGCACTGCCTAGCTTTGCGAGCATCTTATTACGTGCAATTCCAGCAGAACAAGTGTACTTGAGATTGTCCCACACGGCTTTCCGAACCGAGCCTGTGATCTCTGCGGCCACCAGCATGACGATATCGTCCCAATCGGGGTCATCTTCCTCACTTTCCTGTGGGTCCAAATCTATCAGACAGACCTCTCCCCATTCCAATGCTGTAGTAGGAGGGCAGAGTAGCTCTATGTCTTTCTTCTCTTCCTGTGAGATCTCCCGGAGCTCCGGGTATCTCCGCAGCAAAACGCAATATATGAGAGGAGACAGGTCAATGAATACTTCATCGATGCTAGCTTTTTCCAGTCCTGCAGAAAGGCCTTGTGTGAGGCGAGCAGTTTCGCTAGCTTCGGAGTCATTTGTACACCACCGCTGCAATTCCTCTTTCATTGTTTGGAGAATTTTTCGTGACTCGGCTCGATAGGGATCCAGAGACACCTTATCGGTCTTGATGTTTCGGAAGGAGTCTTCACGATAAGCCCATCGACCCCCCTCTCCTTCTCGAAAAGTCGCAACATGTTGTAAGATGATATTTGGGCATAGTTTCCGAGCCTCCGCGGTGTTTACCATGCGATTGATACCAAATGGTCGAGCGGCATAATTGACGGCGATCAGGGAATCCCACTGGCGAACAGCAAGCGGGGCATCACGCGGGGTATCCAATCGTACCATCTCACACTGGGCGTAAAATGCATCAAGATCGATATGCGCAATGGCGCGTAGAGGAGTTGCAGTAGAGCCCTGGCGCAGCAGCTGGAACTGGCGAAGGGTATAACGGGAGCGTTTCACGGCATCGGGAGGCGTGTTGGGCAGGTCTGCAGAGGACATACTTGGAGATACGTCATGATCAGGCGTAAACAAGTGTGATCAAAGCTCGAGTTTGTCGCAAAGGGCTGGCTGTCGGGACCTTTGAAGCTTGACGTTCAAAGCGAACGACCCTTGGATGCCTGTCCCAGTCGGGACTAGCGGATGCACGTGTGGAGTTGGAGCCTCAGGTGTCAACCGATCCAAGGTTCCCACACAAAACAAATACATGGGAGAAGCATCTCTATACTCCGTACTCTAAAGCACTACCATAACACCCGCTATTATGGTTAAATTGCATTTCGTCAATAATCAAATAATAATAATAATTATGTATGTTAAGAGCTAGTTTTCAGATGGCTTGCTTTGATAGCGGGCGATGTAGCTTCTAGAACCTCCATACTGGAATGTAAATGTTGCTATGCTGTCATTGCTGGATGTAGATTCGGCGTTTCGCCAAACACAAACAATTCATCCATGTATATCATCACCAAACCGCATCTCGCATCACGCATCCAGCAGCCACCAAGAACTGACCTCGTTGAAGTTGAAATCACGTCAGCTTCTAAAGAGTGCAGAGTTGCTTTTCCCTGGTGTCCTCTCGCCCACCACCTTCATGGAGGTCCAGACCAAGAATCGTGCTGTGTGATCTCCGATTTAGCTCGTGTGTGCTGACATAGCCGAGCGCTGAGTGGCCCACGGACCTGCCCAACACGCATTCATGCCCAACGCGACTTTTCCTGCGGCTTGGTGGCAACGGTCTGTCGCTATCCCACCGATCTGGACGCAGATTGGGTCCCTTGCTGCACCATCTATTGCAGAGGAGGTGAGGATCATCCTCTGTGGCCCTCCCAGGCCCCGATTTGTCCGACCTTGTCGCCTTGCTCACAAGCTCAGAATCCCAAAAGGCCCCTCCCCAAAACCCTGGTTGATTTTTTGCCACAGGTCGCCCGTTACCTACGCCTTTTAGTCACTGATTCTGTCTATTGACCGCTTCTTGGTCCACTCACCATCAGTCAAAAACATGACATGCAGAGGAGGGGAGAAACAGTTATGTCACTCTCCTCCACCGACACCACAGGTCAACCTACTACGTAAGAACACGAGACGGGTCTGAGCAGAACACATGCTAAAGCGATCGGCCCTAAACGTAAAAATCGACATCAAAGTGGACCAGGACCAGGATTCAGAGTTCTTTGGGGGCAGCATTATGAGCTAGGATCTATGGGAAATGGGGCTTTCTGCAAGACAAAAGAAAAAGAAGTAAAAAAGATATCTTTCGCCTACAGACAGGGTGGTACGAGAGACCAGAGACCCAAGTAGTGTATACTGTACATGCATCCACACCGATGTTGATTTTTCGCTCTCTTTCTTCGACTAAGCCGTGTTCGACCGTGCATGCTGGCCTTCGGACTTGATAGAGAAGTGGGGGGTGTCGTGGCACCAGCCCAAGACGGCCCAACCGCCCTGCCCACTTTAGTTCGCCCCTTCTCCCCTTCTCTCTTCCTTTCTCTCTTCTCATCTCTTACCACCTTCCTCCTCCTCCATACCCTCGTCCATTTGCACGGGACTCACAAAAAGAAAAGGACAAAAAAAGACCTGGATACCCTCATAAGCTGGAACAGAGGAAGTGTGGAAACCTGAATCTCCCTAAGCCCGAAGGATCTCTTCAACCCCGCCTCAGTGTTTTCTTTCTCCCGAACTCCTGAACTCTTCAGCCTCGACTTAATTTCAGTCACCTCGGCCATAGTGTTTTCTCTCCGGTCTTCTCTCCCTAGGATTTGATTTGAATTTTTGCCCTGGACAACTACCTTGGAACCCCCCATAAGGATTTCCGGACTTTTTCCCCTTGGAAAAATTAAACACAGGACTGATTTGCTCTCCCGACCATAAGGATCCTCTTTGCTTTTCTTCTGTGAACCCCTGGACTATCTCGAAATCTTTTGAACTCTCTTCCAAAGGAACCGACTTCCCGTCATTTAAAGTGGTGACGGTCGACCGTGGATATCTTGACGACGGTCGTTCTATAGAACAAGAAAAAGAACCAAATCCTGTACATTTTTTATCCCAATATAACGGACACAACAACCTCCCCAAAGGACTACATATCTTCCTGGACTGTGATTTCTTTTTTGTTTTGGCCCGTCAGACCCGAGGAGCTTTAAAACATTTCCGGATATATCTTATTGCCCCAGGACACATTATGACAGGCCGTCAAAATGAATACTTTATTCCGGGCGATGGAATCAGCCGAGAGGTGATTCAAGCAGATATTTGTCGCTACCTCGGAAATGATGCCCTTGTGCGACCTGGTAGTCATGGTGTCCGTCGTCCTTCTCTCCTTTGTCTTTTTTTTTTTTTTTCCTTTTTTACTTCGTTCTAGCATTCCTCGAGCGATATGACTGACCCCACCATACAGGGCCGTGCAGGTTTCTTCATCCGTGCCTATCGGAATTTGACATCAGTAAGTTATTTTGCCGTGATACATCCAACATGAACAAAGCCAAAGCCACCGACGAGAGGAACACCATCTGACCAAGGACCATCTGGATTAACAGGAAATGATTGCTGATATCAAGGCTGACTCCGCTCGCTGGGAGGCGGACGTCTCTCGTCGGGCTGACCTAGGCTATCCGAGAGGTAGTTACATTCAAGACATGAACATGTCACATGCCCCTAACACTGGTCCAGCAAACTATGCCACTTCGGCTATCCATGAGGTTCGTCAACAACAGGGGCCTTCCCCTACTACGTTCAGTGCAGCCCCTGCACAGCCCTATGTGGACCCGTACTCCCAAGGCTCTTATGCTGGATCCCAAAATGCTCCCTACAACCAACCCCCTTCATCTTACAGCTCCACACATTCGCCATACGGCTCAGGACAAGCTCCCTACCCCCCGCCTCAAGTTTCCTATTCTGGCCCCCAGCAGCCGGTCGTGACGGCTGCTGATATGCACCCTTCTTCTTACACCTATTCACCTGGTTATGGCTACGAGGGTGGCCGAAATGCCCCCAGGTACCCAGGACCCGGTTATGATGATCAACCGGATTATTCTCCCCAAACCACCGGGATGGCGTATCCTACCACTACTGCCCCAGATCCCCGGATAGGAATGGAGCCGAGATACACCCCGGAATACGAGCGCAGTAGGCCGCAACCCACCAGAGAACGGGACCCTCATCGCCGGCGATAAAGCATCAAAATCAAACTGGCATTAAGATTCGTCTTATGCATTAAATAAATCATTTCTTCCCACCTCCATTGTGGCCCACTGGATGGATGGATGGATTTTTATTTTTATTCCTTTGCCTCCTTGGACTGTGATGAAACCCTGGAACCTAATGACCCCGACGAATATCCACAAAAACCTCAAAAAAACATATATTCCTTAGAACTCTACTCTCCATCATTCGTCGGCTTTGTTTTACTCTCTCGGCCGGAGATCGCTCCCTTCTTATTTGAAAGTCCAGGACAATCCAAGATAGGGTCAAAATCCGTTCCAGTCAGGCCCACTTTCCATGATTCGTCGGATATGAATGCCATTTTATTTTTGCCATGGATTGATTACCACTGGATACCATTGGCCACAATTCGGGTCTGCGACCTGAGCATGGTCCACCGAGAGGATCTTCCATACTTAATTATTCTGCGCTATTGTGCAGTTGGCCAGTTAGGAGTAGGAGCATTATGCGTTGAATGGGATTTTTCATGAAAATGGTGGCTCTCCCTGATTTTAAGTTGTTTGCTTGGGCTTTTTTGTTTAATGATTTTCCGGGTCTTTTCCAGCCCTACTGGGTTTCCGTGGACTTTTTACTTTTCTTTCTTTGCTTTTTTTTCCTGGGATATTTTATTCTCGACGGTGTACAGGTTGTGGTTTTTGGCAATGTTTGCTACCTTTTCTTTTCACTTTTGAACCAGCCTGTCCTTGGTGTGACACGGCTCATACCTCGCATGATTATGATGTGCTTGGGCCTTTTGGCTGTTGGGAGAGAATGCTTCGATAAAGCGATGCTGATGACCGAACTACATGTAGATATGAGCATATACGGCGTTGTCCCCGTTTGATGATTGATGCTGTGATCTTGATCGGTTTTATCATTTAATTGAACCTTTCACTGACATATTCCTCCAACTACCATCTTTTCTCAGGTTACTGATATGAAGCACTGGATTCAGCGAGATAAATGTAACACTGTCCTTTTTTTAAGACCCCCGGCCTTCACAATCAAATTCGTTTACAATTTCAGCACTGAACCTTCGCAACAGCCCTTGAGGCAAAATACCAACATCCGCATAGCACTTCAGGGCAATGCCCCAAGCTGCTTGTTTATAACTTGGCGCCCTTTTACTGCATTTAGCAATTGAACCTTCACTCGCAAATATTTGAAATTAAGGCAATTTCCTGCCAGTGTGCAGGAATATTATTGCCATTGCCCAGGTGGTGTTCAAGTTTTTTTGAGCAGCCGTTTTTGCCCGAGGCTAGTGTGTCGTTGATTATGCAAACTTTGAAGGCCTACTGAAACAATTTGAAATTCCGAGTAAAAATGATGTAGTACCTAGTTCAAGTTTACCTAGGCATTGCTACCCACCTGAGACCGGACTGTTTCCTACCTAAGAGTAGTTAGTACTAGTAAAATTAGTTTCCCAAGGCTACATACATTACCTATGTAGCAGGTACCTCCGTATTTCATCGAGAGCTACATCAACTATTGTTTCGCCAGTTACATCAAAAATAACCTTGGAAACATGTTCTATATAAACTCTAGTACTGACAATTGATGCAGCCTTGGCCTCAATACAATGCCTGGTTAAGAAAGAAATCGACTTGACGTCGGTTATATGATCACTATAAAAACATAGTACATACACTGCAACGCACAAATCTCGAGATTTGGCTATCTCAAAATCATATACGCAAACAAGATTGGTATCAAAAACGCCTCTTTGCGGGGAGAAACGGCCAGAAATGGGCTCATTTTTTGCAGACCCATAGCCGAGGTTGTCGACTATGAAGGCAATGTCGCTTGCTTCCCCGTATTTTGCTCAATTAATGCGCATCCACCCCATGACCTAAAATTTTGACACGCGGATTCTTTTGTGATCCGACGGATCGATGTTATTGGTCATTCTTTACTCATCATCGAAACCCTTGGGGATTGATCGCGGACCCTTCGGGACTGTAGCAATTGAAGATGACAGTTAGTATTGATAGGTCAGGGCAAGGCAATGGAGCCAGTCGCTCATTTGAATCAGACGGAGAGAGGCTTACCGGGATATGAGAGGGGAATGGGTTCGGGGTCAACGTCACCGAGAGCGCGGCGGATCGGAGGCAGGCCGACCAGGGCGACAGGGCCCATAGATCCGATCACCAGAGAGAAGAAGATGGCAGGCTTCTCGTGAGCGGCCCAGCGGATGTAGCGGAGAGGAGTCGACCAGAATTGAGGGGTAGACATGGTGAAGGTGAGGTTTGTCGAAGAGACTGTGGCGAGGAGTTTTCCGGAAAATGAGCGGTAAAGAGAACCGTAAGTCTCGGGTGTACGATTTCAGACGAGGGCAATTGAGACTGATCAGAACCACCCGGCGGTATCTGTGGTGTGGGAGGGTTGACCGTTGGAGGAGATCAAATTTGGGAGGCCGTGGGGAAGAAGTGAGGTTCGACGGTCCGGAGATGCGCAGGTCCCAGCCAGAGTCTTGGCATCCGCCCGATTAACACGTCGCCCTTTCTATCTATACAACTTCCGAACTTCTCCCCTCACCCTCCCACCAACCGTTCTTCTTTCTTTATCTCCTCAAGGTATCCCGCTCCGCTGTGCGGAATTATTTCTTAAAATGCGGTGGTGCCTTGCGTTGCTTATCTGTGCCTTTGTGGCTACAGTAAACGCTCTGAGTAGCTCTGGCAGCCGCCTGTTGGTGGTTTTGGATGAGGCCACAGAGAAGAGCGTTTATTCGACATTGTGGTCGGATTTGGAAGGTAATTGGTAACAACGTACACATGAGTGATTGTTGCTGACTCCAATTCATAGCTCGAGGATACGATTTGTCCTTTGAATCACCTAAGAGTGACAAGCTGTCCCTCTTCGAGCATGGCGAGAGAGCTTACGACCACCTTCTGATCCTCCCCCCGAAGTCAAAGGGTAAATGGTATTTCCCTTATTATGCTTGAAATTTATCAATTGACGCATTGAATTAGGCCTTGGCCCCTCCTTGACCCCCAAGCACATCGTGGACTTCTTAAACCAAGATGGCAACATCGTCCTCGCTCTCTCCGGCAAGTCCTCCACCTCTAGCGCCATTAGCTCCCTCCTCCTCGAAGTCGACATCCATCTCGCCAATGACCGCTCTGCCGTTGTTATCGATCACTTCAACTACGATACTCTCTCCGCCGCCGAAAAGCACGATGTCCTTCTCCTCCAGCGTCCTGGCTCCCTCCGTCCTGATGTTAAGGCCTTCTTTGATGGCGAGGGAATTCTTGCTCTTCCCCGGGTTGCCCCTCAGACGCTCGGCAGTGATAGCCAACTTCTTGCGCCCATTCTTCGAGCTCCTTCGACCGCTTACGCGTACAACCCCAAGGAGGAGATTCCTTCTCCCGATGACATTGAGGCTACTGGCTCCCAGTTGAATGTGGTTTCCTCTATTCAAGCTCGTAACTCTGCCCGCTTCACTGTTCTGGGCTCTGTGGAGGCTCTAGAGGATAAGTGGTTCTCAGCCTCAGTCAAAGCTCCTAACGGCAAGAAGGTCCCCACTGTCAACCGGGAGTTCGCCAAGCAATTGACTGCGTGGACATTCAAGGAGACTGGTGTTTTGAAGGTTGGAAAAATTGAGCACCACCTGGCTACTGATGGCGAGGTGGCTGCTGAGGATCTGAACCCTAAGATCTACCGTATCAAGAATGAGACCGTGCGTCAAACCTACATGCCAAGCTAATCATTTCCTCACCAATGTAAACTAATAATTTTTCTTAATCTTCACAGGTCTTCAGCATTGAGGTCTCTGAGTACTCTTATGATAAGTGGGTTCCCTTCGAAGTTCCCGCCGAGGATGAACTGCAGCTCGAGTTCACTATGCTCTCGCCCTTCCACCGCCTAGCTCTTGAGCCTACTAGCCGCACTGAGACCAGCACCTTATACAGCACTCAGTTCGTCACTCCAGACCAGCATGGAATCTTCTCTTTCCGTGTCAACTACAAGCGTCCATTCCTTACCAACATTGAGGAGAAGCATGAGGTGACTGTGCGTCACTTTGCACACGACGAGTACGATCGTAGCTGGGCTATCAGTGGTGGCTGGGTGTGGATCGCCGGCCTTTGGGCAGTCATTGGAGGCTTCCTGTCCTTCGTCATTGTTTGGCTGTACTCGGCTCCCACGGTCAACAAGACTAAGAAGACCCAGTAGATTTCTATCTCATATACCGTCAATGATGTGAAATATTATCTTTTACCTTTTTGAGTTGCATATTCTCGGGCTACACAAAGACCCGGGTTCCCATGATGTACGAAATATTCCCCCTACGTATTCTATATGCTATATTCTTCAAAAATGTGGAGATTGCTTTCCATTTCCCCATTCTATGCTATAAGTAATACAGAACTCCAGACCATGCCAGCATGAATCAGAACATCTACATACACATGTAAAATACAGAGTAGGCAAACAATCGGGGCTTTGGGCCCGGTAACCGGCTGCCTCAAGAAAATCACACATTCCTCACAGCCCCCGAGTCTTCTCTGGGTCCATCTGTACTTCATCTCCGCTGAGTTCCTTGACGCTTGTGTATGCGGGTTTTCCAGCGTAGAGCTGCTCGGATTTGGTTTCTTTGCCATCCATCTCCTTCGCGACGGAGATAGGGTGATTTCCCCGAAAACGTTTGCGCATATCAATCATTCCACGCCTGAAATAAATAAAGCATGTTAGCAACACTACTCGATGTTCCTCGTGTTTCTTTTGTCCCTGGCAATTCTTTCCACACGTTCGTGTCACCGTATGATCAACTTACTTGCACTCGCTGAATCCCTTCTTTAATTGCTGGCACTTCATAGGCAGTTCCTCGGCCAGCGGCGAACTCAGACACTCACGCGGAGTGTGCCGCTGAACCATAATACAATCCGATTCTTGTAGGCATTGGGCCAGAGCCTCTCCTGCGAACTTTTGATTAGCACAATGGCCTCATACTGAGACAAAAGTATATGTGAGGCAAGGGTTGTATCCTCATATCCCACGAGATTACTCACTGATGTCAGAGCAAGAGCTAGGCATGACGATCTCTGGTGTTTTGTCAACTTGATGTGCAAGTCCGGCGAGGATCAATTCGGACGAATTCAGGCGGATCATTCCACTCGCATCTTATTGGATGACCCCGGATGAGTCAGCATTGCTCTTTGGGCCCCGACTTTGGACCTTCACATGTCAAGGAATGACGTCGCTACGTTCAATTCCACCTGCTTGATCATCTGGATCGCGACTTCAAGGACATTTGCTTGTAAATTTACACCTATTCTACATCAAATGCATATATAGAAGTCTGCGCCGCCTTACAACATGTCGCGGGTTCCATTTATCGGGAGGCTGTTTTGGTAAGTACGCCGAGAATGTTTGGTGTTACACATGTGCGAGTACCCTCCAAGACACAATTGCCTGACTCATGGTGAACGGTCTTTAGGTTCGAGTATCTAGCGCTGCTAGGATCCTTGATCCTGGTGTTTTTGGAGACTGTCATTCATCTTATCACATTCTGTCTCCGTAAGTCGCCGCATACTCTCCCTAGGGGCCTATGAAGAGCGGTCAACTAACGTGCACCTATGTAGCATCGCCAATTATTGGGTTCTGCTACGATCAGTCCAAGAAGATCTTCAATATCTTCATACCGAAAGAGGCCCAAGATAAGCGCACAAAGGAGGAAATACTGGCCGCCTCTGTAGCCGAGGCATCGGACTTTACCGAGATCTGCTCTATCTTTGGATATGAGGCAGAGGAGCACATTGTACAGACTCGCGATGGATATCTCCTTGGGTTACACCGTCTAGCCTACCGAAAAGGTGAGGAAGATAAGCGAGTCAACCAGGGTCCCAATTCAATCTCCAAGAAAGTCGTATATCTTCATCATGGCCTGCTCATGTCCAGTGAGGTCTGGGTTGCTTTGACTGATGAGCAGCGCTGTCTCCCTTTCCAGCTGGTTGAGAAGGGATACGATGTTTGGCTAGGTAATAATCGCGGCAACAAATATGCGAAGAAATCCGTCCTGTTTTCTCCTGGGTCTAATGAGTTCTGGGATTTCTCAATCGACCAGTTCGCCTTTCACGATATCCCGAATAGCATCGAGTACATCCTTGATGTGACGGGTCAGCCATCTCTGTCTTATATTGGTTTCTCCCAGGGAACAGCTCAGGCGTTCGCTACCCTTGCGATCCATCCTTTGTTGAATCAAAAGGTTGATGTCTTTGTGGCCCTGGCTCCTGCGATGGCACCATCCGGACTTCGCAATCGCATCGTCGACTCACTCATGAAGGCCTCGCCCAATTTCTTGTTCCTGCTCTTCGGTAGACGCAGTATTCTTTCATCGACAACGATGTGGCAAACAATAATGTACCCGCCAATCTACATTCGCATCATCGATACTGCCTTATCAACCCTTTTCAACTGGCAATGTCGCAATATCACCCGCACCCAGAAGCTTGCTGCTTATCTCCACCTCTACTCATTTACTAGCACCAAGTCTGTTGTTCACTGGTTCCAAATCATCCGCAACAAGAACTTCCAGTTCTACGACGACGAGTTACAAACGCCATTCAGTATCGTTGGCAGTGAACGATTCTATAAGCCTGTCAAATATCCCACCCGCAACATCAAGACACCCATTGTACTGCTCTACGGCGATAGTGATAGTCTTGTCGATATCAATGTCATGTTGCAAGGCTTGCCGCGCGGCACTGTAGCAAAGCCAATCCCCACATATGAGCATCTGGACTTCTTATGGGCTTCGGATGTGGATCGACAGGTTTTCCATCATGTATTTGATGCACTTGAGACCTATAGCCCCAAAGCTGTGAATGGGGTGAACGGGATAAACGGTAGCCACGACGTTAACGGGGTCAACGGAATCGATACCCCTCAAACAAGTTCTTCGCGACTTGATGGCAGGCCTCCTATTACATCTCATACTTCGAACAGTTCTCTCCCAAGAGCACAAATACATACTACCGAATGAGCCTGAGTGACAGCCTTTCCCGGCTTGGGTTTCAACCTCCCTGGTCGCTTTACCCATTGATAACCATCTGACTTGTAAAAATAATTTTTACCCCAGAAACTCTCATAACTTCATTTCATAACATCTAGCCTGATGTATAAGAGCATATTCTACACCATATAAGCCCCTCCACAGGCCTGGAAAGTTTGTCCAGTCAACCACTGAGATTCCGGGTTTGCAATCAACAAAGCAATACCCGAGATATCCTCAGGAACTCCAACGCGACCCAATGGTGACCACTTGGACAACATAGTTTCAATCTGTTCCGGTGTCATTTTGTCCCCACCAGGAATATACTCAGCCGAATTTTCATCATACATGTCGGTCTTGACACCTCCCGCCGCGATACAATTGACTGTGATATTGCGAGACCCAAAGTCAACGGCAAGACATTTGGTCATTCCCTGGACTGCGGACTTGGAGGCAGCATAAACAGCATGACGGGGAACACCCTAGGAATTCATTAGCTCATAATACGGGATAAGCTAAGAATATCGTATAGAACCTTCAGGCCCCTTCACGTACCTTGACAGCTGAGATAGACGACGTCAACATAACCCGCCCGTAATCCGCCATATATTTGTATGCCTGCTGCGCAACAAAATATTGGCCCTTGACATTCACACCAAAGATGCGATCAATGTCCGCACCCGTTGTCTCCTCATGGGTAGCGAAATACTCGACGCCTGAGTTACTCACGGCGATGTCAAGCCTACCGAATTGACCCATGAGGGTCTCAAACATGGCGCTTACTTCCTTCTCTTGCGAGACATCTGCTTTGATTGTGATTGCTTGTACGCCGTGTGCGCGGACCTGCTGAGCTACTTTCTCCGCTGCGTCAGCAGAGGAGACATAGTTGATTGCGACGTTGGCACCGTGTTCAGCGAGCTTGATGGCGATGGCTGCTCCAATGCCTCTGCTTCCTCCCGTAACTGTTTTGGGGCGGTTAGATTTCAAGTTACATGTGTTGTGTATGGGACTAGGATATACTATGAGCTTACTTATTGCAACCTTCCCAGTGAGGGTCTTATTCACAGTCATGATTATAATCGAGTGGGATGAATAAAGTCAATATTTGTGTGAGGAGGGTCGGTGAGGAATTCGCCCTTCTAATAAGTTGGCTTCCCGCGTGCCTCTTTGATCGTCGCTTTGCATAGTACATGTAGGGAAGAATCGGTGAGAGCTGCGCATGCATGTTGGGTCCTAAGGTTGTGATATGTATGATGACACTCAAACTTTGGAATTTACGAAGCACCCCCTACATTGATTTTGCTGTATGTGCACCTTCCGGGAGAGAACTTGAATAGACAGCTAGTACTTCATAGGAAATATGTTCTTCATGCTTATCAAGTCCTAGCATGAGTATTTTAGTAGCTAAGACATAGTATCTAGTGCCTATCCATACATACTATGCTTTCTTCCAACTTAAAGTTCAACACATGCACGGTTATATTAAAAGTTTTCCAAGCATTAAGACTGATCTTCATCCTTACATATAGGTAGTACATGTATCTTCGTCTTTTTCTCTCCCCACAAGATAGAATGTGAGAATCAATGCTACAGCTCCGAATACTATCTGAATATTAGAATTTGCTCTTTATCATGATGTCAGAAACACAGGAGTCTTAGCCTACCTGGTACACCCAAAAAACTGTGTCGGAAGGTTGATTCAATGGGACCTCTGAGCTTCTCTGGTAGAGTAAGAGCGAACCGACGGTATTTGAGAATTTTATCCATGATCTTTGGCATATCAGCTGTTGATCATGCTTCCTAATACATATAGTATAGTAGATCGATTTCACTTCACGTACCTCCATGCCCTGTGCAGTTCCTCCTAGGATTTCTTTCAAGCCACTGGCAAAACCGCTTTGAATCAGCCAGGCGGAAACAGAAACGGCCACAACTGATCCAATTTGTTGTAGCAGATAATACGTAGTAATCAATCTTGCAGCATAGTTTCCGGGCGATTCGGCAGATAATGCTACAAACTGGGTTGAGAATAGGATACCCGTTCCAACTCCAAAAGGGAAAGGGTAAATCAGCTCCCAGATGTAGGGGTCAAAATAGCACCATCGGATCATGATAAGAATCTCACTCAGAATACAAATATAGAGTCCTATCCGAGTCAATTTGGGATATTTACCAGTCCTGCATCCTGATGTCAGCCCTACCCAGTATATTAGACTAAAAACGAAACAGCTCCGACCTTTCAATGTATTTGCCCGCGATTAATCCACCAACCGCACCCCCAAGCCCTGCCGGTGCTTGACAAGCCGAGGCGGCTGCCATTGAAAACCCTTTGGTACGAGCAAAATACTCACTGACAACTGACGCGAGCTATAAAGTTTCGTATTAGAAAAAACTCAGGAATATGCTTGGCAACTTGGATTGGAACACTCACAGACATATCTGCGATCATCATCATTATTTGTACTAGACATATCACGCCTGTTCTACTTGAAAACATGAAAGAGATTGGAACCAACGGCCTCTCAGCCCAGTGTATCTCGTATGTGCAAAATATCATCCCAAGCAGAAGACTGACGAATCCCAGGGCAATAGTTACGTGGAGATTTTCTTCTTGGGTTGCATTGAATTGCAACATTTGGACCATCATCAAGGCTGAAACGATCGCACAGACAAGTATGACAATTCCAATATAGTCTAGCTTTTCGGTGTTCGAGTCTGCTTCTTTTTGATCATGAGTGTTCGGATGGGTGGAGGATTCGTCAGTGGGACTGTCTTTCGGAAGCTGGAGGATAGTTATCACGGCGCAGGCAAGGACAATCGGTACGTGGAGAAGAAATGACCTAATAAGTATAGTAATAATTGATGAGAATGGGTTTATTTCCTCGAACCAAAACCAAATCTTTCTTACCATCTCCATCCGATCCATGTATATAGAGTCCCTCCCAGAGCTCCTCCCCCACTATACCCAACCATTGTGACAGTCATGAAGTAGCTTCGGAGTACTGCAACTTGAGTGGGGCCTCCAATGTCTAAGTAGACCGAACTTAGTAGTAGGTCCGATTTAGTTTAACTGTGACATGCTTGGCTTACCATTCAAAAGTATCGAGGACAAATCCAACATACCCGAGCTCCCAAACCCGGTGATCATTCTCGCAATGATAGCAATGTAGATATTTAGTGACGTCCCCCTGTTTATACATCATACTATTAGCATCTTTGCTCAAGAGATATAGTTTCGAGTCTGTCATAGATCCATTCATACATCGCTAAACAGCCCATTGAATAAACAATATATGAGAAAAGGTAGGTGTGCTTCCTTCCCCAAGCATCGCATAGTTGGCCATACTATTGTTTAATCAGTAATTGAATTGCACATATTCTCATGTTGCATTGAACACACAATCGGAAGTGATATCATATATCCAAGGTTAAACCCGGTGATAAGCCAAGTGCTGACACTAGTCGCATTGAATTCTGCTGCGATATCGGATGCCGTGGAAAGAACGAAGGAATCATCGGAGGACGCAAGGAACGTTGCTACCAGCGGACTCTGTTAGGCCGCTCATTCTGAGCCTTTCCAAGCAATTGAACATACATATAAGCATCACAGCAAGGAAACTTCTAGTAATCTTCGGCCTCTTGGACTCATTTCCCACATCATGGTCGGCAATATTCGATGTCTGTAGAAGCCGCGATTCCTCGTCAATCATGCTAACCAAAAGCCGATTGTTGACGCTAGTTATTTGAAATGAATGGCAGAGCTGGACAGGATTTGCAGAGAATCAAAGAAATGCCACACTTTTCAGCTTGAAATTTTCAAAAGTCTCGAAGATTGTAGGGGGGTCCTGGAGTCCGCTCCGCTTTATCGGGTCTTGAACCCGAGAGATTGTGGTGCACAGCAGGGGCCGCATATCCAATCCTTGCATGAAAGGTCTTGCGCTTGGTGGATCTTACCTAGTATGCCGAGAGCCCGTGTCCAATAGCTGGGTATGAAAAGCAATATCTATGATTGCTTTTGAAAGGAGCAAGGCGCACAACTACAACCTTGGAACTTGAAAAAGTCGGATCTGCATATTAATGCACGGTAGCGGCAGAGATGTTAGTCCCAAGCTCTTTGATTCGCTCTGAATTTGTTTTTTTTTTTTTTTTTTTTTTTCTTTTTTTCAACATCTGCATCAAAACTCTTCGGGTTTTTATTTTATAGATTTTGGTAGCACTTGAGGTAGCATGGCGTGCCGCGTGGGGATCATGATAGTAAAATCGTTACACGCTCATGGATGTGACAAATACATAGACGGTCCTTGAACACGTACGCTGCGCCAATAGAATCAGGACTTCATTAATTCCAAGGTTCTTCATAGTTACCGAAGTACTCCCCAGATTCTAAGTTTTTAATCATAGCCACGTCAAACAAACAAGCAGGGTATCGAGTTCAGGAATTGGAATGAGATGTCTTGGCCCGGTTGCGTGACACACTAGCCGGCACAAATCGCAGCGCTGACATCGAGCGCTCGAGATCATCGATCTCCATATCATCCGTAGATTTGGGCTTGCTCTGTGTTTCCGCGGCTGTGTTGGAAGTCGCGGGAGGATTTGGCTGTGATGCGGAACTTCGACGACGAAGTCTCCCCTCGTTGACAGATGAGATGGATGATCTAGAAATGCGCCTTCGGTTACGGTCGCTATTTAGTGGCCTCAGCAAAGAAGTATGCTTATCGAGCCCATCATTGATTAAATAGAAATTGTAACTCTGAAATGAAACTGGTCAGTTCCTGACAGGTATTCAGCCAGAATGCACACCTACTCTTGGGAACATGTGTTTGTCTATTAGATGAAGTCGTCGCTTCTGGGGAGTCGAACATTTTCGGTCGCATGTCTCCACAAAGCACCCATACTGATTTCAAAGTCAACTTCCAAGATGAACAATAAATAGTAGCAAGGTGGAGTAACAAATCACCACGTACGGTTTTATCACCGCGTTCCCTTCGAGCAGCCGCCAGTGGATCATGGTTCTCTTCAATGTGAAGGTTTAAGAAATGCGCAGTGGGGAAGTTTTTGCTGCATTGAGAGCAGCGATTAACGTGGGCTTGAAGATAATGGACTTCATAATCCTCGTAGGAAGCAAAAGCGAGAGTCTCTCGATGTGGCGGTAACGCACAATGCATGACCTCAACGGCGGGAAGGGAGTTACTCGCTGCGCCTGTCCTTTCTAAAGGTGGTTTTGTGATCTCTGTATTGGCTGGAGATATTATTTCTGACTCTGGCCCTGAGGAGACGCGGGAATGGCTCCTGGAACGTTTCGCCATGTCTGCGAGATCAGCTGGGAACTTGCGGTGTCGTGTTAATGTGATCGATCCACTTTGACTTTTTGGCGGGGCCTTGAAGGTTGGGTGGAGCAGGACTTGCTATGGAACTGTCTGAGGTCTATATGCTACTATATTCAACTATTGTTTGTTTAATAATCATTTTCTTGAAAATAATGAAGATTTAAAAGTGAAATCACATTATAGTACATACTGTTAGTTCATAATCAGAATTTTGCCAGTTCGTCACCAAGAACACTGAGCTATAAACCCAACTCTAGAGATTTACGATATCTCCTGAGCACCTGAGAAGAAACCTTTCCATAAATATTTGAATGATTCACTGATTCAAATGATGTTATAAAATGTGCTTAATACTACTGCCTATATCTAAGCTGCTGTCTGTGCCGGAACAATCGGATACCCACCTCTTGTCTGGGGCTTCAATTCACCCGCAATAACCTGCTTCGAACGCCAGGCTGCCCATTCATTAACAGAACGAGTCTCATCCACCTCTCCCTCTCCAAGCAAAGGAATCACACCACCCTTAAGGCGACCCATCGTAGCGGTATTTCGAGGTCTCACCAAATATGCCAGGCTCTGCCGAGGAACAGTCGCCTGCTCCCCAGGCGCCGTGATAACACGATGCAACGAACTTCGCAACAAACCACCAGTCCATTCAACAAGGGTATCGCCAATATTGACAAGAGCGAATCCCGGTTGTGGCCTGACATAGCTCCAGTTCTCCATCTTGTTCTCTTTTCCAGCAGGCAGAATCTGCAGGCCACCGACAACGTGGAAAAGAAGCGTGGCAGTGCCGATATCTGTGTGGCCTCCGAGTGTGATGGTATCGTATTGTGGAGCTGATTGTGATTCGGTAAGAAGAAGTCGCACTGACGTCTCTGACATTTGATCAAGAGGGCTTAGCGCATTCAGTGTGCCGCGTGGGAGGCCTAATTGCTCATCCAGGCGTGACATTATGACACTGATAGCTGCGTGGGCGTTTTGGATGAATTGCCGGACCTCAGATCGGCTGCGTTCAATCGAGTCGACGTACTTGTGCGAAGGGCGATTTCCCACCATGTCGTCTTGGTTGATATTATACAACTCCATACAGTCCAGTTTCCCATCGTCAGTCTTCAATTTGCCCTTCTGCTTATACCTAAAGCCGCGTTAGCTTTTCGCAGTTGTCTATGATAGGAGACATGTCGGCAGTTAAATACCCTGTGAGATCGTAAGGGGGATTGTAGGCGTGACTATCAAGAAGAGCTTGATCAAGGCTGTAAGTCTCTTTTGTGAGATCGTACATCCTCTCTGCATCTTGAAGCAATGTTTGGCCATCGACTGATTCTCGTAGATCCAGCAAGAAAAATCCCCAAGCCCGGCAAGCTTCATAAAGACATTCGCTTTCCTTTGCATCGCCATTCTTGAGTGCTTGGAATGATAACGTCGGTAGATCATGTACTGGCGTATCAGTGGGAAAGGGAGGACATTCTTGGAAATATTTGGAGGTCGGCATTCTTATTGGTGATCTCCGTAACAGAATCCTTTTAGGCAATGAAGTAGAAACACCTGAAAATTCAAGATCTCCCAGGAGATATAGACCAATTTATACGTCGATCTGGCCATTGTATGTACTTCAGTCCACGTTCGGTCCCAGGTTTGCTTTCGCCCCCACCCACCTGGGCACCTAAAATGAGGAATGCCCTATCACGTCTCTTCAAATTATGACACCTGACAAGGAACTCGTAGAAAAAGTCCAAATGTGCGAGGTAGATTCATACTAGTCCCAGTTCGGAAGTTCAGGGGGGTGTAAGCCGGACCAGCAATTTTGCTCTTTTATACAAATAGAGCCAAGTCCAAATGCTTGTTTCGGCCCCGGGGAACCGAAGCGGCATTTCCGGGGCCAGGCTGTTCTAGGATCTCAAAATCAGAATTCGTGCAATTCTCACATGGATTTGAAATGAACAGAGTTCACCCCCGATATCTATGCAAAGCATTCGAGTTTGTACCCACATGCTTCGGCCGGGAACCGTAGCAGTAACAATACCCTCGGGTCAGTACTGTATTCTAAGAACATGCAAATGGCAATGCACTCCTTTCTGATTCTCCCCTCAACCCAAGGCTGCCACTCAGACAAGGTGCACATCAGCCCCATCCAATGCGCCAGAATAATCAATGCAGGTGGATCTCTTCTCCTCAAGAGAGTCATGAATTCGCACTCCAACCTCCCCATAAACGAAGTAATATGTGCCGCATTAGGCCCATTTGGTTCCAGATGCACAAACTTAGACAAATATCTCACTGGCGCATAATAGACACTAGAGCTGGACGTTGTTTCATCTCCGATTCCACAGAGGTCTGCCAAGTCCTGATCAAGACCTTCGCGGCCCTTTTCCTCCTTCTGTTTGAATATCTTGTCACCTTCTTTATCAACCTCTTTGAATGCTTCGCCCCATATACTCTTTGGTAGAAGCGGAGACGCAAGTTGTAATATGCAACTCAATCCGCTTTGCAGTGCGAGCCAGTTCAGTGCTTCGGGTTTATTCGTTAGAACCCATGAGTCTGTTACCTCAAATTTCTCGGGACAGATAGTCATGACACCCATTAACATGCAGGCGGATATAAGTGCATCTACATTCCCTTCATGAATATTGGATGATAGCGCTTTCTGGTAGAGATTTATGGCGTGCTGCCAGAAATATGACTCGGCGACAGCCCGCTCTTTACTAGGGGAGTAGCGGTTAAAATGAAGCATTCCCACTCCCAAAATCGTATACATAAGGTAGGGGTTCTGGAGGAGTTAATATGAAGGTCCAGTTATCATGAGACAATATTAAGTAGGAGAACCCACGGCAAATGAGACGCGTATCACGTCCGTTTTCATGACATCGCGTATACAAGGCGTGGCGATGGTATCAGCGGTAAATCTGACAAAATGATTGAACGCAACCGTGCTGAGTGGTTCTTGATAGACGCTGCTGGTTAAAACATTCGGATTCCATTCATGGCCATTGCTCAATGTCATTTTGATACTATCCGTGATATTCTCCAAACACATGGAGGATAACAAAGCAGTTGGGGATGGAGATTTCAAAACCTCCAATTGACGAACTACCTCGAATCCTGAGGAGTAGACACAGTCAATACCCCGTGTCTTACATCTTTGACATGTAGGTTTTCCCTCATCACACTATGAAAGTTAGTAGAGAGATTTTGCTAGAAGATGATATACTGCGCACCTTGACTCTTCTTTTCTTACATGTTAAACAGCCACTTCGGGACTTTTTATGCGCTCTCCTTGCGTGGAATTCTGCCGGCCGTGGTTCTCGTGGAGATATGCGGAAAACGGTTTGGAGAGTATGCGTATGCGCAGAGGGCTCTTGGTGGGAGCTTTTGTTCCTTGGGTATGTTTGCTTAACCCGGCGAGTTTCGGCAGACATGGCTAGGGATAGGAAATCATTTGTCTGTCGTCTTTACTGATGAGATTGGATATTGTAAGAAGATCATTTTTTTAAGCTGAGAAGATACTGAACGATAAGGTTAAGCATCGCCACGCCCAATGGAATCACGTGGCGGGGTTATACGAGGTACCCGCAGCAGTAGAACGCCCGATAGTGCAAGGCAAGACCTTCATAGGTTAAGAGGGACCTTAAAACTACATACATGTAACGGGGCAACCTTGAGGATGAGTCAACTGTGTTTGCGCATTGGGCTCTTCTTCATAAGGCTGGCTAATCAGCCTCACCAGTGTCTCCACTTAGATTGGATCAAAACAGTTTCACTACACGAACATTGAAGTGATTAAATCATTCTTGGGCTAAGTTGACAATATCAACCACCTGGCAATCAATTGTATCGCCCTTGTAGCTTGAATAACAATACACATTTAAAACATAAAGAGAGCGACTCCATCTGATCTAGAGATCGTTTACATGGCAAGAGAGACCACAACTCATAAAATAAATCGTTCACCCAAGGAAAAGCACAATCCCATCTCCAGGTTCACCCAAATCAAAACACGGTAAACGCCTTTCCGAGGCTGCATCAGAAAATATGAAAATGAAAAAGAGAAAGAGAAAAAAGCTTTCGGGGTACATATGACAATAACACGGGAGAAACACAAAGGTGGGGAGAAAAGTGTGTATGATGACTTGACCTTCTCATAAGATGTTCAGGTAATTATTCCTCGTCCAAACTAGGTTCAGTACCATTCATGGCACTGCCGCTATCATAGTTGGAGTTGTTGAAGGTGAGCTTGAGTTTCGGCTGGGTTCCAGGGGTCCCGGCAGTCAAGGGGGTGTCGGTACCAGAGGCGGCACCGGTTGACAAGCCGTCGCCAGCGATGGAACCAGGATCATCAAAGTTGGCAAACTCGGGATGGCCCTCAGTCTGCTTTTTCAACTCCGTAACACATTTCGCCTTCAATGAAAAGTTAGTATGGCTAGTAAAATATGGCAAGTTAGCGGAGTGGATCTTACCTCAATGTCGTTCGCATCCTGGAACAAGATACTGCCATCTTCGTTGTACGTTCTAGCGTTCTGGCAGAGCAAATGTACATCATCTCGGAACTCCTTCAAACTCTGATAATCGTCTCGCTTCAGCTTCTTCTCAATCTGCTCCATCGCGATCGGATTCTTGATGATCATGTAGTAGTCTGGATATTGAGAGCGGGGTGGAGGTTTCATGAACGGGTCAATGATAGCACGGACCAGAGGACCCTCCTCGCTATCAGAGCCTTCAGTTGGTATTTCTTGCTCCATTTCCTTCAATGACTGAATAGTGCTGGTGACTATACGGGTCAGGGTGGCGCGATCGGCACTGCTCAAAGTGTCGGGGATCTTCGGCTGACGACCTCTCTTGCGCTTAGGCTGGGGGTTATCCTCAATTACCTCTTCAGCCTTTCGCTTAGGGGGGGGACCACGACGACGGCCTTGCTTCTTTTGTGGAGTTTCAGATTCATCAACAATTGAGGGCTCTGGAGAGGACTCTGGGAGACCCTGTGCCCGCTTGTGCTTCTTATCCTTTCGAGCAGCACGCTCGGCAGCACGGCGTTCATTCTTTTCAATGACTTGTTCCAAAGTGAGTCGGCCCTCTTCAAGACCTTCCATGGCGTCCAGGAATTGCTGTTCTGACAGGCCATCATCATATCTGGTCACCTTGCGCTCACGAGCACCACGTCCGTAAACTTCAGCTTCCACATCTTCAGTGATGGGGTTATCCTCTTGCAGATAGATATCGGGCAGTTCTTCGTCGCACATCAGGCGAGGGTAGCGTTTCCCAGGACCATACTTATCAGTGGACGCTCGTTCCTTGTCGATTTCTTGGAATCGTTTGATTTCCTCTTCTGAACGGGCCATGATTTCATTCAGATCATCATCATCCATTTCATCTTGGTCTCCAATTTGTTCCGCAGCCTCTGCAGTGTCTAAAAGTGTTCGTAGGAGAGCATCACGTTCTTCGTTGGTTGACTTGTTATCGAACTTTCCGGCTTGAATAACTTTGCCGTCCATATCGAGCTTGAATTGTGCACGCTCCAAAATCTTCTCTTCGACGGAGTTTGAACTAATCAATCGCAGAATCCGGACTTCGTTCTTCTGACCAATACGATGAGCACGATCCTGTGCCTGCAAATCTTGATGGGGATTCCAATCTGAATCGTAAATAATGACGGTATCAGCGGTCTGCAAATTCAGACCCAAGCCACCAGCGCGGGTAGAAAGCAAAAAGCAGAAGTAGTCTGATTGAGGGTTATTAAAGACCTTCAGAAGATCCGATCGATCGTCAGACTTAGTGGAACCATCCAGACGAAGATATTTTAGGCCACGCATACGAAGGAAATCCTCCATGATGTTCATAATTTGAGTCATCTGGAAGAACATCAAGACACGGTGACCAGTTGCACGGAACTTTGGCAAGATACGGTCAAGCAATTCGAATTTACCTGCAGTTCGCCAGAGGAGATCATTGGTCATGCGAGTAGGGTTCATCTGATCCTCAACGGGCTCGAATACGAAAGGATGATTGCAAAGCTTACGCAGCTGCATAAGCATGTTGCTCAATCCACGCATTCCGGTCTTTCCTCCCTTGCCATCGCCAACAGCAATCTTGTTGTGTGTCACAAGTTGCTTGTAAAGTCTGGCCTGCAAGGCAGAGAAACGACATTTGATGACACGCTCCTGCTTGTCGGGTAGATCCTTCTCCACGTCCTTCTTCAAACGACGCAGCAGGAAAGGACGAAGTACCTTGTGCAAACGGCGAATGACGAGTAGTTGTTCTTCTTCACTCAGGTCCATGCGGTCTTGACCACCAGTGTTCGCGAATGGGGTATTGAACCACTCATCGAACGACTTCACGGATTTGAAGATATTTGGCAGAACGAAATTGAGAAGAGCCCAAAGTTCGGGGAGGTTATTCTGCAACGGAGTACCCGTCAGAATTAAGCGGTATCGGCTATTGTAGTAAGACGACAGAGTGCTGCTCAGCTTCGAGTTGGCGTTCTTCATACGGTGACCCTCATCAACAATCATGTGGGTCCACTTGATCTTGCTCAAAATAGGTCGATCCTTGATAATGTATTCGTAAGTCGTGAGAAGAACCTGGAAATTGCCCCATCGAATCTGCTGTTGTTGCTGCTTTCGTGCATTGGGAGGACCCTTGTAAACAACCTTGCTGATGGAAGGCGCCCACTTCTCAAATTCGATGTTCCAATTAGTCAGTGTACTGAGGGGCACAATAACCAGGAAAGGACCATTGTTTCTCTTCTTCTCAATGATGTAAGTGATCAAACTGATGGTCTGAATTGTTTTTCCGAGACCCATCTCGTCTGCCAAAATACCGTTCAGGTTGTTGTTGTACAATGAAATCATCCATTGAAGACCCTTTATCTGGTATTCCTTAAGCGTACCACCAACGAGAATAGTAGGTTGCTCTGTGACCTGCTCTCTGATACGATGAGCCACGGCGTAGTAATCAATCTTCTTCTTGTTGGGATCTTGCTCAGTCTCATCATCGTCACTGTTGGCAATCTCTTCTTCTTCCTCTTCCTCCTCTTCCTCATCATCTTCACCATAACGCTCGGCTTGGTTGCGTTGTTGCTTTCTTACTGAATTGGCCAACTCCTTCAAGAACTTGTCCGTTCTAGATTAATTCGTTAGCACGGTGCCAAAAAGATAAATAAGTGCTGGGCAAGGGGGCGAAAGGAATTTGATACATACTGGTTGAGTAGGTGCGAGATACGAGAATCCTTAGCCTGACCAAGCAGCTTCATGTAAGTTTCCTCATCGTTGGCCTTCAAGGCCTGGAGACGTTGCTTGGCGGTACGCTCCACACGTCGTTGCTCCTCCTTCTCCATGAACTGGTGGTGCGAGACCATCATACGACCCAGTTTTTGAGAGCGGGCGCGGCTCTGGGTCGAGGCATTCATGAGCTCCTGGCCGTGATTGAGAATGGCCTGGAGTTGATCATATTGCTTCTTCTTCTCTCTTGTGTCGCGAGCTTCACGCTGCTGCTTCTCAAGAGACTCAGTGACTCGAGCTTCACGTAAGGTAGGCTTCTTCACACGGCGATGAATTGAACGGTTTGCCGTCATTCCTTGGCTGTAGTGGAACATCTCACGAGAGATGGTATCACGAAGACGCTGTTGTTTGGTATATTTGTCCAGGGCTGCGAGCTCGTTGTAAACTCGAATCTTCAATGAATCGTCGCGAGTAGGGGCATCGCTCTTCCCGCTGTCCCATACACCAATTGAGGCGGATTGTTCAGCAAGCTCATCTCTGCGACGAGCCATTGCATGCATCAGAACCTCTTGGCGACGCGCACGGATCTCCTGCATATCCAACCCATAAGGCCAAGAGGCAGGGACAGAGGGACGATTTTTGCGAATACGGTATTTTTGATAGTTGATCTGTCCACTCAAGACGGAAGGAACCTCGAGATTATTGTACCAGTCTTGCTTGGGAACAACATCACCATTGCTCGTCGCAGGCTCGACTGAACCCTTCTCTGCATTTTCGACAACTTTTTCTGCCTCCTTAACAGCCTTTACTCGGGAGGGGTTGACTGCCGTAGTGAATTCTTGGAGACTTTGAAGATCGGTCGCAGTGAGAGGTTGATTGTTTTTCGCCTTTTCGTGCAGCAGCTGCTGGTGTCGGTACAGCTCATACTGAGCCTTGGACCATGGGCCACCTCCAACTGTTGGAGGTTTTTGGGCTGTATTCTGGGGTTGTCCTTGGTTTGCACCGGGAGTAGAGGAAGCAGATGCGTTTTGAGCTAAATTGAATTGTCAGCATTGGGGAAAGACGGGAGCATAAGATTTACGGTGGTATTGACCTTGACCGCCATTAGCAGCAGCAGCTTTCTTCTGCTGGTAGGCCATGACTTGCACGTAGACGGAAAGAAAATATTTGTATCTCTCTTTTTTATCGGAAGGCAAGTCCTCGACACGGATGCCCTTGGCGTCCATGGATGCCTTCATTTGGCGAAGTTTCTATATCAAATATTAGGGTCGGTCTGAAGGCAACAGTGGATTATGGATTGTTTGATTGTACAAAGTGATGGATGAAAGGGTAGATGATTGTCGTGAATGGGAGGTTCTAGGCAGGCTACTTACTTGAAGGATGTCTTTTACTTGGTCGCCTGTCAGGTTCTGCAGGGGATTCATAGCCTGACCTTGGCCCTGGTTGGCGCCATTGGGTGGCGCCAAACTTGGCGCCGACTGTGTGGAAGCCATAATGCGCGTGCTTTTTTTCAATTCATAAGTAGAGACACCGCGTTGGGGGATAAGATCAAATCGATGTGAGATGGAGACGCGGAGCTAGTCAATGTCGCGGACTCCACTCAGTACCTTATGTAGGGTAGGTCGCGACCGGCAACTAGGGGTTGGAAGCCTAGTGATAGGCAGGGTGGAAAGGCGACAGTTGGGGTACGGTTTGGGAATGATGGGTTGCCAAAAAGGGTTCAAAAAACGATCTTGGCGAGGGGAGGCGCGATGTTTGGCGCGTGGTCGGGGATGCGATCGATGGGATTATGGGGAGGGGGCCGGGGTCCCAGGGACAACAGGGGATAAAACGAATTAATGGGGATCACCAGTTGGGAGTCGGGTGAGAGCTTCAAAAATGGTGAATGTAGCAAAGGCGGGGAGGCTGGCGCGTGGCCGTGGATGAGAATGGCGATGGAGGGGACCGAGTTGCGCGACGCTCTCTCACTCGGGGAAACCTGGGTGCTCTCTGAGTTGGTAACAACAGGAAGGAGGAGATTTCAGTGGGTGTCACGTGTAATAAGCTGACTCAGACTGGTCTGTGCTGAACGCGGTAGCTCAATCTCTCCACAGTAGTCTCCAGAACCAATCAGGTCTGACCACAGTGCCGCAGTGTCACATGTGCAGGCATTAAGGCATCAGTTTTCTACTGCGTGCATTATTGTTCTGGACCATATAGCTACAAATTAGGTACCTACTGTACTCCGTAGGGAGTATATGACATCTATCTCGGACTATATGAATATAAATGCATAGAATTAAAAAACTCCCATTGGGCTTTTTTTTTTTCGGGCTCGAATCGGCCTACAGCTAGCTCACTTGAAATACGTTGAACCGAATCAAACCCAGGGTACAACCCAGCATGTCGAAGGAGAAAACTGCGAAACAAATAAACCGCGATACCACGATTGATAAGATCATCGATAGAAGGAATGTAAAAAAGAATACTACCATAGTAGCATACGCCTCAAGATCCAGCGCTAGAAAAAATAACAATAAGCAAACCATCGCGCTTGCTAGCTGTCCGAAACGCCTCAACCCCACCAATCCAGAAAAAAAATACACCATAGACCGTTCTTACGCAGTCGATATAGTCGTCAAGCTTCGCTTGATTGGCGGTGGAGGCGGTGGGGGCTTCTTTGCACGAGATGGTGGAGGTGGAGGAGGTGCTTTCTTTGTCAGTCCACCTGCGTTGAGAGCTGTAGAACTTGGGCGTCGAGATGCTACACTGCTACCATGCGAGGTCGCTGGGGAGCAAGATCGATCACCATACATGCGCTCTGGGCTAGAGCGACCATAGGAACCATATGAGCTAACTTCAGAGTCGGCATAGGGATCAGCAGCGGCTCGTGCACTCAGGAAGGTGCTGTTACGGCGGGCCGGGAGAGTATCACTGGCAGTTCGTTGGACCCACTGAGAAGCAATTGGAGATTGTTCCTGACGAAGTTGGGTCGGACCCTCGAAAGTCGGGGTTCGGCTCAGAACTGGTCGAGAACATCCGTAGTTCACGGGGGTGGCTTCTCTCTGAACTTCTCGTGGGAAAGTATCCGCCACATTCGACGAGATGGTTCTGGTCGGTCTAATGGTAGGTCGTGCTTCTACAGCGCTCGTCAATTCCTCCTGCACGGGTTCGTACCGGTCCTGGTACGAATGAGCCGTGTTGGAGCGGGCTCGTGTAGGACGACGAGTAGGCGATGGACCTCGGCCAGTGCTATTGTGCGATATTAGAATTTGAGAATCTTACAGGCCACCAAAAGGCAGCGATCATGGGATAGACTTACCCTCCAGGCCATTCACTCTTGAGCTGCATAAGAGCCTCCCGACACCGGTCATGGTATTCCAGCTGAGCTTCCAAGAATGAGCCCAGGTCCATGACACTGTCGACCTCTGCCTCCTTGATGTCCTGCATGCGGCGGAGTACGTCCTCATTGGCTTCTTCGTATTTCACTTTTTGCGTGCGGAGCTCTTCCTCCACACGGAAATCCTCTTTCTTAGCTTTTTCCATCTTAGAAAGGGAAGTATCGTATCCTAAACGTCGGCTATCCAACTTTTTGCGAGCTTGCTGGTACTCTTTCATTTGAGTAAGAGATCTCTCCAGGGATTCAAGCCAGCTCGAAGTTGCCTGTGTAATGTATCCTTCTTGGATGCGGGCAATCCGCTCCTCGGTCCTGCCGAACACTAATATCGCTGTGAGTATTGGTTTCCCAGATGCCGAGAGTATCGCAAGGTCAACATACTGATCAGGCACTGCCCGTATTCCGAGTTACCGTCGAAGTCCTCACCATGGGCGACCATACTGCCTCCCAGGTGTGCTACTGGTAAAGTCTTTTCCTTATCGTCTCCCTCGGTACGCTTCGAGATGGCCTTGACATAGCCAGTCATGGACTTATGAATGCGATCAACGCCTAAACAACCAGGAAATATTAGTTACCATGTTGACAGCCCATATTTCGGGTCAGCTTCATATTTGTTTACCTTCATGTCGCACACCCATCTCGGTTTCCATGGCCTTGAAATCGTCTGATTGACAGGTCTTGGCTTCACCACCCATCCGTTCGCCCGCCCATTGTTTAAAGCGGCCGATTCTCTTATTCACATGCATGTTGAAAAAGTGGTGCTTCCCTAGGATAACCGGTAGGCGATAGATTGTCGGAGTAGTGTTTGAATAAATGCCACCGTCACAAGCGGAGAGCGATTGGGTGGAGTGAATATGGTGAGTGTGGTCTGATGGAACGATTGTAAAACAGTCTGGAACAAGACTTCAGATCAAACGAAAGGTAATGACTTTTTTTGGAGGATGGTCAAGGGGGAGGGGGTGGAGAGGAGAGAGAAAAGGGAGGTTGGGAAGGAAGCCAAGTCAAGGGGAGCAGGCTGTAGATAATAAGATTGGCCTACAAGCGCCTACGATTCAGTCCATTGAATGAAATCAATTGAATTATTTTTAAGACCGACAAGAAAGGGAAAGGCCAGACAAAAAAAGGCTTTAATTGAATTAAAACAATAAATAAATTCAATGAATAATTATGTTTCTGGAATCTCTTCCCCCCAATGCGTTTCACTGCATGCAGTCCCTCTCCAATGTCGATCGGTGGGGAATGTACACTGTACCATCGTCTACATTGCCAAAGCTTCTTGTCCTTCCCTCTCCTGCCGATCGCCATCCGCTCATCCCAAAGTTCAGAGTACCTGACTCAACCTTTGACAATCTGAACAGCCTCAGTCTAACCACGTCCTCCTCCCTTTATTTTAATTTACCCGCTCAATGGTGCCCCACTGCCCAGGTGGGAAATGAAAGTGTTTCGAAAAAAGGCTCGACCTCTTGATGGCGGTTAAAGGTGACACGCGTTAGTGGACCGCCGGTGGAGCAACAACAATTCCAATTGGAAGACCAGGAACCCCATCCCGGATGTCTGGGCTACTATAATTATCTCAGATCACAAAAGAGTACAGTACAGTACATCGCCACTGTCCAGGAAACAGGGTCTCTTGTGGATAGACCACTTTGCAATTCAGGCGCCAATTGAATTCTTCCCTGGCGCCTGTCGTGATAGCTGATAGTCCAACGGATGCGTGTCGCCTGCCGATCGCTCTTCACGTCAATCGCTTGACTTTGGCGTACGTATGTATGCTGGCAGTGCACCGTGCACCGTTAAGTCGGTCTAGTCTCTCACTGGGTTTCGTCCATGTTTCAGCCCACCCTTGCCGATTTGATGCCAAGCGGACATGGTGGTGGCGATGAATGTAGCCACGTCAAATCAGGAGTCACGCTGAAATGCGACTTCATCTACAGGCAGCATTCACTCCGCACCTTCCATCCTCCCGGGGTATTCGATGCAGGGGCGCCCATCATCTAAATCCACTCAACTGTAAAGTTCTGCTTTAAAACTTTGATCTGCTGGAGATGTACATACTCGAGCTCCACTGACAGCGGATAGCTGGTATGTTGATCATTGCTTTGATAAGGACACGGGGTAGTGTACACACCATCATTGCTTAATTATTATTTTAAATCAAATCATTAATTAAATTCATTACTCATCGTCATCGTATACGGTACATACATGTGCGGTACAGATGTACCTCATACATGTATATGTAATAGAAACAAGGACCAAGGTCTGAGACCCACAGACCGCGAGGCCTCAAGGAACCGGTTCATAACCATGCCATCTGGGCTCTGAAAGGATTCGGGGATCAATGAACGGTCCGTACTCCGATTCCAATGAACACCCTTCCTCCACTGCCAGCAGAATATCAAACTCATTCCAAACATGGTCAGCAGAGTCAGGAGAAATCCCTCCCAACCGAGCCGCTTGGATCCCGTCAGGAAGCGCGCAGCCTTGCCCACGATCTAAATTCAGATCCATCCCGTCCCCAACCACCCCCATCGGCGAAGATATCGATGTCGGTGGCGTAGATGTCTCAACTTCAGACACAGTCTCAGGCGACAGACAGACACCATTCTGAACCACGCTATCCACATACTGACCCGGCGTCACGCCCAACAGCTTCTTGAACACCCGATGGAAATGGCTCGACGTCAGCCCTGCATGGCCCGCCAGATCGTGTAGTCGGGGCTTCAGCCCTGCAGCGATTTGTTCTCGAATAACCTTGCATGCATGCTCGACCATCACAGCTTGGGGGTTATTTTGTGCTGCGGTGCCACCCGTATGTGGCCGACAGCGCTTACAGGGCCGGAATCCCGCTTTCTCTGCTTGAGAGGGGGTATCGTAGAATTCGACGTTGGCGCGCCGGGCGAGCCGGGCTCCGCAGGATGGGCGACAGTATATTTTGGTAGTGAGGACTGCGTAGACAAAGCTATTTACTGTGGTGTCACGCTTGGTAATAGCTTGCCACCGCTCGGCGGAGGAGAGGGTATCGGCGACTTGATGGAGGCGGGGGATTTTCCGTGGGGCAGAAGGGGATGTTGCCATTTTCAAGATGGCGTCGTACGTTCCCTAAATCATTTTACGAAGGCTGGTGCGATATGTAAAATAGATGAAAGAATCAATCTGGAAGAAAGCCCTGGAAATCGAAGAATCGAAGAATCTCTAGCTGTCGACTGGTTCCTCCTCCTGGGTTCGGAGTCGCTGATTGGTCAGTTTGAGATCAACCATTCCGACATCTGGAGTCCAATATCAATTGATTGTATCGCAGTAGAAACATTCTATATCTTAACTGGAATTTTATACATCATTTCCAGGATTTCGTTTTTCTTTCTATGTTTTTTACCATTCATCCTTTCCCGTTCGAGGTTCAAGAAATCTATATATATACGCGGGTCAACTGGTGTGGAATACATATATAAATATCGATGTACACCGTCACGGTGCACATGTGGACAACATTTGAACGTCGAATGCTCAGCAATATATTTTCCCGAGATCAGATTATTGATCCCTTCAACTTGAAATTCAAATTTACTACCCGTGGACCTAGGTAGTACATACTGGGCATACCTATGTACGACTGGCAATACATTGATCTACACCTGCATTCAATATTCCAAGGTTCACAATCCACCTGGGCACCTGGGCATCTCATCACGATCATCATGTGTGCAAATGCTCACATGTGCATCAATAATGCGAAAATTGCCCCGATGACAACATTTGAACATTTGAACCTTGAACATGAACCTTACAAACAATGTGACACTCAGGTACTATATGTACTACCACTACTACCTACCACTACTAGGTAGTAGTAGCTATGCGGAACTGGAATTATAGATACCGTAAATTAATAACATAGACATCGGGATGAGGAGCTTTTGGTAAATCATTGTTACCTATAAGGCTGGCAAATTCGCGGCGTACTTTGTAGTAGGCAAACCTTGGAAGGAACATGCCTCGAGTTAGAGACAACTGCTTCGCCCAGGTCCCAGCATTTCAGTACGACTTCAAATGTTCCAAGGTTTGGCATTACGCAGGTTGGCCACCTCAGGCTTGCAAATTGGGAGTGAAGTGTCAAAATCATGATGCGAACTTGAGAATGTAGAGCTGTAGACATCTGACAAAACACAGTGACTAGCCTGAGACACCCATGACTACTACCTACCTATACCTGGTGCCGCTTGAAGGTGAGAAAGTAGACCATGGAGACAGTTTGAGGCAGCATTTGCAAATGGCTTATAAGGAAATTGACTGCCAAGGCTTCCCCAGATTTACGTAGCAATGTTAAACATTAAGAGATCTACGACATGAATCTACAGGGTTGGGCATCAGGACAGTTTGAAGTTTCAAAGGTGTATCATTGAGTCCTGTTGGACCATTTTTGATTTTTCGTCCTGCCCTTGACATGAGGCCAACCCCGGACCCCATCATCACCCTTTTCGTTGATATCTTAAGAAAAAGGATGGTGTCCACAACCTTAATTCGCTAAGGGCGCATGGGACGCTTATCCGCAGTCGCCTAGGTACATATGTCTCATAGCAGAAGTCCATTTTCAACCCGTCACAAAAATAACTCCACAAAACATCACTACCCTTAATCCTTGGTCTTCTGGGTACCACGGAGCAGACCAGTACGGCGGGCAGCAATGAGACCGGCCTTTTGACCCTGGGCGGCGTAGCGAGAGATGGTAGAAGCCTTACCAATGTGCTGGTGGTTACCACCACCGTGAGGCTGTAGAGAAGGAATTGGTTAGCAACAGAATTCCACGTATCGAAAAATTGCATGTTGCCATAACTTACGTGATCGACGGGGTTCATGGCAACACCACGAGTCTTGGGCCAAGAGTTGCGCTTGACGGCGAACTTGTGCTTGGCGCGAGAAGCCTTGAGCAAAGGCTTGTCGGTACGGCCACCACCGGCGACGATACCAACCATACCACGGGCGGTGTTCTTGACGACCTTCTTGGCACCGGAGGGGAGCTTGACACGGGTCTTGCCCTCATCGGGGTTGTGGCCAATAACAGTAACGTAGTTACCGGAGGTACGGCCAAGAGCACCACGGTCACCAGACTTCTCCTCGACGTTGGTGATGACGGTACCCTCGGGCATAGAGGCGAGGGGAAGAACGTTGCCGACGGTCAGCTGAGCGTTCTTACCGGCGTAGATGAACTGGCCAGTGTACATGCCCTCGTTGGCGATGAAGGTCTCGGTGATCATCTTGAACTTGTAAGGGTGGCGGAACTGGACCTTGGCGAGGGGAGCACCACGACCGGCATCGTGGATGATCTCCTTGACGACACCACGGGTGTAACCGTGGCGCTCAGCGTAGTCGAGGGTACGGAACTGAGCGGGCGCCTTGTTGAGACGGGTGTTGGCCGCTAAAAGTGAGAAAAAAAATCGGTATCAGCAATCCAATTCCCTTCGCTAGCGTTGAGTGTTGTTTTAATGTTCATTCTCCGTTTCCATCTCTTGCTCGTAATGCAGCGTTGTTCCAAATTTCAATCCGGGGGGTGTTTGTGGGATTTTTGGATGCGGTCGCACTCACTGAAAATGGAGCCACGGCCCTTCCTCTGGTTGCGGATCACACGACCCATGGCGACTGTCTGTAGGAGAAGAAAAACCTGTTGTTAGTGTAACTGAGGAGGACAGACGAGGTCGGGGACGGTCGAGAGGGAAAGGTCGTACCTCGAATTGAAGATAGGCTTGTCGTTGGGAGGATGAGAAATCGTTGGAGACGGGACTGTGTGGGCTTTAGGGTGCGGTCGCTAACCAAACCCGATCGGGGCTAGCGGCATGCGGCTTATGTAATTATCTTGGCACTGTCCTGAAGTCCTGAAGTCCTGAGGAGTTCGTCCAAAGGAAGTAGAGAACATAATATCTGGTAAGCACAGTATGTAGTCAAGGCGCGGAAATGTATAGAAAAATTCGTTTACGGTGCAATTGAGACTTCGTTAGAACGATGCTACTCTGCTCGACATTATCGGACCTACACAGTACTAGTCCAATCAATGCCCTATTTTAACTCGAATGTTAACCAATTCGAAGTCGTCTGCCGGGCTGACATAATTGAATCACATGACCTTATTGATAGCCCTGATGCGGTCCTCCATCATCATTTCTAAAGTCTTCTAAATGTACGCGGCATCGCTTCCAAGCTCCCGACCGTGCTGAATGAGGAACTTGTCGCCCGCCCCGATCAGCATTCAAGGTGACCGATTTGATTTGATATTGGCTGGAATAGCCCATGTTGACATCTTGTCGAGTTTTATTACTCCTGATAATGTAACATTCGAATACTCTTGGAATCTTGGAAGGTTTAGATGTTTCTTGTAACCAGTGTACGCAGCACGCTGCAAGACTCGGTTCTCCTACAATAAGCAGCAAATCATTTCAATTTAGAGCTAATAATAGTGCAATGACTATCCATCAAATATCGGTGCATAGCTCATGCAAAGTAGATGGTTTTTGTAGAATCTATAATCGTATTCACACTATTCAGCCATCTTCGAGCTAAAAACACTCGGAGTTTTATATAGATCCCAATATAAAGATCCATTGCCAAATTGCCTCTGATAGCTTTGTTCGGAACACACATGGCGTCGATTGAAAATCTAGGCGCGCGTGAATAATCCCTTAAATAATCTACTATTGCGGGCGCGCAGGCCAGACCCGACGTGACGCTTCCTTCGCGCACTTCGACTTTGTCCTTCGCATCACCTCCCATCCCCCACCACCACCTCACAATATGGCACCTTCGGATTCAGATTTATCGTCACTGTCATCAGCACCGCCGACAGATGACGAAGCTGCTATGGCAGTTGACGAAATCTCCGTTGGCATCGCGAAGTACTTCAAGAAGGAGTCGGAGACTCCGCCGCCCAAACGGGAACCATCACCACCGCATGACTACGTCCTGGCAGATAATTCCCATATCGCCGTAAGTTATGTTGTCGCTAAATGAGTCGCATGATTCCTTCATCTCGAAAAATTAGTCGAGACGCGTCCATTCAACTCTTGTCTACTTGGAGACACGATTACTGAGCTGTCGCATTGTTTAGTTCATCGTCATGTTCCGCGCGCGATTCCACGAAGCCTTTCCACGAAGTTGCCCCCATTTTGGACCTCAGGATATTGAGAGAGGTGTGGAAGACCCTATACCTGGTGAATATGTGGAACGATTGCTATGCGCATTATTGGGCCTCGTTTTGAATCGCAAGAAGGATGTTGAGTATGATTGCCACCCGAATCTGATTCCGCGCACGACCCCAACTCTCCACGCGCTTTCAACTATTACGAATAAATGAACCGCAGGACCTATCACTAATCTGTGATGTGTCACTTACAGACGAAATCATTATACAAGACCGCTGGAGGAGGCCATTTCGACACACCAGTCACAGTGGCCTAAGACATGGGAGGGCAAGAACCCTCTTCACGGGGGCCGTAGCTTTGCGGCCATGTCACCGGAAGAACGCGTACGAGTCGGAACCTTCTTTTTGATTATATGCCAAATTCTGACATAATTTATTATCGATTTATAGCTTGACTTATTGAGATCATTGATTCTCTGGTCTCTCTCGTCCTCGGAAGCCATTCAGGCTAAGATTAAAGAATCATACAAGCAGGCGCGCCACGATGATGACCTCAACCAACCATTGTCTGTTCAACCCTGGGGCCGAGATAGCTTAAAAAGGCGATATTGGCTCATTGAAGGACAAGATGATACACATTTTCGGTTGTACCGCGAGAGCAATCCCGCTCTTAAGAATGTCAGCTGGTGGAGTGTTGCTGGAAGCATCCCAGAAATACAATCCATTGCCGAGAAACTCCAGCAAGAAAAAGGGACCAATTCCAAGAAGCTTAGCGAAAGGATCATGGCGGCTGTTCCCCGATTCGAAGCATCAGAAGAGGTAAGATACAACGGGAAAGCACACAAGAACGATGTGATAACCAGATAACTAGAAACGCAAACGGCGGGATTATCGCCTCGCTCGCAAGGCTGCATTCTCTCGGCCGGAACCCGGATTTTCGATGTATGAAGGACGCACACGTGGGAAAAAGTTGAAGTATACGTACTCCGATGACGAGGATATATTTTCCGATGATCAACCTTCGAGGAGATCTGGACGCAATGCTTCATCTAATGCCGCCTTTGCTGAGCCTCGTACTAGATTTACGGCCAGTGGACGGCAGATCCGGTCTCGTGCCGGAGGTCTTTATGGCGAGGCTTTGCTTAGTGGCCAACGCGAAGATTCCGATGATAATGAGGAAGAGGATAATTCCAGACCACAGAGGTCAAGAACTTCAACTAATCCTAATGGCTACTCTGGATATGCTGTTGATGACTTTGACGACGAGTCAGAAGCCCGATTCAGCGGGCATGAGAGTGGTCATGAATGGGGTAGCGCAGGCGATGAGAACGAATTTGAGGGCGATGACGAAGGCGAAAATGCAAGCGGGGATGAGTCTATCATCAATGGTGAACCCCCTAGCCTTGTAGTTCAACTACGATATGGGAAAGGAAGCGCACCAAATGAACCTAAACCACCTGTCGACGAACCTCCCCCGGTGCAAGATGTTCAGATGAAAGATTCCAGTAACCCGGCGCCTTCCACAGACCCCCAGGCTCCGCCGCTACAATCATCGCCGTTTAGCATACAGGCTATGCTGAATTCCACAACTGAGACTTCTCAGCAGGGCCAGACGCTGCCAGTGGGACCTCCGCCAAGTGTTCCAAGCGCAACTGCTCCCGAAGAACCTAAATCTGTTGAACCAGCTGAGTCCAACGGACTGTCTGGGCACACTGCGGTGACCGAGAGCCATCCTGCTCCTGGAGTGTCGACTTCGCAGGCTCCATCCACTCAAAGCTTGAACCCAGCGAGTTGAATCTGGTGAAGAACATGGGTGTGATCTTTCTTTGCATTTAGACACTGTATGCCATTTGGACCCACTTGGACCTTGGAAGGCACTTTGCTTCATGGACGTGTTTGGATTATCCTGATGTATCATTTCTATGTTGTAGAGGGATACGGCTATTAGTGTAATAAAATTTATGATTAATAGAGCTGCGGCATCTGAGTTGCAATATAGCATGTGCGAATTGTTTGAATAAACATGTTGAACAAGAACATTCATGGCAAGACCGGAGTGTATTGCTGGCCCAGGACGTCTAGATGCCTAGGTATTGGGATATAAAACGAACGAAATAGAAGAAACCTTGGAAATGAGAGGCCCGAACGCCAAAAGATGCTAATAAGACAACAATGCAGCAGAGTGCAAGCTCTTGGGCTCAATCTCCACATTCAATGCAAGAGAATATTAATCAGACCCGGCGTTGGAGAACTGGGCTTCGTAAAACTGTAGAAACTCCAGCAGCGTTAGCCGCACAGCCCCTATCCAAAGACCGAGCTGAGACGGTTTATAGCGCGTTACTCACTTCTTCAACCTGGCCAGCCAACTTCGGACTGTTACTCCATTTCGGTGGAAGCTTCCAGTTGTTGACATCGTACCACCAGCGTCGAACCCTACTGCCGAGCGTTTGTCCACTGAGCGAGGCGTTACAGTTCCAGAACTTCCAGCCTGAGAGCGCGAGTGTCCACACAGTGCCTTGAATGAGGGGGAGTAGGACCTAGAGAAAAGCAATTTAGACATTAGCTATATGGTTGCCTACATTATTTCTCTGGCCATCCTTATGGGGAGTCCCGAGAGGCGGCATTTTTGGATACTTACTTGGTCCCTGACGGTAATCCATGCAACCCGACCCCAAGTATCCGCGTCCTTCAAACTAGCCAGATAGCTTTGTTCGAAGCGAAGATCTGGGAGAGGAGGGAGGGTCTGCCGTCGCCGCAAGGGCCGGACTACGTGTCTCTCATCGACGATATCTGATGAGAGACTACCCGCGTCTGAAGCTGGGGCGGCAACAACAGGGTGTTTCTCGGAGGCCGCGGTAGCCGGGTTTATATCGTGGGCTGCGGAGGGATTGGTTCGGATTGAGGCTGTCTGAAGAGTTTCAGGGATCTCCATTGTGTGGCCAGCCATTGTGCTAGTTCGGAAGATAGATCGGGCAATCTGATGCTTGTAACCTTGGAAATAGACTTGATGTCTCCAGAATTCCATCACAAGTGGAGCCACGGTCTTTCCGCCCGGACTGTTTTCTGCCGGGCCCCTCCATCCTCCCCTCTTCTTGTCCCTCTTTTTTATCGTATTACTTTTCAATTCTCAATTTCCTTCATTTTCTATCACTCCATTTCCCGTAATTCCAAAATGGCTTCCCCTCAGGGTTACCCTCTTCTGTGTCTGGAGAACCCTCTCCTTGATATCCAGGCCCGTGCCGATTCTGCTCTCCTCCAGAAGTATGGCCTGAAGGACAACGATGCTATTCTCGCAGAGGACAAGCACATGGGTCTCTACGATGAGCTAATGAAGCTGGATGCTAAGCTCATTCCCGGTGGTGCTGCCCAGAACACTGCCCGTGGAGCTCAGTACCTTCTCCCCGACAACTCCGTCCTCTACATTGGTTGCGTTGGCAAGGACAACTATGGTGACATCCTCAAGAAGACCTGTGAGGAGGCCGGTGTCCACACCGAGTACCGTGTGGACGAGACCCAGCCCACTGGAAAGTGTGGTGCTGTCATCACTGGCCACAACCGCAGCCTGTGCACTCACCTCGCTGCTGCCAATGAGTACAAGCTGGAGCACTTGAAACAGCCTCACATCTGGAGCCTCGTCGAGAAGGCTCAGTTCTACTTCGTTGGTGGTTTCCACCTGACTGTCTGTGTCCCCGCCATCCTGGCCCTCGCTGAGGAAGCTGCTGCCAAGAACAAGGTATGTATAGTTCTTTGCCCTTGTAACAGTTCAACGTCACTCACATCCGGTGTTAGCCTTTCATGCTCTCTCTCTCCGCTCCTTTCATTCCTCAGTTCTTCAAGGAGCAGCTGGACACTGTCCTTCCTTACACTGACTACACCGTCTGCAACGAGACTGAGGCTCGTGCCTACTCCGAGAGCCACGAGTGGGGCACCGACGATGTCGTCGAGATCGCCAAGAAGCTCGCTCTTCTGCCCAAGAAGAACACCCAGCGCGGTCGTATCTCCATTGTCACCCAGGGCACTGACGCCACCGTTATCGCCGTCGCCTCTGCCAGCGGCGTCGAGATCAAGACCTTCCCTGTCCACGAACTCTCCAAGGACGCCATCAACGACACCAACGGTGCTGGGTGAGTTATGTCGCTCAATTGAATAGATCGTGTAATAAACTAACAAAAGTGCCAATAGTGATGCCTTCGCCGGTGGTTTCGTCGCCGGGCTTGTCGCCGGAAAGTCCCTGGAGGACTCTGTCGATATGGGCCAGTGGCTCGCTGCTAAGAGCATCCAGGAGCTTGGACCTTCGTAAGTTATCTTGGTAACTCCCTCTTAGTCGTTTCAAAACTAACACTGTGCGACCTTCTAGCTACCCCTACCCCAAGCAGACCTACTCTCGGTCATAGATTGGCAAAAGCCAAACCAAAAATTAGAAATGAAGACTTTTCAACACAAGATTTTCTGAAATTGAAAATCTCGGTGCATTTCAATATCAACTGATTGAACATGCACCATCAAACTTTGGATGATTCAACCCTCTATACCCATATATTTTTTTGTTTATAACATTTATTACGATCACGACTTAACGTCGAGACAATTGGAATGGAAGACATTTAGCTCCTTGACACACTCTATATATCCCCTCATTATTTTTTCACGACACCAACCTGAGCTTTTGAACCACGTATAATTTGAAATCCTGAGGCTCGTTTATCGCCACCTCGCAGTACCTAGATGTAATTATACCCAACATTTGAACTAAAATGGCGTTTTTGCTCGACCCTAAGATTATTTATGTATACCTAGGTAGCACTTGGGCAGGATCAACTTTGGAAGTTTGACATGCCACATCATGATAAAGTAATCGATATTCATTGACCATAAGCTGAGATGCAAAGACTGCATCAATGACATAGATATACAAGGGATCCTATTCCCATGCCTGAGCCCTCACCAAAAACATTCTCTCGGACTACCATTCATAATGCCATTCCTCCAAGCCAAAGACATTGGAACAAGAAAACGATGTCAAGGAGTGTTCATTGCATGTGAAAACAAAAAGCGATTTTGGCCATGATTGGACTTCATATCGCCTGGAACAGAGGGAACAAAAGTGATAAAACTGAGCGATACCAACACATATCCACAATGATTCTAGTATAATCCTTTGTCATTCTCATTCTGTGTCGAGTGTTGAACATGCAGTGCTTTCCGGAGGATTGCCACAGTGAGAAAGGGAACGAAGAATTGATTGGGATTAATCCGTATCTCATTGATAGAGCGTAAAACCAGATATTCCTGTGATAGGAGTAAAGGCCAATGTAGACAAGTTGACCAATGTACTCGAACTTAAGGCCCAGGGGTGGAACAGAACCTAAATCCACTAAAAGGAAATCAAACGAGCATGGGCAACGATTATTTTGGCCATGATTGTTATGCTGGGTAGTCTTGTATATGAGAAATAGAAATAGAACACGTCGATATTATATTACCTAGGGGAATCCGGTTGCGCAGGATTGGTAATTTGATATCGTTTTCTCAACTAGCTAGATGAGAGCCTGGTGTATGCGCCAGTCGCTATGCATGTGACATAGTCATAGTGCCGCCAAATAAGTGTCGTAGCATAAGCGAAACAGGCCACAATCAGCCTCCCTGTCCGCATGGAGGCGTCTGGCCAACTGCACCAAGTTGGGTTCCCGACCTGCGGTGGCTACCAAGAGCAGGGTTGTATTGACCAGCGCCAGATGCGACACTGCTGGCGATGAAGGCTTCATTAGCCCATGTCGGAGCCGGTATACTCGACATACCCTGGGTGGGAAATTCGTAAGAGCCAAATGTCATTCGGCCGAGGGATTCGCGATCCCAGGCGTTTGGGAGTCCGGGGGGAGGCTGGGGCGCAGACATGTTCGCCGCCGTCATCCACGATGGAACGGACGGTGATGCGCCATGCGAACTTGAGAATTGTGCTTGGTCCATCATGCCGTGCCGTGATAACTCTTTTGCGATTTGGTCTTGTGAAGGAGACCGCTCGGAGGCATTGGGATTATTTGGGCTCCTTTGGTGCATTGGAGACTGTGGGCCTAGACCTGGTGGGGTTCGAGGAGTCGCAACATCTCTTAATGGACCCGAAGAAGAGGTATTCCAGATGCTTGGAATACTGGGAAGGGTGGGAAGTGGCGTGTACGACTGAGACAAAGGTGCGTGAAGAGACTCTGCCGCATTATGGACAGGCGGCCCGAGGCCAGGCGGTGCCATGGGTGTCCCGAGTGACTGTATGTTTTGCTCGGCGAATGGAAAAGCATGAGGGCTTGACCTCATTTGTCCCGATGGCGTGGGCATATCCCCAGTGTCATTCAAGAACGCAAACTGATCTGGGAGGCCAGGTGGGTTTTCATATGTGTCAGATTCGACCAGACGTTCAACACCTTCCACAATGCGGTGCATATTGGCAGACATGGAGGCCGAAGCAGACTGTGAGCCTCCAAACGTGCTGCGACCCTCAGCGACCGAATTCGAGTCTTGTGTTGGCGGTGGAATGTCCTCGCGCTCAATATTAGCGTTAGGAAGGGCATTCGGGCGGCTATGAGGGCTGGAGAAGATTTGAGAAGGCAATCCATCTTCCTGATAGATGAAAGTCTTCTTGTCGTCATCGTCGACAAGAGCAATGGGAATTCTATTTCCAACCACCAAGTCAAGGCCGTCAATGACGAATTCACGAATGCGGTACAGCATTTCCATATTGGGATGGCTTCTTTCGACGTTGGGGTCAGTCACTCGGGGTTTCACTTGGTCTTCTACATAGTAGCGACGACTGGTGAGATTTTGGTCCAAAGGTGCGAATCCTAGACTTTCTTCGTCTTCTTCAAGAAGGTAGTCAATCTCAGGGAGATGCACAATATCGAATGTAGACGCCAGGAGAGTTAAGGTTCCAGCATAAATTTTCCAAAATTCCTTTATTTGGATAGACAAAGCTGAATCCTTCTCCTCCTTCTGCGCAATAAGGAAGTCGCTGGTAGTCAAGATCCAGGAGCTGTAGTGTCTCAAGGCAGGAAGTATCCGTCGTGCAACTGCGGTCACCTTGTCTGGGCCATTGTCTGTAGGTTTACTGCTTGAGTCTTCCACAGCGAACCGCTCCAACTCAACCAGCAGGATTTGAAGCAGCGTAAAGAAAGTTTTCACGTTGATCCGCTGGAAGAAGATGCGTGCATTAGCTGATGCTTCGGTGGATCGCGCTCGAGCGAAATCCTCTGCAGCGATATTTACAAGGCAGAATTTTTGGAGGGTACCCTCCAAGGACCTTTGCTCTCTAACGTCCACAGCAAGCTGACTCATGACTTCGCTTTCTAGTTCGTCGTGCTCGGAAAAGTCGTTCCCTTTGTAGCATTGTGCATGAAGATAGACAAACCACGGAGCCAGAGCCCGACCTGGGATACCAGCATCTTCGGGGCGAATCAGTTCTCTCTTGGCCCATGCATTCATAACCTTTCTAAATTCAATTTCCAGGTTGCCCTTTGCCGATGGGTGGGGGTCTTGAGCGGACAGGGCTCTGTAGAGATGGTAGGTAGCTCGGAAGTGGTTTCCGTCTGCGAGCGCGATAACTGCCAATTGATTGTGTGATGCACCGGATGTTGGGTAAACCACCGAGGCTAAGTCATAGTAACCAATGGCCGGACCCCAATTACGATCCTTGCCCACCAGCTCCGTTTCCCGATAACGAGAAAGATCACCCAGGCGAATAAGTGTTGCATGACAGGATTGAAGAATGCGCTTGCGTAGGTCAGGTGCGACTTGGGAGGAAGGTTGAGCAGATAGATCTGAAAGATGAAAGTAATGTTAGCATATCCAATCGCAAGCATATCGATAGGGCATTGCGCACTCTCGAAATTGAATTTGCGCGCAACTTTTTCCAATTCTAATATGCCAGCAAAATGGGACGAAAGATGCTGAATGTATCCGCGGTAGAATCGCTGGCTCGATTTGATAAAGTCGAGATAGTGCTTTTCGAGTTTCCGTTTCTCGACAGGTTTCTTTTTTACATTATTCTCTTCCTTATGCTATCCAATTGCCCAGGAGTCAGTTATAGGACAAAGGTGTCTATTTGGTCGACTTGGTAGATCGACACTCACGCGAGAAAGCTTCTTGCGAAACCGAGTGTTCAGTTTCAGGTGCGCTTCCCACAAGCGGCCCTCCACATCATGTTCGCGAGCAGCATCGAAATCAAGAAGGATGGCGTTCTGGCATGCGGTGCGGAGCCTGTTATTATAGCAAAGAAGTATACGGTCAGTTGAGGCCGAGGAGCGCGCGGGGAGACGGGTGAAACTGACTCGGACAGATAATGTGAGAATTCCACAAAAGTTGGCTCTTTCTCAGCGAGACATCGCAGTAATTCTCGTTCAGCGCCTAGCGCAGTCCTAGAGGCGAGTAGCATGAGCAGTGTTTTCCATCATCTTGGTTTCTGTCTTGCAATATGATCTGTTTTGAAGGCAAGGGCGTTCAGGAGCACTCACTGCCACACATCCTGGAACGCGGACGCCATACTCGGGGAGGGGAAGCCCGTTAACCCCGCTGGGACGACGCCCGTCAGATGGCTCCTATGAATACGTCGGACGTAGGGAATAGTAAACGAGCCATCAGTCCTGATGGAGGGCTGGCATAGGAGAGTCGCAAGATTTGATATCAAGAAAAAGCGTGGAGTAAAAGGCAGGAAACTCCCCCTTTGGCGGAGAGTTGTGATTGGACTACGGGCACGATAACACTGTAATACCACAGCGTTTCCAAGGTTCCCGCCCGGCGATGTTCACTGCGTACTTTGTACCAGAAGTGACTCCCAGATGTACCTACCGAGCACCTGTCTACAGTGGCCTGCTGGATATAATTTTCTATGTCACAGATACCTACCCTAGGTACCCTCAGCGCTATTATCTTAAAAATTGAGGGGATCTGTAATGCTTTACACTATAATATCCATAATGGAGATTGAACATCTAATCGATAAACAACCTCATATCCAGTGCAACCGCTTGCTATATATATTGGCTTACATTGTGCACATGTGTGATTCAAGTTTGGCTTAACCGGGGAGGATAGGGCGTGCATAGAAGGTAAACGCTGGGCTTCAGGACCTGAGATGGATCCATTAGATGTGCCCAGGTGGTAAATTACGTACCCAATTTTACCGCTCGCGGAACATGCGGCAGATTGCATTGCAGTAAGCCAGGTCGGGAGGCGGTCAGCACGGGACAGGTGGGCTGCATAAGGGTTGTGAATCATCCGATTACCGGGCATCAACAGGCCAACCTTAAATATGTTACTCGTAGAGAACAGGCGTTTGAAAGAAGGTATTCAAATGAAGTCGCCTTTCAATTATTTAATCATTTTCCCACTTGGATACTGAGGGATAAACCGAGAATCCCAGGCAGTGATTGGAAGAGAGAAAAAATTTGTGAATAGAGGGTATCCTATTTTGATTGCATTGCAAGATTCCCGCAGGCAAAATTTAGCAACTGATGAGATCACACCAGAAAAACATTGCCGGGTGATATGCAAAGTTGATTCAAAAAGCCCCTGTGGCATAAAAAATATAAAACAAACCAAGACATATCTCCCAAACGGCCCTTCCAAACACTGCCAACCCACATATACAAACTCCATCAGATATCATTTCCATCAAGAACAATAAAGTAGACAAAGAAATGTTTGGGCAGAAAAGAGACAAACAACTTGATAACTTCAGAAACACCGTCATTAAAGTGGCCAAACCACCATATCATAGCAGTTTCATCAATATCAGAAACGACGCCAAGGTTCCAAGGTTTTATGTACAAAATATCAAAACGGAACATCCAACCTTTCCCTCAAAGAGGAAGAAGAAAAGAAAAAGAACAACGAGAAGAGAAAATTGGATAACGGGGTATACGTGTTAGTTTTCCAAAAGATCAGCATAGGCATCTAGGCTTGATCCAACAAGATCCACGATGGCCCAGCTGGTATTGCCCTTGAACGTACGAGCCCATACGCGGACAATCGCCACGCTCAACTGGCGGACCTTGTATGGATTAGCCATAAATTCAAGGTCCGGAGCCCCTGGGGGATCAACAGCCATTTCTGTTTCATCCATCATGCTCTTGATCCACAGAAGAAGCTTGCGTTCGTGCTCCGATAGCCGTTGTTCCGGTTGAGTAGCAGGGATGGCAAGTAACCACCGACTCAGAAGGAAAGCGCACTCAAGACTGCAAAGTGAGTGCTGAATGCTCCAGAAAAAGGAATGCGTGCGGGCCACAAAATCGATACCAAGTCGAACTGGAATAGATAGAGCGTGTGCAGAGTGTAGTAATGCCATAATCAGTCGTGGACTGCGGGCAATTGGCGGCGATTCACTTAGAGCCCCAGCAATCTGCATTGGATCTTGCGTGATAAGATGTCGACAAGGACCCAAATCGACATGTAAACGGATGTATGCAAGTCCGAGAAGCGCAGTCGATGTGAAAGCGATAGGGCCAGCTGGGTTTTGAGGGTCAATGCTGGATTCAGGAGTGCGTTTCCATAAGGCTTTCCAGGCGCTCAACGAGTTGTCGAGCACATTGAGATCTTCTTGCCTCAGACTGGTGCCTGACATATGAGGGGCAGACAGACATAGCTGGCGGGCAAAGAATATCTGCTGAATGATCGCATGGATGAGAATATAATTACCCAACGGAGAGATTGGGGCTGATGGAAGCGAGGTTGATGATTTCGAGAATAATCGAGCAAAGGCATCCTGGAAAGGAATATCGGAACCTTGTCCTTGCCGTACACGAGACACCCGACGCCATTGGACTGCGTTGCTCGCTTTCCATAGGTCATGGGAACAAGGCATATTAAGCTTCAGCTCCCCGTTTAGAATCAACGGTGGAATGTTGTACATAATTGAGTGTAAATTGAAGAAACAATATACGATGAGCTTCGTTCGCCTGTTGCCTTCTCTCCTCACCCATTCTTCCCAAGTGATGGGATCTGGAGTAGGTGGTGGCTCTGTTAAGCCATGTTCACGAACGAGCCGTGCCAATGTGCTCTGGAGAGAAAGAATCTCTCGTAGCAATTCTGGGTGTCTCTCCCAGGAGGCAAACACTGTAAGAAGCAAAAAGGTTCGTATCACCTCCATGTGTGCATCGGAATCATCTGGGGTGTATATCGATGGGTTAACAGGAGGGTTTGGTTGATGATGGGATTGGAATGGACTGCTCGCAGTATTTGAGATCATTGAAGATCCTCGCGAGTTATAATGACCAGAAGGCGGTGATATATAATTCCATGTGGGATGCGGTACTTGTCGGCTGTCCCGTCGACGAAGACGCTCAAGCAAGATAGCTTTTGCTGCATGGAACAAGTCGATTCCTCGACCATTTTCAAATCTATAATGCGAGCCAGCCGCAGCCGTTGCCAAGGTGAGTTCTGGGGAGCACTTGGCGATAGATAAAGTGGGCACGTGTACAAATGGTAGGTGCTCATTCAGTCCGTTAATATATCCAGCAAAAAACCGGGATAGAGCATGGCGAGACGGTGCCACGAAGCCTTTAGGAAGAACGAATGAAAACTCTTCCAGCTTTGAGACAAACACTTGACGATCATAATTGGAAATATCCCAAGCTGGCCGAGATCCTTCATCTTGTAAACCAATACGATCTTCCATCTCGTGAGACTCGGGTTGTAATGACGGCAATCGTGATCCAAAGTTGGAGAAGGATGGAGGGTCATCCACCTGCAGTCGTGGGTCACTCATGAGATCTCCGCCTAGTCTTGCGGAGGATGCTGTTTCACGAACTTGTTGTTTTGAATCCATAGATAAACTCGGTGGTAGCATAGGTTCCTCCACAGACGAAAACACCCCTGAATCCCAATCGGACGAAAGGCCAACGCTCTCTAAAAATACTGTAAAATCTTGAACAGGGTCGCCCAAATCAGTAAGATCGAGTATTGAGGGCTCTAGCCCATAGTTATCAGTTATGCCCCTCTCTGAGCCTTGGACAAGAGACTGGGCTGGTGTTCCGACCGAATGAGAGGGCTTTCTCATGGACTCCAGGCTCTCTTGCTGGCCTTCCAAGGCGACATGGCTCGCGGCGTGTGACAATAAATTGAGATCGTACCCCCAGGATGGATTGAAGTGTGGCGTTTCTACAATTGAAGGTGCTTGGACCTGCACCTCGGGCGGTGCAGGAGGAGGGACTTGGGTATGGACGGGGATAGCGTCGGCCAGCTCTAGCATGCGCGACTCGTGATGGGCGGGTTGAATTATGGTCGACTGAATTGGAATTTCGTGATGACTGTTCTCCGTTCCATTATGCGTACGGTGGTCTCGACCGGCCGCCGTCTCAGTGGGATGTACTAAGCGCTCATGTCGCACCAAAAGGTCACTGGGGTTGCATAAGAATCAGTGATTGGTCGATTGAGGGAGGGAGGGGAGGGATATCAGGGCTAGGGTATAGTATTACCTGCGAGCGAAAGATTTCGAGCAGATGTCACATGAGAACGGCTTCTCCTTGGTATCTGATTTGGCCCAGATTAGCTTCGAATGTCATTAAGAGGAGAAGAGGAAAGGGTTTTGGGGTTACTCACGAGTGCGGAGATGGCGTTGGAGATGCTCCAAGCGGGCAAAGGATCGGCTGCAATATTCGCATGAAAGGGACTTTCGGTGAGCGGCTCCCTTCTTCTTAATTTTGGCAGATTTGTCGTCTTCCATAGTTGGGGAACTGGGGGCTTGGGGATTTCCGATTTGGGTCACAGAGAGGGGAAAGAATTTGAGGCACCTCTGGATCTGAGCGGGGAAAAATAGAACTGTGGGGTTTGGACGCGGGTGAGGGGAGCGGGGGTCACGTGGTGCGTGCGGCGCCAGGTTATCGGAGATGGGATGGGTCAAAAAGCTATAGATACCAAGCTTTACACGCTTCGAAAGGAGGGGAGAATGCAGATATGCATGCGCATGGACTTGGAAATCAGGATGGGGAATTGGCCGACGATAGGCTTCCGATATGCACGGCCAGTCCCCACCTAGTGCGGAGAGAGAGAAAGAGAGAGAAAGAGTCTATGCTGGGAGAGGCCGGAAATGGTATGCAAGAAATAGAATTAGGGTTCGGTACAGGTACGTCTACATCATGATAGAGGTAGGTATTTGTTTTGCATGTCTGTAGATTGGATCATACGACTACCTCAACACAGCCATAGCCATGTAGGCAGCTGAGCAACAAATATCCCGATTTTCTACAATACTCTTTGACCATTTATCTATCCAACAGTCCGCAGTTTCCCATGTTGGGACTATCATTGAGACTTCCACGGCAAAATAGTTCTCTATCCGAGGTCGACACTAGACCACTGGAGAATCACCAGTATCTACATATGGTGGAGCAAGCGTTTGTTCTTTTTTTTTTTTTTTTTTTTTTTTCTAACAAAACTCTCTAAGGATTCTTCATTTGCTAATTTGGATTGTATAAAGAATCAATGTGAACAACTCCTCTGGGCGTCACTTCGCACTGACATCTATATTCGAAATTGTGTCTATCTGTGTATTATGGAATATCATATCAATCATGATAGAGGCTATAATAAGTTTCACTAACGTCTTTGTTGTCTATATTTAGCATGTGTGGTGGTAGACGAAAATATTAGGTACCTCCCATCATCCAGATGTCCTCTCACAGCACAGGTCTCACCACGGCCCGGTGGCTGTTTCAACGGTGGGGCTTTGACTGTCTCATCCTCGCTAGTGGACGGGAAGACCAATCGATGTAGATATAGACGATTGGACCTGCTTGAATCTTGAAACACGAGCGCTCGATCGCCGAAGGCCAAACTGCTTGGGGCTATGGACCACTGACTTCATCACAATAGACAAGGTGCGACGTAGAGTGGCTACTTAGAATAATCGATATGATATAGCAACCACATGTGCACTCTTGGGCACCAGCAAAGCACGATTCAAGGGATACTATCAGGCATGACGGGCGGCAGTACCAGACTTGGCTTTGAAACGCGTGGGGATGGAGACCCCTTGATGCACTAGGGCGGTCCCATGTAGGTTTCTTTTTTCCCCCGAACTTTTTGTGTTTTCGATCTCTTTTCTTTTCTTCTGAACTATAAGATCTTTTCCCCAGATCATCTCTTCTATTTGCTTGTCAAGTGGGGAGTTAATCGCGATAACGCCCCGTCAGGACCACACTAAGAGGCCCACCGATCTCGCCCCAAAAAAACCAGGCTCAGACATCGCGGTCAATCGCCATTCGCGTTCCCCCATTCCAATCCTGCCCACCAGGGATCCTTTGTGCCCTTTGTCCCATTGTGCAACACTGGTCAGTAATACCCCGTCATACCAGCCATCTGGACCCAATAGGATTGAGGTGTTGTTGGCCACGGGGCGCACATCATCACCCCTCTTGGCCCCCATGCCCCAACATCATCATCTTACGTCCTGGTCAGCGAGGCTCAATAAATGCCAAAGCTGACTTCAAACCAGATCTTCAGGATCATGCGTTAACCATCCACTCATACTCCCTGACCACGTATCGAATCCGGCCAAACCGGCCCTTGTCCGCAGAGGCAAGGGCGCTGCGATCGTGATAAGCCGCCACTCCACTCAGAGAGACAACGAATACCCCGGCGATATAATTGAGCATAGCTACCATGCTAGCCAAGACGCAATACTCAGGAGGTCCGTTAGGGGTGCCGACGCCTGTGACGGCCTATCACACCTCTGCGCGGCCTGGAACCGCCACTAAAGTGGATGGATTTGGGTTCGCAAGTCCAACCAAGTCGGATTTCTCTGAGGGTCAAGATGAGCTTACGACTATTCGGTAAGCGAGTGAAAGACAATGCTCAACAGGCAGGAAACACTTACTTACCTCGGATAGAGCGTGGGATGAGAAGAAAGTCGTAGCATGGCTTCATAGCATCAAGTGTGGACAATATGAATCTATCTTCAGAGGTAAATGTTTTTATGTTTTTGTGGCGCTCATAAGACAGAAGGTAGCTAACATGAAAGGTAGCCAATCACTTCACAGGCGATAACCTCGTGGACTGCGACCAAAAGATATTGCAGGAGATGGGCATTAAGAAAGTGGGCGACCGAGTACGGATCTTTGTCGCAATCAAGCAACTTCGGAACAAAGCCATCGTGAACCCTAGACAGAAAAATATTGTATGGGACTGTATGAGATGTCTATGCGACACATATGCTAACTCTCATTTTTACAGAATAAATTAGCGGCATTGGAGGCGGCAGCCTTGTCCACCGAACCCTCACGCTTCTCAGGTTTCCCAACCTTCGGCAATCGGCGAATGTCCCAACTGGCGGAGGAATTTGGCAAATCGTCACCAGGTGTTTCTCCTTCGGAGTCCTGGCGTAAAGACTATCTTAATCAACCTTCTTCAGGAAGCTCAGGAAATGGACGCAGTTCGAGCATGGCGAATGATGGATCAAGTCGAGGCAGCTCACACCCCCGCAATCCTAGTCTTGATGGCCTGACAATGGGTCCTCTTCCGCCAAACTCGCCCGTCATTCGGGTCATTTATACCGGCGGGCAGACGAAGGTCTTGGATATTCGACACTGCAAAACACCAGATGAAGTGATGGTCGGTGTTCTGAAGAAGTTGCAACTCCCAGAACACCAATACAGGAACTATTGCTTTTATGTCTTGGATGGTTTAGATCCGGACTTGGCAAACTGCAGGAGACTGGCTGAAAGTGAGCTTATGGAAATATGCGAAGGGGTCTCAAAATCTGAACGAGGTCGTTTGATTTTGCGCAAGATTCATGCCGGAGAACCAGCTGACGATGAACTTCGGCGAGCATCGCAACTGGCTGTGGATGAAAGCTCAGTTACACACCAGATTGCACTGAATAAATCAAGCCGCCGTCAACAAAACAAAATCCAACAACTTACAGGGGAATCATGGCAAGTCATTAATACCAAACAGCCCGTATCCCCAATGGGTCCTCGACATAGGCATACACCTTCTGCTGAGCAAGAACAAATGTCACCAAACGATCAGCGTAACCCAGTTGCCAAATTACGCTCATTCTTTGGTCAGAGACCCCCAAGTGAGATGATTATTCACGAGCTCCCATCATTTTTCCCAAGCCACGACAAGCAAGATATCGAGAAGACAATGCGCAGATCTCAACGCCTTAGTCGCGCAGCAAGTCGTCTTAGTGTTGTCAGCAACTATAGTGTTGCCTCAAGTCTCAAAGATGCACCTCCACTGCCACCTTTACCCTCTATACCTCCTATACCGCCGATGCCCAACATTGCCGACGCCTGGCTTCAACATCAAGGTGGAGCCTCTCAAAGCGGACCATCTCAAAGTGGCGCATCACAGGGTGGAGCACCGACACCTCGTGCACGGCCAGTCTCTGTGTCGAAGTTTAACCTGCCCCAGGCCTCGTACAGAGACTCTATTGCATCGACCACCCTTCAGCCTCTCCAAGAGGAGTCTCCAACTACAACAGAGCCCAATCGCAAGTCGTATGTATCACTTGACAGCGGTTCTGATGAAGCAATTCCTTCACCTCAGAGCACGACTGGGGAAAGTGTTAGTGTTGCCACGCTTGATGGCCATGACGATGAAGATGACGATGGCGATGATGAAGGCTTTAATGATCGAATGAGTGTTATGGTCGCTGAAGATGATGACGAAGAGGATCCGGGTCTTACCGATTTCTTGGCTGGTAATAACTTTGCGCCGGCCAATTGGATGAAGGGCTCACTGATTGGCGAGGGTTCGTTTGGAAGTGTGTTCCTTGCTCTGCATGCTATTACTGGTGAACTCATGGCCGTGAAGCAAGTGGAAATTCCTTCTGCTACAAAGGGTACGGAATTCGATCAACGTAAAAATACAATGGTCACTGCCCTAAAGCACGAGATCGAGCTTTTGCAAGGCATGCATCACCCAAATATTGTGCAGTATCTTGGTACAGCTGCTGATGATCAACATCTGAACATTTTCCTGGAGTATGTTCCCGGTGGTTCCATTGCTACAATGCTGAAACAGTACAACACATTCCAAGAACCTCTGGTTAAGAATTTCGTTCGACAAATCTTGGCTGGTCTTTCCTACCTGCATAGCAAGGATATTATCCATCGTGATATCAAGGGAGCCAACATTCTCGTGGATAACAAGGGCGGTGTCAAGATTTCTGATTTCGGTATCTCTAAGCGTGTTGAAGCTTCTCATGTCCTCGGTTCTCGCGCTAGCAGCGGCGGAGGAGGTCATATCAACCGGCCATCTCTCCAAGGTAGTGTCTACTGGATGGCGCCCGAAGTCGTGCGACAAACGGCCCACACCAAGAAGGCTGATATCTGGAGTTTGGGATGTCTGGTTGTCGAAATGTTTATTGGTGCTCACCCATTCCCCGATTGCAGTCAACTCCAGGCCATCTTCGCCATTGGTAGTAACAAGGCTCGGCCTCCAGCTCCAGAACATGTGAGCCAGGATGCTAAGGAGTTCTTGGATATGACTTTCCATCTGGATTATGAACAGCGTCCCAGCGCCGACGAGCTTCTGAAGTGCAAGTTCTTGGCCATGCCTAAACTTGGCTGATGACCTCTTGTCATCTCTGTACTACGATATTCATGCATGATGGGTTTTGCTTCGATGTGGTTATTATTGTCTGGGGTTTCGGGTAGTCATGGAAATGACAGTATTTTGTGTATTCCTATTTATGTACTGGATTCCTCCTCGCGATTTTTCTTTGCCCTTGCGGATCACTGCTCACCCTCTCGTCGCTTTTGCTCACTGAGTAGAACTGAGCACGGCCGTGAGTACAGGTCAGTCAGAGGGGGTCAAACCTTAGTCCGGTAGGTAGTAACCATACTATTCAACCTACTAAAATTATAGCTATATTCTATATTTTCTTCTATAATCTAAATAAAATATATATGTATATACATTGAAGAATACCAATTATATTCTTAGAGTTAGTTAGAAGATTAGTTCAAAGGTTAGCTCAATGTTAGGTCACTTAGAAGATTAGAAAGGATTAGAATTAATAGAAATAATCCTATTAGGATCTTTAAAATAAATGAATTTCAAGAGTGCTCTTGAAAAATATTGAATTTTATGTCTTAAATCTGCCTAGGTAAGTTACATATACCCCATAGTATTACCTAGGTAAAGGCTACAAACTTCTAGGAAAGTCCCATAAACAAATTTCATTATGACAAAACTTATAAGAGTTTATATCTATTCTATTAACAAACTACACTATGTAAAAATGATAAACTTTTGACTCTCTTTGATTACAATACATTACCCTCCACATCCTCCTACCTACTGAACTTCAAGTTTGACCCACTGGACTGATGTCTAGGTACTTCAACAACCCTTGACTGATCTGTATTCACGACTTCAAGTTCAGAACTGACGTGCGTTCTGTATCATTAAAGCGGCGGTCACTGAATGAGGTAGCCCTACCCCTTAGGACAGATAGGTACACCTAGGTAGTCCTGGCTTTGATCAAATAGTGTTGCAAAAGGGATTATTTGATACATATGTACGTCTTGTACAACCCTGGAAATGACCATTCTCTGAATAATGCGCTTGATGATATAAATTTGAAAATGAAAATAATACACGAGTTTGGTGAATCACAATGACTACTATGCAGGTAGGTCACTTCTAAAGTTACAAGATTTATATAAAGACACGACGCTACGATGATGGCAGAGAACAATGAAAGTTTCACCGGATCATCGGATCCAACAACAGCTTATTGAACAATCTTTCCGTAGAAAGGAATGCCCATGGCGCTGAGAAGGAGTCGAGCATCCTTATCGGCCTTAGCTGTAGTGTGGAGGGTGATATGGCAACCGGGGATCATCTTGGGAGGGTACCTGGGATAAAAATGTTAGATCTTGAGGTATTTGAAGAAAATGGTCGGAAAGCTGAGCTCACATATCATAGTTGACCTCGATCTCAGGGAAAAGGGCCATTTGCTCCGGTTCCAGACCGAAGGTGATGTTTCCACTGCTGTCACCACTGCTTCCCTTCACACCAGGCCAATCCTTGAAGCGAGGAAGAACAACATCGATCAGCTTGCCTAGGAAGTGATACATGTTCTCACCCTGCAGCTCAGCCTTGACGGCCACAGTGTCACGGCCGGGGACAAGGCTCCAGTTAGCAACACTGGCCTTGGACTTGAAGGTCTCAACGCGAACATTAGAGATAGCTTGAACAGCAATACCAGCAACGTGTAACCATGCCGAGCTATCCTGTGCAGCCTCCTTCACGTAGCTGTGCAGAGTGATACGTTCGATCTTCGGGATATTGTTGAACTTGATAGGCTTTCGGAGCAAACGAAGCACATCTCCACCACGAGGTCCGCGGAGAGGACGGTTCTTGTGATATGGGGAGCTGTCATCCCATTCACGCAGACGAGGTGCCTTGGGAGGAGGCTTGAAGCCTGGTGGAGTGTGGACGTAGCAAAGGGTGAGGATGTCTGATGCGACAGTGGAGTTGTAGGTCTGCTCGGCACGGGGAAGAGCGAAGGGACCGGGAATGAAGAGACGAGATGAGGGATCTGAAGGGGCTGGAGGTTGGTGAGGGTGAAGGGGACCACGGTCGTATTTGGGAGAGCGGAATTGGTATCTGAAGATTGACTTCTAGTTAGATTTATCTTTTCCTTCAATGAAGTTGTTATCGCTGAATGAACACATACCGACCACGAGGAAGTTGGTTTTTGCGAGTATTACTTAGTGCGAGGGGATCGAACGACTTCGCTGCGCTCTCGGGCACCGGTGTGCTCAATGAAGACGCGGTCTCGAGGTCGTCAAGCTGGTCCGACAGGCGTCTGGCCGGGGCTTCGTCGGAGACATTGCGCCTGTTCAAAAAGGCTTGAGAACGAGCAGATGGAACAAATGTCCGGGGCAGTCCCCTTGCCAGGTATCTGGATGGCTCTCTGGCAGCCATGGTGTATTGTGTGGGGAAGTAACGATGTAATTGAACTCAACGCTCTCTGTATGGAACCCAGGGTCAATCGGGAAAATTATTTGCAACTCGCGGAACAACATCACGTGGTATATCTTAATGCCTGGCATGTAAGGTGTCAATGTTAGTGTCAGGTGTTTGCCCCGCGGAAGTGATCAACATGTCCAAGCTTCTTTTGATCATCCCGCGACCTCTCTTCTCGAATCATCTTGCATAATTACATACTTGAAACTTGAATGGTTTCCCTGAAATACCCCGTGGTCCAGATCAGAAGCCACTGTGGCAGATCATGTGTTCTTTTGGTACTCTATGGAAATCTTGCAGCCTCAACATCCCCCGGCACTAATTTAGCGGCTTGACTCGCCTTCTCCGCATGTCGCCCGTTCCAGATCTCGTCGATCAAGTTAATCTCTTTGTCCACCAAGGATCTTTGAGGCTTCTTCATACTTAAGCCCATATATACCCTTCATAATGAGTGGCATTCATAGATTTCTCACTCGACGCGAGCGGCGGCGCCAAGGCAAAGATGAGGTATCGTTCGAATTCTCCAAAAGTCGATCGCAAACTACCAGTCTCGACCGTGGACAAACGAAGTTCATTTGCTAACATCTTCTGTGTTATTAGAACTCGCATTCTCTCTCGCTGCCCATCTTTCGTGCATTTTTCGACTCACAACCAACGAATGATGATGATCAAGAGAATCAAAAAAAAGTATCGACCCTTCGCCCCCGCCTCTCTCTTTTCAATATCTGACAACCCCCTTTCGGTGTAGGTCAAGACCATCGAACAAAGAATTAGAGCGCAGGGAATCGCGAATCTAGACGAGCGTCATTTCAATTATGCCATTCGTTTTGCCAAGGGTGACATTGAGGAAGCGATGAGTCTCTTGCTATTGCTGGAAGACTCGATCGAGGGGATAATTAGATCCTATATCCCGAGCACAAAACTCCTGGGTGCGGAAAATCGAAACATGGTCACCTGCTATTTGGATGCTCTTCTTTTTGCCATGTTCGCTCGCTTGGATTGTTTCGAGGCCATCCTCTACAAGTCATTCTCTGATGAGCCTCGCCGAAAACTCGTCATTTTGTTAAGGCTTTGGGTAAATATGCTAAGGTCTGGGAGATTGATCAAAACCGATATGGTAAGTCATTCTATAATGTCATGATCTCTTCCTTCAAGACTTTTGAACTAACTGTTCTTCCTATTAAGACGAAGCACATTCAAGATGCACTGGCCGAATGTGGCTGGGAAGACGCCGCCAAGCTTCAGCAACAGGATGCCTCTGAAGCATTCACTTTTATCACAGAAAAGTTGGAGCTGCCCTTGCTCACACTGAAGATGGATATCTACCATTTTGGAAAGGAGGATGCTAGTGATGACCACAAGTTCATCAACGAGCGTCTGTTGGAAGTTGCCATCCCACCTGCGCCTACTGACGGCGAAGCCATCACACTGGAAGATTGCCTGGAGGCCTACTTTAACAATAGGATTGAAGTCAAACGATACCTAGAGAGAAGAAATACCGTGGGGTCGACTCGCTCGATAGATTCTATGTCCATTTCAAAGGGTCTGACATCGCACGTGGAGGAAGTTGACGATACGCCAACCATGTCACCGGTTCAATCTATCCAATCAAATTCACCTAGGGTCGAAAAGCCAAGTCCTTGGTCTTCTTTCTCGGAGTTTAGCGAGTCTCTTTCAGCGCGAAGAATTGGTCGACGAGATAGTCTAGTTCGGGAGAGGTTTGTGCCAGATTCCTCAGAGCGTTCATCCAATGGTGGGGATTCCCCCGCCTCGGAAAACGCCCCCCAACGGAAGGGAGTCTACAGAAAAGAAGTCATGATGCCTGCGTGGCAATTTTTCAGTTTGATACGTATGATCCCCAGAATGCGTTAATTCCACTGTTATCTTGAGCTAATCACGTTGATATGTATAGCTTGGTATACGGATAACACGCCAACCAGCGACGCTCAAGTTGCAGCGCATTTCTCTTCCAAAAGGCCTATACTTGGAATGTGCTTAAAGCGGTATTCCTTCCTTCCAAATGGAAAGGCCATTCGGCTTGACACTCACATCGATATTCCAATCGAAATTGGGCTACCCCATTTCATACAAGATGACAACATGGACGCCAATGCACCGATTTACGGGAATTTCAAGCTATCCCTGCAAGCTATGGTTTGCCACAGAGGAAATTCAGTTGATTCGGGACATTATATTGCTATTGTCAGGGGCACAAGTCCTAGTCAGCCCCCAAACTCTAGCGATGGGCCGTCTCGGAACTCAACGGAGACACCAAGGCATTGGATGCGATTCGATGACTTGGCGGCGGAAAGAGTAACATTGATTGATATCGACCATGCTTTGAAAACCGAGTCACCTTATCTCCTCTTTTACCAGATTCTCCCTATTGATCAAGATGCAGCCATGGATAATTGCCTCAATAAACCACCCTCTTCACAAGCGTCTGACAGCACGCTAGATGCTGAGATGGCTGATTTCTCTCGGAAGCTCACAAGGCTGACTGTCGAGAAGAACGATGCCAGCAGTGGTGAAAATGGATCCTCTGCTCGACCTAGCGTTGAGATCACTGGACCAGACGGTAGTGCCCAGTTCCCGAAAGCCGATGGACGTCCAGCTAGTGTGGTCTTTGCGGAATCTAATGATAATGTACCCAAACCCCCTCGGTCGGTACCGACATCATCTCCACGACTGACACCAATGGAAGAAGATGGAGCTAAAGGATTCCCCTTTAGTCGCCGTGGATCTCGCACTACAAAGAGTACTTCGGCGAGCCGTGCAGGCAGCCAGTCTGGCGAGAATCGCATTGGTGCTACCTTTCAACGGTTTGCTGATCGACTCAGCAAGGATAGATTCACCATCGATAGCGAAGATGAAGTAGCTGATGGACCTGCTGTGGAGATTGATGATGGCGCCAATGAAGATGCAAAGCTAAGCCCATCACGCGAGAGCAAAGAGAAACCTGGAAGGGGGCGATCCAAAGATGGCCGTCTTAAAGGGAAGAACAAAGAGAAATCCAAGGAAAAGACTCGAAAGCCGGAGCGGGAATGTGCAGTGATGTAACAGGGGACAGATATGTTTTGGTTGATGAATTCATGATACCCCCAAGCTCATACGTTCTGGTGATTTGTTTTTGGTTGATATTTTTTGTTTTCCTATGGTTGATGATGATACCCAATACATTAAGCACCGAGATATCCATATTAGAGAAGTCAAGTCCATAAATATACCCCCCCCACTTGTATCATTCAAAATGTTCCCAGCCTCATTTGTTGGCCTAAGGCAGCAAGGCATCACCGGTTCCTCCGCATCTCATCAGCTCGTCTTCCGTTACCCACCTCTAGCTTCTTTAGCTCCCCTGTAGCTTCCCGATTTCAACGGGCGGCATGAGATAGCTGCTTGTCATGGCGCTGGACGGACCCAGCAATTATGCTGCCCCTAACAACCTGACCGAGTCCACAGACTCCCTACCTATCTTCGATGTGCAACGGGTGCAGCTCCAGTTCCCCATCGCGGCCGACTTCGTGGCAGCACAAGTCGCTAATAATGTCCTGATACTGGCACTCTCGACTAACCGCATTCTGCGAATTGACTTGGACTCCCCCGAGGATATTGATGGTAAGCTAAATTTCTGTCTTCGCCCCGCCATTTTAATTGAATTTAACGGGGTCTAATCATAACCATCCAGACATCGACTTGCCAAAGAAGTCCTCGGAGATCGGCCTCATTCGTCGCATGTTCCTTGACCCTTCCGCATCGCACTTGATCATTAGCACAACACTCGGAGAAAATTACTATCTCCATACCCAGTCGCGTCAGCCCAAAGCCCTATCCCGCTTAAAGGGCGTCTCCGTTGAAAGCATTTCCTGGAACCCGTCATTGCCGACTGCCTCGACACGCGAAATCCTTCTTGGTACAACAGATGGCACCATATACGAGACATACATTGAACCATCAACCGAGTTTTATCGGCGCGAAGAGAAATATGCCTCTATAGTATATAAGGTACCTAACGCGTCGCCCGTCATCGGGATATGCGTCGAGGGTGTACCTTCAAGAGCCGATCAAAGGCGAGTGATTGTTGCGACATATGGAAAATTGACCCATCTCCTGGGTCGCATCGGGCTGACGAAGCATGGAAGGGAGGGTGGTGGATCTATATACGCGGACCTGTTTCAGCGCGAGATACCCCTGGTCTATGAGATCCCTCATCCATCTGGCTCAGCGCCCTCGTCCTTGGCAGTCTCATCGACTGCGACTAGTGGTAATGGATACAAGGCTGAAGACTCTGCTACAAAGGAATTTGCATGGCTGAGCTCCCACGGAATCTATCATGGACAACTTAGCTCCGAATCACCATTCGACACCGCGAAGATGCTGCCACGCTCGAAGTTCCCAGCTTCTGAATCTGCGCGAGGCGGAAGAAAAATGATACAGGATCCTATCACAGCAATGACATTGTCTCAGTGGCATGTCTTGGCGCTTGTTGAAGGACGAGTTGTTGCAGTGAATCGTTTGAATGAGGAAGTTGTGTACGAACAGACTGTCCTGGAACCTAGACAAAGTGCTCTGGGTCTTTTAACAGATCTGACACAAAATACCTACTGGCTATTCACAAGTCAGGAGATCTATGAAGTTGTTGCCAATGACGAGGATCGAGATGTTTGGAAAGTTCTCCTTCGCGAGCAGAAGTTTGAGGAAGCACTTCAATATGCCCGAGGCTCTGCACAGCGAGATACTGTTTTGACTGCCTCTGGTGATTCCCTGGCTAAGCAAGGTCGCTTTTCGGAGGCAGCCAAAGTCTGGGGCAAGAGTAGCAAGGGCTTCGAAGAAGTTTGTTTGACTATGATCGATAACAAGGAGTATGATCCTTTGCGGAAATATCTTATCTCCCAGCTGTCTACATATAAAAAAGCTTCTGTTATGCAACGACTCATGGTCGCAAGTTGGCTTGTCGAGCTGTTTATGTCAAAGTTGAATTCTTTAGACGACAATATTGCAACCAAAGCAGAATTGACAGAAGGTGTCACCACTGGAGAGATAAAAGATGAATTGGGGAGTGTTCGAGCGGAGTTTCAAGAGTTCGTCAATAAGCACAAGGCCGACCTTGATAAGAAAACGGTATACGGGATTATCAGCAGCCACGGCCGTGAAGCGGAATTGCTTTTCTTTGCTACTGTTGCCAGCGATTTCAACTACGTCCTTTCATATTGGATTCAACGAGAGAAATGGGCCGAAGCACTGAATGTCTTACAGCGCCAGAGTGATCCCGACGTATTCTACAAGTATAGCAGCGTGTTAATGACACATGCTGCCACGGGTTTGATAGAGATTTTGATGCGACAGACAAATCTTGATCCTGAACGACTCATTCCTGCCCTTTTAAATTATAACAAGACGGCAAGTGTCTCATTGAACAATAACCAGGCTGTTCGGTATCTAAACTTTATTATCATCAACCACCCAAGTCCATCCGCGGCTGTTCATAACACACTCATATCTATCCACGCCTCTAGTCCCTCAAATTCAGAAGCTGGACTCCTCTTATATCTCCAGTCGCAGCCATCCTCACCGCCTCCATATGATGCGGACTTTGCTCTTCGGCTTTGTATTCAACATAAGCGAGTGCAGCCATGTATTCATATCTACAGCGCCATGGGTCAGTACCTACAAGCAGTGGAGCTCGCCCTGGAACACAATGATATCGAACTAGCTGCGATCGTCGCAGATCGACCGGAAGGAAACGATAAACTTCGCAAAAAGCTTTGGCTTCTGGTTGCCGAGAAAAAGATTCGACAGCCAGGGACGGGCATCAAAGATGCAATCGAGTTCTTGCGTCGTTGCGAGCTTCTTCACATTGAGGACATGATCCCTTTCTTTCCGGACTTTGTTGTCATCGATGACTTCAAAGATGAGATATGTACCGCACTGGAGGAATACTCGCGGGATATCGATGTTTTACGCCGAGAGATGGATAACTCGGCGAATACTGCTCGCCAGATACGTAATGAGATTGCTGGCTTAGATACCCGTTATGCTATTGTAGAACCTGGAGAGAAGTGCTGGATCTGCTCACTGCCTCTTCTTAGCCGCCAGTTCTTCGTCTTCCCTTGCCAGCATGCTTTTCATAGCGACTGTCTTGGTAAGGAGGTACTCGAGGGCGCAGGGGGGAAGAAAAAATACATTCGGGATCTACAGACTCATCTAAGTAAGGGAGACCCTTCGGACTCGCGACGAGAGGAGATTGTTAAGGAACTGGACGGTCTCGTTGCTGAATCATGGTTAGTCATACTCCTTCGTTTCTTGTTGCTGCTACCTTGTTCTTTCTGCTGACAACTTCCAAGTATTCTCTGTGGCGACTATGCTATCAAGAAGATCAGCAAGCCCTTTATCGCACCTTCGGAAACAGACGAATGGGCCCTATAACCTTGAAACCCATGTTTGTTCGGGTAATTTGGATTTCTGCCATGATGAATTCTCCAATAGAAATGTGCCTGCGCTGGCGCCATCAATCTCACGCAATACCCTCTTTTCGCTTTTCTTTTGTTTTTCTTTTTTTTTTAGCGCAATGATTTAGAGTGTCTAAGAAGTCCTCGTACAGAGAGAGCGACAGAGAAGGCAATAGAGAGAGCTTGAGAGTTGTCGCAAGTAATCCTAGTAATTGCCAATATTTATGTTTTTCACTGCAACGTGCCTTCTCAACACCGTCGCTTCCAAAAAGCAGTGGCAGCTTCGTTTATTTACACCTCAGGTTTGCCCGTAGCCTCTTTCTTTTGCTCTGCAACTATTTTGTACACAGCACACCAACGTTTTGCTAATCATTTTCATGTCAGGATTTTTTGAACCCTATCACCCTAGTGGTGGCTTTGATGGAGTGGGAGAATTGTAAGTTGAAGTCGCATTATCCACAAATATGAATATGCTCTTATTGTTGTCTCTTAAAATAGGGGTACCGATGGATCTCCTTTAACGGCCTCAATTTCTCAAGGAGGGCAGTCCTCAACAACCGGATCTGGGGTTGCAGTTCCGGAAGTTGAGCCTCGAATCCGACAAGTTGGCGACACTCTGGAGGTCTTCCGGCAGCTGTTTGGCATTGAGTCAGAGTCGCGAGACGAGGGCTTAGCGCAGAACAATCCACCCGGCCCTCAAGATGTGCTCGACGAGATTGAGACGATAGAGAAGACTCTGGGAAATTTGAAATTTCTCCTTCGGTATGGAGACTATGCTGGTCGTGTTTGGAAATGCCTTCGCCGTGCCTCACAACGTACTGCACATGCTTTCCCGTCGTCTGTTGTCGAAGTCAATTCCCGCCTCGAGAGGCCAAATCTCGAAGGAGGTCATGAGATCTCCCGCACTCTCGAAGATACCGTTGAGATTCTTCGTGGAGATGGTTGGAAACGATTTGATACAGCGACAGCGAAGGTGGCAATCAAAGCATACGCAACTCGAAACCAAATCTGCCACGGCGAGAGGAAGACCAAGGGACAGATTCGTGACGATCGTTCTGAGCTTGCCAGTCTCTTGCCTGATGAATTGGTGGATAGCTGCGAGGCTTGGGTACGTATTGTCAGCTTGTGGGAGCATGCTGAAGAGTGGTTAGATCAGGAGCCACTTCGGGCGCAAGCTCGGTCTGTTCCTGCTCCTATCCCATCTCGCTTCCTCGCCAACGCATGGGACTCGCATTCTGTAGTCGAACAGGGGAATTTCGAGCAAGCAGTTGAAGAGGGCTTGCTTCACACAGAGCTCGAGGAATATTTTGATGGAGGGAGAAGGAGACCGCACACACCTTACCGGACCCGAGAGTCGGCAAGGTCCGATCCGTTATCCTACGTGCCTCGCAAGCGTGAGTCGACCCTGTCCCCGCCGTCGTCTCCGTCACGAAAGCAGCAACGCCCATCGCAATATTGATCAGTCTTGAGGTAGGATGGGGGACGCTTTTTTCTCTTTTTTTTTTCTGCTAAAAGGTAGGTTTAAGGTAAGTAATGAGGTATGTATGCCCTTTCCCTATGCGTTGTTTTACCCCAGCAACGAGCTCGCACCTCAACGTGGTGCTGGGGTCCAGTAGTCCTCTTGAGGGCGAAGCTAAGACGAGCTCAACATACTTACATATTGGATTTGATTAACTCAGCGTTATTCATGTTTCATGGAAATTCCTGAAAGGGTACATGGCAATAGATATTGCTTGAATGGCTGTTCACCCCAAACGCAGAATAGAAGCAAGACTTGGCCACTTCAACTTGAATTTGAAGAGTATATACTATCTATTCGTTCTTTCTAGCAGAGTAAGATCATCATTATGTTTCATTCAACAGGATCTATGTGTTGAAGAGCATGAACTTTTAGGGGTTGAAGAATCCCCGGTGTTGCTAGGCGTCTCAAAGGAATACGTGAACAGAAGTACAGGCAATAATACTGCTCAATACATAGTATGTTGGTCTATTCTTATACAGTTACCAAATTCAGGCCTTTTGAGCATGGGAGTTGCTTGTAGACCTTTACTGGCAGCAAGCCAACCCCTCGGCACCCAAGCATCACCCAATTTGAGCTTCCATTGTCTCATACCAAAACCTGTTATTCAAATTGCCAGTAGAAATCTTAAAACTGAGGAAGGATTGAACTGCTTTCCACGATTCATAGTTCGGTATTCCAAGACTGGATCCTGGCCCGAGTTGGCTTAGTTGGCTTTCGAGACCAAGTTTCGGAGCTTGGGATTATTCATTGAGCGTCGGCTCCTCCTCATTTCGTCTTCTATTCTCCACCGTGACTTGACTCTTTGGTTTTTTTTTTCTCTTCATTTGAACATCCTCTCCTCGTCGCTGTGCTTCGAATTTGATACTGAAATCCTTACACTATTCACGCTTTTCTATTTTAAGTTACCCTTCGATTTTTCTTCAACCATGTCGCCCCACCTCAAGAAGCAGCTCAGGGCCGAGCCACTCGGAAGGTTTGCTATTCTGCCTACTGAGATTCGCTTGATTATTTGGGAGTACATGTTCAGCAGCATTCGCCTTCATCCCACATGGGATCCAGCTTCTAGTCCGTTGTCAATCATGCGCTGTAGCTCAACCTTGAATGCCGAGATATCGAGTCACTTGTATGGAGGCCTCACTTTTAAAATTACAATATCGACGCGCTGGTATCGATGGGGAACTCTGGAGGTTCAATCAGAAAAGCTCGGCATTCGATGCATTCGACAGATACCAAACACAGCCTTCATTCGAGACCGCCTTTGCGGTTTTCGGAGCCTTGAGGCTTGCGTTCCCAAGATCACGGTAAACATCGAGCCGCCATATTTTCATGAAAAAAGTGACTCTGTTTATCTAGGACAAAGAACCAATCAACTAGTCGATATACTTTATGATTTACCGCACACGCCCCATGTCCGTGTCTTCTTAATCGACGAATGGATTCGCGAACCCCCTCCAGGACCAGGTGGTCTTGAACTAGGGTACTACCGATTTGTGGACAGGAAGTCCACAATGAGATATCGAATGTTCTATTACTGTGATACTGTGATAGTAGCATTTACCAAGCTCAAAAGCTGGGACTACAGTATTCAATCTGATTTGTACACAGTTCTTTCAATGGACAGGAGGGTTAAAAACTCCTTTCTACACAGGTTCATTAATAATGGCCCAAAGAACATCAGTCCGTCCAATCATATGACCGAGAAGGAAGCTCAGGCACTGCCTCGATTTCGTCTGATTTATCGGCGCCTCATTGACTACCAGCTTGATGATGCTTTCGGGGAAAATGCCGATATCTGCAAAAGTGAAAGGGTAAAAAGTCGATATGCAGACGGTGATAGCTGGCATTCAGAATACGAACAGCAACTTTGGAGAGACTTGATGACGAATTTTGATGCGGTGATGATGATCGACCCAAAGCTGCGTACCACGCGGGAGCGGTTTAAAACGGCGATCGCGTGTCACGACATTGCATATAAGCATCAGGCAAAAATTCCGGTCTTGTCTGAGAACTGTCCCCTCTCACACATTTGGGACTCCCTTGCTATTGCCAACAGATGGCCGTTAGGCTCCCGTTTAGGACTCTTCTCTTCCCCTTGCCCTACAGATTCTCGGAAATATGGGTTTTGTGGGAGTGACGAGAAAGATCTGAACGCACCGAAATACGCAGTAGTTGATTCTCGGTTCAATCGATACATAACGGAGGTACCACATTGTCGGGAATTTTGGGGAGACTTGAAATGGTGGAGATCATCAGCTTCAAACTTCATGTCCGAAAGTCTCATTGGGCCCAGGGTGTGCCCACAGTGTCTGGTTTTGAATGTTTCTTGTCAGTGGTGCCAAAAGTTTGATTTGAATAGACTGTGTCCATTATGTGGGGATTGTCGTTCCCCAACTGCAGTGTGATCGACATTTTCCAGTGGAGCGACGTCTCGGAATTCATTACAAATGGCTGGTTTGCACGTTAACCGGCTTAAAGCCTACATAGTTTCAATACATCCGCGTTGGGGCAAATGAAAATCAACAGGATGCGTCCGGGTAATATGATTATATAAATTGATTTGGACAGGCTATTGACGATTCACGATACGTAGATGCTGCATCAAGCTCCAATAGAGTTATATAGGATCGTCCTAGTATGTTGCGTTTTATTGAGCTAGCTTACTCATTTAAGCCCAAGAATTTAGTAACTAACAGAACATGTACCATGGTCAGCGTGACCAAATCAGGTTAGGCACAGTGACCAAATCAGTGCACTCAGTAATCAAATCAATATACTCAGATCAGGCTCAGTAAGTAGATCAGGTTCACGCTGGTATGATCACTGACCAGCCCAGGCCGCTCAGGGGCGTGCTAAATTCTACTCAGTGATCATAAAGTGGCGAGGGGTGAGCACTAGAACAGAAGAGGGACGCCAAGCGTTGCCATATATTATCCGGTGTATATGCTGCTTGTGCTACTTACACCAGCTATAGATGTGGCGCCTGCGCGAGACGTGGAACCTCTTTTGTGGTGTTTGTCTCGAAAGCACTAACCCGCTCCCCGCTTTGCCTTCTGACTCGTCGACTTCTCGTCCATGCAAATCCCAGCTGCATAGCCTAACAGGAAACAGGATAAAAAAAAAGAACAGGAAAGCAAAAAAGGGATAATACGATGACCAGTTCCCAGCTCTATAGCTCCATCGAAGAACACATGCTACCTTTTCAAATTATAAATGAAGCATCGAATCCAATAAATGCCCTTAGAGCACAAGAGAAACTTGAAAGCATCTAAGCAAACGCTCTGCTTAACACATATACCTCGCAATGTCAACGGAGTACCACTTATCAATAGAAGTCTTCGGCACAGGAGAAGACCCAAATTACCGCTCCCATTGGGGATTCGTTATCCATCAACCCTCCCGCACATTTGGTGACCTCTTACACGTCTGGCCCATCGATATTGATCGGCTCTGGTATGATTTCGAGGCACGTTTTGGAACAGAGCTCAATATCATGCAGGCAAAAGGCCTGTGTCGGATTGGCACTCTGAGCTCCTCTCAGCGGAGACAGGCCATTGAGATTGTCAGCCAGGAACCGGCGCCGAGAGACGGGACAAAGAAATGTCAGGATTGGGTCTTCAGTACTTTGATTTCCTTGGAGGTCGAGGAGTTAGTGCCGTCTGGGACGACTGAATTTTGGAAGGACATGATTGGATTGCCGGCGAGAGATGTACAGGCTGCCATTGGGGACAACTGGACGTCTTTTGAATGATTTGACGCCGACTTGCGATCAATTGATATAGTAATAGGTTAATGAATCTAAAAGAAGTACGTCTTTGATTTGGTTCATCTCATCGAGCCATTTGATTATTTCGTAAAAGTTGATGTTTGCTCTGGAAATCTAAAGCTCCCAACGAGCTTTACTGGACTGTAAATCATTAATTGGACGATTTCAATTGTCCAATTAATCGAAAGTGTGCCCTAGCCAACCACGTAAATTGAGCGCAAATGAACTAAATGAATTAAATTATCCTTCAGCTGTCTAGCTGACAGTACATACTACCAGCCTGAGGAGATCAATGATTTCCGTCTTTTTTTTTTTTTTTTTCGCTTTTTTTTATGGCAAGCTTTGGACGTGCAGAAAATCATTGGGGATCACACCATTGATTGCAGTACTTAGTCGGAGTCTAGACTCGCCAAAAAACTTGCTGAGGGAGCAAAAAATGTATTCCCTGTCAAAGGAGTTGAGAAGTCCAGCAATTTGTCATGCAGCCCAGGCGGGTCTCCAACAAACATGCGCTCCAGCATTCTCTCAATAACCCACAGACGACGAGTATAACCAATGAAATAGGTCCCAAATTCTCCTGAGCCTGGTGATCCGAAGGGCATATTATCGCGCAGAATGTCATGTTCATTACCCTGCTCATCTTCAATCGTATTAAGAGTCTTGTGAGACCGCTGACCAGACTCTGCATCATCCAGCTCAACATTATCCAATTTCGTGCGCCCGATAATCTTTTCCTGCTGCTCCGCAGAAAGCTTTTTCCAGGCATCTAGGTCATGCGTGTATTTCTGTATGACGATGTAACTCCCGCCCTGCCCAGAAGTATCTTCTTCTGCAACAAGAACGGATGAGGGTACAGCGGGTCCGACGGGATTGGCCGTGCCATCTACGAAACCGAGAAGATCACGGACATCAAAGTAGCGAAATCCGACTGTCTCATCGACAACGGAGACGGAATCGCTCAGCTGATCCATCAATTGGCGTTCAAACTCAAAACAAATATCGCGGCGTTCGGCGCGGATATGAAATAATAGGTCGCCTGGAGTTGAGACGGCTGTGTGCTTGGAACCTTTCACCTCGCGGAATGAATGGAGCTCGACTGGCCGGGGAAGTCCGGTCAAGCTATCCCATATATCGCTTCCAATGCCGACTGTGCAGGCAAAGTGAGCATTGAGGTCGCGGATAGAGACATTTTTAGCGAGGCTGTCTAAGCCGGCTAGTGTGGACTTGATGGTTTTGATTGAGTCGGCATTTTTGGTGGCAGAGACGACAAGAAAAGTTGCCGATTGGGTTAATGGAGCGTCAACTCGCTGGGGCTCAATGGGCACTCGTTGGCTACTAGTAGTCATAGTTCTGGCTGAGAAGAACTTGAAGTGGGGATGATATGGTGATGGGCGGGATGAGGTGAGCCTTCTTGATTCGCCTGGAGATGTGTGATAATATTTCTTAGCACACGAGATAAAGGCCGAGGCGATGTGTTGGGGCTTGCTGAATGCCCCAGTACGGTATATGGTGGTTGAATAAATTGAATATAGCACACTACCCAGTCCGAGTCCCTTCATATTCGGGGCTACAAAGAACGAGCTATGCCACTTGGTCTCATATATGCGGCATTGAAAATGGCAAAGAGTTTTGAAGAATAATTGTCATCTCAGAAAATATGATTGGTTCCATATTTGTCGGGGATCACAGCTGCTGCTATTGTATCTATGGTTGATGGTGACCACAGGTCATAGATGATGTCATACAAGCGGAAGTCACCGCGATCTATCATTTTCATTACTAGGATTGCCAGGATTCAACGAGTTGATTTCAGCTAATATTGTAAAATACATCCACAGTGGATCCAGAATTCATGCAATCATCAATATGAAGTGGCGTCGTCAATGAGGCGGGCTGCACTATTGATACCTATAACGCCCAATTGATGGAGCCATTTACCGCGCGGTATATCCACCGTCGACCATCAGTGTTGACCCAGTAACAAAGGAGCTACGACCTCCAGCAAGATATAAAACCCCATCGGCAATTTCGTCAGGCCTGCCCATTCGCTCCATAGGTACCATTGTACCAACCCGCTCTATCATAGCTTTCAGGATCTCTGGCGATTTTGTCGTGAGGGGTGTCTCGGTATATCCGGGGCAAATGGCATTAATACGCAATCCTTGACTCGCATAGTCGTCGGAAGCAGTCTTCGTAAGACCAATAACAGCGTGTTTGCTCGCGGTATACGCCGTTGAAAGAGGAATACCGACAACGCCCTGGATAGACGAAAAATTGACAATAGAGCCACGCTGCAAGGCCCTGCCAGTGATGCTAGATTGAATAGGCTCTTGCTTCAGCATGATTCTAGCTGCAGCTCGCAGAACAAAAAATGTCCCTGTCAAATTGATATTCATAATTCGCTCCCAGTCGCTTGTTTCACAGTAGGCGGCCCCACCAGGGTGCTTCATTGCGATACCAGCGGCATTAACAACATAGTCCAGACGACCAAATTTCTTAGCAACCTCTTCCACCACTTCATTCACTCTAGATTCGTCCGCGATGTTGGCAGGGAAGACTTCGATCCGTAAGGGGCTGGCCTGGTCCTTTTGTTTTTCACTGGCTTCAATCTCAACCTTGACTGCGTCCAAAGCTTCTTGGTTCATGTCAAGAAGAGCAAGACCAGAAGCCCCTTCGTTCGCGAATGCAATTGCACATGCTCTTCCTATGCCTGATGCGGCGCCAGTGATCAATGCGATGCCAGGAACGTCCATTATAGATGGCGAAGAGGCAAGAGTCGAACGGATGTGAAGTTTTTGGTGAGAGAAAAATAGAAATACAATCAGTCTCATGGATTGAATCTTCAGGGCCTTTCTCGTAGATAATAAATAACTTAGTAGTGGTAATGTATACACTTCTCCACAGTGGGGCTGGCGCGGAAGCTTGCCTAAACAGTTTCTGTAGATCCGTCTTGATGTGCATTGTTATCACTGCAACGAAACAGGTAGGTTACATATGCATGTCATGTGGAGAATGCCATGCGATCCATACCGAAAATGTGTAGCACGGATAAGCTAGCTGGAAACAGAGTCAATACTCATAGTCAAGGAAGTCTCTTGCCAGTTGAGCTGTTTCTCCAGTCGAGATTTTGCCACACAAGTCCAGGGTTAAGCTGATCAAGCCAGTATCTACTAATAAGAACTAAAACTTGCTGCTATTTTTATTTCTCAGTACCGCATACATGTAAAAGCAACTCGATGTCGCAAAATAGGATCATCAACAGACCTCTTGGGTCTGAAACTCAATGAAACTTTGTGTTAGGCGGGGGTCCTTCCGCCTGATCATCTCTCTGTGTACATCAGTTCAAGTTAGTTAGAACCTTAGAAGTTACTCAACGGGCGGAAACTTCGAGAAACTACAAGTGTTTCCCCAAATCCTTTCACAAGTGAAATTTCGAGGTCAGAGCGATCCTGCTCCTCGGGCCCAAGCTCAGTAAATGTGGTCGCAACGTCAAAATCAATCCAGACCAACCTATCGGGGCATCCGCGAACAAGGAGGAGATTTCGGGATGTGTGTCTTGATGGACACCGGCTTTGTATATTTTCTCCATACCTTCAACTGCTTGGTGGTAAAGTACTTCCGAGTAGTTCACGCAATTTAAGCTCTGCGCCTTAGGAAGAAACTCTAACAATATAGCATTTTAGCTTAAACTTATCGCGGACGAAATGCTGGAGGGCAGGATAGAAGGTAGCCAGGTCCATTTGACTGATACAGCCATAAAAGTTTGGGACGAAGTCGCGGTCACAAACATCAGAAACAAAGAGTTTTTCATATGCAGCAGATTCGCAGCGATATCGGTTTAGATCGCGGCCGTTTTCAGCAAATTCAGGGTCACCACTATCGTGGAAAACCTTGAGTACGTACTTGTCCCCATCCAGATCCACCTAGAATATGGATGATGCATCAGAGGGCGTTATTTATTTGATGATTTTGATTCTGGACTGATCAATTTCTGCTAGAAGTGCGTGTTTTGAGTGCGTCGGCGTCTTGATAGGAGTCATGGTTTCCCCAAGGAAAATCCTCGATGAAAGAACCGCGAGAATAGACCTTTGTTAGATCTGGAGGGCGCTGGCGGGGACTCTGCCAAGAGGATTAAGATCGCTTGAGCACAATACAAGCACTAGATAGCGCGTGTTTGCTCATATAATACAATATTTGGAGCAGTCAAGCACTTCAATGTTAATGTTGAGTGGTCTACTATTATCCTGTGCATCATGATTTTGCCCTTTAAGCATTGAACCTTAAAGCTATTCAACCTTATCCTCAGTTCTTTTGGCGGGGATGATATTAATGGATGCAGAATGAAGCATGATCTAATTCACTACAGGTAAAGAAGCTCCAATTTAGGAAAGCATAACGACCGACGCGGGGCCAGGAGGAGCAGAAGGAATACATTCCCCTACATTTGACAGGGAAAAATTATGCGATGAAATTAATGGCGAGCTTACAGTGCTCATTATGTCATGTTAGCGCCCATTGGCAGCACAAGCAATAATGTAAACTGTGTGTCAGACAGATTAAAATCCAGTTCGGTCAAACTTCCATTGCCAACTACCTCAAGCATGGATAATCTGAATTTGCTGACCGGACAGTCCACCAAAATGATTTTCAAGTTACCTCTTAAATAAATAAGTCTTGTTGCTTATAGCCAGATCTTTTCATAAGGTCCAGCCAAGTGATGCTACCTCCGGAGCCACGAGACCTCTCTTCCCATACCCTTTTAATTGAACACAGCGTTTGGTTGAAACAGGAGAGGCCACTACGGCTTGCTGAAATTTCAAACCATGCTGAGAACGCCTTTTGCACCTCCGGATCCTCAGCTTCACACGCGGCAATGAAAGCAGGCCAGATGAACCCTGCAGATCCATGAACCACACTAGAGTCAGCGTATTCACATTGCAGTAAACAATCACGGACTCCTGTCACTTTTCCCTGCAGCATAGACGCATTCAAGTCATATATACGTCGGTAGAAATAGATAGTCAAAGCGTTTCGCATTGCCTCGAGCATATTTTCGAGGATATATTGATCAACTTTCGATTGGCGAGTTGCGCATGAGAATGACATTTGACTTGGCCGTTGAAGTTGATTGATATAGTCCTCAAGCGCTTTAGCCCTACAAATATAGTCTTTTAAATTAAGACCTTCCCCATTGGCGTTTTGCTCGACTCCATCCTTCTCGACTCCAAGTCGGATAACCGATGAAAGAAGCACCAGCCATGACTCTGGAACCCCATAAATTTCGGGATATAATGTCGCCGAGAACAGACCGGGGCGTTCAAGATGTAAATCATTTTCACCTTCCTCGCGATCTCTCACGCGCTGCATCTCTTGCTGCAGATTCTGCCATTTGTACAAACGGAAAGAGAGGCCATCAACGCTGCAGCGAGAAAGACCGCTTGACTCGATTGCTCGGCGAACATGGCGGCGTTGAACAGAATTGGCACCACATATGAATATACTCTCATGGAACATACGCTCAAAAACATAGCAGTGATGTAATATGCGTACTTTGCGAGACTTTTTTCGTTTCAAACCTTTTAAGCGAATAATCTTCTCAGCCTCTAAAAAGTATCCCTCTGCTTGAGGGCGGTTTCCAGAGAAGTTGGATACTTGTACCATGGTGAGAATGGCCATGAGAATCGATTTATACTTTGCTGGCTTTGGGATATCGTAGGCCGTCATAAGCATTGCCTTCGCATGCTCGCGGGCGCGTTCAAGATATACGTGTCCCTGTTTGATCCAGTTTTCGGATCGAGAGACCCCGCCTAAGCTAAAGGCACTGATAGCTAAAGTGCCAAAGAACGTACACAAACTAGCATGATTTAAATTCTCACCTAGGGCCAATGCTGCAAGGCAATCCTTGACATGAGGAATGAACAAAATATGCCAAGGAGTCTTCTTATGTCGCACTGGTGTCATGAGGCTTATGACTGTCGAGGAGTAATGTTTCAGAAGAAATACAGCGTCCGGTGGGACAGTGCTGGTAACATTGGGAGGTGAAATCAATGAGTCATGAGATATCGAATTGCAATAGATTTCGGGAATATAGTTGTTGAATTGGTAGCTTTGAGATGAAGCCGGTGTATTATCCAGATGACCCTGTTCCATTATCATATCAAGTAGATCTGGAGTGGCTGGACTGGCCTCTTGATCAGGTTGATCAAGAAGTGATTCCATAAATCCGGGCGACCACTGGGAAAGCTCTGAAGCCGTTGGAAATGGGCCTAAAACCTGCGATACTTCTTCTGGAGTAGTGCTAGTGCAAGACTCTGCAACTACATCCTCTGTAGAAAGAGCCTCACGTAGTGAAGCATGCTCCTTCCGAGGCTGATCGAATTTAAACACCCCGAATGGACCAAGAGTAAATTGTATGTCTTCTCCATCAACTGTGTGCTTTTCGCCTTCTTCATCGATTTTGGAGAGCAGATGGCTTGTTGATTGAGGAGGAGCTGTCGATATAAGCCATTGGCACATTCGCAGTCTCTCCTTTTCTGTCAAGAGAGGTCGTCGGAACCGAATGCGGTTATCTGGAGTTTCCATATCAAAGAAAACATCCTTTTTATAACCCGCGCATGATAGTCCATACTCGGCGCACATAGAGCATGTTGGTCGCGCTTCGTCGCATTTGACGTGACGATTCCGACACTACTCACGTTAGACCATACGCCCTACTTGTAGACATGAGGCGTACACACCGTTCCACAGCCGGTGAAGGACCGCTTATGGGTGTTACCCTCTGCGCGCCCTGAGGCTTGACTTGCCATGTTGCTCATAGGAGATATGCAGACTGCAAGGGCTTTGGGTTTCCGGACCAGGCGATAATCTGCGGGGAAGCAAGATAGCAGAGTGGAGCCGGCGGGGCGGAGCCAGATAGCGGACACTTGCCTGTTTCAAAAAGCCGTGGATGCTTTCCCATACAATTTCCGAGGTTCCAAGGTTGACGACAATGTACAGGTACATCACTCTGAGTGTGGCAAGAGGGGGTTCCGTGTCAGTGACCTTGAGGTCGGGATTGATTCATCTCGCTCCCCGTGAACGACCACACGCGGCTCCTGAAATCATGTTTCCCCGACATGAACAAATTTTCCTCAAAGAGAGTATTGCTACACGACAGTTTTAAATCACGCGAAAAAAAATATGTGATCGTCTTTCCTTTAAAAGCGCTATGACTGGCGCACTTGCCTCCATTAGACTCGCCAAGGCGAGATTACTTTGGAACTTCCATTTCGCTGGCCAGTGTCAATGAACTACTGACAAATATTCACTGCTCTGACTAGACATAAATGTCAATTAATTTGAGCTATCGGCAATAGGCTAAACATATCTAGGTGTTCACATGTCACCTGAATGTGTTTTCGTAAGAAAAATGTTCATAGACTTATTCTTTGCCGACTCTCGCAATAAATCTTATTGCCCGTGCATGGCCATCAATGGCAAGCTCTTCCATTCCGAAATTCTTTCCCATGCTGAATATAGAATGGGGCGCATTTGAAACTTCATGCAGCTCGATATCCGCCCCCTTCTTTTTCATGCCACGGGCGAACTGTACAATATCATCGTAAAAGACCTCTGACGTGCCGGCCTCTATAAAAAGAGGAACATTTGACTGATACTCGTTGCCTACTGGGGTGAAGTAGGGATTTCGATCTGACCAACCTGCCGGTACATAGCTATCTGCACCCCATTTGCAGAAGGCGGTTCCGATATAGTCGGTGCTGATGTTGCGGTGTCTGTCGAGGCTCAGAACAGACTCGTTGGTCATATTCAGCCATGGCGACCATAAAAGCCCCGCGCGAGGAAGAGGGAGAGCTGGGTTCTCCATCGTTATATATCGTATTATTGCAACCACAAGATTGCCGCCCGCCGATTCACCAGATAGAACGATATTTGAAGGTGGGATCTTAAGTGTCTCTAAAGCATAGACATATGCAGTTATTCCATCTTGAAGTGCGGCGGGGAAGGTAGTCTCCTCGTCTACCGAAAGTCTGTATTGAACAGAAAGCACCGGCCATTCTGATAACTGGCCAAATGTTTTTGGGCCCCAAGAGCACCCATCGGCTTCCCTGGGCCCAAGAATCACGAAGGCACTGGGGTGGAAATGAATAACTAGCCTTTGCAGGGGTGCCGGGCGGGGCGGTGTATCCGGAAACCAGACAGCCCCGATGGGCCCTGGCTGAATCGCTGGGATTGATGTTAAGCTTCCCTGGTATATAGCACTTGTTTTATCGTTCTCTTTATGATCTGAGATAGTTGCTTGTGGAGTAAGCACAATGAAGCGATCGCCCTCTGGGCCTGGTTCCAGTGACTTGGGAGTCCGTAATTTAATGGCCGTCCAGCGGCGGAAAAGCTGTTTGGCAATTTGCAAAAATACCGATGCTTTATGGCCCCAACCAGGATTCGGACGATTCCATATCGGGATGTAATAGAGCGAGAGAGCAATAAATCGGCCCCCCAACAAGAGGAAGCTGTATATCTTTGAAATCAGGGTATAAATAGACGCCATGATGGCAATGGAAATGTATTAGAATAATGATTCTGCCCGGGGGTTCGCAGTGTATTTATGTCTGCCTCATTGGATTTGCAAATCATCTAATGATCTTCGTCACCCCTCGGCACATTCCTGTGCACAAGTTCAAGTTGTGAATCCTCATCGATCTGGCTTTATTTATGTCCCGAGGTACGCAAGAACTCTACTCAAGAGGGGAGAAGTCGCGCGTCACCAAAAATCCACTTTGGACGCAAGGCAGCCAATGATCGGCCCGCGATCGCTTTCTAGCCTTTCCACTAGACGAATCCGTGAAGAGGGGGAAAGAGTTGCAGACAAAATAATAAGAAAATGACCAACAAATGAAGTGTATGTATAATATATTCGGTATGCAAGAGACGATAAAATAAAATGAACAAATAAAGACAGTTGCAAGTAGAATATACCAAGTTGAGAACATTTGAAGTTCAGGCAAATGTCAACCCTGTCCAGCCATTCTGTTTACACTCAGCACACCTCCGTCGATATTCAACAGCACTTCCAGAGTATCTCGCCACGCTGCGAACAGATTTGCCTTTAATATTCTTGTTCACTCCCGTCATCCAACTGTCGACCTCATTTGAAAGATGCCCCTTGCTACATTCGACTACATGCGCGGTCCATTCCTCCACAGCCTTGGGTGTTGGTTCAACATAGGTATAGTCGTTATCCTTGCAATATTGTAGCAAGTCAGATACCACAGCCACAGCATGCTCAATGGTCCGTGGCGCATTGCCGAATGGTTGATGGGGCCCAAGTACTGTGAACATGTTTGGCATAGAATTGACTGTGAGACCCAGATAAGTTTGCGGTCGGTGATCAAGCCAAATTGCTTTTTCTCCCTGCTTATCGTTACTGCTGCCTAGTAGAGGCCTGTCGTTCTTGGCGTGCCATTCAATGGAGCTAAAGGCACCGGTAATCGCGTCAAATCCGGTCGCATATATCAAAACATCCAACTCATGATGGGTGCCGTTGGAAAGTGTGATACCAGTTTCCGTAATATTTTCCACGGGTGTCTTTTGCATGTCAACAAGATGCACATTGGGTCGGTTATAAGTTTCAAAATAACCAGATTCCAAAGGAATGCGTCGGGTTCCGAATCCATGGTTTTTGGGAATCAAGCTATCCGCCACTTCTGGATCGTTGACACGCTCACGGATCTTGTTAGCCATGAAGTCTGAGTAGAGTTTATTCGCTTCTCGGTTTGTGTAAGTATCACTGAAAACACCAAGCCATTTGGAGAATCCTGGTTTCGCATATAATTCCTCCCATAACGCCTGGCGCTCCTCCTCTGTCACCTCGAGGGACTTGCGTGGGTCCGCTGCGTGCATAAAGCAGCCGGGAGTCCGAGCACAAAGCTCAAAAACTTTGTGATAATTTTCCTGGTGCTCCTTCATTTTCTCCAGGCTAATTTCCTCGTTGCGGAGCGGGGCTGACCAGTTCGGAGTTCGTTGGAAGACAGTCACTGATTTGACACTTGGCTCTTTCGAGATAGTAGTTATGGTCTGAATACCCGTCGCGCCTGTTCCAATAACGCCGATACGTTTGTTGGCGAAGTCCCGACTGATATTCAAGTCCTTGGGCCATCGAGAGGTGTGGAATGCTCGGCCTTTGAATTTTTCAATACCAGCAATTGCTGGCAAACTGGGCGTCGATAAGAATCCCATACAGCTTACGAAAAAGCCTGCTTGGTATTGCATTCCACCCTCATCGGTAAACAGCCAGGTCCGATTATAATCCTGCCAGCGGGCAGACTTGATTCTAGTTCTGAATTGAATGTCTTTATTCAGGTCATGCTTTTCCGCGACCCGCTCAATATATCGGAGAATCTCCGACTGAGGCGCGAATGTCTCTTTCCAGTGCCATTCATTTATGAGGTCTTTGTCGAATGAGAAGGCGTAAGACAAAGACTCGGAATCAACTCGTGCTCCTGGATAGCGATTCCAGTTCCAGGTGCCACCAACACTTTCGGCTGCCTCGAGCACGCGAATACGCCAGGAGGGGAAGCGCTTTCGCAGATGGTAAAGACTGCATATACCAGAGAGGCCAGCGCCTATGATAAGGACGTCGTAATGTTCAACTTGAGTAGAACCCATGTTGTTCAAGTTCAAAAGATGAGGAATTGTTTGCCCTGCCTGAACCCCCGACCCGGCGAGGATTTATATACACTGTCATCATGTGCGTGTAGGTCTATGAGGCGATGGTGATTAGGAACTTCTGCAAGATAGCTGATAGTGTCGGCGAAGCCTTCCTGTAGTATTGCAGATCACGGATTACGTCCGGTAGACTTCGTCACTTATTTTCCCCGCATCTACACGTGACGGCTCGGCTTTCCTAGACTGATCTTGCATACCAGTCTGATGGATTACTACTGTCGAAATACACTCATTGGGATAGTAATGTGGCACTGTGGCAGTCATGGGACACTGAGATGAAATACTCAATTGGGAGGAATGCCGATCTCGGTAATATTCCCGATGCCGCCGTGCACCAAGACAAAGCAATAAAGCAGTAAAGAAGATAGCTTCATGAAAGTAATATTGTCCAATTTCGAAAAATCAAGCGATACAAAATTTGATTCAGACATTTGAAACCGATAAATCCTCATATTGCCCATAAAGAGACGGATGAGAAGTCTTGATAATGTCGGCGCCCTAAAGCAAGATCAGCTTAACTCAAAACATCCAGTTCATAGGCGAGTTTACCTTTTCCCCAATCATGTACACCGTATTTTGAATTCTACAGTCCGGTATGACTGGAATGACTGGAATGATAGATGCATCGGCCACGTGCAGATTCATGGTTCCGTGAACGTGCAGATCGGGCCCAACCACGGCCCGATATCCTTGGACAGTCTCATCGTTCCGCATGAGTCTATGCATTCGATTAGGCCCAACCATAATGCAGCAGAGCAAATGGAAGAATAAAGAGGTGGTGAACTTACGATATCCAGTCTGTGCTCGGTCGAGAATCATACTATCCATCTCTTCGTCCGATTCACGCTGCACTGGCCACGGGTAATCTCCAAGAATGAGATCTTTCATATCCGGTCCGTTCACGAGAATATCATCAACAAAGCGAACACCTTCTCTGAGAGCAAGAATATCCAGTGGGCTTGAAAAGTAATTAGGATTTATATCTGGTTGTTCATATGGGTCCAATGAAGTTAACCTGACAAAGCCATTTCTGGATAACGGCCGTACAAGGTCAACAATCACAGTTAACCAGTCACCCTCTGAAGGGACAGGGAAGTGCCATTGAAATGCGTCGCAGAGTATGGGCTTTGGTTATCAGCTCAATTCAATGTTCACTCTTCAGAAGGAGACACGCCAGCTTACGACGAAGTCTATCTCAAAATGAGGTTGACCCTCTGGTCCAAAGGGATCTTTCCGCAGACAAGATGATTTCTCGCTTTGCCTTGAAGTTAACTTTGGTGCCATTGCTATGAAGTACAGTCACACTGACGGCCTTTTCATCCTCGAAACTTTTTATTTTCCCTTCACTGTCATAGATATAACATCCACATTCGGTTTGTTGGCTACAAAGGCCGAGCTACCTGACCGGACGCCATTGTGAATAGTATTAACGCAATGCGTGAGGCCTACCATCTCCCCAGAAAATATGTCCTCGCTCATCGGAAGGCCTTTAGACTCCCAAGCGCTTATTAAAGCCTTTCGGAAAGTTGCAGTCTCCGGAAGCAAAGTTGCGTGGGAAATATGTAATGGTCCATCGCGACCGAGCCTTGAGAATAGATTGTATTCTTGATTGTGGTCATGATATTGGGCGGGCTGAAATTCCTCCAGTCTTAGCCAAAAATCACCGTCCAAGGTCGTTCCTTCAAGTTCAACATTTTGAATTTCTACTTCACCTTTGTAAAGTATTCTTTACACGCGTCCCAGCCCCAACGATCTCCGCCATATTGGACCCATGCGTTGAATGCTTCTTTGCTTCCAGGAATCCAACCATGGTAGTTCAGATTACTACTTCCTCCTAGAACTTTGCCCCTGGTATTTTTTTTCTCCGCACGCTCGTAGTCAGGTCGATTGACGAAGGTTGTTGTGTAGCTCCAGTCATATTTGCTGCTTCGCAACTCAAATGCGCACGAAGGGGTCGTTATCTCTGGTACTTGGCCTGGATCTGTTCACAGTTTGTCAGTTATCACTGCAAAGCTTCAAAGAGTGTTGACAAACCCAAATCCCGTTTCAACGACGAGTATTTTCACGTTCGGGTTCTCTGCTAATCTGCCGGCGATTACGTTACCTGCGGTTCCCCCTAGATGTGGTTAAAATAAGGACATAGAAACGCAATAGTGTGCAAAATTACCTCCAACCACGATAAAATCATAATGGTCTTTCCAGGTGTGATCCATGAAAATCGATGCCAAGTCGACAAATTGATTCGGGTCTTGATAATTGAGCTTCTAACAGAGACAGAGCGCAGTGGTTGGTATCGGTCCATTCAATGAGCCATGAAAATACACCGGTCCATCCAGACATCGAAGGGTTGCTCACATTGATGCCGTGTACATGTATAACCGGAGCCCGGAAGGTTCAGATCGCCAATAAATTGCTCAAACAGGGATGCAGTCGGTGTGACATTGACTCGTATCACTGAAGAGTTCTACCATGCTGGAATGGTCGTATGGCCATTTTGAAAGATTACGTCAATGAAGGCATATCTCAGGTTATTCAGAAAGGGAAAAGAAAGGGATCTATGCCCGACTGCCCATCTATGAGGTATTCCGATGTCCATGGAGCGATTCCCCCGTCAAGCATATCCATAACTGCAAAGTCTGCAGGATCCCAAGTTCCTCCAATATCCAATCCCGATAGAGATGCTGTTTGGTTTGTCATAAAAGCCGCAGCTTCCATAGGCGTTTCAGGTGGCACATATAGAGAGTTTTGGGCAGGCGGCTGCTCTTTGCATTGCAAATTTTGTAGTTGCTGGTGGTACACCGGTGGTAAAGCTTTGTCACTCGCTGATCCAGAGACTAGTTGCATTTGCCTTTGCGTGGAATGTGGAGAGCATGTGGATTTATACGCTATCGGTGAGTTTGATGCGGAAGATTGGGTGTCTCTCTCGTGAAGAGCTGTTCTAGCCATGCGGTAAATAGCAAGAGGATTGAGAACATCCTCTGGGGATTCTTGGGCCGGGGAGTTTGGAGACGGAGGTCTGCAGTCCGTTAATACAAAACATTCAATCTTTATCCATGTCAAGAAGGCGATGTACATATCATTGGAGACTTCTTCCGAATGTTCGTCATCGAGGGTGTTTGATGAAACATTAGGCTGGATCCCGGCCGTTGCCATCATCTTGACAACAGATATCGACTGAATAAAAGTGTTAGCTATTGAAGAGCAGTATTTCGTATATTGGTAAACATAAGTGACGGCTTGAGTCACACATTAGGTACACAGATCAGGAAGTAAGGGATCCGATATGGGGTAAACACACGCAATGTTTGGCGGTTGTCACAATTGATCTCATTTGTAGCAATGCTGCAAAATTACTTTGAGTCAGTGAGACGATGTTCTCTCTCTGACTTATATCAAGATTGTTGGATGCAGCTTTGTTCATATTAAGATAGTAAATCATGACCTTAGTGCTGTCATGGGCGATAATGCAGAGCCATGGATCTGCGAGAAATTTGAGGCCATGTCTCAATGCCTCAGAAATTATCGTGGAGACTTTTCGAGCATTTTCAAAGCATATCTGTCGACAATGTTCCAAGAATCCTTCTTGGTGTGGAGGGAATTCGAAAGCTTTTTGTATACGAAACAAAGACGGCATTCCAATGCGATATAGATCCACCAGTGTTTGATAGAAGGTACACCACAGCAGAGTCAAAGCGCCAAGTTGAGAAGATTCCTTTCGCGCGTAAATAGCACTTGGGCTCCATGATAGGTTTTGAGGAAGATTCAGACGCCATGACTCAAAGTCTGAGGATAGCAGGGCGAATTCGGAATCGGCTTGCCAGGGTGGCTTCGCTGTGTCGAGATGTTTGACATACCTAAGAAAGGTCATTAATAAAGTGCATTATTTCCAATTACATAAAGCACTAACCTCAAGACTCTTTTTCTGATGCTGACAAGCCGAATAAAATACGCTTCAATCCCCATATCATGACCGGAATCTTGAGGGATTTGCTCGCTCGGAAGAAAACCAAGAACCTTTCCCTCATCCAGAGTCTCTGTAATACAAGGAATCCCTAAAGAGAAGTTATGACTATGACACGGAAGCTGAACTTTTAAATCACGATCTTCAAGAAGAGTGAGTTGGTTGACCCCACTCCCTACCCAGCTGTCGAGTAGATAGCAGCTCCACATGAGACGTCGCCTAACTTCATTATTGACAGCTGAAGACTCTGGTTTCATGCATAGCACATCGGAAGATGTTTCCAAAGCTAGCTGGAGAGCTTGTGAGATTCTGGCGGTGATGCCACTGAGCATAAATGCACTAGCATAACTACCAATGCGAAGATCGTGATCGTATAGCAAAATTGCTGTCTGTAAGTAAATCGAAAGTTATTTATACAAGAATAAAACCACATCAAATGAACCAATAAAGGAAGAAAGCATTACCATCAATTTCTCCAGGGAGATGTCGTCCATGTCTAAGAAGATTCGTATCTTTGCAGCTTTGGCCCATTGATTCCCGGCCGTTAGTATTGCTTCAGATGATAGATGTGCAGTGTGGGCAAGAGCAAAAAATCTACAGATGTCAGTCAGTTCCCCTAAGCTTGATATCAACTTACTTTGCACCAAGGGCACAAATAACATGAAGCAATGATTCATTTTGGCGACATGATTCCGCATCTTCATCTAAACGTTGCATGAACGTCGGCTTATGGACAAATCCATTACACCTTAGAGGGTGAATGTGAGAAAAATACTCTTCAACCAAGGTCCAAAGCTTATCACCACTTGGCAGCTCTGGGGCATACAGCCTTCTAGAGTCAGAAGTTGAAATTATTAGCAATTGACTTGAACTGCAAGACATACCACGAAAAAGAACTTTTAGTATTTGGCAAAACAGGAGATGGATTCATCTCCGCCAAGCCTCGAGATGAACACTCCTGCCCTAAGAGGGCATCTGTTGATACGCTGCGTGCCGGAACTTGCCGCGGGGCTAGAGTTGGATCCTCTCTCGCCCGGCGTGAATTGGCAGCAGAGCTACATTGGAGCCCCTTTCGAGAGCAGCGACCACAGATATTTCCACCGGAGCATCTTGATTTTGCCGCGCGACACGCCTGACAAGATTTCGCGACTCTCTGTCGTAAAGTACCAGCTTGGGTGAACTCTGTATTATGGTCTCCCCGTCTGTGCGATTTAGGCTGGGCAACGAAGCCCGGCGCAGGCGGCCCTGGACATTCCAGTTTAAGCCGCTTGCAATTCAAACATGCGGGCCATTTTTCGTCGCATTTCACTTTTCGAGCTCGACATAACGTACAGCCTATTTGAGAATCAATCAGTCTGCTCCAGCTTCCCCGCTGAAAACGCCTCATGTAAGTCTTACCTGATCGAGACCTTCGCGTCCCTGATGCATTCTCTTGTATTGGATCAAGCTCCAGAGTATCCCCACTCCACGACATGATGCCGAAAGCCGAAAGTTGTAAAGAAGACAGGCGGTTATCGCATGGCACTCGGCTAAAGACGGACTCTGCTTGCGGTCGCTTGTGGCAGAACAGAAATCGAATTTAAGATTTGAAACCAACCACGAGCCATTTTCATTTGCTAAAAGCCCTTGATATTCGCAAAGGTGGATAGCCTTTTGGATGACACCATTCTAGCGCTGTTGACGAAGGCAGCGACTGTGCCCACGGGTCTCGGACCTTTAACGGATGTCGCTTAAATGGCGATGATCATTGGCCCGCGATGTACGACCGTCGCAAGAGAGTGGAGTACATAAAATCCGGGGCCCCAGGACTTAAGCTACAGGACCTACTACTCTGGGGTGAGTTTTCTTCATCGCTCTCATGTCAGTTTCTCTCGCCATGGGGAAATTTGCAGGTCTCAGTAATGTGTACGTGATCAGTGGGCTAACGACCATCGGGGGCCTTATCCAAGGGTTCGATGTGTCAAGCATGTCTGCGATCATCGGCACAGATCAGTATAAGGAATATTTCAACAAACCCGATGCAGTTCTTCAAGGTGGTATCACGGCCAGTATGGCAGGCGGATCCTTATTGGGTTCTCTCTTCTCTTCATGGACCAGTGATCGATTTGGTCGTCGTGATTCTCTCTATATTGCATGCGTCGTCTGGCTCATCGGCTCAACACTGATGTGTGCTGTTCAGAATGTTGCGATGCTCATTGTATCGCGAATTTTCAATGGATTCGCCGTAGGCATGCTAACCAGTCAAGGCCCTATTCTCATCGCGGAGATTTGTTTGCCTCATCAGCGCGGTCGGTTGCTTTCTTTGCAACAGTGGATGATTACTTGGGGCGTGAGTTTTCACCTTGTACAAATATACAAACTCATTGCTCATAATCTTTCAGATTCTCATCATGTACTTTATCAGCTATGGAGCATCCTTCATGGGTAATAATGGCGTTTTCCGTCTTCCATGGGGTCTACAGATGATCCCGGCCATTGCGCTTTTAAGCTTTCTTCCTATGATTCCTCGATCGCCTCGTTGGTTGGCATCGCAAGATAGGTGGGAAGAGGCTACGGCGATCCTTGCACGCTTACACGCTAAGGGAGACCTTCTTGACCCTATAGTTGTCGCGCAAGTCCACGAAATTCGGGAAAAGATTGAGTATGCCACCACTTGTCCTAAAGTATACGTTATATGAAGACACTGATGAAATCGCAAAAGGCTTGAGCGGCAATATGAAAGCACATCATGGCTTGAGTTATTCAACTCGCGTAACCTTATTCGGGTCCACTGCGGTATATTTACGCATGTCTGGTCTCAGATGACTGGAACAAATGCAATGATGTATTATATTGTTTACATCTTTCAGGTGAGGAATTTCTCATCGTGACTTCCTACCTAGCCTCTTAATGGGCAACGCTGAACTAAAGGTTCTTAGATGGCCGGTCTTACTGGTAACACTACCCTTTTATCCGCCTCAATTCAATATATTATCAATGTTGTCATGACATTGCCTGCTCTAATATTCATTGATCGCCTTCCTCGACGACGTCTTTTTATCTTCGGTGCCCTCACGATGGGTGTCCTTCAATTTATACAAGCCGGATTGATGGCAACATATGGACACTATGTTCCAGGTGGATTAGAGGGATCACCAACCGTTACGTGGAAAGTGTCCAATTCAAAGGCCTCTAAAGCCGTCATCGCGTGCTCGTACCTGTTCATTGCATCCTATGCACCCACGTGGGGGTACGTACACTACCAAGACCCTAAGCTGCAGGATATCTAACAAACTTCTAATTTAGTCCACTTGGCTGGTTAGTCTAGCGACATTTGAAATGAATAATTCACTACCTGCTTGCTTACAAGCTTACTAGGGCCTACCCTCCGGAGATCATTCCACTTTACATTCGTAGCAAAGCAGTGTCTCTGGCAACATTCTTCAACTGGGGATGTAACTTTGCGTTGACATTCTTCACACCGCCAGCATTTCAAAATATCCAATGGAAGGTAATTGTGGATCTAGAAGCTTTGAGTTTCCTGTCACTGATATCTTTCGCAGATTTACTGTGTATTTGGAAGTCTTTGTATCTGTGCTGCAATCCATGTTTTCTTTCTCTTCCAGGAGACATGTGGAAAGTCACTGGAGGAGATCGACGATATATTCAATAACCAGAGCATCTGGGCCTTTAAAGCTAAGCAAGAGCCTAGCCGACTTGCGGCTGACATTGAACAAGCGAAGGATGACCTTGCGATCGGAAAGTTTGTCGTTGGCCATACAAATTAGTCAGGTCCTCAATCGTGATGGTTTATTCATTTTGACGGGGACTCTAGGAGCATGTTCATCTGTTCAAATGAAAGGCTGATTACAGAGTTACAAATACTTGGGTCATCCAGGGCAATCCACAGCTAACCCTCATGTTGTGTGACATGCTACTAGTATTTGATAGTCTTCAAGTTCCTTTTCTCTATCAGTACTCAGACAGAGCTTGTCAGACAGGGCTTTTTGGATAGCAAGAACGTTTGAATACATTATGTACATCTGTGGGCATTGAAAAAGGTTTTCGATACGTGGGCCACGATTTGACCATCATAAAATCCCCCTTTCATTGCCTTCTGAAGTCTCAGACTCCAGGGACCTATTACTACCTGCGTACATTACGTGGAAATAATCTGGATGATACTAAAAAAAATAACTTCTCGATAAATTGTTAAATGGGCATTGTTGCTCCAAACTTGAAACTATAATTTGATACCAATACTACATCAGAATCAAAGTGAAAAAGCACAGACGAAGAAAAAACAAAAAGCACAATCAATGTTAAGCTCCTACTCCTGCTGCATCGTCATCATCATCATCACCCTTCCGACGTTTCTCAGCTCGGGTTACAGGCTTGACATAATCGTCAGGAAGGCGCTTTCGTTTACCCCCGGTGCCTTTTCCTTTATCACCCCGGCCACGTCCTCGGCCTCGTGCAGGGCCCGCGTCGGCAGGGGCTTCTTCTGCCCCAGGTGCTGCTGCACGTCCACGACCCCTTCCACGACCCCGACCTCTTCCACGACCCCTTCCACGACCCCCTCTTCTGTTTCCAGTAGCAGGAATTTTATCCTCATCGGATGAAACTGAATCTTCCATAGGCTCGTCTTCAATATTCACCGAGGCAGCTCCATCTGATTTCTCTGAGTGTCCTGATTTCTCGGAATGTGCTGAGTGCTCGGATCGCCCCGAATGTTCTGATTGTCCTGGGTGCCCTGAGTGCAAACGTCCTGATCTTTCACTTGGTGGCGCGGGCGAAGATCCACAGACTGCCTCAGACGAAGTTCCTCTCCCACTAGCTAGTCTATCCTTAGGAATTTCTCCAGCTCCAGGAGAGCGAATAGCCCTACCAGGCCCTTCAAACTCATCAGAAGTAGTTTCACCAATGGTCGGTGAAGGCACTTCGTAATCTTCTATATCTATAAAAGAAAATTTCATATTGATCCGGAAGCGGCCCCTCATGTCTAGATCCCACCAGGTAAATATGCGAGCTATTCGCCTAGCACCAGTCCCCACAGCAGCTAATAATATCGTGGCCGCAACCTTGCCAACTGGCGTCCCCAACAAAGCCTGGTATTCTTCTGTATCATACTCCCATCGGCGCATCTTTATGACACTTTCCTCATCGAATATAGCATCGTGGTCATCAGGGATGGCTAAATTATAGTCATTGTAGATGTTTAATACTAGCTTAATAGTATCGGGGTCAGTTATCTCAACCGCGTAGACGTATTCAAGTGTTTTGATGTCGTAATAATACTCATACATGCTCAAAAAGACCTCCGAGGAGTACAATCCAATGTGTCTCAGATTCTTTGGCTTTTGCATATCACTGATGCAGATAAAATGGGATCCGATCGATGCTGTCCAGAAACAAAGCAAATCTTGGGGGTCCTGCCCCTCCTCATAAACAATTTCTGAATCATAGCCTTCTTCGATTTGCTGGCCAGTTTGCTGTATTTTGAGGTAGGGATATTTATTCTCCGCTTGGGCTGGAAATAGACCAACTTTTATCATTGACTCGAGCTCTTCAACAATTGCCCATGGGACCCCTTGGTCGCGCCATGCAACAAGATATTTCTCAATGTCTTCAAAAGTCTTATCGGAGAGCTGAATGGGACAAGGGATATTATTTGTACCATCAAGCCATTTCTGGTAATTCTCGCCTGCCTTTTGAAGGTCACCATAGTCGTAATTAAGGTCTATAGCTTTTTCATCTGCCCATTCTATTTTCCAATCGTCAGGTTCAGTGCCAGGATCACGCTCAGTACTAGGCAGAACGATATTTCCCCGGGGATTTGCAGGTCCTCCGCCCACAGGAACAAGAGGATCACTCATTTAGGCTCGATATTCTTGTAAATTTTTGAAGGATAATATAAGAAAGGTCCAGCCAAGGCACGAATTCAATTGTCTGTGTTGCTTAAGAAAAAGCCGACAGTTTTATACTATCTCTGAGATGACGATTCTTTTCTCAGGTGCTACTAATAGACTTGAAACCTATAAAGATCCTGAGTTCTTTGAAAAATGACATTCTTCATTGAAACAGCTTTTTATAGCAATATTAAAAAAGACGAACGAAACATTCAAGCACAGCGGCATTCAAGTGCTGTACATCAGTCAAATTTTGAACGCCCAGATACGTCCTTACTACATAAGTACTAGTATATACAAAGAATGTCAACCATGGACGATAAACTGTATACTACCTATTCTCAACCTTGGAACTTGATCAATCCTCTTGAAATATTTCTCGATGATAGAAACAAAGCAGCCCCAAATATTGAAAAGCACTCATTCAAAGGCGCTCAGGCCAGCATCCAACAACATTGAACTTGACCATTCGATTCGTACCCCCCCCCCCCCCAATAGGTACTATCTTATCCTTCTTCATGAGATTAGAGCCCCCGTCTATGTAGTGCAAGGATACCGTCTTGTTATATTCCTCTTTGGAGTTAAACAAGTTTCATATTGAACTATTCTTATTTAGACAAGTGATCCTGTGACAGAACTTGAAACTTCAGACAAAGAATATCCACTTCATTAATTGTTTAGCCAATGACAGTGATAATCCTGAAAGATTATGACTTGACACCCAGTGAGTTTGAAGAGCAATTAAGCTCCTTTCACTTCAAATTTTTATGGTCCAATATTCAATATTCAATGTTCAAGTTTGATATTTTGAGAGGGACTTAACACGGCCACCATTGCCATGCCTTCTTTTAATTAGATCTTTCGGGCAATTCAGTTTAAACTTCTTTAATATAGATTTATAACTAATAAAATACTAATTTTCTAAGGAGAGGATTATATAGTAGACTTAAAATTAATTATCTTAAAAATAATTAGTAGATCTAATATCTTATATAGGATTTTAAATTAATTTATAAGATATAGATTTTATCTTTTACTTATCTTTAGGGGATATATAGATATAGTAAATAACTAAATCATAGTTTATATTTATCTAGAACCCCAAATTTAATTATCTAAATAATATTATTAATACTATATTCATTATAGGGATTAGCTTTCTATCCTTAATAGATATATTAAAAGTTATCTAATATAAAAGCTACTACTATAGCTACAAATTTAATAGTAATTAGACTAAAATATTAGTCTATCGCCGGATATAAGAGTAGTCGAATACTGAGAAACTGAGTTATTAATAGAGGGGGCAGGGGCTGACGAGTGATTACGATTGTAGAAACGCCTTGCTAATGATCAGCCCAATAAGGCAACTTGGCGAGTTATGCGCCCTGGTGGATATCGAACTGCATACTGTAATCCGTGCTATTGGACACCAGCAGTCTACAAGGTGGGGGCTCAAGAAGGCGTATTCTCGAACTTGCTGTCTCCGGACCATATAAATCCAGGCAGCCTCATTCTCATCCCGGTACAGTACATTTACATACCACCCATACTAAGGGCTGGTTATAAAGTAAAACTACAGTAGTAGTATTAGCTAGTACTATGAATATCACATATACCGATTGACGATATTACCGAATGATCCTCCTATTTGTGCTACTACTAGTAGCACCAGTTGACCTATCCAAACCAATAGATGACTATAAGTATAGTACTACTACCTAAAAAGGTAATGATAAGTCCAGAGTTCTTAAGGAGTATACTACTTCGTAGACGATCATCCTTTGTGATCTGCGACTAGAAATTTGAAGATATGGAGCAACTTGAGCTAGTGCAAAGCTCGAAGCAAAACAGACCCCAATTTTCAAAGGCTGCACACAAATCCTGTGGATTCCAAAATGCCGGATAAAACTTGAACGAACTTCAACATTTGAAGAACTACTAGATAATCCGAATAAAATGTCTCGTTGCAGTAGTAGTATATATCCAAGGTTCTCTCAAAAAGAAATCATGGGTGAAATTCAAGTTGATTCTAAAATGAAAATTGTAAGGTGTTGATACTACTAGTAGTACTAGTAACTTGAAAAGAAAAAGCAATACGCAATGAAGAACCTTAGAGAAGGCTACACTAAATTTCATTTTGTCAAACACGAGACCGTCGTGGGACAAATTATACTAGTAATCAATTATTGAATGACAGTTACACAATTGATCTCAATATTACCTACTTATCAGTTGCACACTGGCAGTGGCACAGACAACTCAGGGGGACTTCTTGCTAGTACTCCACGCATACTAGTATATCATTCTATAAATTCCTTCAAGTTTCCACGCCTTAGCACTCTAGTACTCATGCTCAATCTTGGTTATCCATTGCCTCCACCACTCTCCTCTCAAGCGCTTTGAACCTCGTAAAGTACAAGTCTCCGGAGGAACCTTCGACTTTCTCAAGTTCTATCTATACCTACTACGTCATGAAACTGCATCTGATCTTCCTTACGGGCTTCATTGGGCTCGCCATTGCCCAGGACCTGAATGGCCTACCTCAGAACGATGTAAGTCACTCTCAACTTGGACAACCCTGGCTTCAATCTGTTCAGTTTCCTAAGCAATTTCTTTTTTCTTTTTTTTTTTTTTTTTTTCAAATTTTAGGACTCTAAGATCCCCGACGCCCCTATGGAGTCCTCTATGGCGAAGAATATTGGCTCCCGGGATAGCTTTGTGCTAAGAGCACGTCAGTCTCCGGCGTTAAAGAAATTTTGCGCGACATGTAAGGGAGGTTCTACCTGTATACGACCTGGCATCGGCCTCCCGGTGTGCGCAATCAAAAAAGGCAGTTGTGGTAGCAGGGCAGACTGCAATAAGTATAATCGCGAAATATGTCACGAAGGATCTTGTTATAAGGGCTTCAGCGATCAGAAGTATGGATCGGAATGCCGCTACGACAAAACTTTTGAAAGCCTAGCAGTGCAAGGTTGTGGCGATCAGCTTGCGTGTGGTAAAGGGGGAAGATGTAAAAGCATCGGCAAATGCAGTACTACTGATGAGTGTTTTGATAATATGCAATGCTCTGGTGGTATCTGCACGATCGCTCCCAAAGGCAAACCATGCAAGAATTCCAACCAATGCGCAGAGGATTTCACTTGCCAGAACAAGAAATGTGCGCCTCGCCAGAACTTTCAGCTCGGTCAAAAGTGTTCATCCAATGAAGCCTGTGATAAATCCCTAGAATGTTTTGAGAATACCTGTGTATTTTGGGGAACTGGCCGAAGCTGTGGTCCTGAGAAACCCTGTGATCTTGGTCTTATGTGCTACGATAACAAATGTGATTATCGTAGATACAATAAAGTTGGTGACCATTGTGACTCTGGTCTTGACTGCGAGTCTGCCAATTGTTCTAATAACAAGTGCGCTGCACCATGGGATTACAAATGTGAGAACGACGCAGAATGTACAGTTGCTGGCGAAAAGTGTTATAATGGTCAGTGCTGTAAGGAGTACAGTGGTGGAAGATGTATATCAAGTTAATGTACAGATACAATACCTAGGTGATCCTATAGAGTGGTGAAGATACTACTCCAGGGCTGACAAAGGCTATTTTGTACTTCAAGTCTTCTTAGGGATTATCTCTATATATACTAATTGAAATTTGGTTTAAATATCATCTATCTGTATATTAATTAGTAATCCCTATTTATAGTTATTCTTATCAGGTATGATTCAAGTCCTTGAAGCTCAAAAATCGAGGTCTCGAGTGCTACTAGTAGTAGTACTAGTAGTATCTATGGATTCCACTAGTCTGATACTACCTAGGCACTATACGGCGTTATATTTCTCACGTACACCTGAGTACTATATACTACTACTATTACTAGTAGTAGTATCATTCAAAAGAGTAGAGGACATTCACTTAATACTAACTGTTTATCACTTCGATAACCAAAAAGATACTACGTTTATCTGGGCTCTTCTTTTTACTTTCTTTGTCAGGGATCAGCCTAGCAACACCATCCCCCGGCAGCGGTCACAATATACTACTAGTACCCTACTAAGTCTTCTAATACAGGGCTAGTATATGCCCGCAGGAGTTTAAAGACTGCAGGCGCCTGTAGGTATTAGTAATCTAAATTGACACTTTGATATTGCCCCTAAAGGAAATTTTTTTTGGTAGTAAGAATTCAATTTCGCCGCTCTGTAACGGCTAGTCCTCTTGACATTTGGATTCTGCTCTAACTTGGTCAGTCGGTTCAAAAGAAACTTGAACCAAGACTCAGGCTCTAGTACTAGGTCGCTTGGTATTAGAGGTCTACTAGTAGTACGACTCTTTCAAGTTGTAGGATATTATATTTTTACAAAAGAAAAATTCTATCTACAGGAGTAGATTAGGAGCCAACAGTTTTGAATATATATATATAAAGGAGCTCTATGTTTACTCAGGTCACTCGAAGTGTTCAATTGTTAGACCTGCATGGCGAAAGTGCCCTTCAGCACTCTTGTCTCTTGCACCAACCACATCTACGCACCACTCCAGAAACTCATGAAAATCTCGATCCGGGTCATCTTCAAAGGTCTGCCAGTTGCGTTTAATGAAAGCTTTCAGCTCCGCAAAAAATTCCTCGATGGGATTCAGATCAGGAGAATATGGCGGAAGATACACCAGTTTGACTCCTTCTTCAAAACACATACGATGTATTTGATCAGAGTGGTGGAAGGATGCATTGTCCATCACTAATACCGATTTGGGCTCCGGCCATTTGCCACAATGATGGAGAAGCTGTTCAATAAAGTCTTCGAACTTGAATATCAGAGCATCCGTCGAGCCACGGAAGACGCGGGAAAGAAGAACACCATCTTGGCAATATGCCGGTAAGATCTGGTATCGCTGGCTACGATGGAACTTGGCCACTTGGATCGGGGTGATCCCGAGCGGGGCCTAACCAGTTCGCCGATATCCTATCCGCTTGTCACACCCAGATTCGTCTATGTAGACTAGGTGATACGACTCAAATTCCGATAGATTATGGAGATAGTAGTCTCGTAAATCCGCGTTTCGCTCCTTCGCTTGATTTCGGGTTGTCTTCTTAGACCAGCCTTTCGCGGCCAGAGCTCGACTGATGGTGGAGTTAGCCACAGCGATGTCAAATTCTTCCTGAAGGTAAAGCGCCATCTCGTCGAGGTATAATCCAGGGTTTTCAGAAAGGTGTGCACAGAGAGCCTCAACCATAAGTGGTGTTATACTCTTGGGTCGGCCGGAGGGGATTGGGGGTGCCTTGGGACTGCCGAACAACCGCAGGTTAGAACGAATATATCTAACAGACTGTTTACTGCATCCTGCTGTATTAGCAATATCAGTAGTTTTTAGATTACCCTCGATCATATCACAAATCAGTTGTCGCTTCGATGGGGATAAGTTCGGGGCCATTTTTGTGTGTTAAACGAGGGGTGGAAGAACGATGAACAGCAAAAGCAACAGAAAACGAAGGGTGCCTGGGGTCGCACACGTGTTGTCATTTTGTTCCTTACCATACCATTCAAAGCTTTCTAGCCAGGGGTCCTTTTGAGTCTGACCAATTAGGGCTACATCGGACTTGGCAAATGGGATTGAGAAAGAAGGAGAGTGTGTAAAAGCGCAAGGCGATTTTGCAAACTACTGTAATATGTATGAATGGAGAATATAGACAGAAAAGATATAGTAAAAATTGAAGACCGCTGCCGGGCCAAAACGCCGTAAAGCTCATCAGAATTGATGGAGCCAGGGAAGGAACACCGGCCCATTCATCCTGTGATCATGATGTACTTTCTTGGTATGACATGTATGTTTCGCTTCTTTAACTCCAGACAAACATTGCGGTATAGGTTATGGATCAATTATATTTCGCCCCAGGCACCGAGCCCGGCTCCGACGCCAATAGCACTGTTGCTCTCAACACTGCCGCCAATGTCCCAATAGTTGCGGCTAGATCCTGTGAGAGTCCGCCGACTTGAGATAGCTGAAAGTTTTGCACTTTGACTTGCACAACTCGAACTGGGTCGGCGAACATGAGGACGAAGTAAGGGCGAAGAAATACCGACAGGGCCTGAGACGCCGGAAAGTTGGGATGCTCGACGGGTCTGGGTTTGTGATCGAGAGTGGGCTCGCGCCACAAGAGGATGATGTTGGCGGATCATAGCAGCACGACGAGAGGCATCTTGTGTGTGATGAGGGGAGGGATTGGAAGAACTCTTATCGTTTGGCATGTATCCTCGGCGACTGAACCGTGTACGAAGATAACGGAAGACCATCATGACGTCGAGACCCCGCTCCCAGTATTCTTGTTCTGATTGCAACCGGGCAGCTTCAGATGCTGGGTCTGCGCCTGTTGGGTCATCGTCTTCAATGCCCCATTGTGCCTCGTGTTCTTTATTTGCGTCATGGAGTGTGGGTAAGAATTGTGGGGATGGCATAGAACTATCAACAGTCAGATTCACCGATGTGGACTCTGTTTGCTCAATCGGCTTCTGAGAGAATCCATTCTCAGCTAGTCGACTGAGAGGCATGCCTGCATAGTCATTAGATATATCTTTGGTCATTTGGTAATACGTCGAAAAGGCACCTGGGTGTTCACAAAGCTGGTGAACAAGGATCCCAAGCTCATGCGTAATGCGTTGAAGCATGCGAGTCTGCCACATGGGCGTTTCTGAGAGCCCTAAGTCCGGCTCTCGAGCCAGGACTGTCTCCATATCAAGCCCTTCGCGTTTTTGCGATGCAGAGTGCTCTTCTGGCAATGATTCGCCGAGGATGACGGAGAGCAAGGAATCATCGATTCCAATCAAATCACGAATCACCTTACGAGTGATACGTCGCCAAAACGACTCGTCCATTTCCGGCTCTCCCTCTGGCCCGGATGTTTCCTCTGGCAATGTCCCTGTTATACGGACAGGTGAAATTTGATCAACAGCATTGGATATGCTTGACCGACTACCACGACTCTTTCGTTGTCGTCGAGTCTCACGTTCAATCTCCTGTAATAATGCTCTGCTCTGATCCATCCGCCATTCCTCGATTCGTTGCCAACGATCCCGCTCCACATCTGCCTGTCCTTCATCCACTGTGTCTAGATGCCGCTGGACACTCGAACGCCGACGATGTTGGGTGGGGAAATACGAGTGCCTTTGGGGATTATATTGCTCATGTTGCCAAAGCTGCTCTTGCGCTAACTGGCTGGATGCTTGGAAGGCCCCCAAACCATCGTGGGCCGGAAGTATGGCAGGCGCTCCTTGATCCACCCGTGCGGGGGAAGTGGGGGACAGCGTTGGGGGGCGGAATGCATGCAGTCCATCATCTAAGCTATCCAACTCAGTGCCTTCTTCGTCCAGCTGGTCTTCCAGTATGTCTTCTTCGGCTGCCTCGCCTTCTGGGCCAGCCGTGGAGCGAGTTGCAGTGCCGAAGGAGCCAAAGTCACTTAATCGAGATGCTCCCGCTGTCCGCGTGCGGTCGGTGGAGGTCGTATGCGTACGAGCGGTGGGCGAGAACAGTACCCATTGTGTGGTCTCATCGTCTTGCTGTTCCGGGGTAGAGGTAGGTATATCAAGAGGCGGAGGGGGCTGAGGGGCGGAGTATGAGGTTCTTCTCCGTGGAGCCTGGGTTGGGACGCGGAAGGCCATGATCTTGACTGGGGCCGTAGATAGTGCCAGATAAGGCTTCCAAGATGATTATGACGATGGATCTTCTCCGCAACAAAAAACCGCTCGTGCGGCCAGCAGCGGAGAGTCCGGCTTTAAGGGATAGAATACAGTTTCAACGGCGCTCCACAAACAAGTGATGTAGAAGACAAAGAAAATAACAAGAAACGTAATGTTGGCGGATGATGATGCGTTGATAACAGGGACGGGGCGATAAGGCGGTGGGACCCCCGGATGATCCAAGTAGCGGTATCGGACCACTCCAAAGTAGACCCGGTGTCTTTTCCACAAATAAAACGGACCTGGGCGGGTGTATGTGTGAGATGAAAGAGAAATTTCAATCGAACAACTGATATCTCTTTGATTCTCGACGGAGAATAATACGTCCAGGGGGAGGGGGACAGGAAAGCGTTAGGTCTTTCAGCTCAGGCGGTATATGATGTGACTGCTCGCGTGTGATTAGCCCAGCAGAGCGCAACCGATTATGCGCGTCGGGCCAAAAATCCCAGGTTTCCCCCTGACTGATTAGATTCTATTACCTGACCTGTCTACACCCGTAGTCAGACAACCTGGGAAAGCTAAAAGTGCGACGTGGTAAAGACAGCGTCAGAGGTGGAGGCTGTGGCAAAAGGGATCGACAAATACCCGTCATTTACTCCGTCCGCCATACGAGTCTGGCCAAATAGATGCAAGGACGCGCTGATCGCCTGCATCCATCCAAACTAAATCACTGGGAGATTTGTATTGGGCTAGGACCACACAACAGAAGGGGGTATATACAGTATACATTGCATGACAACTCTAGCATCAACCCAAAAAGAGAAAGAAAGATAATCTGGGTCAATATCCAGCTCTTTTCTACTGTCCAGCAAGAGCTTCGCCAACCCAGTCCATCTGTACAGCGCTTACGCCCCGTGCGTAACTTCGGTTAGTGAACACAAACTCATTATACATGATCGCTTCCAGTTTCTTGCCAAATAAGACACTGGAAGGGTGGATCGCAACGGTCTGATTGCCCACTACGGTACGGTAACTGCCATCGGGGACCAGGCGGGCGGTATTGGTCGCAAAGCCGCATAGAAAGCTCTGCAGAATGTCTACAGGCGAGGGGTCGTGGTGATGGTCCTGCCGGTCATCACGAGGTAAGAGTTTTGATTGGCGACATTGAGTGCGTAGCTGTTTGCGAACATCCTAGTAATTATGCGATATTAGCGTCATCTTCATGCAGGAATTTGAAACAATAGACCCACCATTACTGATTGCATTGCACGATGCGATACTAAGTGCCGCTCAGCCCACGCCTTTCGGTCAGCGTGTTCTCCTGCATAAGCCCGCACCGTCGAGAGCATGGTCAGATGATCACCCTCACGGCGGTAAAGATCGCGACGGGCCGTTTCGGCTGCCTCTTTCTTTTCTTCGGAGTTGGTGTTGAGGAACATATTCTCCACGCTCAAACAGGAGATAATGTCAATCACATCGATGAGGCATTCGGTTCCACGCTCGGAGGCTGCCAACAAGACTCGTCCGAGTGTGGGTGTAAGCGGCAGTTTGGCGATGTGCAAACCGACCTCGCTGATTTCTCCCGAGTCTTCAAGGGCATTAATATTTAATAACTGGAGCAAGGCCTTTTCCAACGCCTCACGCGGTGGCCGCGTCAAAAATGGGAATCGGACAATATCGTCAACGCCACGCGCCTTCATATTGAGCAGTGCCTGACTCAAGTCGCATCGTAAAATCTCGGGAGTATTTGTTTCGTCGAGAGTCAGGTAATCCTTTTCGGTGTAAAGGCGGAAACATTGGCCAGGCGCTTCACGACCAGCTCGACCCTTTCGCTGAATAGCGGCTGATTTGGAGATGGGCTTCACCAACAGAGAGTCTAGACCAAGTCGAGTGCGGAACTGCTTGACCTTTGCCTTGCCACAATCCACCACATGGCGCACTCCAGACACTGTCACGGATGTTTCGGCAATGTTAGTGGAAAGAACCACTTTGCGTGTACGGGGAGGTGCTGGAGCAAAGACCCGCTGCTGTGCAGCCTGAGGGAGAGCAGCAAAGAGCGGCAAGACCAAGATTCGGGGTAAAGAGGGATCCATGCCAATAGCGTACTCATTAACCAAATTCTCCAATGCTTCCACGGTTTCCTGGCCAGTCAAGAAAACCAGAATGTCACCTGGCATCGGTTCTTTGGTATGGATTTGAAAAATGATCTTGAGGGCTGCATCTACAAAATCATGAACGGGTTCCGGAGAATATATGGTTTTCACGGGAAACTGTCGACCCTTGATATGACAGACAGATATATCTTTAGACGTGTCTTCTTCTTCTGTTACTTCGGGCTTGTCGTTCAATGTGCCATTTTCAATTTGTGGTTGGCCTTTGAATCCTTCCTGGAAGAACCCAAGTAGACTCTCCATGTCTGCAGTAGCACTCATGACCACCACTTTCAATGGAACACCCCCGCGACCCTCACGCTTCCCAGATACCAAGTTGCGTAAAAAGCCAGTAACCAGATCAACATTAATGCCTCGCTCGTGTACCTCATCTACCACCACAGCGCTATATTTAGTAAGCCACGGATCATGCAGCATCTCTTGTAGAAGCATTCCCTCCGTCAAAAACTTGACCCGCGTACTTGGCGACGTAGAGGTATCGAATCGCACAGAGTAACCAACTTTGCTGGCAGGCGAGGATGATCCAAGGGGTGTTCCCATCTCTTCCGCAACACGACGAGCGAGCGAAATGGCAGCCACACGTCGCGGTTGAGTTATCGCAATACAGCCACCCACATTGACAGACTTGGTAGAACCATCTTTTTGGGGTATCTTGGCTTGGGTCGGTCGGCACCAGAATTCATTCACAAGAAATTGAGGAATTTGGGTACTCTTTCCGCTACCAGTCTCACCAACAAGGAGCATAACATCTTGCTCGCGGAGCTTCTTTCGAATTTCATCGGCATGTCCAAATATCGGAAGATTTTTGCGGAGCTCGTAGAGTGTGTTGGCTTTTTCTCGGAGGGAAGTAAAATTGGTCTTGGTATCGGACGTGGATTTCGACTTGAATTTGAACTTCGATTTTGGGGCGGGCACCGCCGATTGAGGTTCGGGCGCACTAGTTACCTTCTTTTCCAGTTGGGGCTCTTCTTTGGCCGCCACAGGTTCTGCTGATGACTTCTTCGCATTGGGACGTGCATCTTCGTTGGGTGCTTGTGCTTCGTTCGCGGCCTCGTCACGCTTCCGCTTCTTAGACCGCTTTTTCTTGTGGCCCGTGTTCTCAGCAGCTGGGGGGTCTACTGCATGTTCGGTGCTTTGAGGAAGAGAGTCCTCGTCAGGGTCACCAAAATGAGTGTGAACCTTTTCGGGCATTGTGAATGGGCGTCAACATGGAGCAAGCTCAGGGATCCCCGAAACACCGCTTATCCCGAAAATTTTCGCTTATCGATAAGGCCTATCGTTATCTTATCGGTGATCGACGCCAACAATGTGAACTGTTTACTCCACAAGCCACAGCCGACGATGTGAATTTTGGGGGATTAAAGGACTGCAGTCTTTATGTGGACTATGTTTTGACGTTTCACAGCATACAAGGTATCGTGCTTTGGCTCATGATATATATCTCCAACAGGAAACGCAGTCTCTGGCTTGTAAGCTGCAATAAGCTGCAATAAGGTCACCTGCACCATTCAACCGCAAATCTGGGTAGTTCGTGATGAGGTGGAGCTGGGATGGCAGAGGTACTGAATGGTTGGTTCTTAATGATCAACTCTCGCTACTGGAAGACCACACTGCCGGGTCAAAGTCTGTCGCATCAAAATTCAAATCTAGACCTTGACCTGGATTTCACTTACGCAGGCGCTCAGACCTCGTACTTTAGCCGAGCGAGCACTGTAGATCTCCAGGGGGCGAGAGCAGAGGGAACGCGCCCTGGTTGTATACGATCGAAACCTTGGAAGGTTGATCATGGCAAAGCGGTCTATATTCGCTCCCAGTGACAATATACTTACGCAATGCAAGCAATACACAGAGTTCAACCAAATGCCTAATTCAAGTCCCTCCCCGCGTGGATGAGTACGGCAAATGTAACCACATGTCGAACGGTTCGACGTATCTAAAACCCCCAAGGCTGCAAAGTCAATCAATAACATTGAAAGATCCGGCGATACGTCAAGGTCTTGCCGCGGAAGGCAAAAATCGATAGACTCCTACAATGCCGCAGATCACCGAATGTTCTTCGCGTTGACAAAGTCTTAGTTGACTTGCTCTCCTGCACCATTGCATCACCGCTCCTAGCTCGACCCCGATCTCGTGGGGACGAGCCGCCGCGCATCGATCGATCGTCCATCCGCCAATTGTGACCTGGCACATTGAGCTCGTAAAAATTGTCTTACTTCCCCTGTCAAGGTCTTGTACTGCAGTCTTCTCCAGGATGATTCTAGTTGTGGATGTAGTCGATCAATTGATGCATCAAGGCAGACCCCCAATGAGCAGAGTGGGATTAGAATAATAAATAAAAGGTATGTTCCCGGTTCGTCGCATGCCGGTGCAGCAGAGGAAGAAGAAAAAAACATTGGAACGCAAAAAGAAAATTTTTCGCATTCTGATCATGCCCTCCACAGATCTTCACGCTGGGCTGACCAGCCCTGACGCCGAGTCTTTGCGCTCGTTCACAGAGACATTGCCGGACGAGTACCACGAGTGGGTTACTGAGTCTGGGAGAACATCGCGGTAAGCCATGAACATGAGCAAATCCACTTTGCCTGTCAATTGAAATTTGGTCGCCTAACAAATTCAAAAAGAAACGATCAAATTCTTGACGATTTTCCCCATCCGCCAAGTCGTCCCAAAAACTTGGATATCATCGACGAAGAAGCTGCATATCCTACACCAAGACCATCAGTCAAGAACATGCGACGTAATATGACAACAGCGGATCTTGTTGCAACGACAGAGCTGCCATTGCTTCAACAGGTGAATCCTTACGAGAATGCAGAAGAGTTCCATCCCGTCAACGAAGAGGGGGCCTCCTATGACCTAATTGCGCCTTTCGAGGGAGACGAGGCCCCACTACATAAGCTCGAGCGTGTATCCGATGTCATGTTTGGAACAGAGCACATGTTATCTATTCTCAACAATCCACGCTATCTCGCTCGCTTCCGCGAGTTTCTTCTCGAAGAACGACCACGATCAATCTCAACACTTACATATTACCTTAATGCCACCAAAGCCCTAAAAGCGCTCGAGTATGCCAATGCGCTGGTCCGCTTATCAATTGATGTCCCCCCGCCAGCTGTTCAAATTATTCAAAATGGAAATGAATCCGTCGGTATTACCGCCAACGCGATCCTGGAAAAGAGAGTTCAAGATGGCTTGAATGCATTGACAGCTGAAGAGCTTCCTGCTTTCATCACATCGAGGTGCATTACAATTACCAGTAAAATTGTTGAAGAGCGCGTACGAGGAACACTGCCAATGAAGTTTCGGGATACATCGAATGCTCTGGCTGAGGTATTCTGCTTGACGGATCCTACGCGCCCCGATAATCCCATCATCTTCGCATCTGAAGGTTTGTTTGCCAAACTCTACTATGTGGCCTAAACTAACAAAGACAGAGTTCCATAGAACAACGCAATACGGAATGGACTATGTCCTTGGGCGAAATTGTCGATTCTTGCAAGGGCCGAAAACAAATCCGAACAGCGTTCGACGTCTCCGAGAGTCAATCAAAGAGTGCCGCCATCATTCTGAACTCTTCCTCAACTAGTATGTTATGAATGCTGTGTATATGAATAAAGAATGTGCACTGTTAACAGTCCTTAGTCGTCGTGATGGATCTCCTTTTATGAATCTTCTCCAGTGTGCGCCTCTTTGCGATAGTCAAGGGCGTGTCAAGTACTTTATTGGGGCTCAAATTGATGTATCAGGTCTAGCGCTAGATGGCGCGCAAATGGAGTCGTTGATCGAACTGCAATCTCGATATCGAGATCCCGATGAAGAGAGCGTGGCAGAAATCCCCGAACCAAAGGTGAAGGATGAGTTCCAGGAGCTGTGTGAATTGTTTAGCCCGCGCGAATTGACGACTGTTCAAGAGACTGGTGGTGACCTCTTCCAACCGTTGAATAGCAGAGCCACTATCAGAGGTCATCGAACGTGGTTACAACGCGGAGGATCAGTCGATAGTGAGGCGGAGGCTATTCGTCTGCGGGATATGAAGTCCCCATTATTCCGTGGGTCTCTTACTGGTGTCTATGAGAATGTAAGTATGGTTTTTTTTTTTTCTTCCCCCCCCCGTGTTGCCGATAATATTTGCTGATCATGGGTTGTTTTCGCTAGTATCTACTCGTTCGCCCCTACCCTTCACTCCGTGTCCTCTTTACTTCGCCATCCCTCCAGATTCCCGGCATGCTTCAGTCGTCTTTCCTTTCACGTATCGGTAGCTCGGCCTCCGTAAAGGATGAGCTTGTACAGGCAATGATGCACGGTCGTAGCGTGACAGCGAGAATCAAATGGGTGACGCGGTTCAATACGGATGGCCGCAACCGCTGGGTACATTGCACGCCTCTATATGCTAGTAATGGTCAAGTTGGAGTTTGGATGGTGGTGATTGTGGATGACGATGAAGAGACACTAATTAATTGGCGAAACTAGGGTATGGTGGAGCTCAAAACTTTGACTTTGTCTGTACATATTAGCATTTAATCAAGTATACCTCTTCGCATCTAGATACAGATTATATCCAATGAACAATAGTATCGTGTCCGTCCTATTTAATTGAATGTATGTCCAATTTCCTCGAAAATGAAGGTGGCTAAATTATAGTCTTGCTTTTCAGGAATCCACCATACATTCGAGCGGTCACCAGGAATATACCTCAACTTCAAGTTCCAAGGTTAACCTCAATCTTCAGAAACATTAGATACCCGAAATACAAACAACAAGAACGATACTCGCTCAGTTAGCCCAACAACTACAACATCGGGGCGACTAGATAGGTCAGCACAAGTAACATCAGAGGAAATTAATCCAAAAGACGCAACTCCTAAACACTTGCGACATCCCTTGTCGAGGCTTCAGCCCACAGTAAAGGACGCACTCGACAATAACGAAACTACTACTATCAATGAAACTAGCACTAACGACAATTTTACAGATCTGAGTAGCATAAACTTGACTCATTCAGGTCTTCAAATCCCTCAGACTGGACACTACTCGCCGGGATCACAGAACAGAGCTAAGGATACTCTTGGAAATAATAGAGGAAGCGATTCTGATTATTCAATTTCAAAGAATGGTTTTAGTAACTTAGATATTAAATCAGCCATAGGTGATGCGATAAAGTTTTTGGGTGAACCTGAGAACTTATTCGACTCTAGCCCGGATTCAGAATATCGGCTTTCTACATCTACATCTTTAGAAGATAATGGCGACCTATCTACGTTACCTAGCAAGCCTGCAGAAGCAAGATTGCCTATAACACCTGAAAGTTGTAAAGCGGGCTCCAAGCGTAAGCTTTCTCCTACTGCCGATCCTCAATCAACCCAACCCTCTAGGAACCTGTTATCTCCCGATGTTATCGATAGTAGATAGCGAGGCAGTCGTGTGACAACTTCCCCACAGCTCTCTCTCTTTCTCTCTTCTCCCCTCCAGCTTTGTTCTTCTAGTTCAATGCACACCTTCTGATCTAGCATCCCTAGCATCCGTTGCGTAAGGCACTCTAACAGAGATTCTGGAGCGCCTTAAGTTAACGGTGATGGCCCTGAGACGCTGGAAATGATTTGCTCAATGATAAATGAACCAAGACATAAGCCCATAGCATTTACGATCATTTCCCAGAGTCCTCTGCAACTGATCAAGGTGAAGGTGGCGCCCGTACCGCCTGCATCAAAAACTCGTCGTAGGCAAGTTCTTCGGCAGAAGGCCGCATCTCAGGCAACCAGCACAGAACTCGTCGCAGGAAGTTCAGAAAAATCTCTCTATCGTCACCAAGGTCCTTCTGTGCTCGCATTTCCAATGATTGTTCCGGTATAGGTATGGAGCCTTTCCAGTTTCCTGTATTCTCGTTAGATAGGCATAAAAGCGGAGAAAATAGGAATGACCTTTTCTATCCCAATAATGGCGAGCTTTGATGCTTCTCTGTAAAATCTCGGGAGGTGGAGGTCCTATGAGTGATACCACTTCCGCTAGGTGCTGTTCATCATTTAGAGCTCCTCCTTTTTTGGCGAAAAAAAGATGGCTGCCAACAGCCATATCCCAAGCCTAGATTCGTTAGAGTGGATATATTTGAAGGCGAAACGAAAGAGTCTTAACTGACCATGACCCCCATTGACCAAATATCAACCTTATTATCCCACTCCATGTCCAAAATTACCTCTGGGGCTCGATATATGCCTGGCATTATATCGCCTCTCTGTTTGGTTTTGCTGATTCTGGCTTCTCCAAAGTCAGAAAGAACGGGCAATCCAGCGCTCACAGGTACTGGCCGAGAGAAGTAAATTTGACGATCATCCAATATCTTTCTGGCAACCGGCCTCGTCATTTCATCTCCTTCAATCTGGCGGAGAACCGAAATATCTTCAATTCCTTGAAGTATATTATTCGTTGAAATATCTGGAAACAGGTTAGCCAATCTTACACTAAGGTTCAGTTAATAGAGCTTACCAGTATGAACGACGTCGTTTCGTGTACAAAGGCCAAGGATATCAAAGTGAGCTGGATACTCTTTTGAAGCAGGCCTTGTGGTAGCTTGTTGCCAGAACATAAGCCCTGAAATTCAGTAAAGCTCATTCCTAGAGGCTGGTAGACTAAACAAGTATGTTTTCCGTGAGGGCCGGGGATTTCGAATGAATCGAGGATAAGGCGAACAAGTCGCTTGCCAAAGTGGTCGCTAGCGTTCTTCAGGTGATCAGAGACTGTAAGCTCGTGAACTGGTTGTTGGTCACGGACGCAGATTTTCAAAGTGTTGAAGCCATGGTAACTCGAGCTAGTTAGACAATGACTTTTGCTAATCATGAATACTTACATAAGATCGCGGCAAAGCCAGGTGGTAGAAGACATCCCGTAACCAAGCTTAGAAACAACCTGGTATCTGGATGCGAACACTTCGCCAATATATGTAGGATAGTAGCTTTCTGCAACGTAAGAAGGAAGCTCTTCTTCTTCGATCCTCTCCATAGGGTCAATCTTAACGAAGCCTAATGCTGGGAACTGTCGCGGAGGAAGGGGGAAAGAACCTGATGCCATGGCTCTTGTCAAATGTGTTTGCAATCTAGGGGTTGCACCAGAAGGAAGGAAAACTTTGAGATGAGGAATGGCTCTTGTGAACTTCCCAAAAAGTACCGGCATCTTAAGTCATGATATAAATTGTGAGTTGGATGACGGGCCAATGGATGCAGCAGGTGTCCCTTGAAGAAGCTAGCCGCTGGAAGAAAACGCTAGTTACTCCCCTCCGCCTCCGACATTCCCACCGGCGGTAACTTTAGAACATGGAGAGCGATCCTACAAGGTCTCCTACACTCCTGCCACCTTGGCTTATTAACTGTTGTTTGTCATGAAGAAATACCTACTTCAATATCCGAGGGCAGGCAGTATGATCTGATTTATGGCCTCGTTTTGTCACTGCGCCGTACTTCCCGAGATTTCCAAGCCTAATTTCGCCAGGCTATCGAAGACATTGCCATCGCTCATCGCAGAATGGACTCTATCGATCCCTACAGCCCCCCAAAAAAAAACATGTAAACCAGTTCAATATATGCCTCTTGAGGACATGGAAAAGCCCGAGCAATATCGAGTGCGGCATAGCATCCACCAACAGGTACTGGACGCGAAGGGCGCCTAAAACCGAGGCTTGACACCCAATCACTTAAGCGCTCCAGGGCTCTGACCCTCGCTTTGCGCTGTCACGTCCCATCTTACATAACGCTAAACATATCAGGCTAGTACTTCATTGAAGACAAATTCTGTGACATAATGCTAGCTACTTGGTCTAATAATGGATTCCCTACTCCCTTCCTGACATTTTGACCGTCCTACGCTTACATGCTCAAGTGGCTACAGTAGCGCTTATCTAAGGGTTAGCCTTTTAGTGCGCGATTGAAAGGCAGACTTTTGAGTGCCATTAAAGTATTGACGGGCGCTATTCCAAGGTTCCAATTGGCAAGCAGGCACTCTGGCACAAGAGAGGATTTGTCGAGAATGCTGACGAAACCGTGACCCCGAATTATATAAATGTGAGATAAAGACAACTTGAAGATGCGTTGTACCGGCACTGTTATAATTCAACATGTGATGCAGTCACTTGGAAGGAGTAATATTGGACCAATCCTCATATGTATATCTATTTCGTTATATGCAACCCTGGAAATCTTCACATCGTAAATCGTCAATTTCACTTAAACACCCCAACCTCTTACGCGGCGGAAGACAAATGCACGATCATTTTTAAGGCCAAATTCTCCCCAATCATCGGTAAGCTTGTTGTAGCTCCAAAACCCTTGCCAGACTAGTTTGGTATTTCTTGACTGGTTCACTTGAGATTTGGACGCCGATGGAGACCGTAGAGCCAAGTGCATGAGATGGACATATTTGGAGCTAACACCCTCAGTTTCCACAACAAGATCACGCAGGTCTAAAGACTCCGTTTGATTGGGACCAGTAGCAGCAATCTGATCATCGGGAGAATTCTCGAGGGGAACAGGGGAAGTCAATCGCCAACGTCCACGGTGGCCGTGTTTCAATGCATTAAGGGCCACTTGAGGCACAGGATCAGTAGCTCCAGAGAGTGATTGACCTTGATCAGACAATTGTCGGTGGTGCTGCTTGTGTGAGGTAGCACGGGCTGCCATCAAATTTTCCTTGCTGATATAAGGGACAACATCTACGGGCTCAGTAGTCGAGAGCAGAGAAACCACAGACCCATCGGGGTAAAACCGAAGGTATCGATAATATGTCACGATATGAATGGGGCTATTCCAAGACACAGTTTGATAGGCTGATTGAGCACCCGGTCTTGTGTAGTTAACAGTGCTTATGTATATTCCAGTGAAGCGAACTCGCGGATAAGCCTGGAATACTTGACTCCATGAAGAGAGAGGCTTTGGAATTTCCAAGGAGGCCCCTTTCGGAAACGGTGTGTATCTAATTCCACCCAGCGTGTATATTGGATAGCCATGAAGGTCGCAGGCAAAGGTGTAGTGCATTCCAGCAAATCCAAACTCGGGATTTTGGCAGACACGTTTCCAGATATGCTGCTCGTGGGCAAAGTGATACGCCATTCGCTTGCAAACTAAGGCCATTCGACCAAAAGTAGCCGGGTCTCGCAAGGCGACATACCGCAGGATTTCTACTATCACTTCAGATGGCAGGTTTGAGATCGGGCAAGGAGGTGGAGGTGTATTTTCAATGAGCGGCTTCGCTTGTGAGATAGGCAGTTGAGCGAATGATGCGATCAACTCGGGGGTAGGTATCAGAACCGCTTCGGTGGGCGCAGGGGCTGTTATAGGTACGGGCTCGGCGTCGCTCGGGGCTGGCTGTGTGGGCTTTTTCCACACATGCGCAAAGTGTTTATTTCGATAAGTCTTGTCGACACTCGCATCGAGCTGTACATGAGTTAGAAAAGGCCGTTTCAAGCGACATAGGTCGACAGTAGACAGTCGCCACTCACTCGATAAGCTTTGCGATAATGCTGTAAACTATCACCAAGATTCCCCGCAGCTTCTTTCTCGACTGCCCGCTCAAAGTGTTCTAGGGCCGAACTAGGCTCAAGACGATCCTTTCGAGTAAAATCATCATCATCATCATGTTGTTTCTCCGGTTCCACACTCAGCTGCCCAACCTGTTGGGCAAGTTCCTCGGGGTCGAAAGATGCCGGCGGGGGCCCCTCCTCTTCAAGGTCCTTGCGGTGAGAAGCCTCATGCTGAGTCGGTGGGAATCGAGCAGGCTGCGGGCCTGGGGCCACAGATGGAGGGGTATTTCTGGGTTTGGATCGGCGAGAAACCTCCTCGCGCCACTGCCGGCGAAATGATTCGAGCTCCGGATTGTCTGCCATGACGGGAGAGGGTCCGTCCGGTGTCGGAGATCGATCGAGATTGATAAGCCCACCTGAGGGGTCCACTGGGGCAGTAAATCAGATTAAAGCGCAAGGAGGGGAACCAAAATCAAGTGCACAAAACTCCCAAACGTCGCCATTGATCCTCACAGCGTTGGTGGAACTCCGCAAGGCTAAAGATCTCAAGATTCGGTGAGTAGCGAAGAGAGAGAAAGAAAGAACCGGGAAGCTTATCTCCGCCCGCCACCCTCCCGCAAAACCCCGAAAATCTTCTGGACCGAGTGACGCATCCACGCATTCTTCTCTATCTCTCCAACCACCCGCGTCGCAGAGACCCGATCCATCGCCAATAAATAATTACAGGCGGTGCCTATCAGTTTGAATGCCGATCGGATTGGATTCTTCGACTACTTTCACCAGTGCAGGTGTTTCGGGAAGCGAATTCGTGACCGAGCTCGACTCCTCTTCGGGAGCGTCATGGACCTCTTATTTTGACGAGACTTCCAGCATGGCAGCTTCATCAGGAACTGGAGCAGCATCAGCGGCTAATCCACCGCCTGCGAATGAGACTATCTCTCTCACGCAGCGAATGGTATCTGCATCGGCCGGGAATATACTCACCGGACTTCTTGGTAAGCTAGACACCCCACGAGCGCATTGGTAGAAATATCACAATTAATTCATGAGCAGTTACCCCTCTTGATGTCGTACGAGTGCGCCTTCAATCACAATCGCAAACTTCGACAGCCTCCCAATATACGAGCCACACAATATCATCCTTGAAAAAACTTCCCCCCAACATTGGCATTACGGCATGCTGCCGAGAAGTATTTTGGGTTGGAGATAATGCGCAAATGTGTATGCTAGGCCCTCAGGCAAGCACGATTGGTAGTCAAGCACATCCAGCTCTTGATTGCGCTGTGGAGGAGTCACAACGGCGAACATTCACATCGACCTTGGATGGACTACGAAAAATTGCTAGGAACGAGGGAGTCTCTACTTTGTGGCGAGGTCTGAGTGCTACATTGATGATGGGCATCCCCGCAAACATCATTTACTTTGCTGGTTACGACTGGCTTCGCTTTTCAGATGAAAGTCCCGTGAAAAAGACGATCTCTGAGACTTATGCGCCTTTTGTCGGGGGTGCGATCGCACGGACGACAGCAGCAACGGTCACTAGCCCGATCGAGATGTTTCGTACCCGCCTGCAGGCTACTCCGGGTACAGGTGCGGGCCATTTCAAAGAAACTCTTCGGGACCTTCATAAAATGACGCAAGCGAGGGGATATGCCTCTCTTTGGCGTGGGCTGTCACTGACGATGTGGCGCGATGTTCCATTCTCCGGTCTGTATTGGTGGGGATATGAAACGGTGAAGGTCAAATTGGAGGCAGCGCGCCAACATAACACGCATCTTTCGGCCGTGGACACTGAAGTACCTTCCTCGGCTGCTGCTTTCTTGGATAGTTTCATTGCCGGTGCTACCTCAGGATCGATAGCAGCATTGGTGACAACACCCTTTGATGTGGGCAAGACCAGGCAGCAGGTTTACCGACACACGGACGATCATGTTCCTAGTGGCGCTTCCCGATCTACCATTTCTCCTAAAACTATTATCCCAGAACAGCTATCTCTTCCCAAGTTTCTGATGCATATCTTCCGCGAGGAAGGCACTGCTGGACTCTTCCGAGGCTGGTCAGCACGTTGCCTCAAAGTTGCCCCAGCCTGTGCGATCATGATCTCGACCTATGAATTAGGCAAGCGCATGGCACAGGAAGTTAATGAGCGACGTCATGAATCATCTTGAACATTCTCCACCTCCCCTGTACTAATAATGCATGCGATCAGTCCGTCAACTGGTCGCCCTCTATCCCTACTCTCATCATGATCGAGGCCCTTTTTTGTATTCGGGTTTTTCTTCTTGTTTTTGATTATTTTTTTTTTGTCGTGTGGCGTTTCTGTTTGATACCGCATCAGCCGAACTATAGACACGTGTGCATCGGTTCGTTCTTGTCTCAAAGCATGTTTGGAGTGGGTTTCTGGGATTAAAAGCGCCCCTTATTTCTGTACCATAAGCTTTCAAATAGTCTCATTTCAGCATATAATTCTGGAGCCAGTCTTACTTTGTATATTTTTCTTGGATCTTAGCCCGGGTGCTTTGACTCACGGATCGGCGAGCGTAGCCGGCGTAGGGCGAACCAGGACGCGCACCGGGCGTGTTCATCTGATCATAGTTGAGGCTGAAAGTTCCCCTGATTTAATGCGGCCCCCAACCACCATGCATTTCTTTTCAAACAAAACTTTTCAAACCTATGTATATTTGAATATATTGAACTGTTAAACTGGTGCGAGGTATGCCGCCAACAATATCGGGGCCTGGGCGTCCCCCATGGTTCGAGCATATCCAGGCGCAAACAAAGACAAACGTGGAGTATGTGTAACATTCCCCGCTTATCCGGGGTACAAAGGTCTTTCTAACGCGTCAACAGTATCGTTGCTGTACCACCGATTGGGGCGCATCATCAGAAACCATGGATTGCCAATAGTAGCTCAAGGACATCCTGGCTCAAGAATGAATTACTCCAGCATGTACCTAAAGCACGGGTACTGTTATACAACCATGGCCAGGTCCACGAGCACGACAAAATCGAAGGCCTGGGCCAACGCTTATTGAATGTGTTACTCGACGAACGGGCGCGTTACAGTAGTCGCCGCCCAGTCTTTTTCATCTGCCATAGCACAGGAGGCCTTGTGGTAAAGGCGTGTTTAGCTCAAGCCTCACGGGCCGACCCGAACCAGACAATATTGACGAGCTGCTATGGCATCGCCTTTTTAGCAACTCCTCACCAGGGCTCAAGTTATCTCTCAGCTGAAGAGTACATGCCAAGTATTCGTCGTCTGCTTCACCTTGAACAAGATCTTCCTGGATCCCTAAGGGAACAACTCCGTCCACGACAGGAGAAATTATGGCATCTCTCTAACCAGTTTAAAGCACTGTCAGCGGACATGAAAGTTTGGTCCTTCCTGGAGACGATCGATTCCACATTGACTGTTACAGATAGAGAGCTGGGAAATACCATGGAGTTCCACGCCCCCATCACATCTATTCGCTCCGGGCTGCTGGGAATTGAACATGAGAATGAAGTTCCGATAGCAACAGACCATATCGGAACTGCGAGTTTCCAAGATCAGGATTCTGCAAGGGACAACTTCCTCGCCGATTTAGCTGATCTCGTCACTGCTTCGGTGGAGCTTTCTGGGCATATGGATACTCCATTGAATGTTGAACAAGAAGTGATAGTTCAAATCAACGGTTTCTTCGAGGACACCGCACTAGGTGTCAGTGATGAGTCTCCGCTAAAACTTTGGTCAACTCGGGTGTCCTTGGATGAGTATCTTGCTCGTGGTCCAGGGGCTTGTCTACGAGAGCGCTTGAAGCGCGTTCAGCCTGGGGGATTCGACGATTCCTCTATAAGCAGCTTCGACAGTATACATTCCGTCCCGCATATTATCCCCGCACGCGAGCACCATGATCATAGTGACAATCATCAGACAAAAAATGAGCCCCATCAGTATCAAGATTCTAGACCTTCCAGGCCTCCCATGAGACAGAGTCGTAGCTTTATGGCCCCCGAGCATCAGCTTTCACCAACTATTCACATTACAGAAGCTGCATTGGATGGGTATCTTGATCGCGATCGCCCTTCTAGCGAGAGTCCTCCACCACCAGTCGAACGAAGAAGGAAGACTTCCATTGCAAAGGCCTTGGGGTTAACTCAGCTCAGATCTCACAAGCGAAATACTTCCGATGGTAGCTCTCAAGGGAGTAGCTCTCGTCCTGCGTCGTAAGCATACAGCTATACATATCGCATTCTAACCATTGACTGACGCAGAATAGAAACTCGACCTCCACCCCTCAAAGTCCAGGGTTTTTAGCAATCCCACCTTCTATACGAGATCGTATAAATCAACACGGCGATACACCTGACATCCCTCGCTCAGCCCCTCGATTTGATCGGCCCGAACCTGATACCGAAAAACTACTTTGGATTCATATTCCGTACACGCATACTGGATGGGTATCTCAGGTCATTCGTCGCGCGTGTCAAGATCGTCAAGAGCCAGATTTGTAAGGTCACCCAGAATTCCCCCCTGTTGTGCATCCTGGTTAACATATCTAGTCTGAGAAAATTTATCAACGATGAAAATTGGTATCTAAACCTCAATAGAGCTCGGCACTTAGAGCCACATGCTCGATTTGTAAGACCCCAATGCATTCATGCTCGCCAAATGGATGTTTCACAGGGCAACAAGTCGGGGGAATTGGAAGATCCCCAGTTAGCCCTCTATGTAAGTTCTCGCTCATTAAATCCATGTTACTAGCTTTGCTAATTATAGCATCGCGACAGACTCCATACGTAAGTCTGCATATCCTTCCCTTCCTAGGAGATTCTATTAACCCCCCAAGTAGCTGCATTGGGATACATACCGGAATCTTATCCAACGTCGGAAAGTAGTCCAAGATCGCCTGCGTCAAGGTCGCTCTCGTCCAGTTCCACCCCGGATCGCTAAGTCAAGCCTGGAAGCTCGATTAATCTGGCAATATCTGGGATGTGAGCCGCCAATTCATTTCAGGCGTACGCTAGATCAGTTTGGATACCCCAATCTACGATCAACAGTAGCACGAGACGATGACCAAATGCTCTGGAAGCGCACCCGCAGACCAGCCCGAATTGACGAGCAACTTCGAGAGTACCTCAATGCCGCGAGTGACGACCCCGAAGACGTAGAACCAACCGAGTTTATGGATGGTAACGTCCTCATGGTTGATCAGCTCTGGCTTTGGATCGTGGACCAGAAGACGATTGTCACATTTTTTCCTAATCAAGAGGCCACCACCTCGGAGGGGAAATTGTTCGAGCAGTCTAATTTGCACAGTAGTATCTACAATGAGTTGAACGGAGATCTAGCGCGACGCTTTGAAACAGCCGGTGATCTTGCCGCTCTTATCATGCTTCACGCTACCACTGTCCTGCTTGACCGGACTCTTCATCATGATCTCCAAGTTCTTCGAATATTCGAAGAATCAATAAGCATATTGGTTCGTTCCACCTAATTCAAATTGAATAGAATAAACACTGAAAGTTTAGACTGAATCCGTGACGAAATCATTTAAACGCTTTCGCAACCGTGGATTTGCCAATAGACCCGCTGATCATGATCGCACCACAGAAGGACGGATAATGACAGCTGCTCAGCGCGACCATCGAGATCTCCAAATAGCACGCCGAAATAGAGACGATCTATCTGTTCTTCTTGAACTCCGAGATATCGAAGACGAGCTCGCAACCATAATAAAGCTACTTGATCAGCAAGATGCAGTAATAAAAAGCATGATCAAGTATTTCGATCTAAACGGATGCGGGAAGATGTTCCTTGATGCCGCACAGCTCAGAATCGACGAGTATCGATCTCAGCTTGGAGAAATGAAGGAAAACAGTCACCTTGCTCAGAAAGCAGTATGAGCCCCTCCGCTAACCAAAGTCAGTGAAGCACATCTGACTTCCTGCAGGTCGAAACCCTCCTCGATCTAAAACAGAAGCAAGCGAATGTTGACGAAGCCAAAATGGCCCGTTGGCAGGCCGAGGAAACACAGAACCAATCTCGCTCCTTGATGGTATTTACCATTTTCACAGTCATGTAAGAACTAATTTTTTTTTTCAATTAAATCAGAGACTAACGGGTCCAGCTTCCTCCCCTTATCATTTTTCACATCCCTTTTCGGCATGAATGCTCGAGAATGGAGCGACACTCCTCAAAATCTACCCCTAGCAGAGATGTTTGAAATAGCAGGTAAACACCGCCCTTTGAACAGTGTCTCATTCATCCATCTAACACTTATTCAGCACCAGCATCATTTGCCATTATTGCCGTTGCCCTTTTAATGGCATTTAGCGAGACATTAAGAGAGGCAGTGACGAAATCACATAAGATAGGATCGGGCTTATGGAAGGACTTTGTGTTTCGCCCGATTCAAGAGTTTTTACATTGGAATTCTATCAAGAAACGAATGCCGTCTTTGGGTGTTTCTGAGGACTCCACAATGAGGAAACGATTTGATCATTATCTGGGGTATGAGCAGCATCGGGTGAAATTGGATGAGGACTTTTGGAAACGGAGGCAGCAGGATAAGAACTCTGTTTTGGAGGTTGAGTGGAGGAATTATAAAGTTTCTCATGGGAAGATGGAAAGTGAGTTCTCGGAGAAGTTAGGGGACATAACTGACCTGGGATTTCCTGTTTAACACTACGTCTACAAAGTACTAGTATACATAGATAGTAGACTTCATTTATGATTTTCTTTTTCGATTTTTACATAATACCTGGTAGTAGGTACTTAAGTACCTATATGTATTTGCACCACAACCTTGCATTCTAATGAACTTGAAGTACTAGCAATAAGGTGGACAGAGACCAATAGTACTTGACAAAGCATTCGGCTTTTTTGGCTTGTAACGCTCTCAGGTCCAAAGGAATCAATACTCACTACTACGCCTGGACACACTTCTAGGCTGAGCAGAGCAACGAGTCAGAATTAATGATGATATTCGTATTCTTTAGGAGAGAATGGCGTTTGTAATGCCACAGTGGTTATCCGAGTCCATCCCTCGTGATATTTACATACATATGATAACAAGATATTGCACGAGATGTCAGGCGTAAGTCACCATGCTTTGTAAGAAGGCCTTAAACTTGAATATCGAGGATACCGCCAATCAGAATGCAATCAATGACCAGAACAATTGAGATCCGAACATGTAGGTCAACTCGTACCCATTCTTAAAACATAGGAAGAAAAGAAAATGGATGTTCGTCGTTTGGCCCTCAAGGTAATGATTGATAATTGATAAGAAGCTATAGATCGAACACTGTGCTTCAGAGAGAAGAGATCTAGTCTGGAGGTGCAAGCAAACGGCGCGTGGAGGGTGGTGATGGCGATCAAGATGGCCAGACAGTGATAATGTGAGTGAATTAGCACCCCTCAAATTTACCCACTTCCAGGTACTATTGAGGGTGAGAGGTCCATCGCAGCATATTTGAGGATAGTCTCCATCATTTGGCTAGCCTGTAAAGGCTTGGATACATAGTCATCCATCCCGGACTCGAGGCATTTCTCGCGATCGCCTAACATAGCATGTGCAGTGAGCGCCACTATAGGTGTACGATGCAGTCCTTGAGACTTTTCATGCTGTCTGATTGTGGTTGTTGCTTCAAATCCGCCCATGACAGGCATTTGCACGTCCATGAGCACCAAATCATATCGGCGACGCTTGATCTCCTTCACAGCTTGTAGTCCATTTTCGACAACAGTCACATTGTGCTTGGCTTTTTCAAGAATGCGCACAGCGACCTTCACGTTGACATCATTGTCTTCTGCCAGCAAAATAGAGAGAGAGCGTGTGTTTTCAAGCTGTGGATGGGTTGTCAAATTCTCAAGGACTAGAAGAATTCCATTCCACAGATCGATAGAACGACAGGGTGTGGTGACGTAAGTTGCAATGCCCATAGAGCTAGCCGCCCTTATAGGCAACGAGAGATTCGAGGCCATCACAACCATCGGAACGTTGACCAAACTGCCACAGGAACGCAGGATACGAACTTGGTTCATAGACGAGACAATAATCGCGGTAAAGTTAGAGCTGCTGTCACCATTTCGTTGACTCGAGGTGAGCTGCTCCAGAGGCAATGTCACGAACTGAAGCCCCAATTCCTTCAACAGGCGAGCAGCTAAGCATTCTGTTTCGTTTGGATCCCCGACGACCAAGAATCGACGACCTCGATGGGGATTTATCTGCTCAGAGATTGTCAAGGGAGGCTCGCTGACTTTGAGCTTGCAAGCAAATCCAAATGTACTGCCCTTCCCTAGGGTCGATGTGACCCAGATATCACCACCCATGAGCGATATAAGGCGCTTAGATATTGCGAGACCGAGGCCTGTCCCTCCAAAGCGACGAGTCATGGAGCCATCTGCTTGTTGAAAGTTATCGAAGATAAGCCCCAATTTACTCTGCTCAATACCAATTCCAGAATCTGCTACCGAAAACTCGAACTTGATCTCGTCTGAGGCGCAAGTACTGTCCTGGACTTGCTTGAGCAAGACATGGATTTCGCCGTGGTCCGTGAACTTCACTGCATTACCCACGAGGTTTATCATGACTTGTCGGATCCTGTAACCATCGCCGATGAGATAGTCTGGCACATGCCCCTCGACTGAGTAAATGAGACTCAAGGCTTTTTCGTCGGTTTGAATGTCAAATGCTTTCAAGACCTGCCACACCGTTGAGCTAAGGCTAAATGCCGTCGTTTCAATCTTCATGTGGTTTGCCTCAATTTTGGATATATCTAGAATGTCACCGATGATGGTGAGGAGACTGTTAGCAAGACTGTAAACCATGCTGAGCGTTTCGCGAACGGCTGCAGGAAGAGGATATTCGTCATCCAGCACCATTTTGGTCAATCCAATGATCCCATTCATTGGTGTGCGAATTTCATGGCTGAATGTCAAGTTAGCTCTTTTCCAAATTTAGAAAATGATTTCGGAGCGAACGATCGTACCTGGTATTTGCAAGAAACTCTGATTTACTGCGATTTGCCAGCTCGGCTGCTTCGCGAGCCGCTGTGTTGCGTTGGATGCTATCTTGCAAGCTGGAGATCATCTTATTGATCTTTTGCTTTAGATCATCCATTTCACCAGAGGCCGACACGGTGATAAGGGAAGTAAAGTCACCGCTCATGGCTGACTCTGTAATCTCTCCAAAAGCTCGAACTTGGGAGGTGAGGTTATCCGCCATCGTATTGACATCTTCGCTGATCGATCTCCAAATACCAAGGGAGCCATCAACGTTTGCTTGTCCGCCAAGTTGACCACGAACACCCACATCTCTCGCCACCCCTTTCAACTCGCGCGCAAATTGTCCCAGTCCGTCCACCATACTATTGATTGTTTCTTTAAGCGTCAAGATCTCGCCCTGGGCGTGGACTTCAATCTTGGTGCTCAGGTCGCCACGGGCAATGGCTTGAGTAACGTTTGAAATTTGTCGAACTTGCATCGTAAGATTCTGTGCCATAGTATTGACATTGTCGGTAAGATTTCGCCATTGTCCTTCGACGTTCTCAACTTGTGCTTGACCACCGAGGGTGCCATCTGTCCCGACCTCGCGTGCTACTCGGCTGACTTCGGACGCAAATTGGTTTAATCGGTCGACCATTGCGTTGATTGTGAGTTTGAGATCCAAGATCTCCCCCTTTACATCTGCAGTAACTTTCATCGTAAGATCGCCACGAGCTACGGCCGTCGTCACTTTGGCAATTTCGCGGACCTGCTGTGTGAGATTGGAGGCCATATTGTTGACATTATCGGTCAAATTTTTCCATGTACCTTCCACGCCATGGACCATTGCCTGCCCACCAAGGGTTCCATCTGATCCAACCTCCCGGGCCACGCGGCTGACTTCGAAGGCGAACTCCCGTAGTTGATCAACCATCGAATTAATGATGTTTTTCAATAACAAGATCTCACCCTTACAATCCGCCTGGACCTTGCTTGTAAGATCACCCTTTGCAACTGCCGTCGTCACTGTTGTGATATCGCGCACTTGCGCAGTAAGATTGTTTGCCATCGCGTTGACATTGACCGTCAACTCTGCCCAGATTCCCTGAATCCCCTCGATCTTCGCCTGACCACCTAACACCCCATCCGTCCCCACCTCCCTCGCCACTTTCGATACTTCCTGGCTAAAGACCTGCAACTGATCCATCATGGTATTAATGGTCTGTTTGAATGTGGCGATATCAGGCGAGATCTCGAGGGGGTGCATTCGTGCCCTCTGCGACAGATCTCCATGTGCAACCTGGGTAATGATTTCCCCAATCTCTCTTAGTTCTTTCTGAAACGCCTCATTGATATGGGTATGTTTGCGTAGTTCCTTTCGAAGCTGCGAGCATTCGCGCTCGATCTCCGCGATCGAGGAGTGACCCTCACGGCATTGGATGAGCTCCTCGACAATTTGTGAAATAAATTCCCGGGGTACAGACACCTCGGGGCTCTGCTGGTGCTGGAGCGCGGCGCGGGCCTGGAAAAGGTCCACGTCGGCTGCCCGACTCATCTCCCCGACCATGATGCTTGTTTTAACAGGAAACGGGTCTTAACGGTGATGGTGGGGATATCACCTGCGATTCTCCACTTCCTTTAGGCTTGGGGGGGCTGCACACTGTCCTACTCCGGATGGAGTCGAAGGAGAGGGGGTAACGCAGTATGAGGTACAGGATTAGAGTATTTTTTGACGACCGGGGGCTTCACGAGGAGGAAAGTCCCCCTGATCGAAGATAAGAGGCGCAGGTGAGAAGGTATACCTGGTCGAGTCTCTCATGCATCACAGGATCGAATACAGAGAAAGAAAAAAAAAGTGGAGTTGTGCACTCTAAATTTCAAAGGGGTGAGAGGAGGGGGGCGTACAATGCAGCAGACACGGGATGCCCGTTCCAGTCTAGACCGCGAATGGCTGGCAGTGTGCAGAGGGTGGCCCAGCAAATCGATCAAAATAACCGACCTGGGGATTCATTGGGGGTTTGATTGATTGATTTTTTTTATTGCCACGCCGAACTTTCCATCTGGCATTGCGGCAGTCAGCTGGAGAATGACAGTGTGTACATTCCGGAATACGAATGCACCCCCCTCTGTCCCTCGGTCCGTCTACGCTGAACCAAGGTACGGGGAGGATGGACAAGGAGTTTCTCCACGATTTCTCCAATGATCTCCAGTGATGCTAAGATAGCGCAGTGCCAAACAGTGTTATGCCGATCCGTACGTCCCGGGTCGATCCTCCATTACTTGGTCCACTTCTGTACGGTGTCGATCCGACATCCGCATCCCCGGAGAATAAATCCCAGTCCAATTGATACAGACTTGAACGAGCATGTCTATCGGCACATATAGCCCGGTTATCGCCTACAGCAGACATTCTACAGGTGAACTATGTATTCATAGTTGGGATCACGAGATCAATAGGAAGAAAACAAGAAACATAATGACAGCATCACGTCAAATGCATTAGAACCACGTAGATGGAGAGAAAATATGATACAGGATTGCGCCGGAACCTTTTTTCGAAGCCCCAGAAGAGTGGAGATGGTAGACAAAAGAGATGAAAAAAAAAAAAAAGAGAAACATTCAAAAAATACAGGTATAGAAATAAGCAACACCAAAACATTACAAATATCCAGGGCCGTCAGAGGGAACACGGCGATGCAAGAGATGCGCAAGGAGGTTCATCAGGAGAGCACAAGGTTATAAACGGTTCAGAATGGAGGGTCGGGCGCTTAGAACATGCCGCCGCCCATGCCACCCATGCCGCCCATACCGCCCATACCGCCAGGGGGACCAGCAGGGCCCTTCTCCTCAGGAGCCTCAACAATGGCAACCTCAGTGGTACCCAGCAGGGAGGCGACACCGCTGGCGTCAACCAGAGCGGTGCGGACAACCTTCAGGGGGTCAACAATACCGCCGGCGATCATGTCAACGTACTCGCCCTTGGAGCTGTCAAATCCCTTGTTGAAGTCCTTGGCATACTCATCAGTCAGCTTGCCAACAATGACGCTACCCTCCAGACCGGCATTCTCAACAATGGTGCGAGCAGGGCGGGTGATAGCGCTCTTGATGATGCTGACACCGAGCTGCTGGTCGAAGTTGGCGGGCTTGACACCGTCCAGAGCGTTGGCAGAGGCCTTGAGCAGAGCGGTACCACCACCGGGCAGGATACCCTGCTCAACGGCAGCGCGGGTGGCGTTCAAAGCGTCGACAACACGGTCCTTCTTCTCACCGACCTCAACCTCGGAGGCACCGCCAACCTTGATGACAGCGACACCGCCAGAGAGCTTGGCAAGACGCTCCTGGAGCTTCTCTTTCTCGTACTCGGAGGTGGTGGGGTCAGCCATGACGCCACGGATCTGCTCGCAGCGCTGACCAATAGAGTCCTTGGAACCCTCGCCGTTGAGAACAATGGTGTCCTCCTTGGTAATGGTGATGGAGCCGGTGGAACCAAGCATGTCGGGAGTGAGCTTCTCGAGCTTAATGTCCAACTCGTCAGTGAAGACGGTGCCGTTGGTGAGAACACCAAGGTCACCAAGGATGCTCTTGCGGTTGTCACCGAAGCCGGGGGCCTTGACGGCAGCGACCTGAAGCTGGCCACGGAGCTTGTTCAGAATGCAGACGGCAAGAGCCTCACCCTCAATGTCCTCGGCAATGATAACCAAAGGACGACGGAGAGTAGTAGAGGCCTCAAGGGCGGGGATGATGTCCTGGACAGCGGAGATCTTCTTCTCGGAGAGCAGGATCAGAGGCTTCTCGAACTCGACCTTCTGGGACTTAGGATCGGTGATGAAGTAGGGGGAGGTGTAACCGCGGTCGAAACGCATACCCTCGGTGACCTCGAGCTCGTCCTCAAGGGTCTTTCCCTCCTTGACGGTGATGACACCCTCCTTGCCGACACGCTCCATAGCAGTGGAGATGAGCTTGCCGACGTGGGTGTCACCGTTGCCAGAGATGGTGGCAACCTGAGCGATCTCCTCGCCGGTAGTGATATCCCGCTTGTTCTCCTGCAGGTATTTGACAACGGCATCAACAGCGGCCTGAATACCACGGCGCAGGTCCATGGGGTTGCAGCCAGCGGCAACATTCTTCACGGTCTCGGAGAAGATGGCACGAGCCAGAACGGTAGCAGTGGTGGTACCATCACCAGCGAGCTCGTTGGTCTTGGAGGCGACATCCTGGAGAAGGCGGGCACCGAGGTTCTCGAACTTGTCCTGCAGCTGGATGGCCTTAGCGACAGTCACACCATCTATTTGAATAAATAAAGTTAGCCGCGAATGTTGCCCGCTACGAGTAGATTTGACACGTATAAAGACTTACCCTTGGTGATCTTAGGGGAGCCGTAAGAAGACTCAATCAGAACGTTGCGACCCTTAGGACCCAAAGTAGAGGTGACAGCCTTAGCCAGGGTGTCAACACCCTTGAGGAGGTTGGCACGAGCCTCAACACCGAACTTGAGCTCCTGCTCGCGGTCAGTCAGGGATTGATCGGGAATGGACGCGAAACCAAGCGAAAAAGAGCTTCACGCATCATGAATTGGGTAGGCTCCTTTGACGTACCTTGTGGGCGAAACGCTGCTGCTGGAGGTTCACAGTCGAGCGGTAGAAAGGGGCACGCTTGGAAGCGGCCGACAGGACGGAAGTCCGGGAAGTAATCGCGCGCTGCATGGCTGAAGAGAAAACAAGGGAAAAGCTCAAAAATAATTAAAATACAATAAGATTAATGGGAGGATTGATCAGAAGAGCAACCCGATGGGAATTGGATGCGGGTTGGAGGATGGGGAGATGGGAAGGAAGCTGAGATGAAGCCAAAGTCTCGAAAATTTTCCAGGCGCTTCTCTTTCCCCATCCCCAGAAGCTTGGCGGCAGAAACAGCTAGAAGGTCACATGACCGCGGGTCAACGGGATTGTTCACCCGAGGTCAGTACCATGTTGATATTAGAATTTGGCTGTTCTCCAGGTCTGCGATGGATTGCAGATGTGATCAATCTTTGAAATCTCCTCCAATCGATGTATTTATCTGTTGAACACCCTTGGGGATCCCGCGTATGCCTGAGTCCCGCTGGTAAAAGTAATCCCGAAGATTCAAGTTTGAGCTAATGTATCGGCTATGTTCGGCTTCGGCAACTTGAAAGTATATAGTCCAACCTTGGAAGTCAACTTGAACTTGAAACCTCAACTTGAAGTCATGTCAAAGAGCTTATATAGATATGTGTATACATGGGTACTACTACCTAGTAGTAGTATATAATTCTAGTAGTAAAGACCTTTAGTAGGCTTCCAAGGTTCCAATTGGAACGCCCCCCCCCCCGCGAAGATTCAAACATTGAAATGTTCAAGATATATTCAAAGTTTCCTTCCAAGGTTGAACTTGAAAGTCTACGGGTACTACTACTAGTAGCACCGCACATACCTTCCCAGGAGCTAGTACATACTACCTACTAGGTACATAGAACTTCAAGTTCAACTTTGTTTGGAAGTGCTCCGGATGTCTGTGTACTACTACCTAGTGAAGAGCGGAACGCTCTTTGGCAGTAGGGACTAGCCACACAGGTCGATATGGAGGGGGAAACCCACCACCACCACAACCACTATACATGCAACATATGTAACGAGCGGGAATGACAGAATGGGCTATAAAGACGCGTAGAGAGGTGTCAAAGGGGTGATATTCTCAAGTATGAAGCCATATGGGCGTATATCAACATAAGGAATGGGACAGGCATTTCCAGGCCACAGCTCACCGCTATCGCTATCGTGGCAGAATTCCTAGAGGACGGCCTTCTCCCACTACACTAGGTAGTAGGATGTATGTAGTAGTGCCTGTGCCTGCGTACTATGTGTCTTAATACGTAGGTAGATTGAACTTCCGAGTCCAAGACTCAAGTCCCACCTGCATTATGCACATATGTATGTGCAAAACATTGGAATGCAGGCTTTCAACATTGAACTTCAGCATTTTTTATGAATTCATCAATTCCAAGATGTCACCGCGACGGTCATACCTACTAATAAGTCATACTACTAGGTAGTATACTGGTCCTAGTGCTTGCAGGCCCTCAGGACGAGGTCAACTGCTGGAGGCTAGTACCCAAGTGCCACACGGGACTTTTTAGTACTAATTATATATGTATGAATGAACCTTGGAACATGCACATGGCATTCTCATTGATATGAGGGTCTGTTTATCTCCCCCTTTAAACCGTCAATTCGAAAACTTCACTTAAATTCATTGAAATCTGACTCGAAGAACTAGATTGCCTTTCAAATGTGCCCTCCCTGAAAACCTTGCAAAATTCAAGTACTTAGGTTCTACCAGTAGGAAGCCCTAAATCTCATACTGTCGAACCTCATGACGAAACTCAGAATGAAAATCAAGAGGCACATCAACTTTCCACAAAATAAGGGAAAACAAGGGGAAGACCAGAAAAAGAAAAGAAAAAAAAGAGCTTCACCTCGCAGAAGAAATGAGTTCAGTAGATCTATTGAGCTCCACCATCAGATAATTCTTCTTGCATTCTCATCTCCATAATCCACGCTGCCGCTCATCCATCTTTGAGGGGTCACCATCAAAAACCTAGAGACAACACCCACAGAGCAGATCCAGGGAAAATCAGCATTCTTTCCCTTCGAACTCGGTCGACTGTGCTAAGCCATGGACCTGCAGACCCCATGTAGAATTCTCAATTGAAGTCAAGGTACCGTCCCAGTGGAGATCTGTGTCTGTCGATTGACCCTCGAGGGCGTTGAGGTGACTGAAGGTACCCTCAGACATCCAGCTTGGATTGTTTGATTCGTCGAACAAAGTGGGGTCAACGGCACTTGGGATTGACTGCGGGGAGACCACTGAATTCTGTCCAGTAGGCGTGGGCTGTCTAATGGGGTAACCGGGCTGGTTCGCATAGAACTGGCGGGGGTGAGACACTAACACCTGAGGATACGATGGATCAGTGTAGGCAGCGGGAAAAGGACATGATGCTACTCTGTAGCCGCTGTATTGACCCAATGGAGATTGCTGAGGCGCTCCCCAGTTGGGAGTAGGAGAAGAAAAGACCGGCTGGCTATTTGTATCACCTGTGGTCAGATCCGGAGTCATCTCAGCGCTGCGAGGCTGTGCGACGGAGCCAGAGCTTTCAAGTCGCTGAAGAGCCCCCGAGCCAACCGGTAGACTGACAATGTGCTGTTCGTTCTTAATGGAAACTTTGCTATCATCATCCGTGGTCTCACCCACGTCGCTAGTGCTTTTGCGACCGGAATCTGTGTCAGTGTCACCCTTTAGTTTAAGGAAAGGGGCACCAACACACCGGAGTCCGCTTCCATATTCATCTTCCTGGTCTGGAGTAGTGGGCACAAAGACCTTTTGTCTCTTGTGGCTTTTGTGGCTTTTATTACGCTTCACGGAGGCTCGCCCTTTGGCTCCATATTGGGACCACGAAGGGTCATCTTCCTCGCTGGTTGCGACTGAGCCATCGTCGAGCTCTTCGAATTTATCTGCAGACTTTCCTGCGTTGACTGGCTCTTTTTTGGGAGTCAATTTTTTGGCACTGTTCCTAGGCCCAGAGCCTGATGCTGGAACAGATCGACGGAGCGGGGGAGGAACGGGCTTGCCGTCATTCTCGCGACGGACGCGAAGCTTGGATAGGTGTTGTATTATGGCTCCTTCGCTGAACTTTTCGCCCATAGTCTCAGCAACTTGGGCCCAGGGGATCTTGATTCCGGTTGCATTGCAAGCTTGCTGGACAGTCAACAAAAGTTGAATATCCAAATCACCTGCCAGTTAACGTCATGAGTTAGCTAGGAGGTCATTGCAATGCGTGAACCAATGGTCCAAAACGTTTAGAAAAAATGATGTTCTCCAAAATTCATGACAAAAAGGCAGAGGGGTAAGTCCAGAAACGAGTTGACAAGTTCAGAGGGAAAATTGAACTCACCGTCCCAGCGGACCAACTGGCGCCGCTCTCGTTCAGGCTTCTTGACCCCCGCTGGGGGTCGTTGACGTGTGGGCATTTCGAATTGGATCTAGTCTGTTAATAAAATCCGTTAGTTCCTCATCCATTCAGGACGGAAAGAATCGGCGAGGCCCTGGTCAATCAGGGAGACGTCCCTGCAGATGGTCCTGTAGGACCACTCAGTCGACTGGACCCTGCAGGTTACCAAGCCAATATATGAGTTTGTCGAGACTTCATCAAACCAGTTCATTGACTGCGCCAACATGGAGTGCTGATGCAGGAATAACAGCGCATGGTTGACTCCAATGTCTCAAAGTCTTCAAGGATCCGTGGCCATGTTTGCACTTGAATTCTTCCTCGAGGAGGGCTGGAAGTAGGCATTGGGCATGGAAAGACACGCAAATCACATTGATTTGACTTCACTCACCTTCTTGTAACGGTTGGGTTGGGTTGAGATTGGGAAAGAAGTGAAAGCGTGAGAGTGGGTTAGACTGGGGAAAGTAAGAGGAGAGGAAGTGAGAGAAAGAAATATGGGGGACATGCGAGAGCAGGCAGAAAGAAGCAGACGTTGGAGTGAAGATTGAGGGCAAGAAGTGAGAGCAAGGATGCCTCGACTTTTGCTTCTGAAATAACGGGGTAGAATGACCAAAAAGGGCAACCATTCTGGCGACTGATATTCTTTTCTGGCAGTCCTCGAGGCAGCAATCACCGAATGCGGACTGTTTTCTCTGAAGATATGTAGCCTATAAATGGTCGCTTCAAATTTTTATATACGATATCGCGTCCTTCATCCTGGGCTATTCAATTATCATGAGTTATCCAATACGTTAGGGTTAATGGTCCGGTAGTCACCCTGAAGGCTGGGGAGTAGACCCGACGTTATTTTCATGTCAATAAACAGAGAACATTCAATACAGATGTGGATTGAAATGCAAAGGAGAAGATCATAATCTATTCGTTCAATATGGCTGTAAAAATCGTGGAGAACATGGAGATGTTGCTAATCATACCGCAAATCCAGGGCTCCTTACAACTTTCAATCTGTAGAAGCTGCCTTGCCCGCAGTGAAGGGACATGAGGAAGTTCTTCAAGTTCGTATTACAGAAGATTTTTTGTCGCTTGATGGACCAAAAAGATTGTCGAGGGCAAGCTCCAGCACTTGAGGACTCGATCTCCAGGGCTGCATTTCCCCCAGGCACGCACGTGACCCATATCATGTGACCGTCACTCCCGAATCCCCGAAGTCGATGCTTCCAAACTCACCCGAAGCCGTTTTCACCCCCTTCAATCGAAAGACTCCATTCCTCCACACCATTCAAAATGACTGCCGCCTGGAAAGCCGCTGGCCTTACGTACGATGATCGACTCCGCAACTCCCGAAATAATTGATTTTCTGACGCCGATCTAGCTACAACCGTTACCTGGCCATTGCCGCCCGTACGGTGCGCCGCTCTCTGAAGGAGACTCCCCGCCTCAACGCTGAGCGCCGCGGCCTGATGGATCTGCGTTTCGCCAAGTGGGAGGTTAGTTGGAAGAAATGAACAACTCCTGGAGTTTTTGAGCAATAAACTGACAATATCGGGTGAAACACAGGGCGGAAAGCAGGGCACTGTCCGCTCTCTGGCCCAGGCCAACGAGGAGGCCGTTGCTAAGGCCGCTGAGAAATAAACGACTATTCCTCCGACCAGCGACATTGCGACCGTGAGCGCATGAGGGTGAAAAGGATAGCCCCGGGCGTGGACGGACACGAGAAGAGACCCCGGGAAAGCATTGAACTTGTACATGTGTAGCAATACAGGCCTGGCGGCTAGACAGCGCCTAGAAATCGCACTTTGTTTTTCCTATTTTTCCATGAACCCGTATCTTGTTGCTACATATGAGCCCATAAATTCTCGGTTCATGTTCGTAATAGAATCTCATTAAAGTGGTCTCTGGTGAGTCGGCCGCAGCTGCACGTCACAGGTCCCATCTGCCTGCCCGAATCGCTTTTTCCGCCTATTGCTCTTCCCCCCACCCACCCCTCGTTCCCTTTGTATTCTCCCAACCTCGTCGCTTGACAGTCTTACGAACTGTTCTTTTCCATGACAAGAATCGGCAGCAGACTGCAGAGCCACAGATTCCTCTGCGATGCTGCCGAATAACGAAGTTCGCGTGCCCCCGCGGCCAGTTGCGCCGTCCGCACCTCGGCGCGACATCACCGCTGAGTTTACCGAAGCTGCCTCGAGCAAGTACCTCTCGATTCCGAAGAAATGATTCTAGTCGTGTACTAACATTGGTTTATTACTTGTAGAGCTCCGAACGGGACAACTCGTGAAAGATGACACCTTCACCCTCTTCGAAGCCGTTGGCGCATTGGAGGTGCGTTTCTGTTACACCAAGCGGGACGGAACGATGTTAACAAAAATTGAACATTGTTGCAGATCATGGATTCCAAAATGGATAGCGGCTATATTGCCCCCGGCGAAAATCAAGCGCAGGCGCTGGAAGATGACTACGATGTGCGACGAGAATTGACTCCGGAGGAAGTTGTGGGATTGATGGATCAACTGCTCTGTCATGAGGTTTGTTTATACCCTCATACGATGCTGGACATCTCTGATACGCAGCTAGATGGCATGGCATATGGGTCATCCCCTTTCACAAACACTTTTTACATCCATCTACCTCGACAAGTTATTGTGGCCAGTGCCGAGGACCATGGAGGACGCTCGATTTGACCGGGTGCCGAGCGATTTCACCCTTGTCAGCCTTGTACTTCGAGCATATTGTCTTGCGTTGGTCAAGGCTTGTGATTTCGTTCATTCTCGAGTGGCCGGCGAGTACTACTATGAGGTAAGTTGAACTAGAAGTTTTGACATGTAAAGTTACTGATGGTCGATTTCAACCGTTTATTCAGGAGGAGGATTTTGTAGCCCAGCTATATAACCGCAGCTTGTTGTCTCACTTTGATGCATCTGATATTTATCGCTTGCTGGACCAGGCAGTTGCATGGATAGATGCACAGAGCCAAATGGACAAAAAGCTACAGGAGGCCATCCATACTAGACTGCAATTTCGGTATGATTTGCTGGCTGCACTTGACCAGGATCTTGATATTCTAGAAACTAGGTCAACTGATAGCTTTGGACTGTGTTTGGCCCACCTTGATGTTCTGAAAGAGTCTCAATCTTTGGGTAAACCAGTACTGGAAGCCTTCAGCTTGAAGATCCAGCGCAAGCTTGCAAGCACAATACCCCCTCGTCCCATTGTCAACATAAGTCATGAGGATGCGATTGCCCATCTCCGGCGCCTTTGTAAAGATGCAATCGATATGCAGGAAATCCTTGATTATACAGGGCCTACCAACTTTAAGGTGCGTTCGGACCTTTTTTCTTGATGTGTCATTTACACATGGTAGCTTTCGATTTATTGACAGCGATTTCAGACTTCCATTTGGACGCTTCTTTCCCGGAAACCTCAGCCATCCGTTTACATTCGCTGTCTGATTCAGGCCTTGATTGTGAGCGATATGACGATCCTGGGCGCCGTTTCTGTTAAACAATTTTTATACGATGACCTTTCGGAGCTAGTTCTGCCATCGAGTATTCTTCTTGAAGCAAATACAGATGATGTGGAGCTTCCGTCAGATCCTCGGTTTCAAATTGCCCGACAGATGGAAGGATTTGTGAAAAGATTTGCACAAGTATGTTAATATGAACATAAAAAAGAGCTGAGTAAAGTGCTAATGCAATGTAGCCTTTTGTGGACTCTGTACGTTGTGCTTGCTTAAACCGCTGCCGTGTTCGACGAACCATATGTCACACAGTTGTGGACTGGGATGGCTTGCAAATGGAGGTGAGCTATTCTCTCTATCGACACGGGAAGGTATTTACTAATTACAAATCTGATAGGCCGAGGAACTTGATTTACAACTCCAAGCCCTGAGTTCAGAGACTCCATTGCAGATTCATGGTGGAGCCCCAACATACTCATTCCCGCTTAGCAGCTGGGCGTATCATCAGAAACTCACACAGCTTCAGACAATTCTTCAAATGGGCTTTGAACTTTCGATATATGCACCCGAGGAGCTGCCCGGGATATATTGGTATCTCACACACATCTGCTCTACACACCTTGGCCACCTTGACCGAATAAGGACCTTTATTGTTGCAGCTCGCAAAAACGATCTCATGACGAACGGTATTCGAACAACAAAGGCCACCCACAAAGCTGCCGCCTTCCATAGATCGTTTCGATGTCTGGAAAGGCTGACGACGCACCTCATCGCCGTTGACGCCTTTGCCATTGCCCTTCACGCATTGTATGTTCTCCTGGCACGCCATAATATTCTCCCATCCGCTTCAGGACCCGATGCCTACTCGGCGGACAAATTACGCTACGAACTCCGCATGAAGCCCTTCCTCCCTATCTCTCTGCCTGAGCCAATCCCGTACGAAGAATACCATCGCGAGGCTACCCTGCAAGGCGACACAGACTCGACTATTGTCGAACGTGCCTCCAAGGCTATTGTGGAAGCTAGGAAAGCATGGGAAGCGGCACTCAGCCACGGTGCTTTCATGGACGATCCATCTACGCCTAGTAAATCCCCGGCTAGCGCGATTGAGGAAGATTGGCAGCGCAATGTGAAGGATACTATGCGTGCTTGTATTGGAGCTAGCATTGCCATTGAAACCGTCAAGAAAGCTCTCACCAGCGAGACGAGGCCCGTGAAGTTGCAGGTCACCATCCCGGAGGTCGGGAGCAAGAGCCGATGGCATGATTGGTGGAGTGTGCCGCAGATTACGCAAAAAGCCGACTCGTAGACTTCTTTGATAGCATAGGACTGTGTTATTTGGCATCGGCGTATCTGTTATTACTTTACTTACTAAAAACGATCAAATAAGAGAATCACGAATAAATTAACGAGTATCTTGTGAAGGTAGATCTGTATGATATGTAGCCACTGTGGAAGTCTGGTAGTATGAACGGTCTGTAGTAGTTGGAAGTTAGTAGTTAACCGCGAATTCAAGTTGTGTGGAAGTAGATCCACTTTCTCCTTATGTTCTGGCATATTTTGGCTTTTCTCTCTCTTCCTACCTTTGCTACAATTGTTTAATTTGGCCATTCAACCTTGTTCTTTTTCGCTCTCGTCTGCCCCTCTAATAAAGCGGGGACAATCCACAGGATCGTGCATTCAATCCCTCACAGTGCTTCCTCGCAGGACCAGAAAACCCCCAATTGCCCGACCCAACGAGTCCGCTTTCGGTGCCACGACCGCGTTATGAAATCATCCATTTCAATACATCGCACGTTGAGTTAAACCTTTTGCTAGCGCGGTTAATCCTTCAATTGACTTCGCGATCGACACACGCACACCATTTCGGTTACTCGGGGAGATCGAAAAACGCTGCGGGCCTCGGAAGATCCCAGTGCTCAAATAATTCTTTTCCCCAGAACCCAGACACACGATCTGGGGCAAGCTCACGGACCTGCCACCGATACGCAGCCACCAAAGGCCCCCGTCACTGATTAATACATTAACCGAGATTCGACTCCCGCTATCGTCGCTATCTATCACTACTTCTCTACGTCCTCAACCGCCTACCCTCCCCCCGATCCATGCCGCTCTTTCTGTCTCTCCGCTTGCTGCAGGCAGCCTGACCTAGCTCGTCCCCCCTCATTCTCCGAGCGATTCCAGCCGGCGGGGCTGTAAAACATGCCGACATATCCCATCCGCCGCCGACCGCGCGAGTGTAAGACCTGTCTGCCATGCCGCGCCAGCAAAGTCCGCTGCGACCGTAACGTTCCTTGTGGGAATTGCGTCAAACGAAACTTCACATGTTCCTACGGTCGCCCTCCATCCAACAAGCTGCCCATCCCATCGGTTTCCCTCAGTACCCCGTCCGCTCCATCCCATTCTCAGTTTGTGTCCCCCGCAGTCGCATCGTCCTACTCGAATCCCTCGCAGGATGCTTCTTACGCTGCTGATCAGCCCTCTGCGGCGAGCGATGACCTCGATCCAGATGTCCCAGAGATGGTCGATATCTCACAAACCGAATGGGATGAGATAAATACCAAGATGGTGGCTATGGAACAGATCCTTGGGAGCCTTCATTCGCTGTTCAACGCACACTCCTCGCGAAAGCGCAATGAAGATCCTGTCATGGAACGGAAAGATTCGACCCGGTCGGAGGGCGTTTATGGATCGAACGTGTTGAGGACGGGACCGGTTCATCTGGGGGCTCGATCCGCGTTGGTAGATATTCTGGACAAATCCAAGGGCTCGGAAGATGCGGCGCAGGCGTTGCCTCAGGAGGATCTGCTAGCGGAGCTGGCGTTGGGGAATGAGTCTGTTGCGTACCCATTTGTGGATCTGTGGTCGTCCGATCCGTTCACTTTCAATATCGCGGGAGTGTGTTCAGTTCTTCCGGATGATGCTCAATGTCGGAGGTAAGGTGTTTTCATGAATGGTAGAGCGTGGGTCAGGCTAATCGTGCGATTCGTTCAGGTTTTTGAAATTCTATAAAGATATCGGTGCGGTGTTGTACCCTGTACTACCGGACCTTGTCGAGCTCGAGCGAAAGACAAATCAGTTAATTTTGGGGAGACAACGTGCCGGCGGTGTATACAAGCCCGATGCCAATGGATTAGTGAAGCCATTCGGCTTGGATTTGCCTTTTCTCAGTCTGTTGTTCGCTATTCTGGCTTCCGGCTGTCAATTGTCTGATCTTCCAGAACGTGACCGTGAGCTGACATCATGGGTATACGGTGCGGCAGCCTCGCAGTGGAGATTTGCGATTACCTCCAGCGCCCTGAATGAGTGTTACTGACTTTTTAACACAGTATCTTGCGCTTATCAGTGTCTTCGTATGTTGAATTACGTCTCGCAACCCACAATCGAGGTTATACAAATTCTACTCATTATCAGTAATGTTTTGTCATATAACATGAACGCTGGTGCATCGTACACCTTGCTTGGTAAAGTCAAGTCAACCTTAACTATATTTAGGGATGCCATCGCTAATATTCGATAAGGCATGACGGAGAGGATGTGTCTCGTTTTGGGACTTCATGTTGAGACAACAGGGTTTTCCCCTGAAGAGCAAGCTGTAAGGAGACGTATCTGGTAAGTTATATTTGATCTCTTTGGGGTTTAATAGACATGAAACTTACTTATTCCTAGGTGGGCAATGGCTTTCCAGAACAGCCACTTCTCCCTGGCTTATGATCGACCTTCTATCACAATGGTCAGCCAACCTGAGATTCCCTTTGATCGTAAATCGATGCCAGGTCATCGAACCTATTTTGAAACGTTGTGCCGAGTGGTTTCGCTTGCATTGGAGTTGTTGCGATCACGTATGCATCCGAATTCTTCTCAACCAAGATTACATGAGATCCAAGAATATAAGCATCGAATTCAACGCATGCTCGCGGAAGCCACACCTCATCTGCGACATCGCGAAAACTGCTTTTCCTTGGCCCAGCATATCGAACGGACCGAGCTTCGCCTCCATTCCTCCTATCTCCTTTCTGTCCTCTGTCGAGTATCATTAGACTCGCATGCACATTTAGATGAACATCGTCGGACGCTGATCCGGGAGGACTGTATTAACAGCTTGATCGACACGGTGGATGCATTTGTGGAATTGCATGAGATTAACTCGCATTGTTCCCGGTCCTGGATCAGCTTGCAACGATCGATCGCCTCGGCTTTCCTGCTGGTCACCAATGATGATGGTCCGCGGACCTGGGAGCTCATCAATCGACTGGAAAAAGTCCTAGCCGATCATGTATACGCTGACGGTGACGCCGACCATAACAACCGTACCGACTCCGCGAAACATCTTGCGTCATCTCTCCGCGTCCTGCGGGAGATTCGCGAGGCGTTCCGCTCTCGTAAACCCGCGGCGCAGTCCGCACCCACGAACCAATACGAATCCTATCCCACCCTCATTATGCCTTCTCCGCCGTCAATCGATACGAGTCCCGAGTTGCCCGCGAATTTTGCCACTGCTAACGGCACGGCGCTGCCCATGGACGACTGGAGTATGCGTAATATCTTAGGTCGTGTGTCCGACGTCATGTTGTTCCCGAGTATGAGTGGAGAGGGACCGTCAATTTAAGCATCTGCTGCATTCTGGTGTTCTGGGAGTTTTATTTCTTGGGAAGATTAGGCCCTCCGCCTGAAATTTGGGATACCGATATATACCCCTGCATGACTGTATTGTCAGTTTTGGTCCATAACTCAGACCCTAATATGCCATGGATTAGGCGAGCATGCTCGCTGTCCTCTTTGCTTGCGACTTGTTTTCTTTTTTTCTCTCTCCTTTTTCTCTCTTTTCCCCATCTTCCCTGCACATACCTTCGATTCGCTAGTATCTTAGAGATCTGTGATGATATCATGTCACCTTCCCAACAATACAATCTCCAGAGTCTTCTCAGTCTCGAGGGACTCGAAGTGTTTCACATAAGTCACCCTCAAAATTTTTGCAGCCGAGTGGAACGGGCGAAACCCCATACATAAACCTCGTCAGCTTATAACCGCGTTAAGAACGAGCCCCACGTATCCGGGAACATCCGCCTTCTGGGACATTTAATTTCCCTTACGTTGGGCAAGACTTATGGAAGTCCACCAACATGGTGGAGATAACCGACTCGAGAGTATCGCGGCCCCGCCGTTCGGCCGACCGAGAAAACCCCGCGGTTTGATCGGATCGTCTGATCTGACAAGCCAATGCGGTCTTTGAATGTTTTCCAATCGGGATTCGACTCAGACCCCGAACACGGTCAGCGTTGCTCTCCTGCTACTCCTCCTATTCGTTTCCCCTGGATGACGTTTACAGCAATACCTATGGATACTGGAATCTCGTTCTGCTTATTTGATGCTCCATACATATACGGCCCTCCGGGTAGGTATCCACTCTTGCTGTGAGCTCCAAAGTCTATTCTCGGATATTGCCACTTGAAGAAGGTCACGTCGGCTCTTGAACATACTAATGCGGCCATGTATCCGGGGAAACGCACGTAGGATCCTCTTACAATGTTCGATTGGCTTTTCAAACGATGCACTGTGGATACATTGGGTACGGAGGGGCTTACGGGGCTGGCTGGGGCTAGCGTCTTAGTGCATTTAGTGGATTCCTGCGTGAGTCTGATATGATATCAAGTATGCATTCCGGCCGAAGGAGCTCGGAAATTGAGACTGGATTTTTTTTTTCCGGGGATTCACGTATGGTGATAGTACCCTGGTTCGTTCTAGTGGTGCGATCTGTTCCACGGTATTCCTATCATCATCATATACTACCTAGGTAGTAGCCACTGCAGTTAGAACCCTGGGTGTTACTAATGTCATTCTCAGAGACCAGTATTCACTGCTCTGCGGATTTGTGTGAACACAAGAAACATTAAAATGTTCTTGTTGAATGGCAATTTCTTTTCATTGATGGGAAGTGTGAAATTAGCTTAACGCACGCGGAGCCTCCACCTGGGCAGTAGGATTCACCCTTGGAAGTCTTTCAATCCTAATCATGGCTAACAATCCCCTGCCTTGCACGAATTGGAGAAAGTCTTAAACCCCTGTTTCAATATTAACCGATTCATAAACATCACACGGCTAAATAATTTTGATAATATGTGATTTTGAATACAAACATCATATTCCTTGACTTGATATGCTCACCGCCAGTTCAGCAGCCTCAACTACAATACGGCTCTACGTTGGCATATCCATATTACCCCTTTAGTTTAACAACCTTTCATCTTCCATACATCATACCATGTGAAAAGCATCGCATAGCAAAAATGTCAGAGAGTGACTGATAATCAGATCGTAGCCTTTGAGGTTGTTGGCCACCACACCATAGCATAGAGTGGTATACCGGACCCTCCCGACTGTATACTAGCATCGGCATTAACCTTGCCTTTCCCAAGAATAATCTCTTCAATCTCCTGAAACCCCAGCGAGAGATATAGATTCCGAGAATTCGGGCTCGTAGCCTCAAGCCAAATAGGTACATCCTCAACCTGAGCTACATCCTGATGCTGCCGCATGATAGCTCTAGCAAGCCCTATAATAATGTGAACGACCAAGCCTCGAAACAAGAAATCATACTTACCCTTTCCCCGGTGTTCATGCTCCGTCCCAATGCTAAAAATATAGTAATAGTGCCTCTGACCACGCAGACCCTTTCTCTTTGCATTGTCCGTCATCCCGGAAAATTCTGTCCAAAGACGCTAATACCCAATTCAGTTTCTGACTTGACTCTAGCGCCCTCAAGTGCTGTCTAATTCAATACTGAACCTACCTTGAAACCCGAGAGTCCAATCCGCCACAGCACAGACAGAAACCCGGCATAAATCAGCGTGCAGCCGTTCTCGACGAATTTTCCTGGTGGAATAATAACAGAAGCCGCCTTCCAACCGTCTGCCTCTGTGATGATGGCATCATTCAGCAGAGCTGACTTGACTAACGTGGCCCAATAGATGGGTAGATATGCAACGCGTTCCTCTTGCGTCATTTCCAGAAGCATGTATTTAACAACAGGGTCTCTGTCAAAGACGCGGCCATTGAGTTGTACAATATAATCCAAGAGCTCTTAGTTATGTTAGTTGTGACCCTTTTGGCGTTTGATTGAAAGACTGACCATCTTTGCCTTGCGTTAGTGAGACCGAGCCCTTCGCCATTGTGATGAATGATCTGTATTATCAAGCCCCATGGTAATATTTGATGTGCAATTCTGGACGGGAGGGCATAGATGCCCATGATAAACTTGGAGGCCAGCTGTAAATGACTTGAGAAGGAACAGGACGTCGCGTGTCGAGACGACGTAATTTGTTATGTAAGCAGATATTTGCTTCAAGTTCTAAAGTTGCGACTTTTTGTCTTCGGATATTCAAGGGTTCTGATGTAGATACTAATTAGGTGAATTTTTATCGCCGATTTGTACATCTGTTTCGAAATGGAGATATATAGGCTTTTTGCTGTTTGTTCCACCTTCTGTCATAAGATATTGTGGATACTGACCAAATAGCTGGGTCAGTCTCCCCTATACACTCACTACACAGGGCTATCATATTACGTTGTAATTCCGGAACAAAATAAACTCAGATTTGTGTACATCTTGTGCTATAGTCAAATACTATAATTTCAAAAATTGATGTCACGCGTGGCTGATCTCTCGGTGCTTGAACCCTTGAACTCATCAAGCACCGACCCTTGAGTTGTTGAAACCCGAGACCAAGTAGGTCCGAAAGTGGGAACAGACATGCTGTGAGATTTTCTCTACACTAAATATCACCCCCTGAAAATTGAAGCAATATACAAAGCTTGTACTGCAACGCTGTAGCCTAGTTACACATGGTGTTGACATTCATTCCAGAACCCGTGGTAGCAACAGCCAGATGTCCATGCCAAGTACCTCCATGGCTCAAGTTGATACAAGCCCAGTTATACTTGTGATTGTGCACTTCATCCCAAGCATCATCCAAAGCTGCAGCCACAGTTTTGGTCTGTGCAGTGGTGTCGCAATTCTTCCCAGTAGTAGTGACCCAGTATTTGAAGTTATACTTCTGCTCCCCTTTGTCGGACTGTCCACTTGCTGCAATAGGAGAACAAGAATTCTTAGAGCTGTCTTTTTGAACCAAAGTAATCACTGAAGCAATTGCGGACGTGGCACCTGAGGCGACCAGTATAACGTCTCGAGTTGCTTCTAAACCCCCCCTGGAGATGCTCCAATTGATTTTCCGCCGTTCGACAACATCAACATTACTGGTCGAATTGACCGATTTGGTCTCGTCTAGTTGAACCGGAATAGCGCTAGCGTCAACAATGACAGTGCCATAGCTGATAAAGGCAAGTAGATGTCCAATGTAAGAAAGTCGCATGATGCTGATGCCAAAATTATCCAGTTGATGACAAGAATAATTGAGATATATGGGTGCATTGAATGCGAGGGGTCTGTACTCGAAGAATTCCTCAATTTTAAGTTGATTAAGATGGGACGGAAAAGGACCTTTTTGTCACATACTTTGAATCTGATGGTTTCCCAAGCTTGTGAATATAGACCACAGAAAAGGGATGATGCTATAAATGGGAAAATCGAGAGAAGTTAGCGATAGGTATTTATACTTGCTTTATTTTGAATGTAGATTGCTAGGTAGTAGATGCATATGGCAAGAAGTGCGATCAATTGATGTTCAAGTTTCTCAACTTGAATGCAGCAGAGATACTAGTAGGTAGTCGGTATTCAATCATGATGCACGTGTGCTTTGCCCGAGGTATGTCTCAAAGAACCTTGGAAGTAGCCAATTATAAAAATATCGCGTGGACCTGGGCATATCCACACATGCATCTCTCAATCCAAACAAGGCAATTTTGCGATTATATTGCGATTGAAGTAACATTGAATCTTCAATTTGCTATAAGATTGACGAGACAGAGGCAAGTTTTCATCGAATGTCTAGGGGAAGAAGTGCGAGCTCGTCATATCTAAAGCTCCACAGTTCGGCCCCATCCCAGGTTACATGTAGTTCGAGAGAGTTCGTGACAGTTAGGCATATCTGGAACATTAATCTATGAGAGTTTGGCTAATGCACGGGCCGAGTGATTGAAATTTATACAAGAGACCCGGGATTCCTCCAAACTCCGGGGTCCGCCCATCCTGTCTGACCTGCAATGAAGATTGGTAGAAATGTTGTATTGTAGTTGCCTGATCAACATTCAGGGTCCTAAGAGAAGTGTTGTGGGGCAATCTTAATGCCATAGCCTACCTACTATCGAAAGGTCTAAAATTTAGACTTTTCTGTGACTAAGCATTTCGAAAGCAAACAATCTTGCACAGTGGAATAAGCGATGATATAGACAAAGTATAGAAATTTTGGGAAGATTGACACCAGCAAAATAGAGGAATTCTACTGCAATGCGGTGCCTCCCTTCTCTCATAATACTTTGTGGCTGTGTAGTCTGTAGATATGCTGTATGATATCCAAGACCATTATTATTAAGAGCGTCTGAACGATATTTCATAACAAATCCTGCGGTCAGTGACAGAGTATTTATGAGACCTTTTATGGGGAGCTTAGGCATACTAAGGATTATTCCTGTACTTCCAAGCTGACATGCCACTGCTGAGGCAAAGAATTTTGAACATTCAAATGTTTGAAAAGATCATCATTGTTCAAGTTTGAGCTGACCTCGGCCGGGGGAGCCCTATCCACTACTTTCCACCTTAAATATAGATAAAGCAAGTTTGAAGACAACAGAAAGAGAGAATCGCACAAATATTAGTCTAATAATGATGATCTTGTAGGGTTGAGAAAATGCCTGAGATGAGGTTTGTCTACCGGTTTGGCTTGATTAGACACGCGAACTATCAGGAAGGCCTGCACTGGTAGACGATCCAGTGCCTCCGTTGGCGGGCCGTGACCGGCCTTATGATCGACCCGCTCTTCAGAGCGGAACCGGCATCACCCACATACTTATCCTCCTAGCTATTATCCATCCACGACTTTTCCACAAGCTTGATTTTCTCGTATTCACCGACACAATGGGAAATACTACCCTCCTCCTCCTTGACATTCAAAATGGCATTGTTGACCAATTTGAATCCAAAGACACCTACCTGCAAAAAATATCCTCAATTCTCTCTGCTGTGCGCAAGCATGCAATTAATGTTGTCCACGTCGTGACTGCATTTCGAAATGGGTACCCCGAAAACAACCTAAACAACTCATCAGTACCTGCTGTTGCGGCGCGAGGAATGTTCAAAGAAGGAGACCTCTCTGTACAAATTCATTCTGATGTGAATGTGATGCCCGAAGAGCCGATCATCACCAAGCGACGTGTTTCTGCATTCTTTGGTACCGAGCTTGATATGATTCTTCGCTGCTCCAACACCGATCATATCATTGTAGCTGGGCTTGCTACCAGCGGTGCCGTTCTTTCTACTGTTCGACAGGCGATGGATCTAGACTATCGCATTACTGTTCTGCGTGACTGTTGCATGGATCCTAATGAGGAAGTTCACCGGGTGTTGATGGATAGTGTGTTTGGAAGGAAAATGAAAGTCATATCTGGGGGGGAATGGGTGTCCCAGGGCCTTGCCGATCTCTCTAGCTGAGATGACGAATAAATTGTTCATCACATCCAGCCTTGGAAGTTCGTGGATATCATGAAATGCACTCTCTTGAAAAAGATAACAATACCAATATGTGTAAAATAAATAAATTATCCAAACTAATAGATTCTATATTGAAGTTTGGTAGTATTTACCAAGCAGCCGATATATTTGACGTCAGGATACTGTAGCTATATAAAGTTCATCATGAATCGTGATACATTTATGTCCTTCTATTAATCCTACAATTTGACCTGGTTGCGATCCTGTGGGCCGGAGCAGCATGTCGGCTCGGGGTGTTGGGTGGACTGATTAAAAGACTGCGAGGACTGTGGAACATCAAGGGCCGGGTTCTTAGTGAAGAAGCCATCCGGTTTGAGCATGACGCTCACACGCTCCATGGGCATAACCGGAAAGTCTTCAACGCGAGGGTTATGGGTAAGACCAAAGGCTGGAATGATAGTAAGCAAATGCTAATCCAGAAAATACACATAATAACTTACTATGCCAGAGAACCACATCTTCATCCTCAACCGCATCATTTCTGCCAGCCCAGACCTCCACACCATCAGAGCTCTTGCTCTGGTTCGTGAACTCTCCTGCAGCAAACAGCTCGTCGTCTTGATACTTAGTCACCCAAATAGGTCGAGTGGCGAACTGAGCGCGCTTCGTTCCAAATGACTTAGAAGATGCCAAAATCATTTGACTGGGAGAAGTCTGCAGCTTATAAGAGATAGGATGGTGCGTAACAGAGTTGATTATGTGGTCGTTGCGAATCTTGAATACTCGGTGACGATCCACGCTCGTCCATGCGCTGCCACTCTGCTTGATGATATTCTTCTCGGTTGTGTAGCCGACGGACCAAGGGTTCGAGTCATCCTCCGGCATAGGCACACTATCCTCATAGAAAATAGTATTTTTGAACCCATCCAGTGCGGGATCAACACGTAGAGAAAACATATGCTGATGGTAGGGTGCCATTACACCCGGACCAACGTTTGTACCCCATGGTACTGTTTGGCCGTTGTGGTTATCAAAAGGTACTGTTGATAGGATACCAGTGGCACGAACTTCGAGCTCGATGTTGGCCGCTTGGTCAAGAATGAAAGCAAAGATATATTCGTAATTTGCGACGGTACAAATCATTTGGATGACTAGCTGTCTATTGCGAACAACTGTTGCTGCACCACTGCGGTAATTGGTATGCTTATGCTGAAGACCATTGTCTTGCTCGTGCATACATATGACGTTCTTGAGTTGGATGGGCTCACCGTGAGCATCTGTGCGGTATCCATCGAAGTACTTGATATGGCCAAGACAATCACAGCCAAGCGCCAGCTGGTTGGCGGTGATACCAAAGCCGACGTCACCTACATCGAAAGCCTGTTTGCGGTGGTAAGGAGCACGAGGATCTAACTGAGTTAGTTATACAAGAAACAACTTGCTAGGTCTCAGGTTCTAAGCCGCCTTCAAAACATACCTCCGTAAGGGACAGTCATCTCAGAGAATGATAGGCGGTAGAATGTGTTGCGGCCATCATAGGTAAGGTTGTGCAAGACAAGGCCTTCACGGTTATTGAATCCTACACGGAAACGCCACTTCTGCCATGAAACAGCATTTCCAATAACATTGAAGGATGCACCCTCGGGTTGCTGAACGATATAAGGCTTCAGATCGGTACGCAGTGGCTCATCGAGCAGCTCATGCGCATATTGAACGGTAGGAACGGGCTTCCACGGTTGTGTTTCAGTGGTCTGAGCATCAGCGCCTCCTGGTAGATAGTCCATGCGGACCAGCTCGTGGGTGATTCCATCGAAGACCGGAGAGAACTGGCATGGAAGGGAATACTGGTTGTTGCCAGGGTGGTCTGTAGCCACAATGTACATATAGCACTGAAACAGCCGACGGCTCTCTTTAAGATCGTCTGTGCCATAAATCCATGGATCCAAGCATACGGTCATACCAGCGGGGAGCTTGAGCTTTTCAACCTCTGCCTTCACAGCTGGGTGGTTCAAACAGACTTGCTCCATCTCAAGCATTTCGTCCACATCAACTGGGCCCTATAGCATCCGTCAGTATGTGAACCATTTCCTTGTAGCTTCATTCACCTACTTGAACGTCCTTGGGAAGTTCTTTAGCAGACGCGATGGACTTGGTGTCCGCATTCAGAAGGGCCTTGAAGAAGGACCCGTTATCCAGACGATGGAACAGTGCCATCAACAAACGGGCAGGCTTGCGAGGACGGGGCTTGCCTAATCGCTCGGCCTCGATGTACGGAATGACATCCTGCTTGATCGGTTCCTGGAGGTCGATACGCTTAAAGCGCAACTTGACACCTGGAAAAGCGGATTGTAAGATCCGAACACCTAGCTGGATCTCCCCTGGGGTGATGGGATCAAAAGGGTGGAGGCTTGTCATAATGTATGTAATTATTTGATTATCCCCTGGTATTGAACTGGACCCTGGAAGAAACAGCGAAGTCTTCAGTCTTTTATATCCACAAAATACCCGACAGGAACCGCCTCCAACTCTTTTGGGTTAATCTTTCGACGGGCGGGGTCTGGCTTTTCATTGGCCGAGCTTAATCCACCGAGCGCATCTTTGCCCGCTTGTAGTTTAGCGTGTGTGACTCTGATTGGCGGTGGGCGTTGGAGACAATCAAGGTTTTTGGGGCTGCTTGGGGGGTTTTGGACGTCCAAGATAGATGAGGGGCTGTGTGTATCGTGGAGAATTGCATTGATAACAACTTGAATTATTCTTGTCTATTGTCCAGAATACATCCAGGGACCTCGGAAATCATTGGATGTGGTGGAGCCACTTTTCAAATGTTGGCTTGGCGATGTTCATTGAACACTACAGACTGAGAATACTCCGTATGCAATGTAGATGCATACATACTACTAGGTATACTACCTAGTAAGTGCAGGGTCAACTGACAAATTCATCGCTTCAAGGTTGGCATTTTTCTCCTCCGCCATCTATGAGAATCTCAACTATTGAGTTTCCAAGCCAGGAGCCCCACGTGTAGGAGTGCAATTGAATTCTACGCAGGGCCTGGAATGTTCCCCACGCCAGGGGCTGCCTTACAAGGACACGTCAAGAGACGAACGCACAAGAACCTAGGTACTTAGAAAAAACCGAAGGCGTGAATAATTCACTTGGTTTGGTAAAACTGAAAAAAAAAAAAAAAAAAAAAAAAATCATCATCAGCGACGATTGTCCCATCGTGAAAATGACACCGATCACAGTCCATGTCTTAGGAATCTGGAGGCGGTTCAAGCAAGGCCAAGCCAAAGTGGGATGGAATTCAGGGCTGCTACAGTCCATATCAGATCACCCTTCCAAGATCTAACGCGCCCGTGCATTCCTGGGCGTCAAGGTCCAGACTTTCGCGTACAACTATAAAGTCCTGTCGCGTGGCTCCTCGCGCGCTACCTTTAGCCTACTAATTCGGAACCCAACGCCTGTCGCCAATATGATGCTCTAATCAAGAGAAATTCTACAAGCTACTGGGAAGCTTCAATTTGATGAAAATCCACATTGTCATAGTATATCATACACATCCCAATTCGTTTTCTTCCCAATAACCCAACATCAAACATATCAGCACACCCGGGCAATCAACATGGCGCGAATGAAGTTTTTGATCGTGTCTTTGATGGCCTGTATCAACTATACATTCAGCTCTCATGTCCATCACCATAAACATGGCCATATTCTTCCTCATGTCCAAGAACTGGAGCCGCGCGATGTGGCTTGGGCTGATCTCATTCCCGCTGATATGATAGTCGAATTTCGCACCCTCACCACTACTGTCTATGAAGATTGCATACCCACAAACACTATATTTGTCACAACGACTCTCTTCGAAGATGTACCGCTAGAGCCAACGCATCTTCGACCCGAGTCCGACCAGCCAATTTCAAGTTTGAACAAGCCACAGTCGTCCGAGCCGGAACCTACAACCACAGTACTCATGACAAAGACCGTTATGGATATTGTGACTGCCATCCCACCAGAAACCACAGTGGCAAGCCCTGTATCCAAATATGATACCCCCAATACCCCCAATATCAGCAATGAATTAGATATCACCGAGCCACCTCGAATGGCCTTGTCGCAAGATTCAAATACCGAAATCCATTCTTCAACAAAAATCATAACCTCAATACCAGGACACGGAAATGCGACAGTCAGTGTTGGAATCGACGTCACAGAACCATCTCGGGTAGTGGATATCGAAGAGCGACCTGCTCCTGCCCCTGCTCCCGCGCCCACAAAAGCCGACCATCCACCTGGGATTCTGCAGAAACTGCCCGTCTTACCGCAAATTCTACCTGAAACAGCAGTTCCGGGCTTATCAGAAATAGACCACGCGCTTGATCCAAATGGACAACCTATACCAGCCAATATCCAATGGACTGCACTTCCAAAAGATGGCAAATTTGCAACTAAGCGGTTCGGTGGCCGTAGCCCCCCGAAGGGATCCGAGATTCAATACCGCGGCAACATAGGTATCCCATGGGGAAGCAATATCATAGCCGTGAGTCCGACCGAAGCATATCACTACAAGTATGTCGTGCAGTTCCAGGGCTCCAACACCGAGCCGTGGACAGTGATTATCTGGAACAAAGTTGGGCCAGATGACAAGATGGACGGCTGGTACGGACATTCTGCACTAACCTTTGTGCTTGCTCCGGGGGAGACGAAGTATGTTGCCTTTGATGAGGATTCTGAGGGTGCATGGGGTGCTGCGCCGGGAACAAATGGTCTTCCTACCGATCAATGGGGTGGGTATATCTCTACCTGGGGAGAATTTAGTTTTGGAGATCTTGAGAATAGTGGTTGGTCCGGCTGGGATGTTTCGGCTATCCAGGCGCAGATTGCACATGGTAATGTGCAGGGTATGCGTATCTGTCAGGCTGATGGTAAGGGGTGCTCCATCCTAACGCCGGGAGCTGAAAAAGTGATCAATGCCTATACGGAGTCAAAAAAGCATCACGACGGCATTGGCGGCGCGGCAGCTCCTGGGCCAGTAAGGCTTGTGGTTGATCTTGATTACCAGGGATAGTGATGTATTTAAATTTTTTTCTTTTCTTTAATGCATTTTGTACATAAGCAATGGGGCGTTTCTGGGGGCGGGATGCTAAGATTCAAAAGAAATACACGATTTTGTTCAAACTGCAATTCATAAATGCTTTAAGGTCCTCCTTCGTGTTACGATCTAGGACATCGCGGGGATATTAATGGTAGTAATAGTCCAGACCTTACCCCCGTCACTTGAGCTCAATCCACTGTATGTAGCACCTGCAGCCGAAGCGATGGTGTTTCCAAAGGTAGTATCCGCAGACTTTAGGGTAATGACGGTGTTGAGATATTGCTGGGCAGCAATGGTACCCGTGCAGTCGTCGTCACATTCAGTTCCTGTGCCGTAGCTATTGAATGGTTAGTCCACGAGAAACAAACCAACTTTGACGTAATACGGCAAAAACTTACCCAGTCATGTATGGACCGGCATCAATAGAGTAGGTAGATAACACAGCGCCAGTGTCAGCGTTGGTGACAGTTCTAGGTGAAAAGACCAGTCAGATTATTTGCAACTTTTAGTCAAATTTTCAAGTACTTACTGCACCCAAGTGGTGTCATCGCTTTCCAGGTTATATTCAATTCGCACTTTGTCCGAGCCACTGACAGGACTGGAGTCACCGTCTAGTTGCCCAAAAGAGCCAAAAACACTGGCACGAACACACCACTGGCCAGTGGTTGCACCGCACCAGGAGTTGTCGGGCCAGCTTTCAAGAGTGGTTTGAATTAGGTCACCTGTGCCGTTGGACATGCCCGGCCACAAGAACAGCTCACCATTCTGAGTCGATGGCGCTGTGCCGGGGATGATGGTAGTAACTGCGTTGACGATAGTCGACTTCGTAGGACCGAGCGACACGCTGCCACCCCAGCTGTCTCTCTTAAAGAGACTGGCAGGAGTTGAGGGCACATTGAGAACTCCAGCAGTGGCCAAGCTCGCGCTGACAAGAAGAGCAAGAAGGAGCTGCATTTTTCTTGCGCTTGGAATCTCGAGGTCAATCGTTACTAGTACTAGATTTGGTTGAAATCTGTCAAGGTTGTCTGGAACTCATGCGGTTTAACTATTTATACGTGGGAATTACACGGCTATAAGCTCTTGAGTGGTGGACTAATTAACCCAAGTGTCAAACTAAAAGCGCCTCTTTATGTCTCAGTTCAAAATCTCTAACTAGTAAAGAAGGAAAATATTCACGTTAGTTGAAACAGCCGGAGCTCCACCTTCGGGGCTGCTGATTGATGCATAAACACCAACTACCCAGAAACGGAGCTTGGCCCGTGGACGAGAAAGAGTACCAGTGTGAACTTGAAAAGAATAAACTCCCAACAAATCAATTTCCTCAGTAATTATACAAACGCCTAAGCCAACATTAGGTATCATTATTCACAAAACAGATGTCGAAGAAGAGAAAAAGGGATTCGTCAAAGCTCCTCCCTACAAGAGAGCCAGGTACGCCACATGGCGGGATTACCCACCCCGTCAATAAACGAGCCTAATTCAAGTACTCGCCATTTGTTTCATGGTGGATCACATCAAACATGGGCTTCGCACTAAACCATCCGGCCATTGTCGTCCCAACAGTTTTGTACGTGGAGGCGGCATCTTCGTCATCAATTTTGATTGTAGTTCCTCCGCGACCTCCGGCAGCAGCGTCGGCAAGTAATTGAGCATAAGAGCACTTCTCCATGCTGACAAACCAGAAGACAGTTTCCTCAACTGATTTTCCGACCGTCAATATACCGTGGTTCTGCAATAATGCAGCCTTCTTGTTCCCTAAAGCTTCAGCGATAGCTTTGCCTTCTTCTTCCGCCAAGACAACACCATTAAATTGCTTGTATACGGCATGATCCTATTCCAGAGAAAATAAGTAAGCGATATGCCCAGAAATAGAATCAAAGTATACAACAAAGAGATTGCGGGGTTGCTCTTACATTATAAAAGGCGCAGGAATCCTGCGTAATCATTTCGAGTGGTCGACCCAGCGAGCTATACGCCCGCCCGTACAGGCTATGGCTGTGGGCCGCGCACATCACATCCGGGCGAGCCTCGTGAACGGCTGAATGAATCATGAATGCCGCTGAGTTAAGCAAACGATTGGTACCACCAGCAATCACTTTTCCAGTGTGATCCACCTGAATCAAATCGGATGCCTTCATCAACGCAAAAGCGGTTCCAAAAGGATTGACCCAGAAGGTCTGTGGGTCGACAGGATCGCGGATGGTGATGTGGCCGGCCACTCCTGTTAGAAAACGTTGTTAGATGGAGCTCGGGGGCCAAATTGGGGCCAGGATGAATTCCAAGGAATTCCAAGGAAAAAATCCTTGTACTGAAAAGGTCCAAACGTACCTTCGTCGTATCCAAGCTTGCCAAAGATGCGGAAAGCCGCTGCCAGTCGGCCTTTCATGTACTCGCGCTGTTTGACCTTGTCTTCAATAGATGCGGCAACAAGCATCGGAGTAGCTTGAGGTTTCGAGGTTTCGTCTGGAGCGATAACTGCACTCGGGCTTGCACTTGAACCTGCGCTGTCCGAGTCGCTATCGCCATCGCTTGTGAGGACCGTTTCGGTAACGGTCGCCTCGGCTGTCTTGGGTACTCCTACGTCGAGAATGGGAACGGTATGAGTAGCTGCGGGAGGTGCCATAATGAAATGATGTTTAAGTAGAATTGAGAATCTGATAAAATAAAGAAAAACTTAAGAAAAAAGTTTTCGAGGCATGGCCAGTTTTTGTACCTGCAAGCGGGGTTACTGCCGGCTGTGCTATTTCAGGTGTGCCTGAAAAGCAGTTGATTATGATTGGAGATAGGATTTCATGAACCAACAATCTGGACGCGGTGCTCTCCGCATCTCCACCTATCTCCGCCGATCCAGTGGAGTGGATTCCTCGTTGCGCGGTGGCTCGGCATCCTACGGGCTACGCGAAATCCGCAATACGAAGTTCTCTTAGCGGCTAAGGGAGAGAATTATTTTAAGGAAGCAGCCTATGAGTTCGAAGGATCAAAAAAAGCACATGGATATTCCAATCCGAATCAGCCCTGAATGCAAGGATAAATGTAGTCAAATCGACACCGCCACTATGCTCAACGTTCAACCCCCCTCAATGAGGCAATGCAGATGTAAATTGCTAAGAATATAGAAAGAAACAAAGAAAACCGAGAATCGTGTCGTAAATCGTTAATAAAATCAAGGTAGATATCCTTGTTCCACTTCTCGAATCAACGCTTGTAATAGCTCCTGGTCGGCACCTGTCGTAGCTTGACCGACGATCGGCATTTGACCCACGCGTCCGACTAGTGGCTTGAGATCCGCTTCACAAAGAGTCCCAGCGCCTGGGAGGTTCCCATTTTGGAAATAATTGCGAATCTCTTTGGCTACGCACAGCGATGGCGCAGCAAGCGTGGTATGCTAGTTAGGAGTTAGATGGGTCTCACCACGTCATGATTGAAACTTACCCCTTCTGAATCTTGCTCAAGTAAAACAGACCCTGGGAACTGTTTTGACATGTGTTGTCCACTATGCAAGGGTGTCACTGGGTCTAGGGTGTTCGAGACAAAGAGCATCGGATGGGCCGTTATGCCACCCCACGGACCTATACTGATCAGTATGTATGACATCAATGGGTTAGATCTTGTGCCAGTACTATACCTTCAAATCTATATTTTGCTTTCGCTTTCCATCCAGCGCAGGCAAGCTGCATCTGAGACCAATAGTCTCCCAAGGTCTGGCTATCACTTTTCAGATCGTCCCAAACCTCAGTGAAACTCTCCATGGTATGATTAACCAAATATTCCGCATCAGTACAAAGAATGGCAGACATCGCATATAGTGAATTATCCAGATTTCGGGTGCACTGGGAAGACCATGGACCCGCAATCGTGCACTCATTTGAAGGACAGGAACTAAAGTGCTGACGATGCTTGAAATCTGCCATAGGAACACTGTCCCCTTGGGCGAGAGCACCCACTTTCTCTGCTAATACGGGGAACGCAAGCAAGGGCTGATAAACCGCAACGCGCAAGATATTCTTCAAGTCTGTCCAAGTGATGACTTCTGGACCCCGGGTAGAAGATGCTATCACTGGAATAGAAGCATTCAGGGTTCGTGCTTCAAGTGCCCAATAAGCGGCCTTGATCGCATCTGGCCCCCCATCGACGTAAAATGGACAGGCATCGGGACCAACGGCATCGCAATAGAGACCAAAGCGATCAAAGATTGCATCAGCATCGATGATAGCATTTGGGCCTTCCCCCCTGTAGAAAGTATCCATGTTTACAACGCCATCAAGCACCGCCCGAGCCACTCGGTCCGGGAAAAGCGCTGCAAAAGTTGTACCTAGCACAGTACCATATGATCGCCCCCAATACAGAAGCATTTCTTCATTCCGACGCCACGCGGTACGCTTTACAATCGCGCGTGTATGATCGTAGCCGTGAGATCCGTCGTACGCTTGCTGCGCCTTAACGCCTGCATTCTCTCGCCACTCACCATGGCGTTCCACAATAGTGATCATATCTCGCGCGACAAGCGGGGTATTGACGTATGCCATCAAAGACTCATTCCCGGGGGCAGCATTCATCTCGAACACAGAGCAACCAAGATTAAGCGCTTGAGTACGCTGCCAAATCTTCTGCAAAGCACCCGGACTACTGCCAAGCATGCCCTCCGCCTCAACCTGCAGCTCCCAATTACGCTGCGATACAGGATCGGGAAAACATGTCAATGCCGGCGTCGTATAGCCTACGCCGCGCGGATCGAACCCAATAATATCGAAATATTTGTCGCTAGGGCTACCTGGGCCGAGACCGGGGTCATTTTCCGCATCGACGATGGTCTGGAGATTTCGGCCCGAAAGGAACGCTTGTAAAGTCCCACGACCCCCGGGGCCACCTAGAATTTTTTTTCTTTCGTATGAGCCTATCACAACATAATCCGCAATACGATGGGAAATGAACCCCTTGGCTCACCTGGATTGATAAGAACAGCACCACCGTAGCGAGGGTCGCTAATTGGTACCTTGGCGGGCAGCTTTGCTATGGCCAACGTAAATTTTCGGGCCTTTGGATCGCTGGATTCATAATCCATTGGGACTTCAAGGCGAGCACATTGGAATCCATCTCCACAATCGTGATATTCTAATTTCTCTGAAGGCAGGACTTGATCCCAGCTAAATGGTGCCGAGGAAAATACAGGATCGAGACCCTGAAAATTCTCCACAGACCCGAGTTCTAACCAAGACTTGACAATGATCAATGTCGCCAGTAACATGAAACCCCAACGGACCGCCTTTTTACCCCTCTCCCGCCATATTGTCGGCGGCCGTCCTGGAAAAGGGCGTGGATCAGTGGATTTCCAATCCTCCATAGCTTGCGTGAACCCAGAATGAGCGCAAGGGCCTCTTGGCAGGTTGTTTCAGATGGGTGAAGCGATGGTCACTATAGTTGTTCAGGGTATTTAGAACATGGAAAGAAAATTGACCCCGGTCTCCCCCTCACCGAGCGAGGGATCAGATATGTCAAGTCAGGACGATAAGAACAACACGGGGAAATCCAGCTGAACCATGGCTTGCGGATCGATGGGACCCTGGAGTGGAGACGCACTGGAGCCAGCGCCTATCAATGTCCTGGAATGTAGCGGTCGGGGATTCGGTCGCTAACCATAGATCTCACGGAATCCTCTTTATTGGTGAAGATAGGTACTGAGGGGGTTCGCATATGTACATAGACGAAAGTAAAAAGCATAAAATCGATTTGCTGAGAAATCGGCGCATTTTGATGGGCTGATGGACTCCGGAGTCCTGCAGGCGCCGAATTCTGCGTCGTGGAGGGGGGAAGACTACATAATGCAGCCCGATAAGAGCCATCGAGACAAATCAGTGGACAAGCCAGACACTAAGCAACCCGTCAAATGATGTAGATCAGTCATCAAATCAAATGTCTTTGACTCAAGTATATATACCTTTGCATAGTAACCGGGCTAAACGGGCACATATTTTCAGGCTGAAGGTTTCTCAATTCCTACGTTGGTCATGGTCTGTGGTGGGGGAATGCGGGAGCGTGACTTTGCGCAGGCGATTGTTGGCGCAGTCACTGACTCGGAGCATACAAGGCGTATTTGTCGCCGGAATTGAATCAACGCCCTTAGGTACCTTGCTTGATTTTTGACTCTTTGAATATTTTGTTTTATCTGTTCATTGAATGTTCTTAGTATTTTCCAGGGGGCAGCTTGCCATACTGGTATACTCAAAGGCATTCAACTGAATCGTCACGGGACTGTCGAGCTCAACAGTTTTATTTTCCAAATATTCAGTACTTAAAGTATACATATACACTGCACTAAGCTATCTTATAAGCATGGATACTTTGGGTGCAGGAAGATTCGTTGGCTACTACATAGGCTGATTGGAATAGCAATGCATCGCAGAGCCGCACAAGGCAGAAGTGGGGTTGGCATACTATATTTAAAGAACATTTGAATGTACTCTTTAATAAACCTAGGTGGAAATTACTTCCCATCCTTTTTCCCGCCACTTCAGCTACTATGAAACCATTCTTTCCTTCAAACCATTCATCATTTCTGTGACTCCTAATATGGCTCCTCAACTTCAAGCCCACATCGATCAGATGGGCACTCTTGCTCTGGACGATGCCATCTATGCCGTCGCCGACCTCTTCCCCGGTCTAAAGGGCTCTGTCTCTCCAACCTGCAAATACATCATCAAGCACCCGGACTACGAAGGCGAAGCGGACCTCAACACTCTAGGCAATCACTATCTCACTTGTGCTTACCGCTGCTCGACCGAGCACGCCTCGTTTCAAACCCGACTGCTACATTCGTCACTGGAATCGCCGTTTTTCAACCTTTACAGCGATCTTTACACGATTTTGAACAATGGAATTGCCAATGGAACCATGGTCCCGGAGCCAAGTGAGGATAAGGGCTGTGCTTGCTGTCGTGGAGATCCAGACGCGACAATCTTATCATGGTTCCATGAGGGGAAAGCTTTTCTTTACACGGAACAGGAATATCGTCAGATTTGGAGGGACCGGGAAGGGAGTGGAACATCGTATTCAGATTGGGTAGATGGGGAGGGCTGGACGAAGCAGTCCATATATGCTAGCAAGCAACAAGTTGAGGAGGCGTTGGAGGCTGAGGCGAATGGTCAGGTGCCAAGCAGACTGTAGTCTGTGTTCATGAATAGGTCTGACGCGGAATGATATCCACAGTGACAGGGGATGGGATATCTATCTTGATTGACTGGAGTATGCATTGGAATAAGAACCTTTTTGGATCACTTGACACAAGTAGTTGATACTTCTACCCACAAAGCTAACCATATCTATCCTAAAAACGAAGGGGGACGCCGAAGGAACAACAGTTAGAATGCGTGTCGAGACTTACATGTAGGCTCAACTGGACTCCTTAGGCCACAGGCAGCGACATCCGAAACAACAAAAGGACAGAATCCTCTGGATTTTGGAATTACTTGAACTGTTCAACGGCGGCGGTTGCGTTTGGAATTTGAGCCACCGCCACCTCTTGGAGCGCCACCACCTCTTGGAGCACCACCACCTCTTGGGGCACCACCACCTCTTGGGGCACCACCACCTCTTGGGGCACCACCACCTCTTGGGGCACCACCACCTCTAGGGGAGGCACTTCCTCTGGTAGAGCTACCTCCTTTGGGGCCCTTAGGAGGACCATGCCCTTTTGTATGATCGCCTTTTCTTGGGGGAGGAGACTTCGAGCGGGCATGGTTTGGTGGGGGCCTGCTCTCTCGGGGATGACCCTCAAAGGAATGAAATTCGGAGTCCCGGCGCTCCTCGAAGTAACGCTCGGGGGAATGGCTTTCCGCAGAATGACTTCTTGGCAATGATGTACTCACGCTCTCCCTTCTCCTCGGTGGTCGCGCTACTGACGGGTGTGGGGGTGGAGTGATCGAAGCCTCAATTACTTCCAAATAGGCAACAAAGTCATGAAAGTCGTCAAAGTCCTTGTAGGTCTTTTCAGCAGCATCGCGAATGGATGGCAGAATTCGATCCGAAAGATGACGCAGGCGGTTGTGGTCTTTTCCGGTCCAACACTTTGCGTACCGCAGCATATTGAAGACAAAATCTCTCAAGGGCTGAGACGTCTTTTGTGCCACCGAAGAATAAAGTCGTCGAGATTCTTCCTCCGTTCCTTGAGGAGGTAGTAGCTGCACGAGGAAGGTGCAGAAAGTTAGCCAGGAGACTCTGGGGAGTCGGTTAGCGTAACCATTCCATCGACTTAGCAACCCATTGGAAAGGACGGCTTTGCCAGCCTCGATCTTGGCCTCATCATCGTAGTATTTTGGAAATTTTTCGAAATGCACTTCCATGTTCTTAGTGAAATTCCTGAATTCCCACCAGCTTGATGCTTTATAGGTCGGAATTCTTGGGGGAGGTGGCCTAGACCCAGGCTGACGAGTTTCTGGTTTAGGTTGGCTCGGTGCTATCGGTGCGGTATTCGGGGTTGGTGGCTGAATCATTGAAGAGCGATCCTTGTGGACTGGTGGCGACATGCGGTCTCTCGAATCTTCTCGTTTGTAATACCGGGAAGATCTAGACAGAGAACGACTCCTAGCCCGACCATACCTAGGTGGAGGTGAGCGCGACCGAATTCTATCTCTCGATGGTGTTCGGCCCCTGTATCTCCTAGAGACTCCTCGTCCTAATCTGGATGGGGAATGAGCTCTGGTAGCCCGAGATGGTGAACGAACTCTGCGGGTTCTAGATCGAGAGCGTCTAGGGGACCAGGACCGAGAACGACCTCTATATCTGGATGGGGAGCGATATCTAGATCGAGAGCGGTATCTAGACCGAGAGCGATGCCTAGTTACCCTAGACGGTGAGCGCGCTCTGGATTGTTCTAGCGGCTCACGCGCCTTAGAGCCGGTGGGAGTGGGAGCCTGCCTAGCTTGCTCTTTGGGTCCCTTTGGAGTTTTCTCAGAAATCCCATCCTGCTGCTTCGGAGGTTCATAAACAGGCCCCGTAGTCGAAAAGAAATTGGGCTGTTTACCACCGAAAAATTTCAGGCGCTCCGTAATAGAGTCTTCAATAGATTGAAGATAGACAACATATGAAATGTAGTCATCAAATTCCTCATGGGGCCTGGTCGCCTTGGCTCGGATAGATGGGAGAAGGCCTTTGTTCAAAGCACCCATGAGCTCATGGGCGGTGTATTCCATATGCGGCTCCCACTGGACCATCCAGAGTGCAAAGTCTTTAACGGATTGATTGAAGAATTGAGAGCCATTATCAAACAGCATATAAGCTGTTTTGCTATTGCTGCCACGGGCTAGTGCATGCGCCACAAAAATGGCCAGGGAATTCCATGTCTTGCCACTTTTTTGAGCGAACGTCTCCCAGTAGTGACGAAGCTCTGGCGCGAGATACCGCGCACCCAATTCGACTCTGGCACTATCGTCAGGGAAGAAAGTGGGATGTTTGAGAAAGTGAGCCTCCATGCCAGTGATGAACTTTTGACACTCGTCCCATTTCTTACCCCGATAAAGTGTGATTTTGGGAGGCGGCGGTGGAAAAGCGTAGACCTTACCAGGTGTCTGGGCTGGTTTCTCAGGTATCGACTGCTCACCCACTGGTTTTTGGTTCGCTGGCTGCTCAGCCGCTGACTGCTGAATTTCGGGTTGCTGGACTGATGCTGGTTGACCCGTCGGTTGCGGGCTCAATGACTGTGGGTTCTCTGGCAGCTGGCTTGGACTCTTGAGGCCAGAAGAAGCCTTCAACTGACTTATCTTGTTTCTGAGCTGCTCATTGGCTTTTGGCGTCAAGGACCGATTGATTTGCTGTGGTTCAGCTGGGACTGATCCCTGCTTCTCCGAGACAACTTCCTGTGTCTTGAGCGGCTGAAGTGTTACTGGGGCTGCCGGGATGCTCGATCCATTTGTTGCCGGCAATTTACTTGTTTGTGCTGCAGTGCCATTTGTTGCTTCCTTGACAGGTGTGGCTACCACGGACTTGGACGCCGGAGTTGTTGTCTGAGGGACTGGCTGAGGCTTGGACACCAAGGCTGTTGCTGGTTGAGCGGTTGGCTGGGGTTTTGAGACCAGGGCTGTTGTTGGTTGAGCGGCTGGCTGGGGCTTTGGCGTAGTGACTACATCATTTGCCGGTGTAACAGCGTGATCATTTGACTTTTGGAGCTGTACTTGTTGTACTTGTGGTGCAGGCGGGTTGACCTTTTGGATTTTCGCGGGCGGCGTTTGCGGCGCTACCGATGCCACATTATTCTTATTGGGACCGCCCAGAGGAGCTGCAGGTCGCTTATTAGGCACCGTTGATGGTGAGACTACTCCTCCAGTCGCTCCATTTTGCTTCGGGGCCTGAGTAGCTTGTGGAATTGGATTGCCCGGCACATGGCGAGCAGCACCATTTGTGGCCGATCCGTTCGTGGCGGGAGGTAGCTTCTCGGATTGAGGGCTCACAACCGAGTCAATGAACGCATCTACCATCTCTCGAGTATCAGGCACGCATGAGAACCGAGGAACCTCCTGACTTGGAAAGGGACTTTCACTTGGGTATCGAGATGCACTGAGTCTTCCTTCGGCTTCTTGTAGCAGTCTCTCCTCCTCTGCCACCTGCGATTGGAGCTCGAGGAGCTGACGTCGTTTCCGGAGCCCTTCTATCTGGGACCGTAGACGGGCCATCTGAGCGTCCATTTCATGCGTTTCGTCGTCCATTGTCATCGTGGTGGTTGCTCATTTGTGTGTGTGAGGATGCGTGTGCGAAGGTTCACGTGGGAAATGGCCGAGCTGTGACGAGCTGCATGTGGTCTTCCTGACACTCCCCGAAAAGGTGAAGTATGTGGAGGGCCAGGAAGATGGTGTTCTCGAAGAGGTGTGGGGGGAAGAGAGTTTGACTGCGGAAATAACTAAAAAAATGGCGGATCTTTCCACCTGTGCGTGTCAATCATCCCAGCATTTTTCAGGCTGGAGAATCTGGGAACCATTCAACGTACCTGTTCTGCCGCTGTCTGTCTGGCCAGTCAATGAGGGGGAGAATAACAGCGGTGAAGGACGCGGCTGTCTCTATTGGTTGCTGGCAAGCAGAACTGTGGAGACGGACCCGCACACGCGTCAAACAATGAAAGTGGTTCAAAGGTTTGGATACGTCAAACGTTTGAAGACGATGTGATAGATCATTTCCTGATATTCTCACGATCGAATGTAAAGAGAATAATTCCCCAGGAATTAAAAAAAAAGGTGGATTAAGAAATTAAGTATGTACTGCACAAGTATTATACATAGACATTAAACACTCCCAATGGTGTCAATATTGTATGCGCCGTCCACTTTATTTACCAGGAGACCCAATCAAACACACAAACTTGCGATTGGGAGTGTCATCCAAGGCATTCTTAACCAAGTTCCACACATTCAAATCATAGGCCTCCCCAATGTGCCCAACAGGGTCAAAGGCGCAAGTCGACTGAATCCAAACATTCTGAACGCCCTCTTCATGAACAAACGAAGTCGTGGGTGGAGTAACCAACTCATCATGCTTAGAGGCAATGATAGTGACGTTGTTTCCCGGCTGCGCAATAGGTGTTCCATCATTCAATCGGTTAACGGCAGGACCATCAGGTCCTAGATCGTTGCACGCAGCGCAACCAACCGTATCCAACACATCACCGACAACCGCCCGACTAAGATTACCGGCAACATAAGCAAGCTCGTAGATACCAGCAAAAGTAGTCGCGTGGGTGGGTGGTGCAATTGCAACAACGCGATCAATCAGGTCTGAAACACCCTCGAACTTGGGCACATAAAGAGACTGGAAAGCACCCTCTGAGTGTCCGACCAGGTTCACCTTGGAACTACCAGTCTTGTCGGCAACTTCCCGGATGTACGCGGCGATCTCGGGGGCAGACTCGTTGATGGCCTTGAGACCACCGACAAATGGAAAGCCCTCATAAGCTCCATAGGTGAGGGAGTAGGTGCAGTAGCCCTCTTTCTGCAGCCAGTACTGCATAAAGTTCAGATCTTCATAGTAGGTTGCACCGAGGCCGTGCAGGAGGACAACGGGGTTGGAGGAACTTTTGCAGGAAAAATCGTTGATTCCGGTCGCGAGAGCGACGGGAAGGGCCAAGAGGGCCGAAGTAAATACTTGACGGATTGAAGGCATTGGAAGCAGCTGTCAGGCCAGGAGGAACCAAGGAACGAGGAGACGGAAGGTTTTTATGGGCGGGGAATTTATTTATGTATATTTATGTACACGGCTGAGATCGATGGGCATTGTTCTTCTTTTTCCGATAGCTCTACTCCTTTTTCAGCTTTCTTCCCAGGAACTATTGACCGGAGATCTCACAAGTGCGGCTGTGACTGGTCAGTGTGGTGGATCTGCAATTCAAATCGGTCTTGGCTGCAGGGAAGTGGAGCTGAGGTTCACCATACCCTGCCCAATAAAAGGAAGTAAAGGAAATGAGGGTTTCGTCACACGTTGTGAGATTGCTAATGCATCAAATTCTGTTCCTGCTTTTGTATCACTTCGTAGAGACGTTGGGTAGTATTAGAAAGAAAGATCTTACTCTATACACTGGCAATGGGTACTCGAGGTTGCATTATTATACCAGGGGAAAACCCCTCAACTCGCTTTTTTTGTTATCTCCAATGCTATAAACCCGCTTAATATCTAAAGAGGAACAATGGTCATATCAACATGATCGTATCTGTCATCAAGGGTCACTGTTAAGTGGCGAGTCCTTATGAGTAGAAATCTCGGACATATTACCACCCCAGAGGCCCAAAGAATGGCGCCGTTCCACCAATGTCAGAACCGCGGTCATAAAGGCCCGTTCGGGTCCATTATCAGGGAAGGCTTCCCAAGCGACTCGCGTAGGGAATGCGAGACGATTGATCATATTCCCGGGGGCGGTCAAGATATAAAACTCATATGTTCGACAGATGCCACATCCGAGTTCATACTGCTCGAGCACGGAGACCCGATCCTCAGGGCGAGTATCAATAGATGATAAGATCAAGCGCATGGCATAGTAGACACACATTGTTTGTGCAAGGAGAAGATTGGGGTAGACGAGTTTAGTTGCTTTGTATGTCGCGCCAGTTCTCAGGTCGCGTCTTTGGAAGATAGGGAAGCCATCAGCCCCCGTCTGCTCAGCTTCTTCCGGGGGACCATCTGGGTAACACTCAACCCAATCATGATACCATTGATAGAAGCGACCTGTGAGGTCAGTGATTGCGTTCCAAAGAGCAGCCTGTTTGACTGCTACTTCTTGCGCCCCCATCACTGATGAACGTTGCTCCTTTTGGAAAGTGTCAGACTGGGCTAGAAGGCCGGGGATCTCGGTTGCTAAGTCCAGTAAATGGTGAAGGATATCCTTCGTAGTCGTTCCAGCCGACCATGGAATAGTTTTCCACTCTTCGCGAGCCAAAAACGATGGTTGTCTTGAGGCTAGTGCACCGCCGAGCCAATAAGGCCGTAGCTCGGTAAATAACAAATGCTCAACACCGTACATATGGTTTTCGGGTCCCCGATGCTCGATCAAGCGCACTGCGCCTCTCACATGAGCTGGGACACCACTGTGTGTTGTACGCTCCACGCTCTCAAAAGCAAGTAGAAGTGTCACCGTGACCAGTGTCGCTTCTGACTTCGATCGCTCAGGATCACACAAGGCATCCTGCAGTCCACGTAGAACGCGTGGGTACAGACGAAAGCCCGAGGCTTCAATTTGCTTGTTTTGCACAGACCGACCGAAAAAGGCCACAGAAACTGCCTCGAAGGCATCTGAAATGAGTGGTGAGAACATTCGAATCTCGGCGGCAGCTCGTAGTGCACCCGCCCGACCAGATTTGATGTCGACCTCTGGACTGAACGCATCGACAAAGCGTTCAACGAATATATCAACTGCAGGTCGTTGCATACTCATTATAGAAACAGTGCCAGATGATCCAGAGTCTGATCCGCTAGACAAGGACATCAATTCCGAGAGATCGCCATTTTCGTCGTCCCCGTCTGAAAGAGGATCATTGAAATTGAGTTCCGGACTAGACTCTCCATGTCGTCTTCGTATTGGGATAAGGGACTGCTGAGAACCACCAGTATAATCGTAACCCGCATATGCTATGTCAATAATTAGCATTTTGAACTTATTCAAAGGTTGCCTTAGTTTCGCCCTACCCTCATGACCCTCCCAAGGACCTACTTTCACTAGGTCTTTCTGTAATCCGCCATGTGCTGACCGAATCTCACGCACAAGCTGGTCCACCACACTAAGCGGGGCCGAACGAATAGACTCAAATAAGCTCTCGAGCTGGTCCAGCCGCTCAAGCTCTTCTTCTTGGGACCCTGCAGCAACCGCATGTTAGCCGAAGAAACAAAGAAACACCATTGGATGCCTGCGATCGTAACGAGATCTAGCACCCGCAGACCCCACTGGCAATGACCAGGGTCGAGCCACATACCATGTCTCTCCTCAATCCTTGCCCTCAAGTCTCGAATCTCAGCTCGCAAGTTCTTAATTTCCTCCGCCTGAGAAATCGGCCGAGCTTCTTCCTCTGGTATGTTTTCGTACACGCATTTGGACGGATACCCGTGGGCGCAACATGCATTACAAGGCTTCACACGGTCACACTGGTGCAAACGGATCGACGTTAGCTCCGTGGCTCCGTGAAGCGACGACAGTGGGACGAAACAGCTCGGTACGGGAACGACGGTCCATCCCGTTAAGAGATCTGAGCAACGCACGTACCTTGACTTTGCGGGACCTGCAGACCTTGCAGGAGCGTGACTGGCGGTTTGGCGCCTTCCTGACTCGCGAGTCGGGGGCAGATGGGCGCAATTCACCGACCATGAGGACGCGGCAATGGAGCGAAGAGGGAGGGAGGAAGCATGCTGCAACCAACAGCGCTGCGGGATTTAGACGAGTGAGATTTCGTCCGAGATCTCCTGCTCGGGGCGGTGGGCCGTCTCACAAGGGCCCAGTTTGGCGCGCCGGTAGCTTCGGTAGCTTCATCCTCGGGAGCTCTGATAGGATGGTGGGGAAGCGGATCCTGCTCCATCTTGCGACCGAGGCTGGAGTTCGGCCACATTATTGGTGGTTCTGCATAATGATGCGGACTTGCAGGACTGTTACCCGCTTGAAATGGTAATGAGGGGCTTTGGTCGTTGGGATCTTTTGGCCTCTCGAGGAACAGAACGGGCCAACGGGTCAACCCTGAAAATTGAAGTGGCCCACACCGAGTTTTCGCCGCCTCTTCACCCCTCCATCACAACAGATATGATCGTAGAGGACGCGCACGAGGTTTTATGGAGTCTGATGGCCGGACACCTACCACAATGGACTCCCCCGGTTCTATATTTCCTCATTTTGAGCTGTTGAAGTCTTCAGCAGTAACGAACCAGTTTTGGAGAGAATGCATTCGACGCCGTGTATTGGACGATTGGTAGGACGTCGGCTTCCAAACTGTGAATTTCAAGTTTTCAAGTTGGTCATTCAGCAGCCCAACATTTTTGAGCCATAATTTGTGTCCTTGTCGGAATTTACCCACATGTGCAAGAAAATCCCCCATTGCAGAATCTGCGAAAGTAGATAGCTCTACCTCTAGTAACTTACAGACCTCGGCATGATAATAAGCTCTACGGAGCAAATAAACATGGTGCCACGCTTTATCTGAGAGCTTGACAAATAAGAGGCGGCTGATCTCTTGATGGAGAGTACATGCCTGCAGCTCTGAAGCTCCTTTCGAACCTCGAGTTGGCTTTTCGATTTCATCGTTATTAAATCGCCCAAAAAAATAGAATCGATAATATGCACATGATATCTTGTGTGCATCCATGTTTTACCAACATTCCACTGATTCAAGTTGTCGACATATAGACGAGTGGAAATCCCGTGGCCAGTCTACTATACTAAATGTGACCATCACACGAATAGGTACCTAGTAAGTGGTGTTCGTACTATATAACCTTCAAGTTGAACTTCTCTGCATGTAACTTGCTGTATACAATCAATTGATTCAATCAGATGTGTATGTGCCAGTGGTTAGTCATGATACGCGATACCATGTCCCTACAAGTAGAAACTCTTTCAACCTTAGGTTTCTATCCAATTATCCAGTCGTTAATCGGTCCTTCTCCGAGTGCTCTCAACCTATCACATCTACGTGAGCTTAGCACTGGTCCTTGTTGAGTTTAACCCTCGCAAAATACGAGCACAATTTCTCGGGAAGCGGTTTCCTCTCAAGAGCAAGAAATACAGTAAATGATCAGTGAAATGTAAGAGGTCTCGGAGACCCTCAGCCGTGATCAGCGCCACCCACCCCGTACAAAGAAATGTACGCGCGGGGAACGAAGTCAAAATGCCAGAATGAAACTCAAAGGAGGCCACGGGCCCACCGCTGACTTTCATGATGTTCTCCAAATCGCGGACTTGCTCCGAGCAGTGCAAGATATTACTCGCCGTAAAAGCCAAAGGACTTGCACGGTCCATCGCGAGAGCCGTGTAAAGGAAGCTTCCCCCGGCACAGCGGTCTTGGCGTGGCCAACCCCAGATTTGAGTGGCGTGGAATTTCGTGGGGTAACCCACTCCTGTTCCATGTTTGCGCCTTTTATCCGGTCTGCATGCATATCACACCACACGAGATTCGTGTTTCTTCCCAATATGTGCTATGTGTGGCTTGCTATTGGCGGTCTCGATTTGGATCCCCCACGCCCGCCCACGGGATGCATGATGATATCGGGATAAATGCGATCGTCAGGGAGTGACATAGATGGAAGGTCACCGACCCTCCTGTATCATGATCATTTGGAGCTCTTTGATTAGGATGTGGCTGAATTGCCTGGCCTCTGCAGAATGGAATCCATAAAGAGATCCAATTTCCCAGCTCTTTTGACGATCTTCAACTTTTCTACACCTTCATTTGTTCTATACTTTGAAATAGGGTTCTTTCACACCCATCACGATGACTAGTAGGGATCATGGCCTCCCTGATCCTGAGGCAATTCAGGAGAAAGGCTCGGTCACCCATGAAGAAGCTGTCTATAGGGCTACTCTGACAGAGGAAGAGAAAGTTATTGAGCGCAAATTGCGAGTGCGAATTGATTCATTAATTATGCCTTTGGTCGTTTTGGTATATTTACTCAATTACATTGACCGGTGAGTTATACCACGTCCAAGGGTGCAGTCCGGGTTTATCAAAAGCTAAGGTCTTCAACAGTAATAACTACGCCGCGGCCAAGCTTCAAGGCATAAAAGAAGAACTACACCTTAGTGATACAGACTACCAAACTGGATTATCAATCCTCTTTGTTGCCTACATTCTTATGCAAGTGCCGAGCAATTTATTGCTTAACTATATGGGTCGACCATCCCTCTATTTGGGTTTCTTTGTGACTGCCTGGGGCCTTGTGTCTGCTCTGACGAGTCAAGTCAAGGGCTACGGAGGAATCGTTGCTTGTCGTTTTCTTCTGGGACTTGTCGGTATGTCTATGTCACAGGTTTACCGATATATTGAAGCTTTTTCACTAATTCTGTGATTCTTTAGAGGCACCTTTCTTCGCCGGCGTCCTCTTCTATCTCTCAAAATGGTATACAAAGAAAGAACTCGCCTTTCGAATGAGTATTTTCTACTCCGGATCACTCTTAAGTGGTGCCTTTGGTAATCTTATCGCTGCTGGAATCCTAGATGGTTTGAAGGGAAAGCGGGGAATGTCGGCCTGGCAGTGGCTGTATATTATTGAAGGAAGTATCACTGTCCTTGTTGGAATCTTGATTTGCTTCATTCTCCCGGACTTCCCTGAAACATGGAAGCTTTTATCACCAGAAATGCGTCGGGTTGCCGAGAGACGTCTCGCAATCGAAGCAGCCGAAGCCGACGTTGATGAAGAAGGCGGAATGAGCCAGATGAAGGGTCTCAAGTTGGCAATGACAGATATCAAGACCTACGTCCTTGCTCTTGCCTACATGTGTATTACAGGAGCAGCTGGATTTCAAAACTTTTTCCCGACTCTTACTGGAACCCTTGGCTACGACAACACGATTTCCCTGCTCCTCGTGGCCCCACCATATGTCTTCATGGTCTTCTACAGTCTCGCGCACTCCTGGATCTCAGACAAGCTAGAGGTTCGGTTCTGGTTCTTGATCTATCCAGTGATCATTACCATTGTTGGGTTTGTGATTTTCATGACGACAGATGAATTTGGACCTCGTTACTTTTCAATGTTCTTGATGGTCTTCGTCTTCGCCCAAAATGGTACACTTTATTCTTGGATCGCTAATGCTATCCCGCGGCCACCGGCCAAGCGCGCGGCGGCCTATGCCTTTATCAACTCGATTGGCAACTCGGCCAGTATCTGGACACCTTACACATACCTTGATGGTGAGTGGCCACGATACAGAACTGCTATGGCTGTTTGCATTGGCCTTCAAGTTCTCGGAGGTCTCTGCGCTATCTTCATGTATGTGCATCTGCGGATGCTCAACAAGCGACAGGAGCGCATGGAGAATGAGGACTACCAACTTAGTGACAAGGAACTTGCCCGCTTGCAGGTCACTGCGGACTTCCAACGCATCGACATTGCGACTGCACGACAACTTCAGAAGGGCTTCCGATACACATTGTAGTGTGATTCTATATTGATAGATACGAAACAATCGATATACGTGTTTATGACACCTGATTTTCCTACCGTAATGAAAGTAGAGTAGATGATTTAGGTCTACCATGTTCATAGCGCATTCTGCGCTTGGAAAAAGCAACGAAATGCGGTCGCGTACAATACTTGATGCAGTAATAGATCGACTGAAGATCGTGCTTGTTGCATATCGTACCCTTTTGCTTATATTGAATACAGTCTAATAATGTTGTCTGACCTGAGAAGCTTCTTTTGCACAAAAAATACCCTCTGTGTTATTTTTTTAAGTGACTCAGTAAAGCTCGTAAAGCCACGAAAAAAAGTACGGAAATGGGTGGGTGCAACACTAAGCACTGATCCTCGTCTCCCCACCTCTCCCCTCCTTGCTCTCTCCACACTTCATTCCAACTCCACTCCCACTCCACCCTGCCAGCACAACATGCAGTCTGCAATTATTCGCCCGATCCTTTCATCAACCATCAAGCCTGGAATCATCCGAGCATTCTCCGTCACGCCACCCATAATGGGAGCTGGAGATACTGGCGCCCCCAAGCCACGGGGATTCCTCGCTGAGTAAGACCTCAAGTCTGTGATGTCACCATCGCCCGGTAGCTAACACGCGCAACAGAAAGGACCAATTCACGCGTCGTGAGCAAGCGAACGAAGGATTATACATACATGAGCTCGAGAAACAGAAGTTTGTTTGATTACGACAAGGTGTACATGTGTTGTGCCGGATTTAACCTCAATGTGTAGGATTGAGCTGCTGCGAAAGAAACTGAAGGAAAACCAGAAGCATACAGAGGAACTGGACAAGCATCTGTATGTACAGCCTGCATCATTCCGTTTGCTGGATATATTCCGCTAGGTGTTCTTTGATTGATGTGTACTGACAAGCTCCAGTGAGGATCTGCTTGCAGGCCAAGGCGGCGAGAAGAACTAATTCCTGTGACGAGTTACCGATATGCGTCTGGCCCGGAACAACTTATCGATTGAGAGATGAATTACAGTGGTCATAAATCCTTCTTGCATACTGATTTGATTTGATTTGTCGTTCAATCTTATGGTACTGCCCCTCCATGCAAGTTATGGAACGCCCATGCTCCGTGGCATATGAATGAAGATCGCACATAAGCTCACTTTTAGTCGTATTAATGAAATTAAATCCACCACATGCCTTAAATCTTCGCTTGCCATCGCCACCGATAGCTTAAACACGTCCATCGTGCCATGATAAACGATACAAATGAGATTAATAACACACCACCCAAAAATGCAACCATCGCTTTGGAGCCCACTTCCTCGAGCATTTCACCACCGATGGGAATACTGATAAGAGTGCTATATACGATAACATATGTTAGATAATTCATAACTACGACTGAGAGAATGGATGCACTCACGCAATGCTGACAATAGAGTAACAAATTCCAAATCGTCCTCCCACCTCGCTTGCTTTGGATATCTGTCCAATGCATGCGGGCGCCAAACTGATGAATGAACCAGACACCAACCCAAAGACCGAGCTAAACACGTAAAGACCCGGTAAAGTATGTCCGAATGGAAGCCAAATCACGAACGTTACTACAGCGCCGGCCACGATAAGGGCTGTTTGCGTGTTTATCCGTCCATATTTGTCGGCGACACGACCAGCCAGCAACCGACCAATCGTGGAAAATCTAGAAATTTGATCAATTAATCCTGGGGTCATGCATGACAGAGCATTGGAGATCATAGCTTACACATTCAGTACAGCAAGAAGAACCACACTAGTGGTCGTGCTGTATCCCTGCATCACGACATAGGTTGGGTAAAGACCGAGGCCACCAAAGACTTCCAATTCCAGACCTGTTTGAAAAATGTCAGATGGCTGACACGCATGAAAGACTGCAAGAGAATGCGCATCATGTTCATTGCACTCACTGAAAGTTCCTAGAATCAACCAATTAAACCTGGCATCCTTGAACGCCTGCACATTGATAGTTGACTTGCTTCGTCCCTTGGGGAGTCGAGATTTGACCAATAATGTGCCTGATACACACAGCACACCAATAATTAAAGCTAGCATTCGAATTGTCCACTTATACCCGAGATGGGTAAATGCCGCTGGAAGCATCAGAGGGAAAGCCACACCCCCGAGGCCACCGCCTGCCATTGCTGTGCCCATTGCCATTCCAATATTCTGGTCAAACCAGTGCGGGACCGCAGATAGAGCGACAGTTGCAAGCAGCGCAGCCCCAGTTCCCGTGAGCACACCGAATGTCAACATAAAATGCCAGTAAAGCTGACACTCAGCCAGGAGTAGAAGACCAGCGATATAGAAGGCAGTGCCCGCCATCAGAATGCCAGTTGGGCCATATCGATCAAACATTGAACCGACTTGAGCACTCAGGCCAAGGCCAAAGAAGAGGAACACACCCGGGATCCATCCAACGGCACTGGTCGAATAGTTTGACAGTTGGTGTGTCGCAAAGTAATTCTGCAGTACACCAGTGGAGTTCATCAACCCGTATGTACTCATGAGCAGAAAGAATGATCCCATGATGACGCTCCAAGAGCGGAGACCCCCATCGGGAAAACGGTCACTGCGGACTGGTTCAAGAATATGAGTTGTCACAGATGATTGCTGAGCCGGGGGCTCGATTATCTCAAATGCAGTTTGTGGGGCCTCTTCATCGTGTATACTGGGGTATATAGCGCCATGGGAACTATTGGCCGTTGAAGGACCCTCGACCTCTGTCGAGTAAAATGGCTGTTCGGTAAGTGTGGGCGTTGGTTTGTGCTCTGTAGCCATGCTCCTCAGATTCTTGGATGTCAAGGTTGATGATGGGCGAGTAGGTGGAGATCAATTTTTGAAAGTGCGAATTTTGAAATTTATCATCTTGTCGGGAGTCCACGCCGAGTTCGGTGACTCAGTGCGATTGGCTTGCATGGCTGAAAGCAAAGGATTGGTGGTTCCGGGACCCTAGCCGGGGAGAAAATTGGGTCTGCGATGGAGCAATTATCGGGGCCCCATGTCGCAATTGGGTGTAAGCCGGGGTACCGGAATGGAGAAATGATACATAAAAAAAAATCTCTTGAAAGACACAATGCACATATGAAATTGACTCAGTTCTTACTGGAATAGAGACTTCAAATGTTCGCATGCTGTACTTTCACAATGGGGGGCGGGCAAGTTCTATATTGACAAAGTTTAATCGGGAGCTCTGGCGCTACTCCCTACGAGTTCACAATGTCCACTCGAAGTGGGGTTAGGGTTGCACATCACACGCCCATCGGGGTCTCAATCAGGAAGAAGGTTTTCTTATCGAGAGCGCGAAGGGCGTAAAAGCTCTCAGCGTCAGTACTAGAGAATGACTGGCGAAGCTTGGCGTTCTTCTTCCGTTTTAGTGCTTATCTCTCCCCGCTTGATGATCACTGAATCTCCTGGAGTTGACTGATCGACAAGAAATGGAGAAGAACTTGATGTTCTTTTACAAGCCTGAGGGTCACCATCGATGTTCTAGGAAGTTGTAGGGTGTCTTGATCTACATTTTAGCAGTTAATATGCCACTCAGTGGACCTATCCTCCACAGCCTGGCGTACATCACCAGAACCAGAAATGCCGTTTTTTTTTTTTTTTTTTTTCTTTTCTTGTACTGATATTTCTGGGATTGAACATACTGCTGATGGGTTGATTGCCATGTCCTCAAAATTCAGCGTGCAAATAGTCATACATTGTCGCTCGAATATCTCTGTTGGTTATATCAGAACGTCATTACGCAGTACCAAAGTGATTTCTCGGTTTCTACTAGTATATTTCAAGTCTGAAGAATGGGAACTAATGCCCAAGGCACCTGCAGTGAACCTTGGAATCTGTCACGATCTTTTATGTTGATCTTTACTTCTCCTAACTAGGTAAGTATACCTTGAAGAATGTTGCGCGAGAGGTAGTAAGAGAGCAGGTAAGCTTCAGTAAAATAATTCAGAATATGATGTCGATCCATCTGCAGTTGTTCAAATTTGACAAGGAGGAGAACTGGGCGACAGGTAATATGTGTTTACCGTGGGATCAATTTCAAGTATATAGGCAAGCGACAGTCCCCCCGGCCGGAGCCCCCCCAGATAATAGCACATGATACTATCACGAGGATCTTTTCCAAGCGACTCTATTCTGTAATTCCATTGTTCCATATTGTTCCATTAGTGTAGGAGTAAAGCCGGTGTTTCGCGACCGTGGGGGGCGTGGCATGATAGAGTGGCGAAATGCATGCGCTGCCAACGATAACCGGGCGGGTTTAGGCTGATAACGGAGGAATGTGGCATGACGCTACAATGTTGCTCATGAGCTCACCATGAGTCGATCATAGGAGATCTCCGCTATCTGAAATCCTACAATAAATAGTCACAATAAATAAACGTTGCTTCCTTAACTGCATTGACCTCCATTAGCTTCACATTTGAACCCAATATCAATTTACCTCCTCGTCATGCAGGCCACCAGAGCCATCACACGCAACCTCCCGCCAAGCCTCAATCGAGGACAGAAACAATTACGCGTCGTCAACGTGACACCTCTCCCCTCTCCATACTCCACGCATAATCCATCCACCGACTCCGACCAACTCGCTTATCGATTATGCGAGCTCTCTCTGCAAAAGATTCAAAAGGAGGCTCGAGCGTGCGAGCCTGATATCCGACATGTCCTTGCATGCACCTCTATGCAACGTCTTGCGCAGCAAGACCTCTTACATCGTCTTGATACCCTACAGACCGCGATGGATATCCCGACACTTCCCCTGCTTCCTGGGGTAGATGAGCCCTTGATCGCGGACGAAGATGAGATGGACATGCAGTCACTTCAGATAGCTGTCTCTGAGCTTGAAACTGCGAGCAGGAGAGGCGAGCTGGCTCGCTTCATATGTTTCCAACAAATAAAGGATATGTGACAGAAGGTATGCGTATTTCCCAATCGGAGGCTAATAGAAGAGTGATGCTGAGTTTCCGTCTGCAGAAAGCCTGCCGATTACGATACCGAATGATTTAACGAGCTATGGGTTAGCATTGCTGCGAAAAGGATAATGTTCTCGGGAGTTATGTTCTTAGCCAAAAGTTATATCTCATGGAAATAAATACATTTTTTTGAAAGAGCTTATACATTTGAACTGACCAATTTCAAATGATTCTCGAGCCAAGTTGCTATATCATGAATTTGCTGGTATTCTGCCAGTGGGCATCTCGACCAATTGATAAGGTAAGTGTGTGTTAATGCACAGAATTTACAGAGTCCGACATTGGAAGGTCTCTCGTTTTCAATAGTACTTGTTTGTGTCCATATCTATCAACTACACACCTTCAGATTCTATGGGGACTGCTTTCATCGATTGACCTACATCCTTGAAGATCCATTCCTCTCTTCTTCGATACCCAATCTCGGTGATTGGCATACAGCACTTGAGGCTCTGCACTGTCAACAGCCCACTCTGCCTCGAAGTCCATTGCGGCTTGAGATATTTCTCCTTCCACGCGTGTGGCATCTCTGTCGACGCGTCCTTGCCATCCGTGAAAATAAATCCCACAATCCACCAATCGATCCTCAACATACAATTCGACAATATTTTCCTCTCATCTTTCTGACCATTAACCCAAACATCCTACCTACACAAATTCAATTCGAATCAACTTCTCAAGCTCATCCACAGGCTCTAGGTACTTCTCACAATCTGCGCTGTCCCAATTTCGACACCTGCACTCATCTCGTTAGCATTTCGGTTACTCTGAGACCCCAGAATCTACAGTATCTTCGCGTCTACCTCGAGATCAAACGAATCCCCCTAAGTACCTTTTTTCCCTCCAGCTCCCCTTTAATCCGAAAAGAAGATTCACTCAAGCCCTAAAAATGGCAAGCGTCGCTGCGAGTGTCGCTGCAAGCGTCGCTGCAGGTGACGCGTACCGAACCTGCACCAAATGCCACACCACAGATGGGATTGAACAATTCGTCTCGGTCCATGGCAATAAAATTTGCAAAATGTGTGAGCCATGTCGAAAGGATCATCGAGAGGTGAGATTGGGTTCACTTATATCGATACGACGCGCGTAAAACTTATGTGAACATACTGACTTATGGACAGAAAGATCTGGCTTACAAGCGTATGAGACGCGCACGCGAGAGAGGTCTCTTGTTGAGTGGTTCTCCTCCAGTTACCACGGCCATACAGAGGGATACCCCCAGCAGTTCTCCTCCAGCTACCCCGGTCATGCAGAGGGATATCCCCAGCAGTCCTCCTCCAGCTACCCCGGCCATACACAGGGATATCTCCAGCGGTTCTCCTCCAGTTACCCCTGCCATGCAGAGGTATATACCCAGCGGTTCTCCTCCCGCTATCACGGCCATACAGAGGTATATCCCCAGCAGCGAGGCATTTTTTCCACAGCCCACCAACTTCCACTCCATTTTGTCCAACGCCCCAGACATCATGATACCTGTGGTTGATCCCCAGCTGAGACCACATACACCACCGGCAGTCGCAGAACATGAAAGGCTCCCGTACCTCTTCTGTCAGTCTTGCAATATTGCTCGCAGGCTCAATTTGATCTACAATGGAATATGCGTTTACTGCTTGGAGTTTGAGCAGAAATGCTGCATCTCTTGCTACGAAGAGTATGACAGATGGGACTTCATCATTATCGGGGAGGAAGAACATCCACGCTGCAGCAAGTGCCGTGAAAAAGACGTCAAAGAAGACGACAACCAGGATTGGGACGGTTCCAACAGGGAGTCTACTGCGGAGTCTTACATGGAGCGAGTTGATAAAGTGGACATGTTGAAAGAGAACGAAGTCAAAGAAGACGGACAGGAATCATTTGCGGGGCTCTATCAGCCAAATTCCATTGCAGACCATTTAATCTATGGTTACGAGTTTGGAGATCCGTACCTTCTTGATCCAGATTGATGCATCTCAGAAGTCAAGCTATTTAATCAAATGTTGTTATTTAGCTATTTTAAGCCACTTTTTAGTGATGTTGAATCGAAATTGTGAGACCTGCCCTTCATATATTTGTGAACTTGATTTGGAATTTGACATTCAATATTATTGAAATATTGAGTGTTGTGACGATTTGTATTCCAGGTTTATTAGTCAAATAATCTAGTATTTTGTACTTACCAAGAACACCAGATAATTGAGCAATGGTGCGCGTCACGTGCGCATCTGCACATGTGCAAGTAGAGCGGGTTTGTTGGTTTCTCTTAGTGCATCCTTGTCTGCCTCGTGAGTTGTGACCTGATTAAGAGACCCACTCTACCAGAGTGGACCTATACTGCAATTGCCATGATTAAGTTGTACGCCTGAAAAACGATCGACCCCAAGATCAGCACAATTAGCCATTACGACCTTGGGATGCTTTCGGAAGCAGACCGTGAATAATCCTTTCAGTGAAAACCCAACCAAAGTGCGGAGTACGCACGCCCTATGGTGAACCTGAGGAATCCTGCGCACTGAATATTTGACAAATTGATATGACATCTGCCAGGGAGCAGGAAACTAGTCTGCGATACATCATCTAATTTTTAGCGTCGGATACATGTTAAATAGTATGAACAATTTTATAGGCCTCAGATTATTTCATTGATGACATGGGATACAAACATTTGAACTAGCGATGAAAGCTTTTTTTTTTACAATTTGGATCATTTTAGATGATTAAAATACATATGTAGCCGTTGATTGTCCTTAAAGAGAGGATTGAGAATATATATGTATCTACTAGTTTTTATTTAATTCAATTGTTGCTGACAGCAGGAAATGTTTCATGTCCTTTCACTTCGATGTTCCTTAGAATATACATAGGTACTGTTTGTAACCTGAAGTCTTCAAAGGTTGTCGGGGAACATTTCTACTACATAGTACCTAGTAAAATACATATATAGTAGTACACAGTGTAGTAGTAATACAGGGAAGGGGTGTCCTGTGGTGAGTACAGAATAGAAAGAGACGAGAGGCGGATGAAACCTTCGAAAAGAGTATGAAGAGGGCATCCTCAGCATTTTATGCCGGAGATACGTGATAGAAGGTGAGATCTTGGAGGTTTACATCATCCTTGTCGGTATAATCACCGAATAATCACCGACGCTCAACCCATTATTTCTGCTCCATCCAATTCTGCAGGACAGAAGCGACTTGCAAACTGTTCTTCTCCATGAACACCATGTGTCCATTTCCATGGATTCCAATATCCGCCAACTGAAGATGCTTCACCTTGACACCTGCCTGCTCGAGGAACTTGACAGTGCACCAGTCATATGGCACATGGTAGGATGACTCGGTTGTCATAACCAGAACGGGCACCTTAGCGAGGTTGACGAGCTGTCGAGGTGCGGGAGAATCGGCCTGAATAGTGCAGTTCGAGCGCATGGTCGAGTTTGAACGGATAGTCTGCTTGACGAGGTCGACTGTTGGATCAGCCACGGCGGGCGAGAAAGTCAGAGGGATATCAGTCAGACCGTAAGGGCGTGAGGCGGTAGTGCTGAAGACGGCTTCCTGGAAGGGAGGACCGGTGGGTTCGAGTGAAACAATCGAGTGAACTAGCTCTGGGCGCACATCCGCAATGAGCCATGGCATAACTCCACCCTGGGAGTGGGAGAGAAGAATCACGGGGGATCCGATTTTGTCGAGTAGGGCGGCGCCGGCAGCTTGGACAGTTGACTCTTGGAAGGTTGATGAGCCCATGAACTCGACAGTAGATGCGTAGTATGTGTCGAAAATCTCATCGCCCATGACACCTGTTCCATTCCATTGGGTGTGCAGGGAAGCCTGTGGCCAGAGCTTGTAGCGCTCGGGAGCTGTGAAGCGCTGCTGCAACACCTCAGCGCTGTAGGTGCTCAGTGTGCCATTGCCCGGGAACCAAGCACTACGACCGCGGAAGGTCTGGTCGATGAGGTAGCATTCATAGCCCTGAGAAACGTAGTAGGAGGCCCAGCCTTCTCCTCCGTCGGGCTTGTTGAGCCAGTTCTGCGAGCAGAACTGTCAGCTTATGCGATAAGGGGCGAAAAATCTTCAATGCTATACATACGGTACCTGTTTGAGCTTGTCCGTGAATGAAGACAATCGGATACTGCTTGGTAGCACCCCCGGTTGGAGTCAACTTCTCCACGTACATCTGATCTGTGAAGACATGCTGGCCCTCGCCGTTGTCAATGTATTGGCCCCCAACATACATGTACGATCGCTGGGCGGCGACCTCATTGCGCAAGGTTGAAGCTGTAGCAGCAACCGCGGAGGCGATCAACAACAACCCGGCCTTGACATGCATCTTTATTTTGGGTGAGGAGATGACCAAGGATCGAGCAACGGCGCGAGGCTCCAAAATGACAAGAATGAATTTATTCTCCGATGCCGCCTTATGAATTGTTTTACCGAAATTGTCCCGCAATTCCCGTATCATGGAGTTTTAAACAATTCAGGCTTGAATCGTGTCGATCGACCCACACGGGCGACGAACTACTAATAACAATGGCGGAGCAGAAACAAACAATGGGCCCTTGAGTTTCTGGTTATGGAGCCTTAGGGGTAACTTGCACTTGCGAACTGATGAAATAAATTGAATCCTTCGAATCAAGGTTTTATTGCATTATGCGAGTAATGCTCAGAAATGATTCATTGTCATTGGGGAATGCGCCCACTACGCATTTGATATAGTTGGACCCCATCGCTCCCTCTTTTCCCACTCTTTTTCCTGGGGAATCTCAGAATTTACACAAAAGTAATAATGGATCTCACCACGATCATCATACATTGGGTGTTTACCTGGGTGGCGATCGGCTTGATTGCCCTTCGGCTGCTGCTACGGAAGCTGAAGGGGTTCAAGTTCGTCCAGGGTGATTATTTCTCAATGGGCGCGATCGTTTGTGCGCTCACACGTCTTGCTCTGGTCCATGTTATTCTGATCTGGGGGACCAACAATATGCCTTCCTCCTTCAGAAATACTCACAATTTTTCCCCGGAGGAGATCAATCGCAGAGAGCTTGCCAGCAAATTCGTGCTCGCCAATCGAGTCTTCTATAATTCCTAGTACGTCCGAAGTCATTTGAAGCCCGCGCCCACAGATGTACCTTTTTGTTCTTTGTCTCATTCTTTCTTTTCTAGTCTCTGGTTGCAAAAGTTGGTTCTGCTGGATACGTACCGCCGATTGCTTAAGAATCTTCGTTGGGAGAAGATCACGATGCTCTCCTACATTGGTATATTTGCAGCAACGTACGTCACAGTGCAGATTGTGACATTCACAGAATGCGATCCATTCAATCATTACTGGATGGTCCTGCCTGATCCTGGTATTTTCCCCCACTTTTTTTTGACTCTTATTTTTACTCTATCTCTCGTGTTCGTTGAACGCTCTAACCAATATCAGGTACCTGCTGCCAAGCACAACTCCAACTGATCGTCCTCGGTATGCCCCCCCGTCGGAGAGATTCCGAGATCGTTCAATGCATCTAACTTTCTAAATCGGTAGGAGTCCTGAATATCGTTACCGATGTAATGCTTATCGCCTTGCCGATTCCAATTCTCATCTTGGTCAAACGATCCACGGTCGAGTAAGTGCCGCCTGCCCTATTCAACTATTGACACTCAATTGACCCCTTTCTTTCTATAGAAAGCTACAATTGGCCGTCCTCTTCGCCGTCGGGCTCTTCATCGTCGCAATCACTATCGCTAGACTGCCCTTAAACACCGAGAATGCCGATGCACAAGTAAGCAGAACGACATGGGCATCCATTGAGTTGCTCGCTGCTGCTGTTGTCGCCAATGCCCCTGTGTTATACGGACTTTTGAAGGGCCACAGACAAAGGTCGAGATACGCCACATCGGGACCAGGCTCGTCTGGACCATCGCGCCATGGACTTCAAAAAAGATCAGGCAATGAGCCTGGCTTTGAACTTCGAGGAACGCTCCACAGTAATACTAGGGGATCTATTCATGATTCCAAGATTCCTTCTACGAGGACCTATATCGAGGCCGATGGTGAGAGTAGTCGGTCATTGACTCGAAGCGTGGAAAGGGAATAAAAACTCTCGATATAAAATTAATGAATAAATAATGAAGATAGCTCCAGGGCTCTAATCGAGCTACTGATGTTTCGTATATGAAACACATTAATTTCAACTTGAACAAACAAGCATAATTCTTCCTGCTAGTACATATAATAACATCGAAGATTCTCAATCACATTTTCCACCCGTGACCCATCAGTTACTCGGCGAGCCGAAAACCTCCATATGGATACGCTCAGGCTCAACACCAAGAGCCTGAAGACTCTCATTCTGAGCCTTCATAAAAGGCTGCGGACCACAGATATAGTAGTCGGCCCCAGGAAGAAGAACCTGATCCTTGATCCTTGCCAAATCAATTCGTCCAACATGATCATAATCCACGCCCTTCTTGTCGCCCTCGCCAACATCTTCATAGAATACGGCCCGACTTACCGATGAGTTATCAGCAACAACCCTCGACAAAGCATGTTTCATGGCATGCACATGCCCATTGCGCGCAGCGTGCACAAAGACAACCTGTCGTGCCTGACCCTGCTGGCTGGTAATCGAATTCAACATCGACATCATTGGCGTTAATCCCACACCACCACTAATCAGCACAGCAGGTGTCGTAGCATTGATATCAAGCACAAAGTCTCCAAATGGCATGCTCACCTCTAACTCCGAACCAACAGGAAGTGAATCGTGAAGAACGTTCGAGATCCTACCTGCCGGCCTGGTATCCTTCGCAAATTCCTGCTTAACAGAAATTCGGAAGTGATCTCCACTAGGAGCATCCGACAGACTGTATTGTCGTGGTTGATAAGAGTTCAGCTCCGGAACAAAAACTCTCACGCTGACGAACTGCCCCGGCTTGTAGGGTGGCAAAATATCTTTGTTCACAGGAGAAAGATGAAAAGAGATAATTTCATCACTTTCCGGCACCTTTTTCGAAATGACGAATTTGCGCCATCCCTTCCAGCCACCAGGCGTCTGGAGATTCTGTTCATAGAGTTGATTTTCAAAATTTATGAAAATATTTGCGAGTTCTTGGTATGCAGCTCCCCATGCGTCGATGATTTGTTCGTTTACCGCAGACCCCAGCACCTCTTTGATGGCGGCTAGTAAGTGCTCGCCTACAATGGGGTACTGGTCGGCGGTGACGCCTAGACTAGCGTGTTTGTGTCCTATACGGGATACAGCGGCAGCTAGATTCTCGGGATGGTCGATGTTTGAAGCATAGGCCCATACAGCATGAGCTAGTGCTGCAGGTTGCTCGCCTGTTGCCTGATGGGCTGTATTAAAGATATTTTTGAGTTCAGGGTGGTGATCGAGCATGCGTTTGTAGAATAGCGTTGTGATTGTCACGCCATGTTCTTGGAGCGCTGGGATAGTGGCTTTGACAATGTCTTTTTGTGCCGTAGTGAGCCATTGGCGCTGAATGCTGATAGAGTGACTTCTTGGAGCTAAAGCTGAGAGTCCAGCGCGTCGGATAAATAACCTCGAAGCCATTTTGAACTAAAGAAGCACTTTGAGTTGGGAAGAAGGTTGATAGTTTCTAATAGCAGCATTTTTATTGGGCTGGTGGTATGACATGATACCAATGGTTGAGTATAGGGTATTGACATCATCCACTCCGGGGACGCCCGTTATGGTCACATTGGTCTGGAGAATCGGCTATTCATTATTAGATGGGCCCACCCCCTTTCGCAAAAATACCGTTATATGAGAAACACTACGAATGGAGGATTCAAAGTAGAGATGGAATCATTGTCAATCAATGTGTATGTGCTGATTGTTTTGTAGAAAGAAAAATCTAGATACATGTATCCCGCACGCGGGTCTATTATCGTTGAAAATGAATTATGCCTGACCCGCTTGCTAAATCGCTAAAAAATCAAATCAAATCACGCTGTGTGTTTTTAAAACGCCGGGAAATGAAATAGCAAAGATGTATCTGTCGAACATGTACAAAGCAATCTAGAAGCTGAACAAACCGGTGCGCTTCTTTCCGAAAGGATAAATGATGAGAGCTGACATGAACAGCCCAACAGTAATACCGATAGCGACCTGGATCATACCGTAACCAAGACTGGAAACAGATGTATCAGAGCTATTGGTTGCTGAAGTGTTGTGGTGGAGGACCTCGTTGGCATAACTCAAGCCAGATAACAAGGAGCCACTGGATGCAAGACCCGACGGCACGAGCACAAAGATACCAGGCAGAATGGCAGTGGCGGCATGGCCATGCCATAGACGACTGTACAAGTTGCCTAGCACACCGACAGTGAAGGCGCCAATGGTATTGGCGACCTCAGATGACGAACCAAATCTGAGTGAACTGAAATAGTTCGTAATGTAGCCGACCGTCGCAATGAAGACCATGACTGGCATTTGCTTCCACTTGGCTTGGTTGACGAGTGCAAGGAAGACAGCATATATCGCAACAAAAGGAAATTTGCGTGCATATACAGAACCGTAGACGTCCAGGTTGGGACATTTGGTTTCGGAGGATGCATTATGGTCCATAAGACCATATATGGTCAGACCAACTGTGATACCGTAGCCCAGGAAGAGTGAGTAGATGATGGCGTACACCATGCGAATCGAACCAGCGATTATTTGGTGAGATTGCAGTTCCAGACTGCTGCAGAGGACTGTAAATCCAGGTAGAATAAGAGCGATCGAAGACTGTGCAAGAGCAGGAAAGCAGAATAGACGCCCGCCGCCGTACTCTATACTACCGATAGCACGAGCCAGGAAGGAAGTCAGAATGGCAGCTGTAACTTCGAAGACGTTGGAATAAAGGACCGATCGAGGGGCAACGACGTGCTGCATGAAACCGACCAGACAGCCGAGACAGAAAATTATAGGCATATCGATTGGGCGTGCTTCGAAGGCAAACGGGCCGACCGTGGCGCTAGCAAGACCATATAGTAGCACCACAAGCCACTTGTTGTATCGCGGCTTGCGCTGCATGATCTCATCCAGTTCCTGACTAGCTTCTTCGACACCGATCAAATCGTGAACGACATTCTTGTACACATTGTGTGTATCAGCAAGTCGACCAAGGTCTACACCTTGCACCATTCGCACAAGCTTGACTTCGGCGGTACGAGTAGCTGGGTCGTCAAACGACATGATCATACAGCCAGGGAGGTACAGGAACTGGCCTGAAACTTCAAGTACACGGGCGGTCATCTGCATGTACTCTTCCAAGCGATGGGTAGGAGCACCATAACGCATGAGAGCACGGCACAATTGCATGATGTAGCGCTGGCGCGAAATAATCTCGGCGATGTGCACAGTCACACGAATCTCATCTTCCAGGCGAGTCTTGCGCTTATTCTTCTTCGGTCGCTTGCCAGGGGCCGGCGGCATTGCATCAACAGCGGCCGGTAAGCTTGTGGTACTGAAGTTCATGGAGGCCCCGACCAATGATGAAGTCGACCGGTGCGCGGGCTTCTTGTACCACTTTAGCTTCTCCTTACGCGGAGTTGCTGAGCCAGAGGTAGGCGCCGAAGGGGCATACATCGGGGACAACGAGCCCTTCTTTGGCGTCGTCGTACCCGATGAGACCTGAGTCTCACTGTCCGAATCATCTGTGATGACACTCTCCGGGCGCGACCAACTTCCAGATTGGCCAGCTTGTAGCCTCAGCAACTGCGAGAGAATTCCAGAACTCCCACCGCCAAATCCACTGGATCGGCGACGAGCAGCAGCAGTGTAGTCTCGTAGCAGACCCTCGGGGGTAGTCTGTCCAGAGCGCTGGTAGGCACCCCGAGGCTTGCGCTTGAGGCGGTCCTGGACCATGGTCATGCTGCGAACCAGACGATGAGCCTCCGCACTAGGCGGGGCCTCGACGGGCTCATCGCCGGCCTCCAGGGCACGCAATTGATCAGCATCGCGATGTGCACGTCGAGACTGCAAATGTTCGAGAGCAATGTTGCCATCGTAGTCATCTGGCAGAAGCGAAGCATTCAAAGCCTCGCCCTCATCCAAGGGGCGACCGAGACGCTCCGTCAATCGGGTCGTCTTCTGTCGGAGCAGCTGGCCAGCAGCACGGAATCTGTTACGAGCCGAAGTGGTCCGCTCGACACTGTCCGGCTCATTCTTCTCGGATAATTCTGACTGCGGCCCATCGAATGTACGGCTGCCCTGGCGGGAATGTGCGGGGGCTGGCGGGGTGACGGTTCCGGACAACGGGACGTTGCTCAGCTCTGCTGGCGGGAGGAGAGGTTGGTGGGAGGCATCGGATTGATCTGAGAAAACACGGTGGGAGTCGGAAGGGTGTAGGTATCGTTCGCCTAGCTTGCTAATGGAGCGGAAGCGCACTCGGGGAGACCGAATGGGAGGTTCTGCTTGAGGGTCTTGTGTGGCGGCCTCGGGTGGTGTGGCCGGTGAAGGCGGAAGGGGTGGCTGCAGGTCAGCCACATATTGGCTGCCATCAGCTGTAGGTTCCCGTTCAAGACTTTGACGGCTGCTTGGGTTTGTGGTAGGAAATGGATATTCGATATATTCTTCGTTGGGACTTGGGTGGGGGAAAGAAATTGGGTCGGACATGAGTGCAAGCACCGGGATCCCCGGAGAATGCTAGATGCAAGTCGTAACGAAGGACGAGAAAGAAACGAAAAAACAGAGCCGTGAACGAGAGTTGGACGTAGGTGAGAATGAAAATGAATAAAAACACAAGGTCAGGTGGCAGAGAAGAAGTACATATTATACAGAATCCTACAGTTCAATTGAGCTTGGAGTCTAGACTAGGAGGGTGGATCGGGGCATACTAAGAACCCCGTAACCACGGATGCAGTATCAGAAAAATACATTACTGTAGCCCAAAAAGTGACATTTTTGCCTTGGAATTTTAGGTGATTGGGGTACGAATTGACAGTCCCACTCTGCCGAGAGTATTATCGCTTTGTTTGAATTTTTCGAATTTTTTTTTTTCTTTTTTTTTCTTTTAAATCCCATTGAGCTGGATTCTCCCTAGACTAGATCAGGGATCGTCCGCAGGATCCGCATGAAATCATCGATAAGGGAGGGCCCTGCACGACACTGGACATGCAGAGATTTCCTTTTTATCGGGTTAATTCTGCTGATCTTCTATCCATTCTTATCCATTTCTATCATTCTCCTTTTGTTGATTTTATTTTTTTCAACTGTAAAAATCCCGTGATTGAAATCAATATCCTCCTTCCCAATGCGTAATCACATCCGTCACCAACGAACATCCCCAAAGCCTTTGTTATGGTTGAGCAATCTTGGTTCGGGCGATTCTAGAATCCTCAGAAAGCCCAGGAAATCGCAGAATTCTAGAATACACGAACACGTACCACCGGCACATCATCCTCTGAGTGGGTCCGACGGTGGCAATCCAGACTGACAGTGGCACCGGGGGCCGAGCGAACCGCTCTAGTCAGTTAGTTCATCTGCCCCTCCCAACTTCCAAGCTTGATACCAAGCTAAGCAAGCCCAGGGGAAAAAATAAAGAGGACCCAGCGCGCTCGCTTTAGTCTAGCACACTAAAAGGACCTTTATCTGAGCAAATATCAAGGAACGTTGCTGCCCTTATCATGCACTAGCTCCCACACAGTTACCCACAGGGCTATCAAAGTCTGCTTTCGGCCCATTCAGGAGGGTCGATCGCGGCAGACGGACTCCACGAAGATTGCTGGGCATTACACATTATAGCCACCTCCTGAGCTTGGATCACCAAAGAAGACAAGAAAGGAGATGTGACACCATGACAGAGGAATCAGGTCCCACTTGGAAGATGATCGTCAACAGGAGCTCGAATGGATCAGCACCTCTTGCGTGAGGGCAGAAACAATACATAGTGGGGTGGGAACCAAATACATGTAAATTGTCGGAAGGAGCTTAAACTCAGTGCTCAGTTATACATAGAAACAGCCCCACTATGGCAAACATAAAATCGAGATGTCGCACATTACGAATCCATTGGCCAGTAACTCCCCAAAACAAATAAGCTGAAGGGGGGTAAATATTAAAGGCACAGACGCCACAAGTGTAGGAAGTGGATCAACTCGACGCATACCACCTGATCTTTTAAGTGGATAGGAACCAAGTTCTCGACGGCGCCTGGTGCATGAAACCCTGAAAAAGCACACAAGAAAATACAAGAAAAGATACAAAACCTCCGAGGGGAAAAAAAAGGAGACGATGAAACACCATGACAAGAGAGATTCCAGCCCAATCAGAACTCCACCCTCCCCATATGATCTAGATCATCTGCAGTGTGTATCACATCATGCCTCATTCACACCCTCCCCGGCTGCATCCTTTTTTTTTTTTTACTCCGAGCGCTTCTTCTCGGGCAAGCTCCACCCATTCAAGTATCCCACGCCAGCATTGAGATACGCAGCGTATCCCAGCCACGCGGCATACGGTGTCATTAACCAGAACGCAGTACGGTCAGCGTCCCACCAGTTAACCAGCAACATGGCCACGTTCCCTGCGAGGAGAGCCATATCGCCAAGGGCCGCGGCCGGTCGCCCCACCCCGAAGAAAAGCGGCATCCAGAGGAAGTTCAAAGCTAGTTGACTGGTGTACAAGGTCTGGGCACTGTGATTAGCGTCTTGAACCGCCATGGAAAGCGATTGAGACGCCGTTACAGTCGCATGGTGCGACGCATATCCCATTAGACCGTAGAGCACTGTCCAGGCCGGCCCGAAGAGCCAGCTGGGCGGGCTAAGTGGTGGTTGTCGCAGATCATGGTAGGTGGTCTGGGTCTTGTTTCCTAAATAGATATCACATTTATTAGATATCCAGCTTCATGGGCCAATTGTGTAGCCTTGGATATGCCTGAGGGATTTTCCTGGATGTGACTCACGGTTCACCAGGAGAGCTGTGACGGTCCCGCCGACGATAGGCGTGGCGATCGAGAGTAGCGGTGATGCGAAAACCCCCTGAGGGAGGGCAAAGGACCAAGGCATGGTGGATGATCTTGTTATCTGATTTGTTTATTTGTGCATGCAGTAGATGCAACTGGACTGGGGTCTGTGTTTATAAATGCCCGAGAAGTGAAGTTGTCGCATCGATCGCGATCTGGATGCTGCGGCGTGTAACTACGTCACCGCTCCAGCTCCTTGCTCGATGAACCCAACCAACGCCATTGCGCTTTTATACTCCAGGTTGACGGATATTCGGATGAGTTCAATTGACTTGCGATCGGATGAAGTTAACCCCTCAGACCTCTGGCTATTTTGGGATGTGCAGTTACCCACGCGAGCCCTTTGCCGACATTCTGGAAGGCTCCGTGTACGTATCTCAACTCTTCAATGCTTTAGCCAGAGTCGATGCTAGAAGAGCACGAAAACAAAGTGCTAGAGGTCCTTTCCGGCATGCAGAAGTGACTGTTCATGAAGACTAAGTTACTATCAGAGCACATCTGCTGGTATATGCGATCCTGTTATTACCAGACTTTGATGATACGAAAATGGGCTAGTAGATCTGGGTGTGTTGTAGACTCGACGTCTCCTGGAGCAAAGGAGCGTGATGTGTCATGACAAGAACAGATTTTGTTTTACGCCCCTTTTCTATCTTTCCATTTTCTTGGTGTATCTCTATCTTTCCATTTTCTTGGTGTATCAAATTTATCTCTTTCAATAGCCAGGCAAGATCTGCATCATGGCCTGCGTTATGGTCATCGACTGACCAACTTTCGATTTTTTTGGAAATCTTTGATCTTTGATTGAACGATATCTGTTAATTCATAAGGCACTTTTGCCCAAAGTGTACAGCCTCGGATAGTAACGCAAGAATCTGGGATATCATATCATTTCTGATGAAGAACAATTAATCGTCCATCTAGAGAAGGTTCAAATGTTCTTGTTCAAGTTGTCTAGCAAACCGGAATGTCGTATAAAGGATATTGCCGGTTAATTTCCAGGTGGAGATCTGAAAGGATCTGAAAGGACACGGAAGACCGATTTAGGAAAGACCGTAATTTGTGCTGCATTTTGTCACTTAAAGATGCGGTAACCCTGACTGATTGAAGAGGTGTGGCTATCACGGAGGAACATGTTGGAGCTTTAGCGATGGTAATAAGACGCACATGATCTTGTCTCAATATTGCGCATATGTATTGGACAGTTCAAATCGCGATGCATTGAATGTTCTTGAATAGGATATTTGCCCGCAGCTCACATACGCGTATCATATGCACATGTGTATCTAGCGTTGATCATGCACCTGGCAGCCAACTTTGCAATCTTACTGATCCTGCGGATTAACAAACACTTTCTTGCCACTGACTTTGCCGGACATAAACGTGTCGAGTACATTCTGCACAGACTCAAGTCCACCGGGGAACATATACGACGGGTTTGAAAAGATCCTGCCACTAGCCAGGCTTTTCGGGAGGTACTCTTGAAGATACCACTTTTTGGCATCTTGATTTTCTTCTTTTGCCACCAGAACATCCGAGTAAGAAGCAAATTCCTTACGCACGTTCGCCGGTAGACTTGAGTCTGCTGGCGTGGGACTCGTCGACCAAAAAAGCCCACCGTTTTCTGCAAGTAAGTCTCCTAGAAGTAGGGTAACCTCTGCGGAGCCAATTGCGTCGAATATTCCGTCATAGGGACCATTAGCCTTGATAGACTCCAAAATCTGTTCTCTCGGACTGGTGTGGTCGATAATCTCAGATGGGCCCCGCCGCTGCACCAGACTCCAATTGGAAGGAGATGATGTTGTCACCACCTCATACCCAGCATCAGTGGCATATTGAATAGCCAATCCCCCCACTGAAGATGAACCACCATAGATGAAGATTTTCTTGCCATTCTTGGCGACACTCTCGTTCATAGGGGGAAACCCGAGATTCATGCAGATGGAAAGAGCGCCAACGACAGTCGCTAGATTGGCTATCACACCAGACCCTTCCTCCAGTGAGATCTGAGGATCCACTTTCACTACGTTCTCTTCTAATGCAAGAGCATACTTTTGGAACGCACCAAATTTGATATCACTAGCTGCTCGGCCCCAGCGAGCAACCGCCACACGATCGCCGACCTTGACCGAATCAACATTAGGTCCCACTGAGCGAACGGTCCCGCCAAAGGTGTATCCGAGAACAGCCGGATATTCAATATCAAACATTTCCCATCTATAATTCGAAGATCTTAGCGTTTATAATCTATACACCGACTTTTCAAAGCTCGGGACCTTGGAATGTTGCAGATGATCTGAATTCTTCATTTTCTCACCTCTGAATTTTTGCCTCAATTGGGTTGAACGCAATGGCCTCATTCCGCACCATTACTTCTCCCGCCCCTGGAACCCAAGTGTCGGTGTGCTCAACTTGAAGCAAAGCCCGAGGCTCCTTCAAAAAAGCGGCCTTATTCACTTCCATCTAGCAACAAAGCAGGAATATTGAAAGTCTATTCAGTGGGGAAGTTTCCTTGACTTTTGCAAAACGCAAATAGCGCGTATATAACTGCAGACAAAGCCCCACATGGGCATTTCGCACTGCCATGTGGGGCTGGCTGTCATTATTAATTCATGTGGATGCAAGTGTGTTTCAAGTTCCACTAGTTGAGGCAGAAGCCGATGTGATATTGATGAGATACCTAAATTATGGCTCATTTTCAAATTACTGGTACTTTGGATGCCCAACATACGACCGTGCACTGCTAAGGGCACCAAGCTTCTTACCTACTGAAGAAGGAAACGCTCCTTGGCAGTATGGACTCGCCACACAGGTCCCGAGATCGATAGGGGGAAAACCACCAACACCACAACACATGTAACATATGCAATGGGCGAGAATGGCAGAATGAGCTAAGTGGACGCGTTGAGAGGTGTAGAAAAGGTGGTATTCTTGAGTATGAAGCCACAGGTATCTTTATGATCGAAAATAGAATCGCCAGTTCTCTTGTAAAGTTTATGCAAATCTTAGCCCTCGGGCATTCTGCCATTTGGCACTCTATCAAAGCTTTTGGTCTCGGCACCCAGCACTTGAGTCTTAGGGACTCTCCTGATCCCTTTTAATACATCTTTTGAATCATCTTTTCTTACGTCTTTTCAATTATCCTTTGAATTATCTTTAGTATTCTGCTGTAACCTATCAAAATTCAGAATACTAGATATTAGATTTCGTCTTAGGATTCTGCCGTTGAATATTAAGATTTTAGAAAATGTAGGATAGTAAGATTGAATTAAATGAGATTGATTAAATTGAAACGAAATGAAATGAATTGGATTGGATTGTCTTAGTATACGATACAGTACATAGAATAATACTAGGACTTCTGGCATAGACAAGGCATTTGACTATGATTTAGATAGATGGCGGGCCATAAAGGAATCAGTCCACAACCTTCGCGAAGACCTGTGCATCAATTGATATGTACGGCGCCGTGGATGCTTTGGATATACACATATGAATTTCCATGTGGATTTGACGCGCTTTGGATGTGTATTTTAATATATTTAGGATGTCTTCCAATATATAGTACTACCTAGTAGATATTAGATTTTATTATACTGTAGCTGATCCTATCTCATCCAAAAATACCGTACCGTATTATATCTTACGTCTCGTACAAGAACCCAACACCGTGTTAACACCAGATATATTTATATCCCTTGTTGATATTTACCCTAGTGTTGCTAATTAGCATTACTAATGACGGTATTGAAACTTAGGCTAGGGTTGTCAAAAAAAAAAAAAAAATAGTTGTAAAACTATGTTTGAACGGTGTTTAAAACCCCTAATAATCCGCTATTGACGGGAAGGGAAGACCAGTTGACGGATATTAGCAGTATCTGAGGATTATGTTTGTGCGATAATATTACTAGATATGGAGAATTACTTGAGTAAGCTAAATTATTATATTGTTTGGTTTTGAAGATACATAGCTATTCATGACAGCAAACCAAGGTTTACTGTTAAATTCCAGGATTCTGTAATAAAATAATAGAGAGGAGGAGTTTTAAAATTATTCTCGTAGCAATAGCTATCCATCACAAGACGCCGTAAAAGAAAATTAGACCAAACTAACAATAATTCATCTCTTTTCCCCCATTTGCACGAGGTGACAATTACTCGGCCTTCTTAGAGGCCTTGGTTCGCAGCTTCATCAGCAAATACACAAGAGCGTAAGAGCTCACTGCGAAGATAGCCACAATGCCGATGTCGCGCCAGCCGTAGTAGTACTCCTTCAGATTCAGTGTCTTTAGATAATCACTACCGTGCTTGTACTCACAAACCTTGCAATTCTCGGTTGCTGTAGGGTTTACCAGATTCATGTTCGCTCCGATGGTCTCCAGGTACGGCTTCAGGTAATCGTAGCACGTGGAGTTATTCGGAGTATCGAAGATGGCGAATTCACTTTCCTTGCAGTTGACCTTAGTATCCCACACATCAAATACGAGCATGCCACCCATCAGGTAGTTGAATGGGTTGAGGTAGTACATCCAGTATCTCCAGAAAGCTTGGATCTGAGCGTACGGCACCAGGACACCACAGAAGGAGACCAATGTACCGATGATGAGGGGATTCACCAGGGAAGCAAAGGTGGCGTTGGGAGCGTAGGCGGCGACGAACTGACCGATACCAGTGTAAACGAACTCATATAGAAGCATGATGAGGAATGTCGGGCCAGCCTTGTCGGATGCGCTGGGGAACCCAACGGTGTAGTACCAGCAGACGAAGTAGAGTACCGCACAGACACAAAGGTATGGTAGCTCGGAGACGACAAGAGCAGTGACGAAAGCAACCCAAGAGTACATCTTGGATTTCTTCTCACGTTGCTCGTAGATGGATCGTCGTTCAATGAAAAGTGGTTGAAGCTGAGCGAGAACACCGGGGGCGACGAAGATGAAGTTGAAGATGGTGAACAATCGCAGTTGCATGCTGCTTACACTGTCTCCAATCATCCAGAAGGAGAAACCGTTGAAAAGAGCTGATCCGACATGCAAGGCCATCTTGTTGTTGACGTAGTCGGTGTTACGGTATAGAGCCGTGCTCATGCGTGTAGTCACCATCTTAGTCTGAACCCAGAGCGAGGTCGCGAACTCCTGGCCGTCATCGAAAGTTCCAGGTGGAGCAGAAGCTGCCTTAGAAATGATACTGTCAAGCTCCTTGAAAGCATTCTCATGTTCGGGGGACTCCAACCAGATCTGGTTCCAGTCTCTGCCCTGGCTGAGTTGGCCGGAGACGACGTCGATCATATGCTCGGCAGGATTGGTGTTACTAGGACACGGTGCACCGTAGCGGTTGAAATAACTCTTTACAGTGTCACCGTTATCACCAATATCACCGAAGTATACGGTCTTTCCACCCTTGGCAAGTAACAGGAGAGTATCGAATTCAGCAAAGAGCTGAGCGGAAGGCTGATGAATGGTGACCAGGACAGCCTGACCAACATCGGCTAGCTTTCGTAAGAATCGAACAGTGTTATAAGCAGACTGACCATCGAGACCAGAGGTGGGCTCGTCCAAGAAGATGAGAATGCTAGGCTTGGACACCAGCTCAACTCCAATTGTCACACGCTTACGCTGTTCAACACTCAGACCAGCACCGATCCGGCCGACGAGAGTATCAGCGAGATCATGAAGCTCCAAGAGATCGATAATAGTGTCGACGTATTTCAGCTTCTCTTCGCGGGGGGTGTCCCGAGACTGGCGCAGCAGTGCAGAGAACTCAAGAGATTCACGAACTGTCGCAAACGGCTCGAGAACATCAAGTTGCTCGCAGTATCCAGCAGAGCGTTGGAACGAAACAGGCAGCTCACGACCATCGACCATGATGGAACCGTTAATGGTACCTTCAGTCTTGCGCTGAGCCAGCACGTCGAGCAAGGTGGTCTTTCCGGCACCGGAAGAACCCATAAGGGCACCCAGCATTCCAGGCTTGACCCATCCATAGACATCGTCTAGCAGAAGGCGATCACCAGTGGGAGTCTTGACGGTGTAACTGAGGTTCTTCCAGGTGAAGACGGAGGTATTCCTGACAAGTTGGCTCTCAAACCCATCCGAGTCATGGGCATCGTTCTCAGAGGGCTTGGACTTTTCTTGGACCTGGGACTCCTCATCGGGCTTAGAAACCTGTCGATGTCTATCGAGACGCTCGCGAGGAATGACAAGACAGTTTCCGGTCTCCGCTGCAGATTTCCATCGAGAAGTAGCGACAACAGTTGCGAAGACAAACAGAGCCCACCAAGCCCAGTTGATACCAAAATTCCTCCACAGATGGGAGTGACTGTAGGATAGAGAGCTGAGATAATCATCTCCGGTAACGATGGTGGCACCTGGTCTGGCTCCGCCAACACCAGCGCAAGACTGGTAGCGAGAGTCGGTGTACCCAGGGCCAATAGGAATAAGGTTATTATTCACACATGGGATCGTTTTGGCAACGAATTCGTTGGAGAGAAGAGCTTCGAAACCGTAGGCAAGGGGGTCGATCCAGAAGATCCAACCTAGCCAAGGATGCATTTCAGGCTTTTGAATCATGTAACCAGTGTACATTATCAGAGCAGAAATCAAAAATCCAGAAACTTTTGAAGCTCCGTCAAAGGTTGTGAATAGGGCACCGACAGCTCGGAACAGGGCAGTCATTGTCTGTAATTCAAGTTAGGGCTACAGTATACCTCTTGAAGCGATAAGTAGTGACTTACCATGCTAGTTGCAAAGACCACAACCCAATAAGTGAAGAAAGCTCCAGCGGACATGGTCAGGCCAACCATGAAGTAGACGACTAGAGAAAACATACTGATCTGGAACAGTAGGACTGGGATATCGGCAGTGATCTGGGCAAGACAGAATGCCGCAGGGTGAAAGTATGCAAATTCCTTATGCTTGACAAGAACAGGACGGCCATTGAAAGAGTCTGTGACCTCTGACATGGCAAGCAAACTGTTGTACAGCAGAGAGAAGAATAGGGCACCGGACTTGACGAACAGACCACTGGAGTTATCAGGGGCATTATAGAAAAGTGATCCTGCAATCAAAGCTTGAAGCAAAGTTGCGACTTGCTTGATGATGAAAGTCGCCTTGTCTCCCCACAGAATTTGATACTGGCGCACAATACAGGCCTTGACCTGATCTGTGAAACCTACTGTGAAAGGACTGTTTTTAGGAAGCTGCTTCGAAGTTTCGAAACCCACGCCATCTTTAAAATCTTGGGTTCTCTCCCGGGCAACGTCGGAGTTGGGGTATTCGTATTCGGAGATCATTTGTTTGTGGATAGACGAGTCTTCGTAAGTCTGTCTCAAGTCTTCCTTGTTTCGGGGGAAGCGATTCTCGTAGCCTTCACGAATCCGGCGTTCCGTCGGCACAGTGACACCAGTCAGGAAATCAGCAACGTTGGAGCCCTCACGACATACGAATCCAGCCTCCTCCATGAATGGACGTGCTTCGGCGCGGGGGCCATAGTAGACTTGTTCGCCCTCGTCGAGAACCAGGACCTTGTCAAAGAGCTCATAAATTCCATTGCCAGCTTGGTACAAGGTGACAATAGTGGAAAGACCCAGTGTATCAGTCATGGCGCGAATAGCCTTGGTCCACTCGAGAGCAGTACTGGCGTCAAGGCCACGGGTACTGTTATCCCAACAGAACACAGATCCTCGAGAAGCCATGCATTCAATGATAGAGACACGCTTGCGCTCACCACCGGAAACACCACGAACAAACTCGTTGCCGACCTTGGTATCTTCGGTATGTTCGATACCCATGGACTGAAGCAAGAAGTTCTTTGAATCTTGACTGTAAGACTCAGCAGAGTCAACGCCATTGGGGAGCTTGAAAGGGACCTTAAGGCGCGTTGCGAAGTCCATGGTTTGCCCGACAGTCAAGGTAGGGAAGAACAACTCCTCCTCAGTATTCATGACTATCTGACCACGATATTTGCTGGCCTCGGCAGAGGTCAACGAACCAAATCGGATATCTCCTTCCACGGACTTGTATCCACCGCGGCGGTTGGCAAGCATTTTCAAAAGAGTGGTACAGCCGGAGCCGGGGCGGCCGAGAACGAGTAGCATCTCCCCGGGCTTGACGCAACCATGACTGTTGTGGAGAATTGTACGAAGCGGTGGCTTGTTACGAGATTCCTTAATATGCATAGGAATATTGAATTGCGATAAAACGTTCTCGTTCACGGCGGCATCTGCGCTAATCACGTCCACATTAACATTTTGCCAGGTAACGCCCAGCTCTTGTCGCTTGAATCCGGAAGCTAGATCGCGCTCATTCTGCTGTTGAACTTTAGATAGCAGAGCCCAGCCGGGATTGTATTGGCTTGATGCAGGGCTAGCTTTGGCGACGGTCTTCATGGGAGTTTCATCTCCGAGAACGGTTGCTGAACTCTCAGTCTCGTCGCGAATATCGATTGACTTTCCCGAAGAGGGAGGCTGTTTCGATGCTGCCATGCCGGTAGCACGGAGCGTAGAGCGTATCAGCTGGTGAGAAATACGAGGTGAATACGCAATACTCCAGATAAGGAGCTTGATGCTTTGTTGATGGTGATCAGTTATCAGAAAGATGTAGCGGTCAACAAGCAGAGATGTAAAGAAAGAAGAGAGGTGAGGAAACAGAAAACAAACGAGCCTAAAATGGAATCAACTCATTTGGGCTTTATCAGCTCTGAGCGGATCACACCTTAATCTTATATTATACAAGTCAATTCTACAAGTATTTTCACTGCCTTGTTGGTGGGCCCTGACACAGGTTCTGGAGCCTGCGACTGACTGATAATATTTTTTTTCCCTATACACAGTGGAGCTGCCCATGTGCCTGAAGTTATCATTCGTTAATTTTACATTGACCCACAATTCGCGGATTAAAGACGGTTTTCAAATCTCCGCTGACATATCATGGGCAAAGGGTGAGCACTCATTGCCTTATTTGCTACGTAGATTTTGCAGAATAGTAATATCATAAATCAATTGATGTGATCAATACTGTCTTTTAACCCTCACTAGCCGGACTGCTAGGTACCTAGATATTGACATGTGGAAGAAATATCCGGTGTATTTTCGTCGTAGGCATCTGAGATGCACTGCATGAAATCAAAGTTCACAGCTCGGCCTTTTAACCACCGATACCTCCGCGACGTCGGTTTCAGGCTTTTGCATTTCACCGCTTACACTCCCGTCTGCCCCACTTTGGTACTCTGGTGGAGACACAAACTGAAGCTTTAGTTCGCAATCCGACTACGTTGGGTTTAGCGCGGTGCCAAGAAACTCTACACATTTGGATCAGTGATCAATCGGGGTCTTAGTCCCTCCGACTCGTGTGAAAAGGAGTAACGTATCCATTCTAGTTCTTATGGTTTCTTGATTGTTCTTTACTGTACGTTGAAGCTATTGACAGAGTCCAACGGTGCCCATCCACGGTGATCTTGAACAAATCCTCCGCCCGCGTTAAAGAAGCTCCAATCATTCCACTCCAAATCCACATCCATCGCATGTGTCATCAGGCTGCCAACGTTTTCTTCTGGGATATGTTCAGGAAAATGGCGAGGCTGCCCGGGGTATGATACTTGAGAGTTAGTTGGATGGGCCGGAAATCGACCCGGAGCTCTCATTGTGGTCGAGGGGATATTGCACAGCGCGTTATCTAGCTGACTATGCGGTGAACCCGTTGCAAAAGCCAAGTCATGCGGATATGGCGGATGTGAATAGCTCGGTCTATACAATGAAATTAAGGGTGGAGGGATGCTTTCAGGCTTGATTTGGGGCTTGTTGGATGGCAAGGATTCGGGGTGTATAGGCTGTTGTCTGCCTTGTTGCTGTGTGAGATGGGATTTAATGATCTCAATGCTTCTATTGATACCAGGTGTCTGTCTGGCCTCTGATTCAAGCATCTTGAGTGTTGTAGAAAGGCGATTCGCTGCTGCAGTCGCTAAAGAAGTATCATCATGTCGAATCTGCTGAATGTCAATTGTGGCAGCCGTGTAGACACAGTAGGATACGAGATAGGTCTGGTTTTGGAAGTGAAATGTTTGACCATAACGTCGGAAATGTTCGTTGACTTTAGCGGCCTCTTCTGTGCAGACTTGCTGGGCGCGTTGTGCAAGGGGATGGTTCTGTAGACGTTCATGTCTTGACCAGGCAAAGAACGGGCGATATATGAGGATAAGCATCGTATGGTACAATATACTGTCGTTTGTCAGTAATGGTCTTCCTCAGAAGAAATGATGTCACTTACTTGAGACAAAAGATATGTGGTGGAAGGCAGTATTCGGAAATGCCTGCCGGTTGTGCTCGAAGCTCATCAGGCAAACTACCATGGAAATCACGGAGTTTGTTGTCCAAATCAAATATACCTTGCAACTTCAGGTGCTGCAATCTCCGATTATAGACTTGATCGTATGCCTCATTGATAATCTAACAATGAATCAATCGGTTTTGAATTCCAATCATCGTGTATGATTAAACTAACCTTAGCCAACTTGCAGAAATACACAAAGTTCAACGTATTCAAAGACTTTGTCAAGGGATATGTCTCTTCTGCTTGCTTTAAGTAAAATGGCTGCCATTGGACATCATTATCCGACAGGTCAACTGGGAGTAACGTGCATTAGCCATGACCAGGTACTAGTATGACGCGTTTACTGTTACCCACAGAGACTATCGGGAGAGTATAGAAGCTCGGTTAGGGACGGTGAACGGCCAAGGCAAAGACTTATTGATCTTTATGAGATTAGTATAAAGTAGGGTCATAGCCTGGTCTTGGGTCAAATCCCACTTATCCCATGCATATGCTGAAAGATAGAGGCGTTTCCTGACCTCTAAATCATCAGGATCTAAGCCATCTAGTCCTTCTAAATTTCCCTTGTATAGATGAAGACCAAGATCAATCACCATGCGAATTGCCTATGTTTATCAATATTACTCTGATGTTTCACAATGAAAAATGCCAAAAGAAAAGAAAGAAACAAAAGAAATATGAAAAAAAAAAAAAAAAAAAAAAAAAAAAAGATCGAATGCGCACCTACCATTCCTGTATACAACCACCCCTCGCTGTTTTTACCTATCGCACATTGTCGACCTCCAAGAATAAGCAGTCCTTGAATTGTTGGAATTGTAGGTTTGTCTTGTTCGATCTCGATGAGAAGTTGTTGCTTGGCCTCTTGCATGAAGAATTTGCCCCGTTCAAGTGAAGCATATCTCGGATCATCATCTTTGATGTGTCGACATGCATGAGCGAGTATTACATTCAATAAGAATGACGAGCAATAAGGGCCCCCTAAAGCCAAGTCACGATAGAAGCCTGGTTATAGTATCAGATAGGTACATGTATTTCTGTCTGAAAAAGGATCATTCAAGATGGATTCAAAAATCAAGATAACAGGGGGCCTCAAGTGCTCAGGCTCACATCTTCGATAGACACAATTATGCAGAGGCGCCTGCCATGTCCAATATATCTGCAACAGAGTAGCGCAGACATCAGAATGTACATTTGTGCACTGCTCCAAATTTTTAAGAGCCATCATCTCCAATGATTCTTGGTACTTTGGGTTTGAAGTGAGCCATTTACGATGGTATTCTTCGCTGGCTTTGTGTTCTTGATCTTTGGTGCTGGGAATCTTGATCAAGCCACTGTCACTAGAATCAAGTGGATGAAACCTCGAAGTTGCACCATAATACTGTGGTATCATGATTCAATTGTCAGCTTATTCCCGCTTCAGAATATATCCCGATCGGAATTTCACCGAGAACCCACTGTTCCATGCTCGCCGATACTAAAATCCGCCGGTTTTGCATAAGGGAGATCTTCCCCTTCAGGCTCATTTTCATTTTCATGAGAGTGAGACGGTTCTGTCGCTTGACTGGGTGAAACATCACCTATGTCTAAATGATCGAGCTGCCGTACAATCTCGGTCAGACGTTGATCACGTTCTTCATGGCCAAGGCCAGCCAAATCTCGTAGCTGACTTTCCAAATCCTCAACGCGTTTCTTTGAGTTGTTCATCTGGTGGACTAAATGAGAATTGTAACTTTGGGTCTCCTTATAGCTGCAGAGCTCTTTCGCCTTTACACAATTCGCGCAGTTCGGCTTCTTCCCGTCGCATTTGATCTTCCGCCGCCGGCAAATTAAGCACGCGAACCCATATCGGCGGGGGGCTGTATTGCTTTTTGAAAGGTTCATCTCTGACCTTGTCACTGGGTTTCTGCCGAAGATACTGCATTAGGCCCAGTGCGCGATATCTCCAAGGTTCTTGCGGGGTTAATTCTGGAGACGGCATATGGTGCTCCATCAGGCTTAGTCAGGACAATCCTGCACGCACAATAGGAGTCTTTTCAGTTAGGGAAGATCTTGGTAACTGGGTTTAAATACAGGCTATTGATATAGATACTTGAGCACGAATCTTCATCCTCGCGTCATTATAATCAATCTCAAGTATGTTGCTACCCGTCACTTCTAGCCTGATCAAACTGAGCCGCCGATCGGATTATGTCCGAGTCTAAAAAGTTCACAATGAGATAGATCCCTTAAATGGCAACATGAAGTTGCAAAAATATTACAGAAAATTCGTGCTTTTTTGCACCGATCGTTTGATTGACCCTGGGGTCAGAAAACAAAAGTCCGGGCTGCGAGACAAGTCCCCTCTCCCCATGACTTATTAGATCTCAACCTCGAACACATATGCCACTAGAATGCCCCAAATCAGAATAACACCTCCTGCTATGGGAAGTCCAATCTTGTTTGCGATATTGAAAGGGACAATGTTTTGGTTTTCCGGTCGGCGCATTTGTGGGTAGAAGAACGAAGTCGAGGTAACGGATGACCACACGATGGTCCAGCAAAAACCAACGATTGTCTGCCAGACAGGTGACGAGCTCTCCCTGGCGTTTGCTTCTTGGTCAGTTTTCTTTGGTCCATCATAGTACCTCTTCCAAAGTGCTTTGATCCCATCTTCAATGATGAGGCCCAAAGGCGCACTCATGAATAGTAACAGGGCACCAGATTCTTCGCCTGGGATTCCTTGAACGATATCGATAAGAAGATGCAATCCCCCAGAGAAGAAGAAGACAAGCATTACATGGGTGTATCGCTCGACCAACGAATTGCGCGGTAAGCTTAGTATATCACGGGTGATGAACAAGCTAACGGAGGTGAAAGGTTGTCGGACTAATTGATGCCAAAATTTTCTGTTATAAATAGTGAGCATAATTTTCAAACAAAATGCCTTCATGAACAATTGAAACTTACCCCCAAAACCCTTTCAGTGTGTGGGCATCCGATACTCTTCCGAAAAGCGGCGGGCAGTTTGCAGGAGAATCCAGTCCGAGACCAACGATCACAATAGAAAACATCCGGTGATGCCAATCGATAAGCATTCGACTAGCAATAAAACCCGCAATAAGGTTCGAGATCATGCGTTCAATCCATTGATCAGGTAACAAATCCCACTGGGCCGTTCGTGGTGGTAATTCATGTAGTCTCTGTTGCAGTGCTTGTTGGTGCACGACGATGCTAAAAGCATCCAACGCCAGATATTGCCAGATCGCAATGGCTATTTGGCGGATCAAGAAGTGACCTCGAGGAGGCCCAGTTAGCTTTCTTCGTGCATAATAAGCTGGTTGTGTGGGGACATTTTTGATTTGCCAGGGCGTGTTAATGCCACGAGGCTGAGTGAAGAGTCGCGTCGCGTAATAAAGGCGAGCGACAACGCCGCGATCCTGGTTCACAGGAACGTCTGAGCCATCAAGTGGGTTGATAAGAAGAAAGTTCAATGCTTGAAATACAACAGTCACGACTAGACGAGCTGTCTCACACCATACATATCCGGGTCCTAGAGCTATGGTCACGCATAAAGATCGATGCGCGATCCAGACCAGACATGGAATAGACAGGTATCGTAGCGCTGATCGTTTTGATGTCGCGATCAGAAAGATGGCAGGAATGAGACAGTGGAGACCGTATAGTATGGCGAGTTCCAGCACGTTTGAGGACCGTGAGGTGGCCTCAAGTTTGTAGCTCATTGTGGTGGTCAATAGCGAAGTCTACAGGTGTTTACCTGTAGCCAGGCCCTGTACCGCGTCGGTTGGCGTGAAAATACACCCTTTTTGTTTTTGCTTTTTTTGTGCTCACCAAACCCCCCGGCTGGTATTATTTTGTTGTGGAAGTACGATTGGAAACTGCTTCCACTGTTCATTTCCTTTTTTTTTCTTTTTCTTTTTTTTTTCCCCTATGCGGGTGTCAGGAGACCGACCGCTTGTTGTGGTATAGCGTGATAAAAGTGGTGAAGATCGTCTTGTCCTCCACGACTGGCCAGTTGAGAGTTGAGGCTGAGAAAGTCGGACTGTACCTAATTTCTATCAGCCTAGATATGATGTCAGTACGAACGTCTTGAATAATGAATTCCTGAAACATATACAAAGTCTGCCAAGTTATATTCATGTATGCCTATATGTAAAAATTTCATTCTTGTATTCGCTTGCCAAATGAAAGCTGAAAATGTCATCATCAATCCAATGCTAGAACATCACTATAACTACAAGCCTACCTACTTAACATACATACGAGAGCTATCAACCGTGGAATGCGTGGCTTCTTGCCCGTGCTGTAGTAAATCACACATAAACATAACAGAAGGGACCACTGGTCGTGCTCATCAGATCTCTTAACTTAACCGGGCCCCGGTACCCATTAGCATACCCCACATCTAAATGATTATCCAGCGTAATATTGTGTGAGTGTGGCGTATCCATAAAAGTACTCGTCCCAGAAATAGCATCGCGTCGATTCTTCCAATCCATATTCTGCCAAATCCACCAGACTCGATCGATCATCCCATGGTGATGATAGAACGCCGGATCCCCAGCACTAGCATCTGTATCACGTCCAGGATCTCCACCCATGGCATAATGACCCCCACCATGAAGTCCGACACCAATGGGACTCCCTTGGATAAGATCCTCCAACTCCCAGATGATATGACTGTCATGGAGCAGATCTATAATCGATGTATAGTTGACGTACAGCTGCAAGATGGCTGTGGTGAGGTCTCGCTTCAGACAGCGCGGGTTATAGTCCAGCGGGTTAGCATTGTGAGTGATGTTGTCGCCTGGAACGGATAGCCATGATGGTCCTAGATTCACAGAAAGGTTGACGAAGGGTCCACTTGTCACACAGCCTCCTCCTGTTCCGGGAGGGAGCCATAGAGGTGGATAAGGACCCGGTAATCTAGCGGCGACAGGGCGTGTGTTGCCAGTATGAGCTCCATTACCTGACAGTGAAGTGTCACTTCCATCGAATACTTCCGATTTCTCGAGATTATTGGCATCTGCAGCCCAATCCCAGTAGCTGGTTTGTTGGTAAATGTTAAAACTTGCAGGAAAAACGCGTGACATACATGGAGAAACGTCAAACTTACGGATAGTCTCCCGTATAGTTGCATTCATTACGTAGAGCTTCTTCATGTTCGTGGATGAAATACCGATGCCATGCGAAGAATAGTCCCTAAGATTGAAATCAGTCAAATAGCCATGCTAGCCAAGGGAGACTACCTACGTCTCGATGGATATGATACGATTGGTTAATGTGCGTAGCAACAAAGTCGTCAAATCGTGATCTGACCCCAGGAGCCAGGTGTCGTGGGGTAATAGCAGGCAATTCAGTCAGACATAGGAAGGATTTAATGTAAGACCTCTTCTCTCCCGTCGTAAACGCTTTCCAATTTCGACGAACGCGAAGAGTCTCCAAAGTGCACTTGCTATACTTATTCTTCGAAGAAATCTCGATGATTGTGTCTATAGAGGTCTTGAAGGCTGCTTGAGATAATTTTTGAAGCTGAATGGAGGCGTTCACCATTTCTGGAGCTGCATTATAGTCGGGTAGGCCTAAGGCCCGGCAGATTAGAATCAGGCATATTGGAAGTAAAAAGGCAACCATTCTCATTGTTTTTTTTTTTATCTTGCCAATCTATTGGCACAAATGATTTTACTAGACCCTTGGAGCGGAAGAGATGACAAAACATCGCTTGCGTATACATGGAATTTGACATCGCTTTATGTTCCTGGCTTATCTAGCCTCAACTATATGGTTGATAGGTAGTAAGTTCATGCTGTGAAACCCCCTCCCATACCCTCGGGGGATTCTGTATGCAAGGAGTTCATATGTCTGACATGTCCATGTGTCTGACGTGGAACCATAGGACGATGGAAGCAAAAGCTTATTGCGGAAGCATTCTGGAACGATTTCTGGACCCCGAGATGGACAGATTGGAGCTGAAAGTCTTACAGAGATTCGCTTATCTGATACCCTGGTCCTAGCTGTGTCTTTGATGGATCATAGAGCGCCCGATACGAATATTGAAACATGAAACATGTAAATTAGAAGTTTCTGATATTCCATGATATTATTATGATACGAAGTCTGAAACATCGACTAAGAATGACAGTATTATTGAAGCCATAAGCTAAGATCTTCCTCATATATTTCCTTCTTGAAAGAGTGGGAAAGAAGCCATAATATCTTCGTTATTCATCCATGGAGTTCCCATCCCAACCAATCCATTACTCGACAGATCAAGCGGTGGTTTCGACGCATCAAATGCAACAGATGGATCCACCACCGGTGTAGCCACACCATTCATAAAATCAGATATGTCAAATGATTGGTTAAATGCCAAACTTTGCAAATACCCTGGCGTCATTGCTGGGGCCGAAACCACCTGAACAGTAGCAGATGTATCCTTGCGCCTTTTGCTAGGTGGGCTGCGTGTGGAAAGGCTGTTATTAAACTTTTCCACAAGCATTTCAGCTTGTGCACCAACATCGCGCACTGTTTGAGCCGCCCTTACGGCTGCGATGGAGTATCTTCCCATCATCTCAAAGCATTTTATCGCTGTCTGGACACATTTACGAGCTGCGGGCGTGGGTGGACAGACGGGATTGGCTAACACAAACCCAAGGATACAGAGAGCAGCGTCCCATTGATATTGGAATACAGGGTACCAGCCACGTAGTAAATCAGTATCATTTAGGACTTGATGGACAATGTTAGTCAGGGTCACAGCATGGTTGAGACAACTAATGCTGTGGCAGTCAGATAACGGGGTAATAGATGGGCAACCAGGCCGTAAACGAACGAATGGGCGAAAGTTTGACAGCTGAAAGTGATGATATGAGATCTCGAGGAGAACCTGCTGTCGCTGAAGCCAAAGTGGAGTGAGCGCATTGAAGTTGACTGGGGATCGCTCTGTAGAAAGTGGCTCTCCAGAGCCTTTTCGCGGAGCCTTGAGCGACTCGGGTACCTTACGTGCCCAGTCGTATACCACGCTCATTTCGCGGCCAAGACATGCGGCCAGCTCTTCAGTCAAGGTGGCATCGTCATATATGTTTTGTGCGTTTTTCTTCTCTAAGAGTCTAGCACCATGCTGGTAGAAGGCATTTTGAACACCTCGGATAGTGAGGGATAGCCGGAGTGACTGTGCATGGAAGGACAACCAACTAATTTCTTCATTGCCTGGGGCCACTAACACGGAGCCAGATAAGAGGGCATGTTCTTGGCCATCCCCTGGTATGTTGGCTTCGATATCCTCGAGGTTGATTAGTTGAGGGCGGCCCAAAGCCATGGAAAGTTGGCAATCAAATCCAACGAGGGTGCACCAAAGACGTCGGTTTAACTCTTGATATTCGCGAATGGTTGTGTCGCATGGAGGCAAATGCAACCGTAAAGCTTCGGCAACTCGGACAGCCGTTCCTAAGAGGGAATGTGCTGCATTTAACAGGGATGTGTTGGTTAGGTAGATAATGCTGTATATGTAGCTCTGCAGGGTCATTATCGACGGTCTTTCGATCTCATCTAGAAGCAGGGACTGCGCCCGACGGAACAACGCATGGCTTTTCATCGAGACTGAAACTACATGATGATCCCTTTCACTTTCTAGACAGTCCTCATCGCTGGTAAGGAAAGTGCTTCCATATTGCATGCAAACAGCTAATATGCTATCAACAAGCGAAGAAGGCCGTCGGGTTGATTGATCCTCATCTAAACCCCACAACGAGCAATAATATTCTCTGAAATCAGACTCAGAAAGTACCGGATAAATGCAATGAAATGATTGCCAGAGCAGATCAATGAAATACTGTTCCTGGGCGCGAGACAGGGACTCCAGTCCCGCGATGATGCTCGGATCGGAAGCCACGCTTGAACTTTGCGACCACTTCTGGTCCTGGTGACATGTGAGAATATTCGGTGGGTAGGTCAACGGCTGATGATCCATCATAGCCAATGATTCGGGCTGGTGTTTGCTCAGCGCATCGGATAGAAATTGACCCATGCGGGCCCCGAAATACGAAGATGACAGCGGGCCATAGTAGATTGCCCCACCATTGTGGGCATCATGGATCTCAATTCCCTTCCACTCCCTCGTGGAGGATGAACTCATGGATCGTGGAACACGACACGTCAGGGGATCATACTGGGACGAGACACCGGGGCTGTCAGAGTCGGGCGGCGTCACATATTTTCCCGGCGCCTGATCCTGGGCCTCTTGGCCAGTCTTGCTCAACTGGCCTTGGAGCGCATGGATAGTATTCCTCAGTCGCTGGATTTCCCTAAATAGGCACAATATAATGGTCAGTAAATTTTGGACAATAATTTGAAGTTTCGTCTTGTCTTTTGAGGACGTTTTGAAATGCTTACCTATTTGCAGCTGGCAATGTGGGAGACTCCGTTCGCTTGCCATTGCTGCAGTCAACACCACGGGTGCGACAATTCTGACAAGGCTGGGAGTCATCGCATTTGATCCGATTCAGCCGGCACCAGTCACACGCCCGGGCAACTTGGCTTCGTTTAGGACGAGGCCGGGAAGGACTCTTCTTTTCTGGATCTGCCGCAAATGTAGAAAACATGCTGCGAACAAGGAGCCAGACATAGATGAAAAAGGAGGATGCATTAGAGCTGGCGTCCAAGACACTAGCAAGGCTGATCTAAACTTCGGGCTTAGCGCAAATTCCGACTGCGAATGGGATTTGATTCATGAATTATGGGTACCATCAATTATTCCAATTTTTGTTTTCTATGAGAACAGATAAGACATTTCTATAGATCTAATTAACATCACTTGGCCAGCGCGGGCTCAACCGCTAGCAGGCTGTTCACCGCATCGACAATACTCTCCTTGAGATTCCTGTACTGCATGCCCAGAATCTGGCGACTCCGTGAGTTATCAAAGCCATAGACTCCATCCGCTGGGTAGTCACCGGGGACCAGCCCCTCTCCCGAAGGCAGCCGGTCGCGAAACTCGGGGAATGCCTCCCCAATAATTTCGGCAATTTCTTTGTTCGAGAAGTGGCTGGACACAGTGAAAAACCGTTTTCCACCTGCCTCAGGCTTCTCGATCGCGAGAATATGCGCAAGGGCCAGATCACGCACATCAACGTACCCATGGTTCCCAGTGGGAGGGCAACGATCCTTAGCGGCCCCCGTGATAAGATCTCGGATTCGCTGGTTAGATGTGTTCAAGGCACTTAGCGACGCTAATCTGTGTGCGATTGGTCCCAGTACCAGAGGTGGGTTGATCACAGTCAAATCAAAAGATGGTTTTTCTGTCTCCATAAAATCCCATGCAGCTCGCTCCTATGCACTTGTCAGTTTGCGGATACTTGTGCGAAGGGACAGGAAACTTACAGCAAAGGTCTTACTCGCGCGGTATGCATTGCCAGGGTTCTCGTTGGCTTGTTCTGCTGTGATTGGGCACCAATCGGCCTTTACAGAGGATCTTCGCGTTAGCTTTTGAACCCATCTCAATTCTTAAAAATGGGCAACCGGCGATAAAATCTCACCTCCGAATAGATCTTTCCCTTGCCTTGAGCATAGATGTTATTAATTGCAGCGAACGAGGAAGTCACCACAACACGCTTGACTGATGGGGCATATTTTTGCACGGATTGAAGAATTCCCGTTGTCCCAATAATAGCGGGATCCAGGAGTTCCTTTGCATCTTTGGCATTGAAGTGATACGGACTTGCAGTGTGGATCACTGCATCGAAGGGAGGCTCCGAAACAACAGCCTTGTCGAAGGCTATAAATTAATCTTGTTAGCTCAACGGCCCATCATAGATAGAAACAAGCATTATCGTACCATTGGCGTGACTAATATCTTCCACAATAGCACAGTCCAAACGGTCCTTTTGCAGCTCAGGGTGGGCCTGCAAAATAGCCTGCGCTTTTTGCTGCGATCGAACAGTGGTCACAACGGAATGTCCACGGGCGAGGAGGGTTTCGAGAACGTGTGTGGCGATGAAACCGCTACCACCAGTAAGAAGAACACGAGTCATGATGAACAGGCTGATACGTCCTTTGATAAAGTTGTATGTCTGACAATTGGATATATGCGATTGTTCCAAAGTTGGATTGGAAGCGTAGCTGAGTCTGATGAGAAGCGACTAGAATAGTGGTGGACAAGCCGTTTAAGTATTTTTTTTCATGTCCGTGATCTATACTTGTCGGTCCAGCGATCATGTTTCCAGATCGAGTCATGCATGTCCTCAGACTCCGAGCTTGTTTGGTTCTGTTGAGTAGATGCAGCGCATCGCTCCTTATGGAACTCCGCACTCCGGTTACCTCTTTGGGCAGCACGACGCAGGCTCCGGAGTACGTGACTCGAAGGACCTCGGAGTTATGGATAACGATACGGACATGCAGACAAGTCACCAGCTAGCTTAAAATGCCTCTATCTATCACCGAGCCGCTAAATATTACACAGATCTTAAAATTAAGTGCGTTATGGGTCATCGTAAACTACACTACACTGTGGAGGCCAAAGGCACATGAGGCAGAACATGTCACGCACTCGGTTCTTTCCGTCCATGGCAAGCACCGTTAATAACGGAATGATATCCATATGCAATCAGCGATGGCGCAGCATGATAAAAACAGATGCAGGAAGAAAAGATGTACATGACGCTGGAAACAAAATAAGGGGGAATTATGGGTGGACGGGGATGCAGCAGTCAGCATACCTATTGCCTGCCCAATCACACCACAGAGATGGCGGAGAGAGATGGAATACAAAAAAAAAGAAGATAGGTCATAAGGAAAGAAAGACATCATAGCAGAACAGGGGATAAAAGGATTTATGTATGAGATGATATGTGCAAGTTGTGGAAGGGAATCAAGACACTAGGTCTTCGAGGTCAAGAAATCGGCCGCCTGAGAATGGAATTAGCTTCTAAAGCGTCACCAGTATGATATGAATAGATACTTACTTTGTCAAGATTATAGTCAAATTTCTCCAACGCTGAAAGGGACTCTTCCCGAGGGAATCCCATACCAGTCAATCGCTGCAGAATCAAGTCATCCTCACCGGTGTCGGTGTCAAGTGCCCAACCTGGTGGTTTGGAGTCAAACCCATTGGCCTTGTCATCTGTCGCAGGCTTTGAGTTGTCTAAGGGTGCAAAGATTTTGTCCCAGTCAGGATCCGCAGAGGCCGTGGCTCCTCCATTGGCAGAGCTGGTAGGTTGCGCAGTCGCCGCATGGGCGTTATTATCGAAGTTGAAGAAGTCAGATGAGTTCGTGGCCTCATGCTGCTTGTGGGATGGGGAGTCAAAAGAGAAGTCAAAATCAGACGGGCCTTTAGCTTGACCTGCAGGCTCATCATCATCATCATCGTCCTCTGCTTCTTGGGCGGGAGCCAAGTTGAGTCCGGCAAATGCAGCGTCAAAGTCAGTTGCAGTTTGCTTTGTACTATTGGCTGTGCCATTATCGGTAGATCCTTCGCGTTTAGGCTCGTTATCAATCACCGGTGCACCGGTGGTGGACTCGACGGAATGAGGGGCATCCGGTGCGGAGGTGGGGTCTGCGCGATCAGGCAGAAGGCCGTTAAACTCGGGGGGTACATGACTCCCGTCTTCATTAGAAGCGGAAGGCTCATATTTGGGAGGAGTGGGCTCGGACTCGGCAGCTGGGGGCTGACCTGATGGAACAGAAGTTCCTGGGCTAGGGAAAGCAGCAAGCTGTGCAGCGTCAATAGAATCGACCCGTTTTTCTTTCTTCGAAGTAGACGGTGAGACAGCGGTAAAGTTATCATCAAATCCTAAAGGGCCTTCATCGTCCGAGCTATCTTCTTCTTCATCGTCATGATGGAGTTCTTCGATAGGAGGGAATTCAGAACTAGCAGCAGCAGCGGTGGCTGGTCCGCCTGCTGTTCCGGGAGCACCTGCGGGCTTCATAGAAGCAAAGGCCTCTTCAAAGTCATTCTCCTTCTGTGATTCTGAGCGCTTATGGGCCTTGCTTCCAAACAGCTCATCGAACGACAAATCTTTGGTCTTTTCTTCGCTTTCGACGCCAGTTGGAGCAGCAGTAGAGGGCTCAGCCGCAGTTGAAGAAAGCTCAGTAGCTGGTGGCACCTCCTCGAAGGGGGATTTAACCGGAGTTCCAGCAGCAGTCGGTTCTCGGCTATAGTCGCTAGATTCTGCCACTGATGCTGCACCAACTTCGCTAGCTGTAGCTTGAGACGGTGAGGCAATTCCTGAAGTGTCAGGGCCACCAAATCGACTCGCGGGCGGAGACACGGCAGTAGATGAGGTTACCGACTGGTTCTCGTTGAATGGCAGGAAGTTAGGGGTCATCTGGCGGGACTGGCTAGGTGGTGGGGGCTCAGGAAAGGCACCGGGCAGAGATCCTGGAGCAGGTGATGCTGAAGGTGTCGGGACATTAGAAGTGACGGGCGATTTAGACGCCACTTGTGGAGACTCAGATCGGAAGGAAGTTGGTGGTGGGCCCGCAGATGTCGGAGTCGTAAAAGTCTGTCCAAACAGACTGTCAAATGCTCTTTGCTGGTCATTGGCTGCTTCGGGTGAGCGAGCACGTTCACTCGAGCTACCTGTTGTAGTCCGGCGGAAGAATGGGTTGGTATTCTGGCTAGTGGTGGAGGCAGCAGGGCTAGCAATTTCGGCAGCACTGCTAACAGGTGTCGGATCCTCGGTGTATTCCGGCGTCTCCTTCGAAAACTCATCAATTTCACCCTGTATCTTCTCCTTTTCGCCCTCAACTGTGGCTAGCTGCTTCTTGTTGATAGCGACTAGTCCCTTCTGCTGGCGAGCATCTGAACGAGCCTTGTCAAGTGCCGGCTTGAGCTGAGCAACTTCGGCATTGGCTTGGCGAATCTTCTCTTTCAGGCTAACGTTCTCCTGTTGGTCAGATGCCAGTGCTGTGGAGACTTGGTTATATTGATTGGCCAAATCCTCGCGACTGCCCTCAATTAGAGCGTACTCTTGTTGTAATTTAGCAGTCTCGGCCTTGGATGCCTTCAACCGTTCTTCTAATGCCTTGAAGTTCGCTACTTCCTGTTCGTACATGGTACGAGCCTGTGCAAGCCGGGTCTCGAAATCACGCTTCTGCTGCGAAGTCTGAGTTATGTTCTGCTCGGCAGATGTCCGCTTCTCTTGAACGTTGTGCATCTCCTTAGACAAGGATCCAATCTGGTTGGACAAATTGGCGAGCTCCGTAGTCTCCTGTGTGAGCTTGTTGGTTTCTTCGGGGTCATTATCACCCAGTAGGTCATCAGGCGGCGGTGGCGAGCGGACCACACTAGGGGTTCCAGATGATGCTCCAGTAACTTGCGGTTGCAATGTTTGGCCAAAGGATGAAGTTGGGACAAAGGGTTTGAAAGTGTTAGATGCCGCTGGAGGGGAAGCTCTTGATTGGGGCGATGCAGGCGTATGCCATGCGCCAGCGGAGCCACCTGTAGACTGAGGCATCTGAGGCTGAGCCGGCGCAGGTGCGGGAGGAGAATCCAGGCCAAATAAGTCATCGGCTGCGGATCGGGGCAGAGGAGCCGGTGCGGGAGCGGGAGCCGGTGGTGCAGGAGCCTGTCGGCGCATATTTGGTGGGATCAAGGCAGGCGGGAGGACCTGTGGCATCGGCTCATTTCCACTGCGCTGAAGCCTGACAAGATACATGGCCACGGCAAACTCCTCACGAGTCAACTGACCGTCTGCGTCGATATCAGCAAGATCCCAAATCTGAGCCAAGACTTCCTCTGGCAGTTGTGCCTTCATGAAAAAGGCAACCGCCTGGTCACCAGATATAATTCCAGCCTTGGCAGTGTCAACGGTCTCAAAGATTCCATCGAAATGAATCTTTTCCTGTGGAGAGATAAGCCAATCCCCTCCGGTCGTCTGTGTTGAAAGTTGACCTCCATACTGAGCCCTACTGGCAGGGCTCATGGGACTCGTCGTCCGCTGGGGGCCGGTAAATTGTTTGGGAATCGCAGGGACGGGTGGAACTTCGGGTCGGGCACCAAAGGAGGACCGAGCAGCTCCTCGGCGAGAAGCAGCATCGTAAAGACCGGGTGGTAAAGTCTGCGGGATTCCACGCAGAACACCAGACTTGAAAGATGTTAGGAGATGCATCGCGATGACGAATTCGGTGGAATCGAGGGCACCGCGCTGTTTCGTGTCTGCAAGGTTCCATATCCGGCCCAGAACCTCATTCGGAAGCCTTGCGCGCTCGAAGATCTGTTTGGCGATATCACCTATAAACTCGCGAGATTGTTGTTAGTCGCTATATAACACACTGGTGGTGTATATAAGAAGCGAGGTGCATACCAGACATGATTCCATTTACTACCTCCGACTTGTCAAAAAGGGAAGCAAATTTGTTCACATCATCGGGTTGCAATGGAGGGACACGAATCGGTCCAGTTGCGCCTGGGGGAGGGCTCGCAGTGCTTGGCTCCGGCGCAGCGGGCGTTGTGTCGACTGAGATTCCATCGAATCGGGGTAATGGACCGGCTATTGTTAACAAAGCAATCAGTAAGCATGCCATTGTGAGGACTTCGGACATTACTCACGCTGCAGCGCTAACTCGTCGGATGGGGTGCGTCCAGCTTGCGCATGTCCAATTAATCGTAGAACGATTCCAAATCCAGACGGGGTCAGAAGGCCCCTGTTCTCCTTATCCGCAATTTGCCAGATCTAAACATCCACATCGTTAGTTAAAGAAGACTTTGAACCAATTGATGATTGGTCGTATATATCATACCTCTCCGAGGGTACCACCAGGGAGGTGTGTCTTCTCAAAGAAGGGAACAGCGATCTCGCCGGTGATCACACCAAGATTGGTAGTGTCGGCAGCTTGGAATAGCTGGTAGAAGACACGCTTCTCCTCAGGAGTGAGGTTCAGGTTCGGATGCCGTTGTGCTATAAGCAAAGAATGAATTAGATCCGTCTGTTCCGCTGCCGCGCATGGGGCTAAGCGGGTACACAGGAAGGGACGGGGGGACGGGGGACGGGGGTACGGGGATTGGAGAGCTTGGTCGACCTCCTGACGTTGGCGCCAAAGCATACGATTGTAGACTTTGTGTGTGCATTGGGGTATGGAAAGGCATTGACTCACTGTTGTCAGCCATGGCTGTGAGTGTGGAGGAGCAGACCCCCTCTCCTTGATGTGATCCGAATAGCTGGGGCCTGGGAGGGCAGGTTGGGGAAACGGGGTGCCGTTATATTAACCGGAAGACGCCACGAGCATGGATAGGTCCAAACGCAGCTGTTGTAGAATCGAGTTAAAGGCGCTGATTAGCAGCACACAGATTAAGCTCAAAGTCAAAAGGAAATGGGGAGGTCCGGGGTGGAATGGGAGGTTTACAGAATGGCTGGAGTCGATGTCGTAAGGAAGGACCCCCAAGGCGGTCAGCTTGACTTAGCGCCCATTCCACCTGGCAGCACTGGGCACTGACTGGGCTTTGACGCAGGAACCAGTTCATTAAATCTCACTTATTGACTTCTGAGACTCAATCGAATACTAACAATTTTTATATCAAGTTGCGAACAGCCTAATGATCCCTGTTCACCAAGTTAAGAACATTTGAAATACCCACGTTCATAGATGAATATTCGTATTGTCATTGGTTCCCACTATAATGCCCATACACTACCCCGATTACCTATTGTATACTCTGCCGGACCTCGGGAAACTCGGAAGATCCACAGATTGAACCTTTGATTACAAGCTTCAAAGAGTGAAGTCAAACAAAGAAATAGTAAAAGGAGAGAATTTTTTTAAGCGCGTTTTGTAATTACAATTTGTAGAATCCCAAGATAGGGTGAGAACGAGTGGGAAAACTCATCGCTGCTTCGGGGATATTAAAGATATATCGAACAACAAAGCCAGAAAACACATGGATCGGACTGTAAAACTATGTTCCCTTGTATTTGCAAAAAAAGCCCAATAGATTTAGGGAAGCCGATCTGCCAAGGTCGGAGCTGGTATTCCAAAGGGACCTGCAGAACACCAGTCCAATGCCTTGTATACGCTCATACAGCGTTCCTAATCTAGTACTCGGGCTCCAACTCCTCCTCCTCGAGGGAGTCGCTAGCAACCTCCTCGTAGTCGCGCTCCAGAGCGGCCAAGTCCTCACGAGCCTCGGAGAACTCACCCTCCTCCATACCCTCACCAACGTACCAGTGGACGAAAGCACGCTTGGAGTACATGAGGTCGAACTTGTGGTCGAGAGCGGACCAGGCTTCGGCGATAGCGGTGGTGTTGGACAGCATGCAGCTATATCAATAAGATTAGTAAGATTTCGCATATTAGAATCAAAGAACATAGCATCGGAAACTTACACAGCACGGCTGAGGTTGGCAAGGTCGCCGTTGGGGACCTGCTGAGGAGGCTGGTAACAGATACCGAGCTTGAAACCAGTAGGGCACCAGTCGACGAACTGGATAGTGCGCTTGGTCTTAAGAGTGGCAACAGCACCGTGGGCATCCTTGGGGACGACATCACCACGGTACAGCAGACAGGTAGCCATATACTTGCCGTTACGGGGGTCACACTTGACCATCTGGTTGTTGGGCTCGAAGCAGTTGGAGGTGATCTCAGTGACGGAGTGAGCCTCGTGGGCAGCCTTGTCGGCAGAGATGACAGGAGAGTAGGCGACCAGAGGGAAGTGAATACGGGGGTAGGGGACCAGGTTAGTCTGGAACTCGTTCAGGTCGACGTTCAGGGAACCGTCGAAACGGAGCGAAGCAGTGATGGAGGAAACGACCTGGGCGATCAGGCGGTTCAGGTTCTCGTAGCTGGGGCGCTCAATGCCGAGGTTACGGCGGCAGATATCGTAGATGGCCTCGTTGTCAACCATGAAGGAGCAGTCAGAGTGCTCCAGGGTGGTGTGGGTGGTCAGGATGGAGTTGTAAGGCTCAACAACGGAGGTGGCGTTCTGAGGAGCAGGGTAGACACAGAACTCGAGCTTAGACTTCTTGCCGTAGTCGACGGAGAGACGCTCCATCAGAAGAGCACCGAAACCGGAACCGGTACCACCACCGAAGGAGTGGAAGACCAGGAAACCCTGGAGACCGGCACAAGAGTCGGCAACACGGCGAACCTTGTCCAGAACCTGATCGATCATCTCCTTACCAACGGTGTAGTGACCACGAGCGTAGTTGTTAGAGGCATCCTCCTTGCCAGTGATCATCTGCTCGGGGTGGAAAAGAGAACGGTAGGTACCAGTGCGGACCTCATCGACGACATTGGGCTCAAGATCGGCGTAGATAGTACGGGGAACATAGCGACCCTGGCCTAGAAAGCGAAGAAAAAGCAAAAAATGTCAGGAAGTTGCGGTCGAAGGATTTGAGAGCGGGGGTAAGTTGGGGTGCCATTGCCGGCCCCTCTCTCGAGGGGAAATCTTAATTTAAGACAAAATCAAGGTAAAAGATAAAAACAACGTTCACACATACCAGTCTCGGAGAAGAAAGTGCTGAAGCCATGGTCGGGGTCGGCCTTCTTGCGCTCATCGGTAAGGTAACCATCGGGCTATCAACAACGTTAGTCGCGGGTACTCGCTTCCCGGCCAGGAAAAGGGGTGTGCCGTTATCCATTGTAGATTAGGCGCCACCAAGAAATATTAAAATGTCAACTTACCTGGATACCGTGCTCCAGACAGTACAGCTGTTTGATTGAATAGTCAGTCAACTGCAATTTGAGGCCACAATTGCTGCAGAATGTGTGATATATTTACCTCCCAGCAGGAGTTGGCGATCTGGCAACCGGCCTGACCGACTATATGGCATCAACAAGTCAGTACATCCATCAAAAAATAAATTATGACCTTCCATGATGATCATCCGGACGATTCGAGCACGTACCGTTCAAACTGATGATCTCTCTCATTGTGTTGGATGGTGTTTTTGGGATGTCAAAAAATTAAGGAGGGGAAGAAATGACCCAATAACAAACACGGGTCTGGCGACTCAGGGGTTAGCACCAAAGTATGAATTGGGTGTAGAATCACGTAGGAAGGGGGAGGGGTGGAAGGGGGCTTTTTGGACAGGAAGCCGGACGTACCAGGAATGGGAGGAATGGAGATCAAGTCGAGAAAGAAAGAAGAACAGAAATGTTGTGGAGTGAGGGTGTCTGTGCTGTTAACAGGGGGGGAGTTCGTTGTTGATCCGGTCGTTGGGTCGCGTCAGGCCCGTTGATTGGTTCAAGGCCGCGCTGCTCCTGTGAGGTTCACCGCCTGTTCTGGATCCCGTGACCTGTCTCCCTTCGGGTTAGTCAGCGACCCTTGATATATTATTGCCTCAGGCATCACATACGGTCAACAAATAAACATGGAAATGTTGGATGATCAACAATGCACGATTATTCCTCTCCAACCAACGAATTGGCAATTCCGTTAAAATTCTCTCTCTGTCAATTTACACCTAACTTCCTATTACAGTACATTCTCTGTCTGGCCATCTTCCTCATGGGGTTTCGCTCTAACCGTAGTATAAAATGCCGGCAGAATAGTTTGCCCTCGGGCCTCCAATCATTCATGCCGGGAGAAGCTTTCCTTCTCCCCATTTTTCTACTCACGCCATCATCATGAATGTACCAATCCACAACTTACTCCCTTCGTACGCAAAGACACTGCCAATCTATACAGATCGGTTGATTCTCCGGCCATTGCAATGGAATGATCTTCCCTATCTATACAAACTTCGCACAGTCCCAGAGGCTATGAAATGGACATCTCAAGGCACCATAGACACATCACTGCAACAAACCCGTGACTGGATGAAGCATTTTATCGACGATACTGATGAGGAAGTTCCGCGTCGGAATTTCAATTTTGTCGTCACCCTTCGGGCTGACGATGGCAATACCCCCGCCAGCCCCAAGTTCAAAAATGGCACAATCATCGGCGTCTGCGGCCTGGTCGGGCTAGATTCGTTGCCAAAATCTCCACTTCCTTGTCTGGGCTATATGTATCTCCCAGAAAGCTGGGGCAAAGGATATGCGACTGAGGCTGTGCTTGGACTTCAAGCTGAATGGCAGCGACTCATCACATTGGCCCATGAACTGCATTCCATTCCGCTTGGCTCGAGGCAGGATTTGTACAAATTGCGAGCTGTCACCGATGCAACTAATTTGAGGAGTGAGAAGGTGCTTCGGAAGTGTGGCTTTACTTTACATGAAGAATTTGAGGAAGAAGGCAAGCGGCTTCTTGGTTGGGTTCTAGCGAATGAGCCAGTTTCACAACAATGACACTACATAAACATCTTCCAAATAGGCGTTGAATTTTTTTTTAGAAAAAATAAAGAAAGAAAGAAAGAAAGAAAAAGAACACGGTATTAGACCCTGATATTTCGCTCAATTTTAGTAAGACCTCCTCCAAGTCCGTACCTACTAGTACTACCTACCCTTGGGACTTGAACCTGGATATAGTACATAGCCGCACTCTAGCAATTTTCTAACGCCTCTTTAGGACCGCTGTTCTACCCCATGGATTTTTCCCGGCCGTTTCCAAATAACGACCGTCGAAATATGCGTAGGTTTTGGAAAAAATGTTGTATTATCTCTACCATTGATAATATTTTAGTCGTTCAAAAATCTTGAGAGAATTCAATGGTTGGAAACTAGTTGAAAAAAAAAAAAAAAAAAAAAAAAAGAAGCTTTCTATATTGCCCACCTACTAGGCAGACTACTACCTGGACTACCTAACAACATATCAACACCACGTCAACACCACCCTCTCATTTAGCTGATCACATTAAAAACACGTCTCATTTACTTACTGTCTGAATATATAAACAACAATCATGTAGGTATAAACTTGCTTGTTTCAAGCATTTCAATATTTTCGAGTCAAACTTGAATGTTAACATTGAAGCCGTATCCAAACTTGAAATGATTGTACATAGGTATGGACCGACATCATCTGGAGTCCCACTGGCATCAATTGACCAATCCGCTGCACGTCCTCTCACCGCCTACGCCACCGACCCAACAGCCTGTGAACCAGCTGTACCTACTACATCCATCCATCTCTGAAATATATATCTCCAACTCGAGAACTTTTCAATCAACCCAACCCTTCCAAGATTGGAGCTTTCAAACATTTGAACTCAGGCTTCAAATTTGGAACCAGAACCATAACTGGGCATCATAGACGTTGCAAAGACACGACATAGGCAAGATCTTGAAATATCGAATGCCAGCGTGGTACCAACCTTGGAAGAATGTCCAGGGATTTACCTCACGAAACCTGTAAACGTCTCAACTTGAAGTAAAGGTAGGCTCAGCCTAGCACTTGAACATATTTGAACACCCAAAGCACCGGGGCCCAAGAAAACTACATACTTGGAAAAGAAAAAAAAAAGCTATAATTACCCAAAAACTTCAGTCCTAAGGGCACGTTTGACGATGCATCATATCATCTCCACAATCTTGGGAGTGATATTCCTCTGTGCAAACATCGCCAACGCAAATGTGGAGAAGACCATCTTTCTTGCACCACCACCATCAACAGTCCCATCTGGCCAGCCAGACGTGGATGATTTAGGCCTGGAACGGCTTTCGCCCGAAAACCCGATCATTCGAACTCAGTTGAATGCATCATTCCCAGCCTCCGATGCACCAGAGGGAACAGATTCGTGGTTCTTTCTCGAGAACCTGAATCCCGGACAGCGCTATGAGGTCAGAGTCTGTTGGTTATCAACGGTAAGCCAACAACCCTGCTTCAAATTTATCTGCTCCAATCAGTCTACATATAAAAAGTCCTGTGGATTGTACCTCTACGCAAAAAGCAAAAGATCTCGAACTCAAATTATTACACTACACATAGCTAACAAGCTGCAGCAACCAACATCCTTCACACTCTCAACACATTCCCTCCAGAATACAATAGAGGACACACCCCTTCTCTCATCTCTAAGCATTTTCTCTACGGCCCGCCTCGCAACACTAGACGAACGCCTGCAAGAAAATGTCATTTCGCGCAGCGCGTTAGCCCGCAGCGCAGAGTCATCACCTGATAAATCGACTACAACGGACTCGGTCCTGTTCCTGCGTATTCGTACAGCAGCGGACTATTTTACCCATGACAAGACGTTAATGGAGACCGTTCCGCCCGTCACTGTGGATCTTATTTTGGATCCATTTTTGTTGAATGTCTTCCCGCGTTCACTTGTTCCGACGGCGGGGTGGATTGGTGTGGTTGCGATTGTTGCGTTTTTGGTTGCGAGGTGGGTTGCTGGGGAGATTGGGAGGGTTATTGAAGATGCGAGGAGGGAGAGGGATGTTTCTGAGGATAAGAAGGGGAAGTAAATGGCTGAACTTGAGAATTTGTATTGGGTGATGTAATTGAAGTTGATGGTTGTTAATATTTTGGAGAAAAATCGTATTTCTACTATGAAATCATGGACCTGGAAGTCTTCTGTTTTCGGTAGATCACTATGTTGTGGGCTCAAATACTGGCATTTCGAGGTCACAAATAATTTTAGTTTCGTCTGGACTAGTGTTATGCGAAATGACGTCCTACATCATTGAATGACCATATTAGAGTAGAACGACGTTGAAAGAGAGGGCTGATAACATTTGATCTTTAAGTAGTCAAATTGAACAGAACGGTTTCATTTCAATGGACACCTTCAGCAACTGGAAGATACATGGGGCTGAACAAGTACAGGAGGGGAATACTAGAAAGCAACAAAGCAAAAACACAAGCACTGCACACAAGTCAAGTAGAATAAACCTGAATCAAGTCAACTGTTAATTGTCCATTGCCCAAGAAATATGTCTTGTACTTTACTCTATGGCACTCTCCAAGTCTGCTTCGAGGAATATCGAGGAATATTGGTGAACAGAAATCGCCCAGAAATTAGATTAAGCCAGCATAAATTTCATTCGTAAATGCAAAAAACATAAAAGCGTGACTCTTTGTTGCCAGGATGAGAGGCAAATCAAAGCAAATCTCATGTAGTATGCTCAATCTTCAAAGAAATTGAGGATAGCACGGACACCCTTGGACCCAAGACCGTGGGCTGGGTAGGCAATGTAAAGAGGATCCTCAGTGGCACCAAGTTTGGCACGGAATTCACTCTTTCGCACAAGATGGAACTGCTTGGCAAGAGTCTCGTAGGTGTGCTCCAGCATCTTGATCTTGGTACCGTGCAGGTTGTGGCCGGGAGTAAGGCGAGAGGTAGCTCCCGCACCAAAGGTAAGTCCCTTGACACCAGATTTGCCAGCGGTCTGGATGGCATGAGTGACGATGTATTCGATCACACCGCTAGGAGCACCAGGGAAATCCAAGCTGTACTTGACTTGCATGCCATGAGAAGGCGAAATCATGGCAAGGGCTACAAAGGCGCAAACATTGCCTGCCTTATCCAATGCATAGAAATACCAACGATGCTCAGAATCAGTCCATGGGTGAATTTCTGAGAGATGGACCTGTGTACCCTTGCGGTTTGCGAGCCATTCTCGAATGCGCCCATCAATCTTATTACGAGTTTCTTCATCTGGTAGTTCACCCTGATTAAAGCCGACAACCTTAATACCCTCGGTCTCAGCGCGACGCAATTTGCGGCCAATTTCTCCGTCAGATGCAGCTTGATTGCGAGATGGGTCCACACGCTCCTCAGCAATGCATGATAGACTGCGCCATCCTAATCGCTCGCCAAGGATAGTTTCGACCTCAGGGGAGCAGAGGATCCAGACGGGCTTGTACTTAGTTTCACGGCGCAGCCATTGAAGAAACTGTGTGATGGTGCGGTTGTATTGGCTGCTATCACATGCGGGGTTACCTGGGATAATGACGTAGTTGCTGGTGCTGGGGACGTAGGCGACAGCAGCACCGGTGTTCATGTCACGCCAGATCTTGTATCGTTCATCAAACCACGAAGTAGATGTTGCGTCACCATAATTAGCAACAATGTGCTCCAAGGGCGGTAGTTCATCAACGCTCTTGGCAATACTGCGGTGGTGCTCTCTTGTCCAGAGAGGCTCAACAGTCGATGCGTCGGGATGACGAAGCTGTTGTACTGGAGGCTTTGCAGGGAAGCTCTTGGGGTCGCGGTAGAACAGTGAGGTCAGACGAATGTTGCCAACTTGCAGAAGAAGCATCAACAGACGTTCGAGGCCAACACCTGCTCCAGCATGAGGTGGAGCACCCCAGCGGAACGCCTCTAGATATTCGTCCATGTCATCCGGGTTGATACCAACATTACGCATATTCTCCTCAAGCATCTGCGGGTCGTGGATACGTTGGCCACCAGATACGATTTCTTGGCCGCGAACGAACATGTCGAAAGAATTGGTGTATTTGTCATCTTCAGGGTCAGGCATTGTGTAGAACGGACGAGCCCCGCGAGGAAACTTGTCTAGAATGTAATAGTCGGTATCATATTTCTCTTTTACCAGCTGGCCCAAACGAATCTCATCACGAGTGGACAGATCTTCATCAAGAGGCAATTCTTTCCCGTCCTCATCACGCCAACCAGATTCATTGAGCATTTTAATACCATCGGCAAAGCGAATGATAGGAGTCTCTTCCAACCATTTCACGTCTTCTGAAGGGAATTGATGCTTGACGAGATCGATCTCTCGGCGGTACTTGGTGTACACTCCTTGCAGAATGTTCTTGATCGTTGCATCAATAGTCTCAAGCATTTCGTGGTAATGTTCCTCAATTGCCATCTCGATATCAAGACCGGTGTATTCGGTCAAGTGACGATGGGTGTTGGAGTTCTCCGCACGGAAGACAGAACCTATTTCATAGACCCGGCCGAAGTCAGATGCAATAGCCATCTGCTTGGCTAGCTGGGGGGACTGGGCCAAGAACGCAGGGCGACCGAAATAGTTCACCTGGAAGACACTGGAGCCCGATTCCGTAGCGGCACCCTGCAACTTGGGGCTGTGGATCTCAATGAAGCCCATATCATCTAGAGCAACACGGAACAAGTTGCAAGTCGCTGATTGAAGACGGAAGATGCTTTGTGAAGTGGCTGTGCGCAGATCGAGTAAACGATTGCTCAGACGAGTTCGGTCGGGGATGTGACTGCGACGGCCCTCAGCCTTGTCTTCCTCATTGGTGCGAATTTCGGCCTCGTACACACTGAACGGCACAGGCTCCTGACGCTTCACAAGGAGGTGTACGGATTCGATAGCGAGCTCCACATCATGGATGCTGCAGCCGAGAACGGGGACCTCGGGCTTTTGGAGCTTACCGCGCACCCGGACGAATGAGCCCACGCGTAGGTGCTCCGCCCATTGAATCATCGCAACGGACGAGATTCCTGGTCGTTCATGCAGGACACCCTGGAAGGTCGCCAACTGCTGTCGGAAGACCAAGAAGACTAGCTTCGCACTCATGCGGCGCACGACGTGCAAGCGAGCGGTGAAGTAGATGTCCTCACCGGCCATGGTGGGGGTAATATCATCGAGGGCCGTACGCTTCTCCCGTAGTCGATCCTGCGACTGCATCAAGGGGAGCTCTCCATAGCGCGCCTTCATTTCAGCGGTTTCTTCTGCTATAGCCTTCGCAATCTCCTCCTCTTTCCGGCGATGGTCGGATTCTGAGAAGGCCTCTTCGCTGAGTCGGCTGCGCTCATTGCGGCGTTGTTCCCGTACCAATCGTTTCTGTTGGTTCTTGCTCATATGCCCCGAGGAGGAATCATCTGAAAAGTCCTCCGAGGACGACACGTAGTCGCGCTCACGAAAAAAATTTCCCAGAATGCTTCGACGAGGGGAGTGGGTAGGTGAGCCGTGCTCACGGGATAGGGAGATCCGCGGCTTGTTGGGGGATTGTGTTGCTCGACTTATGTTGGACCCGGAGGAGTCATCATTGTCTCCCATATGTCCTCGAATGGCCTTGGATAAGGCGCGTTTGATCGACATGGTGGATAATGAGATATTTCAAGCATGCAAAACAAAGGGTATTTTGGGAAGGAGAAGGAAGAACAGGGCCACAATGTATATTAAAAGAGGGGTGCTGCAAGCGGCGATCCTTTTCGGTCCATCAGCGCCAGGTTCCGACAGGAAAGCTTAATAACGGGAGAGGGACCGGGACCTTTGGGCACCTTGCACTTTCACTTACCACCTGAGAATTTGACAATCGGAAGAAATCACAGCAGCAGGAGACAATGACTTGAGAAGAGAATATAAATGAAATCATCCCAATACAACGGTCCCTTCCACCACTTTTTCAGCCTTTCCCACCTACACGATCAACCCGCATGACATCATGAGCGTGCGGATACCGGATTGGCCTCGGCCTTGTTAGAAACCATCAGGTATGATAGAATGCCATGCTGGGGAATTCCGTCAGGGGAAATCTTGATTTCTGGGTATGGATGATGTGAGGACTGTTCTCTGCGTCAAAAGTTCCAATGACACTGTAGATCGCTATCTGGACACACTGTGTTGCTTCTCTACTATCTCTTGCTCCCCCCCACCACTCTGTACATACAAAGCGCCTTGTTCTGACGGACCCGGACTTTTGCCACTCTCTCGGCATCTGCTGGTGTCCTCTTCGTCCTCGACCATCCACGCGGTTTCTGACAATCCTTCATCGCTCTCAATTATCTACTCCTTATCGTCAATTCTATTATAATCCTTTCCATCTACTCCGTATTCTGTACGCCGTTGCAGCCTCGCCGTTCGGACCCGGGGGGCATGTACCACCGAACCCCGAGATCACCTGCCCCGGTACATCCAAGACAGCCGTCGCCGGTTGGAACCGTTAACTCTCCTGGAAAAAAAGAACAGAAAAAAAGAAAAAATCGTTTTCCGATCAATCCGTCCAAGATGGCTCAGTCTCGCAGGTGGCTCTATATTCAGGCCCTCTTCTGGCGTTTCCTCATGCGCATCGGCATGTTCCTCCACGACGTTGCTCCGCCGCGCGTCCCCAAACCATCCTTCACTCGCACTATCCAACCTGATTCTCGTGGCGGCGCGGTGGTCATCCATTTCTACACTCCACCCGACTATCAGGTAAAACGTCGTCTCGGTCACCGCTTCCCGGTCGCGGTCAATTTCCACGGGGGAGGCTTCACTCTCGGTGCGGCCACCGATGATTCTCGCTGGGCAGCCGCCGTCGTGAAAGAGGTAGGCGCTGTCGTCGCCAGTGTGAGTTATCGACGAGCACCCGAATACCCATTCCCGACCGCCGTGGACGATGGAGTCGAAGCACTGCTGTATCTAGCGGCCCATGCCTCGGACCTGTCACTGGATGTGAGCCGGGTGGCCCTGAGCGGCTTTTCAGCCGGTGGGAACTTGGCTGTCACTGTGCCGTTGCGGCTTCGTGGTCGGATCTCGTCGGAGGTCAAGGAACACTTTGGTCGGGCGGAGTCGACCCAGCACTTGGTGGATCAAACCAATGAGTTGAATATTGTCGCTTTGTTCAGCTGGTATCCCATTCTGGACTATATGGAATCAAGGGACCACCGTCGCGCAATGAGCATCATGCCAGACAAGTCGTTGCCGGCCTTCTTCACGGATCTGTTTGACGAATCGTATATCCCTGATTTATCCGACCGGTCTTCCCCTTTTGCCTCGCCCGTACGCGCCTCCGACCGTATCCTGTCCGAAGCCTTGCCCCATGATGTCTTCTTGTTCATCTGTGAATGGGACATGCTCATGAAGGAAGGCCAGACTTTCGTGCGTAGACTAGAAGGCCTCGGGAAGCGTGTGCGTGCGATGATGATCGAAAAGGCCTGCCATGCTTGGGATAAGTCGCCCAACCCGTTCCGTGACCAGGATCGCGTGGATATCCTCTATCGTGATGCATGCGCTTCGATGAAGGCCATTTTCGACCGGTAACTGTCTTTTTTCTTATCCTTTCTCTGTTTATTCTTCCTTCTCTCCCTTGTCTTTACTACTAGATTGCAAGTCTTTTGTCAGCACTGTCGGGTTTTTTGAGCAGGCGTCTTGCTGTTTCTGAGCATACATATGGACCGGCGTTTGGCTTCAGCGTGGTATATTAAGAACCATTCATATCATATTGCACATTCACTCATACTGCTGTCTTTTTCGAGTCCCAGTACGATAGAGAGTAGAAAATGGGCTTCCGAGCACGATCTGACATGCACATTGCCTTGGGTCCGCCCTCAAAACTTGATCTGTACATCGCTGCAAGGGTTCCCTCATAAGGCAACCATCTTGTACCCAATCCCTTGGGCTGCAAGAGGCTTTCTGCATGCAACTAAGTTCGAGTGTCGTACACCATACAACCACGTGATAGATCAATCGGCACACTCGGCATTTGGTGGTTGTGCACAAGTAATGACCATCATGATGCAGCCCTGGAGGGGTTCCATGAGGGGCATGACACTGATCAACTGGCCGCACGATTCACATCTTGCAGACTTCATACGCACCTAGATTTTCCGATATCAAAGAAGCAACTCTGTATCGCTTATTATTGGCTGGTCTACCATCCCAGGAATGGCAGACTCTGTCTCAAGCTCCCGTCCGAGCCCAGCACCCGATCGGCAGATCTGCACCGACAAACCTGTCTCCACATACTGTTAACGCCTTCGCCAGGAATCTTTGAAACCCCAAAATAACGGAAAACCCACCCATCAGCGTGATGTCATAAAGAGCCCTGACAAAATTAGCGCCGTTTTCTGCGGATCCAAGATATCTGGATACTTGATATTGTACTGTGCATAGAACAAAGACTGGGTCCGCCAAGGGGTTTAAACAAGGCACCGAAACTTTAACTTCCCCAGACTGGGAAGTTCGTCAACATTGCGTGTTGGTATTTGGTTTGGGTCTGCGTAGGGCAGAAGGGTTCAGCGTTCGTGGGCCCACCGTTCGAACCCGATTGCTTGTTTCAACTTGGTCTATGTGTTTCCGAGGTGCTTTTTTGACGCATCTGCGATTGGCCCACTGTCGAGTCTCAATACTACTTTGTTGTGAGGCAATCTGATATTGTTTAATTTGTTCCAGGCCTCAATGGAATTAATCAAGGTAATACAGTACATCTTTAATTTGATATGATTGGTCTACTTGGAAGTATCAATTTCATGCCCAGTCCATATTTCAATGCAGAAGGATTCGACCGACCTTCCTCGGATCAGACAGGAAGCATCCACATTTGCCCATTTTCGTCGATGTTGAACTGAGGAATTCGTCTAAAGAATGGATCATATGTTAAGTGCAGTTTGGTATGTTCCATTTTTTCAAGTCGACTAGCCTGAGTCGATTGGTTCCTCGACTGGATAACCCACTGTGCATCACCATCCCAGAGAAATAGCAAACAACATTGGGAATTGGGTTGGCTCCTCCAACTGAGGTCGTTGCCAATAGCGGTTAATAGGACTTGAGATAGTGATGACAATTGTTCCTGAAAGTCCGAGCTGAACTATGCATGGCATATTGGCACTACTCGACGGAAGCGATTCAAGAAGACAAGAGAATTTATCGTATAAGCATATAGAGAACCTTAACTAAAAAATCCTCCAATAAGAAATTGAATGCAACAACCCACAAAGTCATCGACTCGGAGTAGAACCCAAAGACATAATCGTGTAGGCCATGAAGAATCGGTCATAAATTCGAAAGACAAGACTCCAACCCCATATCCATGCAAGAGGTCAAAATAATGAGTGACAACATCCCCATCAATGTCCATAACTTGGGTGCCACTGGAAGTAAAAAACACACCACCCCCTGATACACGCAGATACCCAGTTCAAATCATGACCCCTCGGTCAGGATCAAGATCTAGAACGCCATATAGTCAGCCAGGTACTTGTACATAGAGAAACGAAAAAATAGCAAGGAATCATTCACGGACCTAATTTACTATACTATCGAGCATACTTTCCACAATTCGGACAGATATGCTTTTTGGAATCGATCGAAGCGCCGCAATTCTTGCAGACAATGGTTTCATTGGATTTATTCACAGGCCTATAGTATGGGATATCAGTTAGTATTATACACATGTATACTCCGTCAACATCCACATCCCAGGAAGGACTAACTGTGTCTGTTCCTGAGACATTTCGATATAAAGACTATGTATCTCCGCCCAGAAGTAATTTGTTCTCAAACTCAAAGCCGTTGCAATATCTGAGCGGCCGTTGAGGAATTTCAAAACAAACAGCACTTGAGGGACACCCATCCTACACTGGGACATTGTCCCCTTTTATAATCTTCTACTAGCGATACCGGAACTTATCCCATTGCTACAAGGATTTGGCACACACACACACATTCTCTCTCTCTACTAACATCCTCCACTGACATCGTACTACATCGGCGGAAAGGAAGCAGCAAAAATCCAAAGAAGAAAAAAGTAAGAATGACAGGGTACGAAGCCAACAGTAAAAGCCGCTGCCTCCAGCCCAAATGACCCTGTATACAACTTAGAAGCCCAACGGGATGACGCAGCATCTGGCCCGGAATCGATCGGACATATGCAGGCCCTAAAGCATATTTACTGGACGGTCATTTGGAGCAGGAACATCTTGTGTAATCTGATTGTGGTGTTCTTTTCTTTTCCTTCCCTTTCCTTGTCCCTCGTGTCCGCTTAGATTCTGAGCTATAATGTACCGGGTCTGGCCTATAGCTTGTCGGACTATAGATCAGACTCATGTCAGACTGTAGGTCGGAATTGGACTAATTATCTGGGAACACATGGCAGTGGACTGAACTTATTGTTGCGTAGATACTTGCTCGGCAAAACGATTCAGAAGATTCGCCATTCTTTAGGGGTGCAGGGGCTTATTCTACTCACATTTGTAATTCGGTTTGAATTGATTCTGTCATTTGAATCAATTGATTTTCTCCCTACAGTTTCCTCTTCTTTGATGGATTGGTAGACGTATAGTGCAGCAGCAATGGGAATGCTTGTCAATCGTCCGGATATTTTGAATGACATACTCAGCCACTCCTCTTATTCTATGTCCCAATAAAGTTCCCAAAAAAGAGTCTTGCATTAATCGCATATTGTGCCGATAAGCATGTGAGCAAGTCTGCTGACACTCAAGAAGTTCAATGTTGGATATCCATGATGATACTAGTAGTATACACAGCGCACGGGAATAGCTGAGCTCGTCACCCGATAAAATTGCAAGGCTGACATAGAATTCGCGGGTTCAACCGAGTTCTAATAGATTCATGCACATGTGTCACTCAAATTTTGAGCTGCTATATAGATTAATCTAGACCCTTTCAAGACGTATTTATGCATCTTCAAGTTGGAGTTCTCGACCAGGCACGATAACTTCAAATGTTGCGTTGGAACATCATAGATATTGGAATCCGCTAGAAAGACTTCAGCTGATCCAGATGCCTGTTCTTCAGCCCTAAGGCTTCCTGTGGTAATCTCATATTCGCATGTCTTATAACTCAGAATATGTTTTTATCATCAATGTTTTAAGCGAGGTGAAATGATATTCTTTAGCCATCTGTGCAAGCGCAAGCCCTCCCTACGCCCGTTTCCTTCGCGGGTAACGTAGCATTTAGCACTTACCACACCGCGCCTTAATGCATATATTCTTGTCATCTCTTGGGGCTTCCTTGATGGCACCTTTCCAAGTCGCCAGATTCTTCCATTTTTTCCCATAACATTTTACTATACTCTCATCCAGATTACACGCTTGGACAATCGTGCCGCGGATTACGTCCGGCGTGACACGTGCGTATGGTTTGGTCTGTTTATACAATGCACCAGGATGCTGAGGCCCGGGCCTTTGCTTGGTAAATGGAACAGGTAAACGAGTATCTACTGTAGTACCTGTGTCACTTGGCGGGGGATCTGTCGGCTGGGATATCGTACACTGCTAGAGCAGATGAACGTGGTGCATGGCCGCCTGGGTAGTGGGCCTAGAATCTCAGTTCATTATCATGCTTCTTCACCGCACATGGATATCTTGAACCATAAAGAGACCCACTGTGATCCAGTTAAAACAGCGTAGTTTGACTTCAAAGGGGGAAGTATTCCTTTATGTCAATTTACTCATATGAGGAGCCTTACGTTGAAAAGCCGTGTTAAAGGGCATTGATGAACCTTTTACTCAAGCCAGCCTTCAGGACAACAAATCTTAATAAAACTTTTTCCGATTTTTTGTTGTTAAAGCTATGGTATGTGTCATAAAAAATAGACAATCAAGCCGAGTAGATGTTCATTAAGCTCCGCATATGAAAGGAAGACGTTAACAGGCATCAAGATGGTATCCGAACTTTTTTGTATCAGATGTCAAAGCAAATGAAAGATCCCAGGCGCCACGCTGAATGAACAAAGAAAGAGTGTAGTAGATCTAGCGCCATGTTGTGTGCAGTAAAATTTTTAAGAAAAAAAGTCAAGTAATGGCCGTATGCGTGAGGTGACACCTCTACTCATCATCGGTAGCTGTAGCATCATCTCCCTCATCATCATCATCCTCATCCATCTCACTGTCAGAGTCATCGTCGTCATCATCGAGGCCAGGGATGCCACGCCATTCGACGTAGTCACCTTCTAACCAACGTCGGCTGCGGGGCAAGTGATACGGATCAAAGGGGAAGTATGCGTCAAGTTGGTAGCCGAGATGGTCACTGGCGCGGATCTCTCGCGAGACCTGGGCGTTGGCGAGAGTCGCAATGCTGCGGAAGGCGGTGACACGAAGACGCTTGTTGGTCTCGAGGAGTGGGTAGACATAGAGCAACTGGAAGTGATGGGCGATGCGAGCAAATTGGGTCACGATAGTAGGAGAGCAGATCTTAAGCGGGTTAAGCCGCGAGTAGATCGCCTTATGCAAAAACTCTTTGACATTGGGAGGAAACGTGATTTGACCCGGTTCAAGCTCATCGATCTGATCTGCGGTATCCCCCTCGATGGCTGCGTTTGTCAAGTCTCGCCAGCGGAAGCAAAAAATGTACAAGACAGCTTGAGCAGTAGAGTAGAACGGAGCATAACATCTCAGATCGGGGCCACGGCAGCTGGGTTCAAAATCCGCTTGCAAGTTCTCCAAGTGAGCGAGCAACAGATCGAAAACATCGCGTACAGCGTCTCCAGGAATATGGGCACCGCGAGCAACGTAGCTTGCCAGGTAGGCGGCGGCAGATTGGCGTGTCAAACTTGGTTGCAATTTGCTGGAGATGATTTCAATGCATTCCGTGGCGAATCGATCAACAAGTTCTGGTGATAATTGCGAGAAGTGAAAAAGAAGAAATTGGGAGTGTCGGGACTTGTAGGTGGGAAGGATGATGGAACGGAAGTGACTGATGAGAAGATCCAAGATGTTCTCCTTGTCATCTCCAGTAGTAGCGGTCTGGAAGGAATCCGAGAAGAACTGGAAAAGAATATCGATGATACCGTCGACTTTATGAATGTTTGACTTGATCTGCTGAGAGCGCTGATCATCGTCATCCTCCTCATCACTGAGATCAGAATCGGAGTCCTCGGCTTCATCCTCTGGGTTTGGTGCGTCCTCAATCAGAAAGTTCTCGCCAAATTCATCCTCAACATCTTCCATATCAATTTGAATCTGCACATCTATTTTGACAAGTCTCTCGGTAATAAGAGCAAGAATATCCGACTGAAGCTCTGGCGCGTATGTGGTGATTCGAATGAGGTTGCGGGTGTAGGCGAGGAAGTTCTTGGCAGCATCGGGGTCTGGAGGGAACTGCTGGATCAATACTGGTGACAAGCTTCCACTTCCAGCGGGAATAAGACGCATCAAATGGCGCAGAGCCAGATGGATACGATTGTAGATCTCCGTAGGCGAGACAGGTGGATAATCAGGAAGTCTGCCAGTGCCGTGGGGGATTCCGGCAAGCTTGCTGGTAAGCATTTTGAAGATTGGAACAAGATATGTTCCTTGTGCAGCAGCAAGATTTCCCAAGAACCGAATATAGAGCTTTACGTAGGCTTCATCGCGACCCAGCCACTCGCTGTTGAGAACAGATTGCACCAGACTGCTGCAGTCCCGGTCCAAAGAGGCAACATGGGAAAGGAGACCCATCAAATGGTTCTTTAAGTCGGCATGTGCTGGAATAAACCAAGACTGTATGCTGGAGTCCATTTTCCTGGGGTCGGCACTGAAGACCTGCTTGATCTGATCGTAGGCTTCGCTGTCTCCAGCAGTGACATGGCGATGAATGGCCCGACGGACTTCCTCGCGTACGACTGCAGCACTCTTCCCCGGCGGAGCAGAGGGGGTTGGCTTCGCAGCTTTATTGTCGGCCGAAGAAAATGTTCGCACGGAGTCATTTTCGTTCCAGGTGACTCGAGGGCGTTTCGCTGGGTGCTCCGTGGGTCCTTCCGATGGAGGGGGAGAGAGGGTCAGGTCGGGTTCTTCCATTTTGCGTTTTGTGCCGGTCTGCTTGTTGGATTTAAGGATGGATACGGGAGTTGATGTTTGGATCATCTTTGATCGATGAACAGAGGGGGTGGCACTGAGGGCCGGTGTGGGAGAAGGGGTGGCAACGGAGACCATGGCCGATATTTTTAAGGACTTGAGTTATTGGAGATGAGGAACAGAAAATTGCTGAGTCCTCGACATTTACCGGCGTGCTCCTCCGGTAGATGCAGAGGGAACGACTCGAGGTAGTGAATTGAAGGCAGGGGAATGAGCACACGACTGCCTGGTCAGTCTGATTGTCAGATTGTGCTACAGGAAGAAGGGTCCAGACTTCTAGTGATTGTCCGTGCCCCTTCAATAACTTTCAGTTGATAGAATTAATGGACAGATACGATGTCAACGGATGGGATGAAGCATCGAATCTAAGCGCTGAAGAGACAAGAAAAAAAAATGCACCGAATTTGTTGTGGGGCTGCGGAGAGCCCGTGACCGTGCTCCGTCCACTAGTCCATTACAGGCAATATTGGTATTATGTCATTACAGATTTTGCTGCCTGAGGTACATATGCACACGACTAAATACTGTACACTGCAACTTGTATCTGATTTTGGAATACTCGGTCGTCGAAAAAGGCATCATCTAGGTTTAATGTATTATGTCAAACTAACTAGACTGGCTTCATGGTTGCAAAAATGAGAATTTGCAGCAATTATAGCAGTATGAAGGTCATGTTTTGGAATCAACGTAGCTGTAGTTAAATGGTATGATATTGTCATGTACTTAAAACCCCGAAGATATTGAACCACCCTAATGTGATAAACATGCCCAAAATCTAGACAGATAATAGGTCATACACGTGAGACACGTGAACCATGACAGATCGCGACAATATCAAATGAAGAAATCGCGAGGACGTAAAAGACTGTTGGCGTTGTACGAACAGCAGATAAGGAGAGAGCATCAGAATCAAAAAAGGGGAGGAATCAAGATCGGGAACTGAAATAGCTCCTCCCATGGTATATTGCGAAACAAGATAATCAAAAAGAAGCAAGACTAGGTCGTCAAGGAGGGAATAAGAGTTGGTCGTAGCGGGCGTCGCAGGTAGAATCCGGTCCTGTCAAGGATGCCACAGAATGGGTCTATCGATGATACCCCGGCTCAGCCGGGTCCAGGAAGATTATCGAAAGATTTATAGCCAGGGGTTAGAAGTGGCCATTCCTAACTTTTCGTCAAAGCAACTACCGTAAAGCTCTTCGATCTCTGCGAGGTAATCATCGACAGTGAACTTGTATAGTCCTTTGCGAGAAAGTATCATTTCCTCCTCATCCAGAACGTGTGGGCTGTTGAACTCCTCGGCTACCTCGTTGACTTGTTCCAATTCTTTACTAAACGGGTGAGGTTCCGGTTTGATGATCTCTTGGGAGGCGCGGATCACAGGAGTGCTGCGTGGTGAGTTCAGAGGCGGGGGCGACATTCTGGACTGCGAGCGCTTGCGAGCGAGATCTTGGTGAGATCGCTTAGTGTGGGACAGCGCCCGCTTGGGAACCATTGGAGCATCCATTGAGGAGGCAGAGTTGGTAGAAGAGCGTGGTTGACTGGTTACTGTAGCTGACCGTTTAGGAAAGTAGGAAGCTGGAGGATCGATCGGAGAGCCGTCATGAGCGGAACCTTCAGGTGTAGTGACAGAAGAGGCGTAGCCTAGCGGAGAGACGGCAGCTTCGGAATCGTCGCGGGATCGCAAGGATGAGGCGGAAGACGAGTCAGGTGAGCTTACATGCGCATTTAGATCGGGCGCATTGTATGCCAACATGTTGGTGGTTGAAATAAGTTGAACGGGACCAGATATATTGCCACGCTTGATGGAACCGGAATTGAATCTGGTATGTGTCTTGACATGCTCTTCGCCGCGATATGGCATGGGCGCCGATACTTCTGGCCGCTTGTGGCGCTTGGTGAATGCGCGAGTGAGGGTCGACATGATGAATTCAAGTTGCGGAGGAGTCGATCTTTAACCTGAATACGGATGGTATGAATTTGGAAATCGACCAACAAAGCAAATTCCTTTGTTTTATTTTTCTTTGGTCGGATCCGACCAGATTGAATCTCGCGTGGCAGGTGATAGCGGGATGCGGAGACGGCGAGGAATGAAGATCAATGCCCGGAATGTCCGTTATCAGCGAGATGGCGATTTTTTTGGAAAGACGTTCAAATTTCGACTTCGTGTCTTGCACAGAAGTTTAGAATGAGTGGTGAGGCCCCAGAATAAGGCTTTTTTTTGCACAGCAAAAAAAGCGACGAAAGGTCGATGGGTCTCTTTTTTGGATTCCCTGAGTCTAGGGCAAAGGAATGGGCGTACAACCAGGACGCGCCAAAGGGGTTTCGTAAAGTAAAATAAGAATTGTCACGAAAGAAAAAGGGAGTCCAGGATCACAGATCACTGTATTTTCTAGACTGCCGAGAAAGAGAGGAGAAAGAATGAAGGAATCCCTGAAGTCCTAAAGGAAACGGCCAAAGGGGTGCAGGAAAGAAGAAAGAGGCAAGGGTGTGAGGGACTCGACCAGCTGGGATGTGCCTAACCCGCGGGCGCTTACTGTTCGGGACTTCCAATCACCACCGGACCACCAACCCAATTCTTTTCTGTGTCCACTTTAATTCCCGTCCCAAGGTTCTGCTTCGTTCGAGCCCACTCGGTTTGCTGGTCAACTCGTGTGGTTTGCTTGCGATTCCGTCTAGGCTCTCTCAATGGCTCGCGTGGCGAACGATGGTTCTTTTCTAGGGTTTGGCTCTCCATGATCCCCCCCGTCTTACGCCGTACGTACTCTGATTCTTACTGGGTCGAATTGATGCCCCATTTTTTTATTCTTCCTTCCAGCAGTCTTCGGGCGTGGTGTCCGTGCCTAGAAGGGGCGCATATCGGAGACCATTGTTACATTGTCATGGGGGAATTACTCAGATCATCCGCTCCTCCCGATGCCCAAGAACGACAGGGATGAAAACTGCAGGTGGGCGGTCCTGGCGTGTATGGAAAACACATAACTCTACGACACACACACACGCACACAAAATTGTACGTCACACATGAATTGTTTGTCACTGGGCTCAAATTGTATATGGTAATCAGACCAAAAATGCGGGAATGAAGAGACCCAAAGGTCTTCCGACCCATCTAACGGAGGCACCATGACGCAACAGGGCTACGGGCCTTTTCTCTGTCCCTTTTATTTTTCAGCTTGGTTAATGGGGTTGACTTCGAGGATTTCTCCGGGGTCCGTTTCACCATGGCCCATTATCAGCCGTTCGCCCATCCTGAAAGAAAAGCCTACGCTCCATCGAGACGGGATCGCCAGGTCCCAGGCACGGCCGGTAGGAGGCAGGATGGCCAATCATATTGCGCAGGGACGCGATCCGACGCCGCCAGCGTGATCCTGGTGCGACCGGCGCTTGGAGGCTGCAGGGCCTGCAGGGGCTACAGCACCTGATTGATCCCCGTGGTCGCGACGGTGCTTTTTGATTTTTTTAAGGCTTGTGAGGGGTTGGCCCCCTCGTGGGTCACTCACGTTGGTGGGCTCATGTGGGCTCATGTGGGCACTTGTGGAGCCCATCGTTCTTAGAATCTTAAATCTTTGGAGATAGCATTTCGGGCTGCATTGACTCACCTTCCCATACCATTAAACTGCTGACATAAATAAAACAGTATTTGCAAATGCTTGAATTGATTTAGGAGATTTCCCTTTCGAAATATAGTGAGACTACCATTTTATCTAGGATTCCATCTTCAGGTTGTTTGTTATCCACCAAGAAGAAAGCGTCTTGGCACACCCCCGGGGCCAGCTGCTTTGGACCCAAATACCCATGATATACCCTCGTACCTAACTATAGATGTGACCCTCTATTGGACATTCATCGAGTAAAAATCGAGGTAGTATATGACTGCAGAATTATGAGAAGAAAGATTAGATCTGCCGCTCGGGACTATAGTGTTGTCACCCATCGAGGTCAGGAGCCGATCCTTCCAGTGCATACCGTACACCCTTCTGGAAGGAGTTGGAGATGCATGGTAGCACCGAATCTTATGCTGAACTTATGGGTCAACATGCATATCTTGATGCATCATGATCCTGGTAGCCCTCGGGTCTTTCGGAATATGGGCTGATTATCCACACTCGGACGACATTCGGTGACTTCACGCTCTTCAAAGTTGCAGCAATAACATTTTCGAAGATCCCGGAAATTTTTGCCCCCAAAAGAAGGACAGAAATCATGCCAAGCAATAAATTTTTCGATCGCGTCAGAGCAATTGTTATTTATGGGGTTCTTTAATTTCCCTCTAATCTATAATGGTCCGTGCGATAATGATGAAACGCGCGGAGGTTATCTTAGGCCGTAGCATGTTGAGTGCAACCCCATCGTAGTGTTACTTAAATTTGGGACTGGAAACTTCAAATGTTGCAGATTTGCTTTTATCAAAAGTAAATACTGGATTTGCTTTGTGACAACTCAGCAGCCTTAGCTCTTCCAGGCTCACTACCAGTACCTCCCATGAGGCTATCGTCGGGGTCTCCGTTCAGCGATGGCGCAATACCGCCGGTCCCCGAAGCGACTGTATCATGCGCATAACCAGGCGGTGGCCCAATAACTTGAGGATATGAATGATTTTCATACGGACTCCGCATGGAAACTTCATTCTGTGACTGCCATGTATACGGTGTTGAGGCATCTTCAATGTCCCCACTTACAGAGCTGTGGGTCTGCCTGTCATTTTGCGTGATTTGAATCTCATCACTTTGCCCTGGCGTTCCAGCAGCGTGTCCAGCCGAAAAATGGCTTAATGTGAATTGATCAGACATTGTCGTCATCCAGTGCTCCATCTCTGGCCAGTTTTGGAGAGGAAGCTTGGACCACTCATCCATCCGTGTTGACTTGGGCTTCCCGTGCTTGTCTACTTTTGTTGGAGGTTGAATCACGGGTGCTTGTCTCATACTGCGAAGGGCGATTAGAGCTCCATATAAAGCTGATTCGGTTTCTGCTAGTCTTTGCTCGAGTTGGTTAAGATATCCGAGAGGTAATCCTCTGTAGAGGTTAGTATTATCGTCGCTTTTAGTACAAGAACTAGCATGAATGAAAGTCTTGGATATGTTTATTACCTCTTCCCACTTTCAGGATATACGCACTTAGATGGCTCATTTGAGCATTGCGAGCAGTGTGGACTATATGGATAACTTGTCAGTAATTCGAAACATTTTGTGGTACTTAGCGACGAACATACAGCTTCCGATCACACTGAAGTCAGATTAGTATCAGATTAAAGATGTCTCATGGGTGCAAGACCCTACCTTGCATTTCTTCTGTCTACACGTCTCACAGGAGATAGAATTCAGCTCGTGTTGAAGTTCGCTGTCTATGTATCCACCATCAGCAAAGGAAATCGATTGATACTGGACCTATAGATATTGGAAGAAAGTTTTCACCTGGCATGATGTTACCTGAAGCCTGTCTCTTTTTTGATTTCTGGGGCCCCATATTTTGATATCTCGATCAAAAGCTTATAGTGAGATAAGGCGAATGTCAATATGCGGAGGGAATGTACGCCAAGTGAGCCATTGCCGATCTAGTTGATATGATCGAGTGCCCAGGGCAAAATGTCGCTCGGACAAAGACACCTCCGGAAGAGAATGTCACGTGCACCGTATGCCAGGTATAATGGATTTTTACACCTCACCACCCCATAGGTACATAGACATACCATTGAAATAATTTCAGCCGAATCGATTAATCTGTTCTATAGTACATAGTTTAAAAAGTCTCACAACATTATGCCTCATATTGGGGATCGACGCCGCTCCTGGTTTATCATTCTTACTTAAGCGACCGCCCGCTTACTAAGCATTTATGTACGTCCCTGGAGCCCACTTGAGGGCCGCGACCGCCACGCACCTAAAGGTCCAGAGGCCATTTGCATACTCGTCTTGGCAATCACGAGGGAAATGTAACACCAAAAAAGAAGATGGCCTCTCCATCTTCCACCAGCACTCGCTTGGAACAAAATGACCCTGATTGGCACTATGGCGCCCGCGCAACAAAACGACACAAGCGCGCCTCAATGACTAGCGCCTCAAAGCCCTCTCCACGGGAGATTGGTTTTATGAGGGAGCCTCAAAATGATGGCTCTGCCAGTTTTCTCGGCAGTTCAAGTGGAATCCACTTCATACGACATGTCTATAGTGCGTTTGCACGTCGCTCGGCAGATCTGCAGCAGAACCGGGCCCGAGATAGGAGCTCAGTACCCGGAGAAGATGATCGATTGCAACGAGACCCTGGAGGCTACCTCGACACCAACGATCTATGGTTGACTGAAGAATTGGACTCTTCGCTGAATAAATCTTTCTCATTTGAGAACCTCGTTCATTGGACTCGCGGCTATTTTGAAAATTGGCATCCGATATTCCCGTGTCTGCATGCACCGACAGTCTTGAAGGCTCTTGAGACCCTTGCTCATCAAGGTGAAAGGTCTATTGGCAAACTAGATATGATAATTATTCGCTGTCTTGTATCGATATCATTGTCAGACAGCCGGCAAATTGAGGCGCCCGCGTCAAAGATGGGGCCGGTCCCCGTCTCTTTAGTATTTCAAAGCGTGCAGCACATTATGCAAGAGATACATTGTCTGCTCGCCGAGCCAACGACAATTCCATTGTTACAAGCTGCCTTCACTGCTCAATTGACCTTGGCTTCTATACTGCGCCTCAATGCAGCATCTCGTGTCGGAGGAGTCATTACACGAACTGCTTTTCACTTGGGTCTACATCGATGCCCGGGCAGATTCTCATGTTTTAGCCACGAAGAGATTAGTATTAGAAGACGTCTATTTTGGTCTATATATTCTCTTGAGCGATATTTATCTCAAGCTCTTGGGGCTCCCCTCAGCATTCGTGATGACGACATTGATGTTTGCTACCCGGGAGAGGAGAGACATGTTGTTCCAACCTCCCGACCTCCCGATAGCCAACACCTGAAGTTACTTTCTCATCTCGCGAAATTCGCAAGAATAAGAGGCTTGATTCTTGAATTGCGTAACAAGTCTATACTACATAGTCAGTCTAGCGCTGTTGAGGCATCGCATGTCAATGGCGAACTATCACAATGGTGGAACGAAGTCTACGACGATGTCAACCCCATTGAAGAAGTTTTGGATATCGAGCTTGCAGATGGACCAGTACTTGCTCCATATCACCGCCTTTTGCTTGTGGTACTTCACCACGAAGCAATGATCTCTATGAACAGGCCTCTTCTTGCTGCCGAGAAACCCAGTCCAGATTACAAGAACGCTCTACAAACCTGTATTGGATCTTCGAGGTCCTTGCTTGCTGCTTTGAAGAAGTATGCGTCTTCTTCGTCTGCTGCACCTCTAACATGGCCATCGTTCACCTGGGCAACGTGGATGGCATGTTTGATTTTGATGTACGCATCATGCGAAGGCGAGTTCCCAGTCCAAACCGCCTTGAAATATGCCTCAATAGGCATTTCGATTCTGAAAAACCTTGCTCTCCGTGGCAGTAGTTGGCCAAAGACTTGTATTGAGGCGATAAGAAGTATGGAGTCAGCTTTGCTTTCAAGTACATCTGATCCTCATAATGATATCTCCCCTGGCCTTCCTGATACAGAAATGCATACATTTCAGAACACAAAAAGGCCCTCAGACTTCGATGCCCGATCGTCTCGCTCGAGGAATCGTCATTCGATAGGGAGAAGCTCCGTTCCTGTTCCTCATGGTTCAGAAGAAGTCAATATCTCTCAAGATGTTCCCTCGACGAAGCTGCAACAACATGGAAGACCCTTGAATCTAGTCGGCAATAATGGCGATTCAAGGGAGCTAGCTGACTCTGCGATTATTTCTCCGCAAGAAAACCTAGGTGGTGGGATCGACGCCTCGTTTGTTGATGGATACGCACTGAATGGCCAGTCTTCAGCTGGTCTCATCTTTGGTAATGTTGCCAACGCAAATGCGCTCTTCTATCCAGGAGTATCAGGACAAGACGCGTTACCATTTTCAGATCCATCTCTATTTATGAATGATTCTTGGAGCGTGGCAGATGGCCCCTGGATAATTGATGGTAATCTCTTATGATCATGAAAATAGAAATTGTTGCCCATGTTAAATTTAGAACTCTTTGTATATGTACATCTATTGAATGAAATACAAAAATCTATCTCTCAATGCACGCTAGCTACACGTCTGAATCACATCGTAGACATTTTAGTGATCTTTCGCTCCGTATCCAAAACCACGCGTAACTGCCTCTTCTCTTCGCTAAGAGCAAAGAAACCACTTCTTAACTGCTCCAAATACAATTCATATGCAGGCATATAACCCTTCACAAATTGGACAACGCTTTCATCAGACATTCCTTTGTTTTTCGCCTTCCACAAAGCATGCTCTTGTTGAATGCGCCATTCATAGACATTGACGAGATTGTCCGTGTCCAAATGCACGAGGTAGTTGAAATGACGAGGTCCCATAAAAGAGTCACAGTACTGTTGCAGATTACTGTTAATCTCAAGTAGATCCTCGATGGAATGATCTTGAAGTGTTTGTGTTGGATAATATGAGTGGTTCTGCACCTCGGAAGCCCGAGACCATAGCGACCGAAGCTTTTCCTCTCCAAGAGGTTGGAATCCAACGCACCACCCTTCAAATATGAGTACATCAATAGGCTTGTCTGTGGGTATATACTCCCATTTTTCACTTGGAAGCCTTCCGCCCTCTCCGTTAAAAAGGCTCTTATCAAAAGACGGGAGAAATGTATCTTCTGATGCATTCATGACACTCTCAAAGAATTGAAGGGATAAATTTGTATCATGAGTTCCCGGTTGTCCACGGGTCTGGAGCAATTTGTTTCTCGGGTGTCTTTCGCGAAGACTAACAAGATCATCATGATCGAGGTATAAATCGTCCAGGGAGATGTTTATCGTGTGGAGGTTGTGCTTGCTGCAAAGACTGCTGACGAGAGAATTCGTCCATGTCGACTTTCCGCTCCCTTGGAGACCAGTTAGGCCAAGAATGAATGGGGGCTTTGTGCCATTTTCTGGATGCGATTTGATATGGGCCTCGATATAAGGTATAATGTGTCCTAAGACTTGATCAACGCTGTCTGAAGGGATTGTAGACATAGTGGCACAGTTGGAGGGTTGAATTAGAAAGTGCGGGGAGAGTATCTGCTCCGTGATAAGACTTGATTAAGTCTGAAAAAAACGCAATCAAAGCGAATCAAAGGTTCTACAATGTGCATCATGATTTCGTTTCCTGCATACTATCATCGGCTAAAGTTCACGCCTGCTCATTCTAGCGTCCCCGTCCGCGTCCCTCTCTACACTGTCACTCCACCCGGACATGTCTTTCTCCTGGAGACCCCACCAGGCACTTCCAAGTCCACCGCATGAAAGTCACTCGGTCGGACTTGAAAACCCCCGGAAAATCGTGCTGGGAACGCCCATTGGTCGAAACACTTGGGGTCGTTCAGAGTTAGTCTCCAGTCAAGACCCAGCAGACAATAAAAGCAGGAAACAAAAAGCCTTAAATTCCCCCGCATGCTCAATTTCATTACCCCTCTACCACACGTCATTCCTGGCTTGCAAGACACACGGTTCCTTCGTCATGTCACCTTCTACTCTTCCAAGTGAAAAAACCTATAGCATCGCTTCTATTCCGGCTGATGGCATTGGACCGGAGGTCATTGATGCCGGTATCACCGCGCTGAATGCTTTGACCGATACTCTCAAGACATTCAAGTTGGAGTTTAAGAACTACGACTGGAGCTCTGAGACTTACAAGCAGACCGGCAAATACATCCCCGATGGTGGCCTTGACGAGCTGAAGAAGCACGATGCCATCTTCTTTGGCGCCGTTGGTGCTCCAGGTAAGCTTTCTGAGGATAGTTGCATTTTACATTCCAAGATCTAACAATAAGTACAGATGTTCCTGACCACATCTCCCTTTGGGGCCTCCGTCTGGCCATCTGCCAGCCTATGCAGCAGTACGCCAACGTGCGCCCTACTAGAGTCTTCCGCGGTACCGAGTCACCCTTGCGCAAGTGCAAGAACGGTGATCTGGATTGGGTGATTATTCGCGAGAACAGCGAGGGTGAATATGCTGGCCAGGGTGGTCGTTCTCACACTGGCAAGCCTTGGGAAGTTGCGACCGAGGTTTCTATTTTTTCTCGCCATGGCGTTGAGAGAATCATGCGTTTTGCCTTTGAGACTGCTCAAAAGCGCCCACGAAAGCTCCTGACTGTCGTCACTAAGAGCAATGCTCAACGCAACGGCATGGTCCTCTGGGACGAGGTCGCCAAGTCCGTCGCTGAGGACTTCCCTGATGTCACTGTTGATAAGATGCTGGTCGATGCTATGACCACTCGTATGGTTCTGAAGCCCGAGAGCCTGGACACCATTGTTGCTACCAACTTGGTAAGTTGACCTTAAAAAAATCATATCTAGCATGGGAATCTTAGCTAACCCTTATTTAGCACGCAGATATTCTTTCTGATCTCGCTGCCGCCTTGGCCGGATCTATTGGTATCGCACCTACTTCCAACCTGGACCCTACTCGCCAGTTCCCTAGTATGTTCGAACCTATCCACGGCTCTGCTTTCGATATTACTGGCATGGGTATCTCCAACCCCGTCGCTACTTTCTGGACAGCCGCTGAAATGCTTGCTTGGTTGGGCGAGGAGGATGCCTCTAAGAAGCTCCTGGACTGCGTTGAGAATGTCTGCGAGCAGGGTGTCCTCACTCGTGATCTGGGTGGTCAAGCTACTACCAAGGAGGTCACTGACGCTGTCGTGGCCGAGATTAAGAAGCTGGGTGCTTCAAAATAAGCGATTAATTTGTAACGTTCAATGTGGATGGTATTAGACATAAATGTGCATATATGAGCAATTTAAAGAATGAACAATAAGAATTCTAAATTTCAATCAAATCATAGACTCGGAGTAATATGGTATCTACTAGTTAAAAGCACGACATGCATGGGTCTCCTTCCTCGCAACGCTTGCGGGACCTTAAACCTCAAATCCAGGAAGTTAATAGGTCAAACATGTCAATTTTGTGATAGAAATCGACTCATTGCTGATTATTAAAGTGCTATCAATGCTTACTATTCAGTAAGAAATGACATGTATCCGCCAACAGAGATTAACCATGCCTAGAGCCTATCGTTATCATAATTACCTACTACTCGTGCCCATCCTTTCCCCAGAAATCGATCTCCAAGTTGAATGCTGGGGTACATTGCCAAGTAGAATTTGCTGCACGGTTAAAAAAACTTATCCACATGTGTAGATAAGTAATATAAACCCATAGTTCAAACCACAATACCTACAGATATTACATATGCCTTAGTACTATGTTCCCAACACGCCCGGACATAGCATCCTCCGAAGGAGGCGAATCAAGCCCCACGCTGTCTTCGCTTCCAACAAACCAACCAGTCAGAACATTCAATTAATGCGTTATTTCAAAATTCTCTCAGCGCTAGCTACATTTACATGGTTTGCGGGGAAGTTTTGGTCCGTTTCCCCAGTTTTATGGGGACCCCAGGCCAAGCCTACAACTGGCATTGGGGGAAGACGTAGACCATGCACAAAGGGCGGGATCCTCTCAAAAACACTATAAGAAGCTTCGAAGAAGTACATATGGCTATATTTTCTTTCTTCACTGCTTTTTCTATTATTTTCCCCATCCACCAGAGGTGGTAAAGCTCTTACAATCATGCCTCAAAATATTCTTTCCCTAACAGGGAAGGCCCTACGTCTAGCCCAAATCATTTTGATTGTTGCGCCTTCTTTTATTGTTTTCGGATATAACCAAGCTGGAGCTGGCCCTCTCGCAACCCTCCAGAGTTGGGTTCATATATTTCCTCAAATTGATACCATCAATACTACCGGCGCTGTGGAAGCGAAAAACTCCACAGGAAAGGGTGCTGTCATCGCCTCATTTCAAATCGGTGCCTTGATCGGTGCCCTTTCTTGCACATTCTTATCTGATCGTCTTGGGCGCCGTAAAACTATCTTCATCGGGTCCATTCTTACGATTATTGGAGAAATTCTTCAGGTGGCCGCCTATTCATTGATTCAGTTCACTGTGGGCCGAGTCATCCTGGGTATCGGTGTTGGCCAATTTAGTGTCGCTGTTCCTGTTTGGCAATCGGAATGTTCATCTGCCAGAACTCGTGGCCAAAATGTTATTGCTGCGGGTATATTCATGTGTCTTGGATATGCGCTTTGCAACTGGATAGACTTTGCGTTTACCTTTCTCCCCGATACGAATACTGGTCAATGGCGAGCTCCCCTTGCCATATCGTTATTGCCATGTATTATCATTTTTGTTTCTGTTTTCCTTCTTCCAGAGTCTCCACGCTGGTTGGTTCGTGTTCACAGAATCGACGAGGCGTCTGCCAATTTGGCGGCTTATAAGGGCCTTTCCGCTGAAGACGAAGCTATTAAGTCTGAAATTTCAGGCATCGAGCTATCCCTGGAAGCTACGAGTCAATCAAAGGGAGCTATTCGAGAGATGTTCTCGAAAGATGATACCGAACGCTTGTTTTATCGTTTCTGTCTTTGTATTGTGTTGCAGTTCTTCCAACAAATGTGTGGTGGAAACCTCATTTCAGTGTATGCGTCAACAATCTTCAAAAGCAATTTGAACATGAGCTCCAGCCTTTCTTCCATCTTGGCAGCGTGTGCTCTTACCTGGAAATTTCTATGCTGTTTCATTGCGTTCTTTGCCATTGATCGCCTTGGTCGACGCGCGGTGTTCATGATAAGTGGAACGGGCATGGCTTTTTGTATGGCCGCTTTGGCCATCACGACCAGCTTTGGCTCGGACAACAAGCATGCATCAATTGCTTCAGCTTTTTTCATTTTTCTGTTCAATCTGTTTTACCCTATTGGATTCTTGGGTGGAAACTTCCTATATTGTACCGAAGTTGCGCCGGTGCGTCTACGCGTCGCTATGGCGTCTATATCCACTGCAAACCACTGGCTGTGGAACTTTGTTGTTGTTATGGTCACGCCCGTCGCTATTGACACCATTGGATACCGGTACTATATTATGTATGCGATTTTGTCAGCGTGTATCCCAGTCCTGGTATATTTCTTTTATCCGGAGACTATGAACAGAAATCTGGAATTGTTAAACCATGTGTTCCGCGATGCATCGTCTCCGTGGGAAATTGTATCAATGGCACGGCGGTTACCCCAGGGCGAGATTACTGAGGCAGAATTCGTTGCACATAACAAGGAGAAGGATGGATGTTCCGTTGAGATGAAGGAGAACGTTTGATGTCCTTCAAAGTTTGCACGCTTTATGTCAATCAAATCCAGCAACCTCTGGAAATAATAACTTGAAGCCGTATATAGTTGAATACTTAAAGCCGTTGGCAAATATCACTCATGAATCGACCCCACTTTCACGTAAAAGTCAGAAATTTGATTTAGCTTTCATCACTATTTTTTCAACAGTTCAATGTTTCAGAGACCACGTTATGGTTCCAGCAGTGGAGACCTGCTGGGAAGAAAACGTAGTTACGAGCTTTGGAGGATCGTTCTTGGGGTGGAAATATCTACAGCACAACTCAAGTACTGGTAACATATAGGTATCAATCATAACATCATCATAGTTGGCCATCGAGCAATTTTAATAAATTATAGATGCCCACTAACCAGTACAAAGTAAAAAAAGACCGAAACAAGACACAAAATCTAGGTCGGCAATGAGATCGGCGAAACCGGAACTACGGCTTCACCAAGCCACGTATCGGAATGCCGAATCGGAGGAAGACAAGCCCGGCGTCGTGCCCGGCATTGAAATTCCTACGCAAATCACAGAATCCAGATATGCCATTACGACAACGAACCTGATCCTGTCCATGCGCAAAGTGGACACCAACCAGTTTCGACTCTCAATCCTGCAATTCAACCAATCGGCAACAAAGTTCGAGCCCAAATAACCTCCGAAATTCGCTACTTTTTACCCCGGAGTTCACCTAGCTCCATCAGCCCAAGAGACCCAGCGGGAAACACCAGGATCCTGCATCACGTTTATAGGCGGAGATTGCCATGTCCGTGTGGCTCGGGTGCTGGACGCGGGAATTTCGGCGACAGGAAACCACCGTTATTGGTTGGGCGGGCTCCATATTTCCCGGGAATCCGATGGCGGTACCACAATTGGAGATGGGTTTGACGTTGGACGTTTGAAGAGTACGGTTATCATCACTAAGTTGTTGCTCACGTTAATTGTAGTGGTTGTAGACGCCGAATCAGTATCCGTGTTAGCGGGACAATTCGGGCCAAGAGTGTTTTTATGACATTGCAATGGGTCTGAGGGTTTGTTTGGATTATACTTATAGATCTTGATTTCCATGAGGAATTTTAGGAAATTTCCTTCAATGGTAGTGTACAAAAATCTGTTTTTAATTCGCTTCGAGATAATCTTTTTCAAGAATCCATTCGAGATCCTTTTCTCTTGCATACAAACCTCATTATCATGGCTCCTTCTATCAACGATGTCCCAGTGACCCGAACAACCACGCCTTCGACCTGTAATGTCGGTATCAATGGCTTTGGTCGCATTGGTAGGATTTCTGGGCTAGAACTTTAGTTTTGGAATATAATTACATAGGCTTACCACACAGTTCCTGATAGGCCGCAATGTACTCCGTGCCGCCCTAGTCCGATCCGATATTCAAGTTGCCGCCATCAACCACACATGCAACAACGTTGAAGATCTGATCTACCTAATCAACTATGACTCGTCAATGGGTAACCTCGATGCCCAAGTCGATATTCAAGTAGTCGCCGAAAATGTTATTACCATTGACGGCCAAAGAGTCACCCTCACATCCGAGCGAGACTTGAAGAAGTTGAACTGGTCTGCACTGGGTGTCGACTATGTGCTGGAGTGCACAGGAAAGTTCACAAAGAGAGACCTTGCTATGGATCATATTACATACGGCAATGCCAAGCGAGTGCTCATTTCAGCTCCTAGCTCCGACTCGCCTACCTTTGTGTACGGTGTGAACTCAGATGCTTACACCTCCGGTGAAGAGTATCGTGTTGTTTCCAATGCTAGCTGCACCACCAACTGTGTCACTCCCGTCCTCAAAGTTCTCCATGAGTCATTTGGTATCACCCAGGGTTTCCTCACTACAATACACGCCGCCACAAGATCCCAACAAGTCCTTGATGGATACAGCAAGAAGAACCGTCGTCTGGGTAAGATATGCATCCGTGGTCAAAGATCGATCTTGACTAACATTTCTTCATTTTAAGGACGCGGTGTCTTCAACAATATTATTCCTACCACCACTGGTGCCGCAAAGGCTGTTGCTTCCGTACTGCCTGAGTTACAAGGCAAGGTAACTGGCGTTTCCATTCGTGTGCCAACGTAAGTCTCTAGCGTTCTAGGCCTCAAAATGATCTGTATATCCTGACACTGACCTATCCCAGACCAAACGTTTCCATGATCGACCTTACGGTTAGTACTGAGAAGCCTACATCACTAGCAGAGATTATGTCTGCTTTTCGCCGTGCCTCCAAGTCTAGCATGGCTGGCGTTCTCCGTGTGACAGACGAAGAGTTGGTCAGCAGCGACTACAATGGCAACTCCTATAGTGCCATCATTGATGCTCCGGCCTGTGCGGAACTCAATCCTCAGGTATGTACTTTATGATAACTATTATACCAGCAGAGCTCTAACGGCTGCTCCTCAGTTTTTCAAAATTATGGCTTGGTACGATAATGAATGGGGATACTCAAACCGACTCCTCGATCTGACGACTTTGGTCCATGACCAAGAAGCTTGATTATGCACACTAGAGTTTTTTTCTGGGAACAAAATGGTGTTGGGTGTTTATAAAGAGATATATAGTAGCTGTATATCGATATGATTATTTTCCTTTCAATAATTATGGATTTGGTGGTTGAACAGAACCAAGAGCAATGTTTTTAAACAAACACTCTTTGGGGACTCCAGATATTTTCACACCCATGACAAACACGAGTGTCCACAAATTCTCCCACATCGATGCAGTCATACTATATGTATGCTTCATATTTTCACCCAAGTTCACCTTCACCTTCATCTTCACTAGACAACTTCAAACCACAAGCCATTTCCACAGCTGCCCAGGCCCTCTTGAGTACTGCACGTTCAATACACCACCACTAACTCGCACCCAGGTCTGCTCACTGGGACTTTGCTTGGTACCATCCCAAATTCCAGCACGAGGATGCCAACCTAACACTGGCATGCTCGTGCAGACGCAAGAAAGCGCCAGCTCATATTGCGCTGTGCCGCCTCGCTTACCGAACCTTCTGAGAGTGGCCCAAGAGACCTGGGGCCAAAGGCCTAGCCTATTTGTCTAGCCTCGACCCCCTAGACTTCATAGAGCTGGCGAGGAACGCACAGTTCGTAACTTCTACGTCAAAATCTGCGCCCGCTAGCGGCATCCGATAATTGCCAGGACTACCTTCGTCCGGCGTCCCCGAGCCTATTTCCTTTGTCACCTCGCAATACTATACTCATTTATCCCTTCCCCTCCCCCCTCCCTCTTTACTACAAAGTTCGGGTTTCCGAATGAGATAAACTGAGCTAACTGGCGCTTCGCAAGGATAATTATGCAGCATGTAGGCCCTGAGCGGGGGAATCGCGGCTTGATCAAGGCCCCGGGCCTAGAAAACAGCGATGGGTTTAACACTCGACGCGCACATACGATACTAGGCGTATGGCGTCGAAATATAGTAACATGGAGATGCTGGCGTCTATACGTAGGGACTCAGGTAGTGCCCTATGGTATTGTTCCTATAAGCTAGAGCTACTACTTAAGGGAATGGAAATTGCTAAAACTTTGTGTGTAACCTTTGTTGAAGACCTTTGTCTAGTACCCGGAAGCCTGAACATCACAACAACGAGGGCACAATCTGGTCGATGTGGCTATTCAACAATCGAAGGAACAAGGAGGCTATATAAGCGAACAAACCATTAAAAAGTGTGTCTACTAATGTCCCTTCTATCCATGCCCACCCTCAACTGACCCATCCGTCAGACCGTTCCCTTTCGTCTTGTCAACACAGGGCAAACAGGCACAAACTAAGAGCTGGAATGAAACGGTCGCATTACTCTAGGAGGCACTGCCGGGAGTCGATCTACTGATGGCCCTTGTATAGACTCCAGATATCCGTCTACCTACAGTGTACACTCCGGCATTCTCTCTCTCTCTCTCTCTTTCTCGGCTCTTTTGACATTCTTTCATCGAATTCATGAAATCGTTTTTATCCGACATCTGGAAGTAGTTGACCATGCTTTACGTGCCGCAACTAGACAGAACAACTCGACATATTGATTGTACAGACATATAATGATAATTCCACTCACGAAAAATGGATTTCAGTTTCTCACTTGTCAGTTTGACTCCTGAGGTCCATCTAGTCACAGGTGGGGTAAAATGCACCCAGTGTGCCAATTAACGCGCACCATTTTATTGCCCACGAACATTTGCACTGCATGTGGGGCCTGAGGCCGCCACCGATGAGCAAACGGGTCCAAGATCCAGCAGTCTCGTATCTCACGATTCTTCTGTTCCAGCTCTGCCTGGCGAACTCATCCGTCTTTGTAAATATTCCTCATGGCGCCGCCCTTCTATTCGAGTTGAGGTATCATGTTTTATTTGTTTTTGGTGCTATTTTCTCTTCTTTGCTGTACGACTGCGCAAGATGAACATAATGATTTCACATCATTTATCACGGTGACGAGCCCTCAGGCCTACTACTGAAACGCTTATTAATTTTCGCCCAGCTTCCGGATGTCTTATCTTTGAAATATGAAGTCAAACACCATGATTGGGAGCGCCTTAGCCCAGGGTATTGGTTTGTGGCGCCTTATGGACGAAAACTGCCGGCAGATCCTATAACGGATCGCCGACCGTTTCATATCGGTCCATACATCTACGATCAAGATGGAGTATGTTATTCTGGCATGTGATCAGTGTGTTGAAAGTCAGGTCGACTAATATTGATACTATAGACTCTGATCTGGGCGGGTTCGCCCATGTTTGATAATCTCAACGTTTATGATTTCAAAGCTGTCCACTCTGCTGATAAGAATCAGCATTTGTCTCTCATTGTACAAAGGGGTGATGAAGCATTTCGGGGACGTGCAATCATATTAAACCAGGCTCTGGAGATCATATTTGAGATGGATGGCCCAGAAGAGTTCGGAGGATTTGACATCCACGAATTTACAATCATGCCGAATGGCAAGACTGCCCTGGCATGCTTACATTGGCCCAAGGAAATGGACCTGGGGTATTTAGGACGACCTGAAGAAAAGTCGTTTTTCGTCACAACTGGGTTTCTGGAATTTGATCTCGCTACCGGCGAGACATTGGCCTTCTGGGATTCATCCGAGCTGGACCATGTCGCACTCCAAGAGTCTGCAGTATTGCCGAAAGACCTCACGTCGGAAGAATCACCCGGCCATGACTATGCGCATCTGAATTCTGTTGATAAGAACTCCCATGATCATTTCTTAATCTCTATGCGCTTCACAGATACTATATATCTAGTCTCTGGCATTGATGGAACCATCATTTGGCGACTTGGAGGAAAAGAGAGCGATTTTGACCAAGACTTTACCTTCTCAAGACAACATGACGCGAAGTTTCTCGAGTCAAATGAAACCCACCACGTTATCTCATTTTTGAATAATGCTTCGGACGACATAGAGCATACGGAGCGTGTATCTTCAGCCTTGATCGTCGCTCTTGACACAACTGCATCCCCCAAAACTGCCCGGCTTATTCACCGCTATAATCGGCCTGACGGTGATCTCAGTCGACTTCGTGGAAATGTCCAAATACTACCCGGGGGTAATGCTTTTACCTGTTGGAGCGACGATGGATATATCTCTGAGTTCTCACCCGACGGCGATAATTTACTCGAAGCCAAGTTTCCAACTTCCAAATTTTACAATTATCGAGCTTATAAGTTCGAGTTCGTTGGCCGACCCAACGAGCTTCCAGCTCTCGTGGCTACAGCTTCACAATCTAAAACCAGTGGCTTGACAACAACCATATACGTGAGCTGGAACGGTGCGACAGATATTGCCTATTGGCAGTTCTACGCCCAGAAAAGTGAAAGCCAGCCGCCATATATCGTCGGAAAAGCTAAAAAGACGAATTTTGAAACCGTCTTCACGGCAGAGGGTCAGTTGGAGTGGATATCAGCAGAAGCATTTGATGGTACAGGAGCCATGCTTGGTCGTTCCGCTGTCCATCGTACAACAAGAATCTCACAATGGGGACCAGTTAAAAGTTCTTGGACTTTTTCATCAATTACTTGGGATGTAACATTTTGGGGGGCTTGCTTCACCTTGTCTTATTGGATCTTTACTTGGCTACGTCCTGGGCTCTACAATTATATTTCTCGTCATTTTCCCATGCGTTCTATGGGAGATACTGGACTTTCATGATCTATACAGGCAAATATCTTTTGGAGTACACATTCGGTTTTGTCATATTTGCCAACAATCTTCAACTAAATATATGATTTCTCTGATGTAAAAGGATACCACATTCAGTGGTTACCTCAGCTATTACCACTGGCAGCTGGTAGCATAAATATCTGGAGTGGCGCATCTAAGTACAGCTATCGCTTCCAGCAATAAAAGTTCCATCTGAGTCCTCGCATCCACATTCTCCAGTCTGAGGATCCTCAATGCAGTTGGTGCCAACTCCACTGTCCTCTCCATCGTCACTCCAGTAAAAGACCCAATAGTCCGAGTCCTCTTCCAGGTCGTCACTTGTTGGTGCAGTACAGGTGTAAGCGCTGCAAGTTCCGTATGGCGCGCCGTGATTCTCGTCGTATTGGTGGTCAGTCTCGAAGACAGCAAAGGTCTGCGTTCCAGACACACGCGTGTTGTGGGAACACTCAGCGGCTTGAATGGCAGTAGAGACCTTGGCAGCTGGGGATTTCAAGTTTGAGTCGCGTCAGCAGGCTGCAATATGTTATGTGTTGACATTGGTTGAAAGCAAGCCCTAGAGCTCTGCTGATCTCACAACTTTGAATCCATTGAGCTTACCGTTGCAGTTGAGACTGGAAGGCTTGTAGCCCTTGGTGTTTGACGAACATGGGTCGACAGTTGCCAAGACAATGGCGGGGGCAGCTAGGAAAGTGCAAAGGGCCAAGAACTGCATTTTTGCGAGATTTTATATTCTGGTGTGGGCGTAGGTATGAATTGTGTTCGTGACGTCCCAAGAGCTGATGGGATGGAAGAGCTTTTATATAGGCGTCGATGACGGGCCGTGGCTCCAGTAATTAACACTGGACTAAAGACATTTAATAAGAAAGTGATATTGATTTTTAGCTAACACAAATGTCTCCATGCAGAAGCTTACGTAGCTAAATGGCTACTTCATTGATTCCTACCTGGTCAGGGGTTGACCGCTGGATTGTTTAATAAATGGGACCCATCAACACTTTGTTTCAAGTTTCACTTTGAAACAAATGTAGAGCTCTTGGTCTCCCATACTTCAAAAACCAAAATTTAAAAGATAAGAGGCGAGGAAAAATAAGTCTAGGCCTTTTAGTCATTCAATCGCAGGCCAAATGCAGTGCTAAGAGTCAGAGTCATGTCACGAAGTGCAGTGCACGAGCGAAGTTGCTAGGTGATGATATTCAACCGTGAAAGTATCTCTCGGCATATACATAAGATTCTTTAGCATTCTAGACTTTATAAATTATCTGTATGTTTCAGTTAAACCTCCTGAAAGAAAACACGTTGCAGGTATAATTTACCCTCGAGCGAAGTCAATGCCCAGTCGGCCTAGATCCTTGATGGAGTCCACGTACATACTAGTAGGAGTAGATCAATGCTTGGCCAGCTCCAAACAACCAAAATAAAGTTGCTCGACTCTAAGCCTAATCTTCCAAGGTTGAAATTCTAATGATGCATGTGTGCTTAGATAATTGAGTGTTCCATATTCAATGGAATTATCTGTCAAACATCCACATACGAATGAATCTCTATCGGAAATAGTACGGAGCCAAGGACTTCCAGGAACTGTCCAGTTGCTGTCTAAATGTAAACCGGCAAAAGTATTATTAACATGGCGTTCTGGCCAACATTGATATGGTGGGGCTTAATGAATACGTTCATTCGCCCCCGGGTGGCCCGGCACGCCCATGGGCAGCTTGAACCGGATTTACATGCTTGGGGCTCCACCCATGATGTTATGATATCACGAAGAATCTTTGTATGATATTCAATTCAATCAGCCTATCTCTCGTAATCCCGGGGTGTTACACCCGACATCTGCGTACGCATACTCGAATCAGGCAATTTGACGTCATTAGACCGGTAGTGTGGTACTTAAAAGAGGGCATCCGAAGCCTTGTAGATACATTTAACTAACCAGAGCATACCTACCGTCTCACATACACTAGTACAAGTTACAAAGAACCTTGGAACCTTGGAACCTTTATATTATTTTCACCGCAGTCAAGATGTCAGCTTTCATGCACAAGGCCGAGGATGCTCTACATCTTCACCATCACGACAAGAGCCAGTCCGGTGGCCACGAGGATAAAGCCACGCAGCATAATGAACATACCGGTAAGTCTTTCTCCCTGCAAGTCTCATTTAATACTAGTATATCGAGGCGGTAGTTGTATCTAACAATTAGCAGATAAGCCGTCTCCGGGGCCTCATGACCACAAACACCACCACAACAATGAGCACCACCATTCAGGCCAAGATGAGAAAGACCGTACCGAGTTCATCGCTGCTCGACACTACGATCATGCTTCCAAGGGTAGCCATGGGGCTGGCGTCAACTTTGAGGAATAGATTTCACATGTCGTGATGATTTATGATTATGGAATCGTGTAAACTTGTCCATCTAGAAGATAATACTGGTCTTTCAACTTTGGGTTTTCAAGCAGTTCCACTTAGTTTTATCTACATTAACATTTGAAGATGGAATATCTAATGATAGTCTGTAAATTGAAAATAAGTAGCGTTAATTTGAAGGCAAAGATTTGCTGCAAATCTCAGGGGCTTGATTGGGATCATTGAAATATCTGTTTACAAACAATTGAATCGTAGTATGTTTTGCTATCTCGAATCAAGGTACAATGGCCTCGGTTTATCTCCGTAGATTTAATCCTCTACTCCTGTTGAATGGGATAAACTGTGAAATCATAAGAAAAAAGAACTTTTAAATAACTAGTCTATGTTTCATGTACATCAAAACAGGACTCCACGGGTATCTGCATTCCTCGTTGAAATCATTTAAGCTTCCTCATCCATTGACTCCCAGCCATCGGGGCCCTCAGCGGCGCCCTCAGCACCAGGCTCAACACCTTCATCATCAGACGACTCGTCATCATCAGCATTCACACCAAGAATGCGCTCTTCGACATCACCCTCGAAATCGGGCATACGGGAGACGAATGCTCGGCGCACAGCGCCGTTAGTAGAAGCATCCCAGATCTGAACAGTTCCCTTGCTACCAGCGACGGCAAGACGGAAGCTAACCTCAGCATCAGGCGCAAAGCTAGTAGAAAAGACCTTGCCAACATCCAGCTTACGCGAAACAACCATGCTGGGCTTGTCATTCTCGACGTTCCACAGCTTGACTTCCTTATCTGTGGATCCGGTGACCAGGAAGCCAGGGATAGAGCTGTTGATGTCGAAAGAGGAGATGGAGGAGTCATGGGCCTGGAGAGTCCAAACGGGCTTAGACTGGGCAGGGCTAGCGGGAACGTTACGGACATCGTAGCGGTAGAGCTGGCCGCCGTCGGTGGTAACGTAGAAGTAGTTAGGGTCATGAGGGTCCCAGCGGACGTTCTCGACGTCGGCGTCAACACCCCAGCGGGCCTTGGAGTCAGGAGCACGCATGTCAGCGGCGACGACGGTACGGTCGTAACTACCGCTCAGCAGGAAGGTAGACTCCTTAGGATGCCAGTCGAGAGAGCAGACCTTGTCGGTGTGGTGTGAGTAGGACTTAGCACAGCTGGTTGTGTTGAGATCCCACAATTTGACCGTACGATCGGCGGAAGCAGATGCAAGCAGGTTGCGATGCGAGCGGTTGGCTGCGAGAGCCAGAATGGAGTCAATGTGGTACTCGTCATTGGCCTTGGCCTTCTTCTTCTTAGACTTCTTCTTGTCCTCGTCCTGGCCTCCTTGGCCCAGAATCGCGTTGGGATACATAGAGTCGACAACGTCCAAATCCCAAATCTCGATGTCTGGTTCCATAGTTCCAACAGCAACGAAGTTTCCTTGGTCTCTGCCTTCGGAGTTCTTGCCAACTGGGACGTCGAGCCATTCCAAGCAAAGAGGAATGCCTGGCAGCATGATATCGTGGTGCACATATAAGTTATCGGCCTTGTCTTCATATACATAAACTTCCAGATGAGCGACCTCGTCCTCGACCTTTCCGGCCAAAAGCAGGTTATCGGTAGGCATGATTTGAAGCTCTTCGCGGTCCTCGTCCTCCTCGTCCTCGGGCATAACAAGATAAGGATCCTCCTCGTTGGGCTGGTGGTAAGCCAATGACTGCACATTTCCAAACATGGTAATCTTCTCGCCATCCTCATCCACCTCATCGCTATCGTAGTGGTCAAGATCAAACTCCTTCAGTACATCATCGTCACTGAAAATTAAAGAAATACGGTTAGCTAGAACTATATCCAGTTTTAGAATAGATTCAAAACTCACTCAGTTTTCGAAGCTGCACCCTCTTTTGTGGCAGGTTTCTCAGAGTCATCCTCCATAGCATCGTCCTCTTTATCATCCTCATCCATAGCAGTATCGTCCTCGCCCTGGGCAGCACTCAAATCGCCCTTGGCATCCTCAAGCTGCATACGAGCAAGCTTGGATATACGATCCATTTCCTTCTCGTCAATCTCATACTTGGTAGGAAATTGGGCAGCGACACCGCGCCGCACCCAGGCCGTGGTAGTGATCATAGAAGACATTGTGAATAGTGGAATCACAGCAACCTTCGACAATCAGTTTTTTTATCGGCGATATTTTTTTTTATCGGTGTGCTGAGGGGTCTTCCGCCCGGCAGAAATGGCCGATCTCCTCACCGCCCAGGATAGTACGATCGGCGGATTCGATTCATGATTATTTCGAGATTCAACATTGGTCGATCATATTCCACGCTTTCGCTTTAATTCTTCGGATCTCTGTTGGGAATCGAGGAAATACCGCAATTATGCATTCTCATCTTCATACCCCCTACAATATCAGTATGTTCTTTACAGTGTCAATGGTTCTTAAGTTAATCTCCGTTTGCAAAACTAACCGATGCTATTCAGACTGCGAGGAAATCATGACTGCCCTCGACGAATGCCACGCCCGTGGCTTCCTATACAAGGCCCTCGGAAACTGCAATGAGATCAAGCGCGAGGTAAACCGCTGTCTTGCTGTTGAGCGTTATGACCGGGCTAAGCGGAACCGGGATGAGGCACGCACCAGCCGTCGACGAATTGAAGATATCTGGGCGAAAGAGCGGGCAAAGGATGCAAGCGCGGTCCCCACTGCCCCAAGCGGTGCCTCAGAGAACAATACACCAAACCAATGATATATGTGTTGTGGAGGTTGTACGATAATGCGTGTATTTGGTTGGTGTTCGGAGTCTATGGTTTCTATTGAGATGGATGATGCTCTCTTCTCATTGCGCTTTTTTCCATTGCATTAGCAAAAGCAGGCATGGGCCGATAACCAGGCTTTATTGTACGATACGAGAGAGAGACTTGACTGTACATATAGCAATATTATGTCCCAATGCTGAAATCTAGTTTACTAATGTCTTAACGGCACCTAAAAGACTTTCATAGAGTAGGTAGGTAACAAGGTCATAGGTATTGAATTTCATATACATTTAACTTTTTGAAGTAAAAATTCCCAAACCGAACGCCATTTCCTGGATAATGAGTATCATGCAATGTCGCGCGACGTCAGAAGTTATTCTACTTCCATAGCTTCGCCAGCCTCAGCGACCGGGGCAGCATCAACACCAGCACCGGCCTCATCGCCCTCTCTCGCACCCTTGTGGTGACGACGCCTGCGCTTAGGCTTGGAAGCGCCAGACTCTCCCTCAGGTCCATCAGCTTCGACGTCAGCGTTCTTAGACACCTCGGCACGGCTCTTATCCTTCTTAGCCGCATCGTCACCCCGCTTCTTAGACTTCTTCATGCTCAGTGGGTTGGGACCCTTAGCCTTTTTGAAACCAGGAATCTTTTTCTTCTCTCCACCTTCAGCGCCATCTCCATCGAACTTCCTCTTCTCCCCAATGCTAGGGTCATCCAATCCTGCTCGGAACTTGCCCTTTTCATGCCCTTCTCGTACGTTCTCCGAGTTCGAACTCAGAGGCTCCAGAACCATAACAGACCGCTTGACATAGATGATCGGTACACCGGGAATAGACCTTGCGCCCGAGCGCAAAGCACGAGAGCGGCGCAGTTCGCGCTCCTCTTCGCGCTCCTCATCACGCTTGCGCTTGCGCTGTGCCGGGTTGTCAGCTTTGTCGGCTTTCTTCGCAGCTGGCGGGTCGGCTGTCGCGAGGATATAATGCTCCTTGTTCTTCTTGGCATCGGCACTTGGAGAAAGTAAAGAGAGGAGACATTCTACCTCGTCAATTGGTGTTGAGTCTGTATTGTGGGAGCAGTGGCGGAGAGGAAGTTCTGTTGGCGGGGGAAGGTGGCGCGGGCGATAAGGTTGGTTCGTCTTAGGATTGATGGGTTGTTTAGCAACGATGGCCGCCAGGGAACACTTGGTGAGAACTGTATACTGAGATTAGCCGGTATTCGATGGAGGAGATGGTTTTCTCCCTGGTGATTGCTGGAGTATCATGGGCCGGGGAAACGACTAACGTGGCTTGGGCTTGCCCTGAAGGGTTCTCTCAAGAGCCGGTAAGAGTTCCATTTTGAACGAGTCGACAGCTTGTAGGAAATTTGAGTCGACTGTTCGTAATGATTAGCATACTGATAGGTAGATTGGAGCTTTAGAAAGTCATCATACCAAGCACCTGGTAGGGCTCACGGAAGCCAAATGTCATCTCATACTGGTGCATAAGCTTGCGGTACTTCTTGGAACGTTTGGCCCTCATTTTGGATGGATGAGGTCGTGAATTGAGCGTTGCAGAATCACTAGTTAGAGTGATGAACGGATGAAACTTTTTTCATTTTGCCGGGCAGCGGGCGAGGCGGTGATGGCCCGTGCGAAGTATACCTGAATGGATGGATGGATCCCAAGTTCAACGGTCTCCGCAACATTTAACGCTTTACAAGGGCTTTATTTTACGTATGACAAGTGGACTTGTTTATGAATCAATGATTATTAATATTGTTCATCAAGGGCTAGTATGCGTGAGTGAAAGTTGAAAATGACCATCAATATATGAAATCCCAGTGCTCCAAGTACGCCAAAGCGTATGCAATGCAGCCAATCTAGTTGACTAATTCAATGCAGCCAATCTAGTTGACTAATTTTTCGTATTCGCCGTAAATGTTCGTCGGATATTAAACTCATAAAAGCCTGAGAACAAGCTCAAGCCGGAAAAGGATAGCCCGATTCGTGTGCACATAGGAAAAGGCACGTCATGCCAACAGATGTGTGGTTTCTCAACGCTTATCGGGCTCCAGGGACATATGGCTGCATAATCAGGAGGGGATCCAGGATCATCATGAATCCGTTGACTCCGGCTAATAATTGCAGCCACATTATTTGGGGTTAGGCCCAAACTGCGAATGCCCTTCTACGGCTAGACATGAAGGACATCAAGAGGATGCGGCATAAGGATGTTGAAGGGTAGCAACAATGTAAAGCCAGCACTTCATCACCTGCCACGTCTTTGACAAGATGCTACTACGACAGAGATGTCGTCCATTTTGCCTTAGAGGAAATCAGTATAAATACGGCAATGCGCGGGACTGTTGGTTAGAACATACCGCCTTCTATCGCAAGACCTTCGTCAATCGCCTTCTCCATATACGGACTTTCCGCAAATGGATCTTGAGCAATTGTCAAGGCGGCATTAAGCAGCTCCCGAGCCACAAAGATCATACGATCATTCGACAGGTCCGGGGGTGGAGCCAAGTCAACCGCTTCAGGCCGTCCATGATCATATTTGTGCAGACTATCGAGGATAATCTTCAAAACCTCATGTTCCCACAGATTGTCCATGACACCGTCCGACACCGCAAGCACGATATCGTCTTCTTGTAGAGCAACCTGGCTCATTACCGCATCTTTTCGAGGTGTATCGATGCTATTTGTTCCCAGCTGCATGGGGCAGTCAAACCAGTGCCACTGCTCAGCAGTGCGAAAGAGAATTTTCTCCTCACTCGGCCTGATCACCATGATCTTGCAGTCGCCCACATTGGTCACGTAGAGCAAGGGCTTCTGGACACCATCTGACCCCTGTGTCCAATGTAGCAGCGCAGTCGCAGATGTGGTGGTCCCTTGCCATTCTGTCGGGGTGGATGTAGCTCGCACCGTTTCCTCGTAGGCTGACTGGAGGTATTCGACTGGATCGACGGTTGTAGCGTTTGCAGAGAGCCGACGTTCAATTTCTAGGGCCCAGAAATGGAGGAGAAGTCTAGACCAAAGGCTGTTTCGCGGTATGTGTACATTCGTTAGCCTCATGCGCTACCCGTAGTGTCGATCGCAACATCGGCAGATCCAAAAGAAAAGAAAAAAAAAAAAGCAAGAAACAAACTTACGCTGCATGGCCACAGGGTCTTGTTGCCCAAGCGCCCACCCCATCATCCACGCCTAGAAAGTTCTCGGCGACCAAGATAGCGTCATCGCCGTTGTTTAAGCCGCGAATGAGCTCGCCCTTGACAGATAATCTCTTATCTTGGCTTAATGAGGTCGTTAAGGGATCGGAAAAGGAAGACGAAGGCGGAGCCAAGAAGGGTGGGGGGAACGGGCGAGATGGCCTTTTGGCACATAAGGCGTAGCCAGTCTCGAATCGAAAGGGCGAATGGGCGAGACTCTGGTGGTGGACGGGGACGGGTGTGGTGATGCCGTATGAGGGCCACACAGCCGCATGGTATCGGCGCGCTGGCGTCCCTAGTCTTAGTTGCAGACGGCCCGTTAGAGGGGCCTGGACTGGGGGCGACGATATAGCATATGATGCAATGCGCCGGGGTGTTGTTGTTGATAATAATGACGATAATGAAGCTCCTGTCGTGGTCACCATGCCTTATCTTGGTTTTTTTTTAACCGTGAATCAGAGCAGGTCAAAGCAATGAAGTCATGACCTAGGTTCCTTTTTTATGTTTGTTGGAGGGAGTGTAGATAAAGGAAAAAGATGAATTGACTGGATGATAAGGGGAGGAAAGAGAACAAAGATTTTCCTGCGAATATTCCCAGAGGGTCTATTCGGTGAGGGTTGAGGTCGCATCTTTATCGCGAAAGTTCACTGGCTTGCAGCGCCGACCGTACTCTGCTCTACGGAGTAGGGCGTGTCATATGAATGCCACGGCCCCCTCCGTTGACTCTCAACTCAGTCAACAACCCAATTTCAGCCAGGTGGATCTACAAAAGGGGGCTCTAGTGCATTTTGTTGGACAGGAATTTCAGTGTCCATTTCCTTTTTGTAAATTGTCTGGGGAAATAAAGAGAACCCACACCAGAAGCGCCGAGAATGGCCGATGTGAAGTATATACTACCTACTAACTAGGCCGAAAGCCTCGCCTTTAGGTACCTATAGTATCTCCATGTCTTGACGTACTAGTAGCCCCCACGTCTACAATAAATCGCAATAGTCTAAAAATAATTGGTACAATGACTCACACCGTATGCCACAGCCTGCATCGTGATCTTTAACCCTTGCAATCGGCCAATTCAACTTGGCAATCTACTAAGTAGTTGAGCATACCCCTGCCCCTTTTAACCTGGGAATCTATAGATAATTCGACTCGTATGTAGTATACCTCAACAAATAGAGGGGCACCTAGGTATGATCCAGGGTTACGGAATGTCAGATTGTGAAGTCTTATGCATCATGTCAGTATATCATCTACTTCGTTTTCTTCGGACTACCTTGACCCCAGATTCCCACGGAATGCCAAGTAAACGAACGCCACCCGCGGACATCTACAGGGACTGAGGGACCACTGACGTTGCTAAAGAACTTTCAAACAGGGGATCTCCGGCGCTTTATAGTGCTTGCAAACGAAAGAAAAAAAAAAAAAAAAACTTCATTCTCAGAGGAACAGAGTCATTATGTATGGGCCATAGTGGCCTCCCTATGCACTCCCATGCTCGCTCATAAAACTGAGATGCTGGGTGGTATCAACACATGCATACTACACCTTTACATCAAGCCAGCCGGGCTCCGGCTCCGCAAACCGCTCCTTCTGGATCTCCATCCCAATCAAATTCAAAACATCACTGATCTCAAGCAAGATTCCATCTTCACTGACATCTCGCCTCAGAACAGCCAGGCCCTCGAACCCAGCGATGGCAACCGTGTTGACCCGGGTAACAAAGTCAAAGCGACCCGTCTTCTTTCTGTTCATGGCGAGTTGGATGCGCAACTGCCTTATAGCACAAGGACAAGGGCGTTCCACATGAAAAGTGCACTCCCTGGCACAGAAACATGAAGACTTGCAGATACACCCAGAGTGTTTCACGGTGTTCAGCAGACGGGGCTCTTGGTATTCCCGGCGAATGTCCCCAATGGACTTGCTCTCCAGATTGGCCAATGCGCCTGCTCGGTGGCAGTTGATAATATCCTTTCTTCGACAGACTGGGTCTAACATTTCTAGATTCGTGAACGGGAGTTCTTCCAGTGGGATATCCGTGTTGGGCCACTCCTTAGGGAGGAATGTACAATATCTTTCCGCAAGCAAAGTGAGCGTCTCCGCAGGTATTTCCGGGAATATTGGTATGAGGTCCCCCCATTTCTGGCAAAAGGTAGACATTTGGTCGTAGGCAATGCCAAAGGTAAGACGGCGGAACCCCAGGTTGTCGTTTGCCTCGAACTTGCCCAGTCGTGAGTCCTTGCAGATGAGAACCCGGACATAAGCTTCCTGAAAGCGAGTCACCAGGTCCTCTTCACGATGTTCACAAATATTCGGGTAGTCGAGAACATCCTTAATGGTTAAAAAGAGACGATACAGATGGGTAGGGTCAGGCATGAAGAACTGCCCTTTGCGTATCATCGTGGGGCGAGCCGGATTCTTGAACAGAGAGCACAACTCAATAGCGATCATTTCAAATTCGACTCGGGAGTAGACCGCGTAGAACAAGTTTTCTGTGGTCTCAATAAGGTCGATGAGCGAGTTGGTTCGAATTTGAGCCTCTGCTTGTTGAATCCAGTGCAGCAGACCTGTATTTGAGGATGTGTCGAGCTAGAGGCAGACAGGTCAATTTACAAGCAACTTGAATCATGCGAGTCGGGAGAATTACCTCGACACCATAGCCCATGAAGGCCATCTGGAGGATCTTTGCGATGGCATAGACCTTGGCGAAAATCTTGAGCACCTCTTCAAAGTGCTGCGCGATTTCAAATGGATCTAAATCATCGACTGACAAAGCCTTGGGTGACGGATATGGAAGAGGCGATGAGGAATCATAAGCCAACGCGATCACCCACTCACCGCTGCTGACAGTATAAGGGCTTGAGTGTCGTTGCTATCAGAAACCACCCGTTAGGCCAGCCGACTAGTTAATGATACACTGTGTGCTTTGGTGTCTCCTGATTGCCTATTACCTAGGCAGCCGTGAGAGGAGTAAAGACTCACCACAGACGCGACATCTTCATCGGGCTGGCACAGATCAAGATCGATATTGGTCAATGGCTCACCGTCCTTGTCGAGGGACTCTGAGTATTTGTAGAAGCCATCACGCTGATTTTCGATGGCGTCAGCCCAGATTTCTGAGCTTATCGAGTGGGCTCTAACGCTGAACACATTCACGTGGTTGGACCCCTCGCTTTTGTGGGATGATTTGAAAAGTGAGAGGCTCCACGGATGATTCTTACGAGGATGCCTCATCGTGGGGCTCCCCGTAGGTAAACGAGGGTCGCGGTGATGTATGAAGTCGTATGTTTGTGGCTGGATAGTGGTTCGGGGGTGTCGTGTAGAAGCAGTTTGTGAGGTTGGCGAAGTCGAAGGGAGCTTGGAGTCCTCAATTCTCTAATAATCATTTGAGATAATGGGGGAAACAAGGTCTCATTTACTTGCAGATGTGAGGTAACAACTACCCAGTGCCCTCTAACTCTCACATTGGATGGTAGCGGGTTCCAAGGTTAGGGATCCGAAATCCATTCAAATAAGGGAAAGTAGACTATTAGTACAGCAAAAGAGTTACGGACTTTCTACTAGACGTGAGCCGGCAATGAAGTAATATAGAAGAGGGAAGAAAAAAAGAGTTTGCTGGTTCGTAAAACGCTCGCCTCCTACTGATATCAACATGAAGCCACCAAAATCTAGCTCTGCACACGGAATGTCCGACCACTGGCGGTTTTGCGCTCGCGCTCTTCGTTTTCTGGTCTGGCTCGGTTGAGAACTATTTTCATTTAGCACTGTACAGTAAAATTAAACATAAGCAGCGACACATACCCTGGAGGAAATCAGCTGTACGCTTGCGCATGCGAGTGTGGATATAGGCCTGTCAGATGAAATCAGTTATTACATCCGAATTGAAACAGCAAGACAAGAATCCCTCTCCTACCTTAGAAGCCTTGATATGGTAATGGAAGTAGTCGCGGAAGGTCTGAATATGGGAGATGTTGTCGTAACGGCGCTGAGGAGTCAAGTGTCGGGGGAACAGAACTAGAGGCCCATTAATCAACCGATAAGCTTCCAGAAGAAGACAATCAGATCTTACCAAATGTAACATAGCTAATTTCGCCCTCGCCCGCATTTTGCAGACCGGGAATACCTTGCAACTCCAATGGGGGGTCGTTGCGGAACAGCACTTGAGGGGCATTCTGGAGAGTTACAACACGGCGCCTAGCATCCACAAATTCCTAAATGATATTAGCATTCCCCAGATTTATACAAATTTCAATTCCTTGGCCATTAAACGAACCTGCAAGAAGACTTTGCCAAAGATACGGTCGGTCTCCTCCCGGAAGACAGTGCTGAAGATGACAGTCACACGGTCGTAGCTGGCCTTAATGTAGATAGCCTCCTCTTCGCGGTAATGAATCGACATGACCTCCCCACCCTCTTTCACGCCCTGGGGTGCCGACTCCGATGTGTACCGTGAGGCTTCCTCCGCAAGCTTACTGAACTCGTCAAACGCTCTCTCGAATGGAGCTGCCATTGCATTGCGCTTCAACAAGGCCAACTTCATGATCAATTCATCGCGAGCTTCCTGCTCAGCAGGCAAGTTCTCAAGGTCGACCTCTACTGAGAAATCGTAACCTGGCTCAGGCGCCACAATGTAAGAGCCATATTCTCGCTCAAGCACCTCCTGGGCGCCGTATTGGACGAGCTCCTTAAAGCATTTCACATTGATGGAGATAAGGATTTTGGTTTTGGTCTCAGGCGTGGAAACATGGAAAGTAACGCCATCGAAGTCGGAGGCCACTTGATCAATTGAGGCCGGAGGAGCACTGCGGACAACCACGTTAGCTTGGGGGCCTAGCGGGCGACACTTGGGTGTATACAATGCGGCGGAGCGGGGAGACGGCATGGAAGATGAGGGTGGGGATCGTACCCTGAGAATCGCTCCGTGAGGAGTGATTGGATCAAAACATTCTGGTAATCTAAGAGCAACATGACGGGCAAACAATGTGTAGAGAGTACCAACAATCGGTAGGTTGGGAGAGTGGCAGCCCGCGATCGTCATCTCCCATTGCTGGGCGGTGGGGGAGCCAGACAGGTCGCTCTCGCCGCCCGTATTAATTTTTGCGCTATCGATAGCAAGAGTCTCCGATTCTCCAAAATTTTTCCCATCCACCTCCACGATGGTGAAATCCTACTTGTACGTGCTAATTTGTTACTCGGTTCAAATGCTATTGATCTAACATTGAAATTCACAGCAAATTCGAGCATTCGAATACGTTCGGGCTCGTCGCTTCGGCATCGTCAAATGCGATCTGGGCCAAGGACGAGCAGATTGCAGGTGCAGCTCGTCAAACAGGCGCCGGCCGAGCGATTGTGGGTGCAAGCGAAGAGGTTCTTTGCTGGGATGTGAAGAAAGGAGAATTATTGGGCCGGTGGCGCGACTCAGCATGCAAAGTGCCAGTGACTGTTGTCACCCAGAGCAAGACGGATGAAGATATCTTCGCAGTTGGGTAAGCATCTCTCGTTCTCTTTTCAGCCGCACCATTGCGTTGCCGAAAACGACTAACAATCATGCTTTAAATGGAAAGTTATGAAGATGGCAGTATTCGCATCTGGGATTCGCGCACCAGCACAATCATCATCTCGTTCAACGGTCACAAATCCGCTGTCACACAGCTGGTCTTCGACAACGCCGGTGTGCGTCTTGCTAGTGGCTCCAAGGACACTGATATAATTATTTGGGACTTGATTGGCGAAGTGGGTCTTTTCAGACTTCGCGGACATACCGATCAAATTACCTCCGTTCATTTCCTCTTTCCTTCTCCCGAACTTCTCCAATCCTCTGGGCTCGGCGAGCATGCAGGCTTCTTGTTGACGACTGGAAAAGATTCGTTGATCAAGGTCTGGGATCTTTCATCGCAGCATTGTATCGAAACACATGTGGCCCAAACAAACGGCGAGTGCTGGAGCCTCGGTCTTTCGCCTGACCAGGGCGGTTGTATTACAGCAGGAAACGATGGCGAGTTGAAGGTGTGGTCAATTGATGAGAGCGCAATGGTCGAGATTTCGAAGGAAAAGGTTGGCGCCGAGGGTCAGAGAATTCTGCAAGACCGAGGAACGTTCTATCGACATGGCAAAGATCGCACAATTGGCATTCGCTTCCACCCTCGCTTGGACTACGTTGGCTTCCATGGATCAGAGAAATCGGTCGAGATTTGGCGCATTCGGTCTGACACAGAAGTTCAAAAGAGCCTGGCTCGCAAGCGCAAGCGCAGAAAGGAGAAGGAAGCTCAGCGTGAGGGTGAGGAGAAGGCTATCACAGCTGAAAAGGACACTGCCGAGGATGTTTCCTCTGCTCCTGTCACTGAAGTCTTCGTTCCCCATGTTATTGTTCGAACCGGTGGTAAGATTCGTTCTTTCGATTGGATGACCATTAAGTCAAGCGGACTCAATATTCTTGCCGCGACCACAAATAACCAGCTGGAAGCCTACAGCATTGTTCCAGCGAACAAAAAGAACAAGGACGAGGAAGAATCTGACTACACCCGAAACTTAGCAATCGATATCCCTGGTCACCGCACAGATATTCGATCCATCGCTCTAAGCTCTGAGGACCGCATGCTCGCCTCGGCATCTAATGGCAGCCTCAAAATCTGGAACGTTCGCACAGAAACATGTCTGCGTACTCTCGAATGTGGCTATGCACTTTGCTCCGCCTTTTTGCCTGGTGACAAGATCGTTGTGGTTGGAAACAAGAACGGAGAGCTAGAGGTCTTCGATATTGCGTCCTCCACGTTGTTGGATACAATCAAAGCCCATGATGGCCCTGTCTGGTCCTTACATGTGCATCCAGATGGCAAATCTATGGTCAGTGGAAGTGCCGATAAGACTGCGAAATTTTGGGAATTCAAGGTTGTCCAAGAGGAAATTCCTGGTACTAAGCGGACTACCCCACGCCTCAAGTTGGTACACACAAGAACATTGAAGGTCAACGATGACATCCTGAGTCTACGTTTCTCTCCGGATGCCCGTTTGTTGGCGGTCTCCTTGCTTGATAACACCGTGAAGGTCTTTTTCGTGGACTCACTAAAGCTTTTCCTGAACCTTTACGGTCACAAGCTTCCAGTCCTAAGCATGGATATATCCTTCGATAGCAGGCTCATTGTGACTTGCTCCGCTGATAAGACTGTTCGATTGTGGGGTCTGGACTTTGGTGATTGCCACAAGTCTTTGCTGGCTCATGAGGACAGTGTCATGTCAGTCGCATTTGTTCCCAGCAACAAAGATCAAAACGGCCACAACTTCTTCAGTGCCAGTAAGGATCGAGTCATCAAGTACTGGGATGGCGACAAATTTGAACAAATTCAGAGATTGACTGGTCATCATGGAGAGATCTGGGCTCTGGCTATCAGTCGCTCGGGTGAGTTTATAGTCAGTGCCAGTCACGACAAAAGTATCCGTATCTGGCAGCAAACCGATGAGCCCTTGTTCTTGGAGGAAGAGCGTGAAAAGGAGATGGATGAAGCCTATGACAACACACTTACTGCATCTCTTGAGCAAGACGAGGATGGTGAGGATGGCGAGAAGCCCGAGGCCGTTGATGCCGGTAAACAAACTACGGGCACACTCATGGCTGGAGAAAAGATCATGGAAGCCTTGGATCTTGGCATGGAGGATCTTGAATTGGTCCGGGAATGGCGTGAGACCAACCCGGGTAGTATGCCTCCCAACCGTAACCCGATCTACCTCGCCTTTGGCAACATATCAGCAGAGCAGCATGTTCTGAACACAGTCCAAAAGGTTCCTGCTGCCGCTTTGCAAGATGCGCTCTTGGTTATTCCTTTCTCCCAGCTTCCTGCTCTCTTTACTTTCCTCAATATGTGGGCTGAGCGCGAGTGGAACGTGCCTCTTACCTGTCGTGTGCTATTCTTCATGCTCAAGACTCACCATCGTCAAATTGTGGCAAGCAAGATGATGCGTCCCATGTTAGATAGTATTCGGTCATCTCTGCGTCGGGTCCTTGCTCGCCAAAAGGATGAGATGGGCTTTAACCTCTCTGCTTTGCAGTTTATTGGTAACCAGATCCGTGAACAGAGCACTAAGGACTATATTGACGAGGAGACATGGACGGAACCCCAGACCCAGAAGGGAACAGGCAAGAAACGACGATTTGTGAGCGTGGCATAATTTGAGGCCAATGTTCTGGAGAAGCATGTTCAATGGGCGTTGACCTCGATTTGATTTGGTTTGTTATGATTCTATAAAAGTTCGATATCCTTGGGAGTTTCAGAGAGCCAAGATCAAGGGATGTATTATACTAGATCTGCTTTAAAATGATTACTTGCATCGTACATAAATATAATGTCCCAAGGTCATTTAATCTCTGCCAGATAGCTGTTTCTCTTGTCTTCTACTAGTTGCAAAGCTCCAGCGCACTATTGTTACTATTGTTGTACATACACATGATGTAATAGTGCATTTGGGGGCCATGCATGCGCCCACGGCGGGGCACTTCTCCCACTGCAGTTCCCCCTGATGGCGGCTAAAGAATAAAGATAACAGCCCCCTGTCCAAAAAGAGCCGGGGAGTCAGCACCTTATTCTACTATTACAATGGGCGGTGTGCCCTATTCTTCGCTCGGCTGTATAAACTGCAGGAAACGCAAGATTAGAGTAAGTCAGACACTTGCTATGAATCATCATCCTAAACATTGAAAGGACACTCACAACCCTACGTAGTGTGATCTTCAGAAGCCACAATGCGGCAGATGTTTGAAAAGTCGGATTGTCTGCCTGGGCTACGAAAAGGACCGAAATTTTGTTTATCACGTATTGCCCTCCAAGGTATCGCCGAGAGGTGAGACCAAGCGGCCGGTTCGGCAGCTTGTAGGGCATCTCAAACCTCTCACTCTACCATATTTTTTCAATATGAACACCGAGCTTCGCACTCAACTCTTTTCAACATTTATGGACACTTTCTTTGCATCGAATACAAAGATCAACAGCAGGGATGACAGCTTTTACTTCCTTCTAGCCAGTTTTCCTAAATTAGCTGGCGAGTCGGCCCTGCTAGATCGATCTGTCATCGCCTTGGCGTCCTCGTTCATGGCGAATAAATCCAATGACGGATCCTTAGCAATTCAAGGCCTACAAATATACAATAGTGCGCTTAATGTAATGGCCCGAGCCCTGCAGAAGAAAACCGGATCGGGACCCTTCATGCTATACACGACCATCATCTTCCATACATACGAGGTGAGCCTCCAGGGTTCTATGTCATGAAACGCGGACCCTACTGCGGAACTTGCTAATTATCGTCTATAGACCCTTTACAGTAGCGATGCGGCATTACGAAGCCTTTTTTCGCATATACAAGGCACGGCTGCTCTCATAAAACAATTCGGCCTTGATGATAGTCCTCTAACTTCCGCGTTGCTAACACGACACAAATGGTCAGCAGTGAGTTCATAGATCCTTTTCAACGAAGACTGTGCTAACCCCGCGCTGGCATATTGCCTCGTAAATTCACAATACGGATTTAATGTCGATTTTGACATTCTAACTATGGGAAGGGAGCGAAGTCCAACAGATGAACTGTTTGGGCAGCTCGGAGACTGCCTTTCTTTACGGGGAGACATGGATAATACCACCCAGCTCAGTGGTCGGGAGCTAAAAGCAGCGCTTGAAGCACTGCTGCAGCGATTCTTCGAGTTTCAAAAGCATCAGGTGCATTGGAATCATCTCTATGGGGGGGTCTTTTCCCCTCGATGTGAAGGTCAACATAGGCGAAAGCCTCGAACACCGGAGCAAAACGAAGATACAAGCATATGTGCCCACGAATTCACAGACTTGACCACTGCTAAAACATATATCCTCTTTTACCTGTCATCGACAATGATGGCCCGGATGGTTTATCAGGCTGAGAAACTATTATATGGATACTCCGATCCCAGGTACATGCTTTTTGCTGCCGGTGAAATCTGCCGAGCTGTGGCTTATTGCATGCGGCCGGAGCTGTTGATCTCAGTGAGGCATGTGGTTATGTTTACAGTCACTCAGGCATCTAGAACATACATTGAGTATGGAGACGAGGAAATGTTCCTGTGGTGCCAAGGTATCTACGCTGCTATCGAGGCTCGTGGCATCGGCCTCGCATCTCGCGTTAGCGAGGAGGATTGGGCGCTATGGCGTGCGACTTGGAATCAAAAACCCATTGAGTCGTGAAGGCAATGCTGTTGCAAGAAAAAACTGTACTCATATTTCAAAAATTTCATTATCCAAATTTCACTTTAGATATACAGACGTTCCTAAAAAAGAACCAAAGTTCTCCCTATCCATGGGTGGACCACAGTTATCCTTTCAAGTTCCATCAAAGACATGATTATAATCATACATCTAAACCTTACAATTGCGAACTTAAAGCAGCGAAATTCAAGTTTGAACATTGAAGAAGAATATATTCAATCATTATAAACATGGTTTTCACTATGTGTGCTACCTATCTCCCAGTTTGTCGTGACCCACCGAAATTCAACTGCCAATGTAAGATACTATTATCCACCAGGAATGCTCGAACAGAAAGGACAGGGCTATGAGATCCTAAAGCAGATACAGTTAGTCATGTATCTCATCAAAGGCAAAAGGCCGCTTCCCCGTCGAGGACAACAAAAAGCAGCAAAGCCTCGAAACACTCCTTCAGCAGAACCATTATAAGCATCGACGACAGCTGAAACCTCTTTTGGGTATACTAGCTGCCATACCTTTTCCGGCTCTTCCTAAAAAATTCCGGTTCTTATGCAAAGTCTCATCATGTAAGAGTGTTTCGGGCTTCGCGTTCATTTCAGGCTTTTCTGTGTTGTTGATTCGGACGCAGGTTGCGCGATGGAATAAAAGACATACCAATAATTGTTTCAAGCCAGCGTAGGCCAAGTACCCAGGTCATTTCTGGGCCTCGTCCACGCTGGTGTTGGAGTTAATTGGTGTGTGAGATGAAGAGAAAAGGGAATGGCGGAGCTCACGAAAATAAAATCGTTGGATTTGGCTGTGGATTCTTGATTAGTCATGTATCACGTGGTTTATGGAGTATACACGCTTCTAGCTAATTCTCATGTGGGCTGTAAGTGCGCTTTCATGAATATTTCTGAAGATTCATGATTAAAGTTATTCAATATGCTCTGGTTCATATATATATCCCACTATTCATACATTTCATAATCATAAGAGTCGTGTGCGATTGTGTCTTTATCAAAGTCAAGAAGACGGCTTCATAGACCCACATAAAGAGCATGTCCACCATTGCGTCTCCATGAAAGTACCGCATGAGCAAAGCCAACCCAACGGCTTCTTATTAGTATCTCGGTCCAAAGACTTCAAGTTATCCAAAGGACGAGTACGGTTCTTGAACGCGAAAGTATCCCGAGCAGGGGGGTCGTCTTTTGTCTGAGCATTGTCGCTTGGCAGAGGACGCTTCTTCGAATTTGGAGGTTCGGTGGAGGTTTTCGGAGCAACGCTTGGTCTGGAGGGAACATCATTCGGCTTGTTACCTGATGGTGCCGGTCTTTCCGAAGAGCACACATCGCAACAGAGGAAGTTAGGAGGGTTCTCCAGTGTACATGTTGGGCAGGTCCATGCAGCTTCGTAGGAACTATTATCAGCACCGGAAGTACTATCAGTCAAATCGACTGGGGTCTCTTTGGCAGTGGAGTCTAGTTTGTCTGATAATTCTGGTATGCGGTTTTCGGCGGCTTTCGGCGCGTCTGAAGATTGTGAAGCTTCAGCTCGTGGTCCCGCAGGATTCTCTTGACTCGGGGGCACGTATGAAGACCCGTACTTCTCACGTTCCTCCTCCTGAATCAATTCAATGAAGGCTTGCATAATGGCCGCCTCGTTGGCATCGTCCTCCTCCGCCTTGGTCCTGAATCCATTCCTAGATTCTTCCTCCATGAGCTCGCTTTCTTGGGCAGTTCCTGAGGCACATCCGTTCATCACCTCAATCCGTCGTTGAGCAGCATCCGCCCGAACCTTGCGCATGTCTGTTCCCCGAAGTACACGAGCACCACCGAGTCTCTGCCCCGACTTCTTAGAGCGGGCTTTTCTCTGCTCAGCAGAAGCACGGGCTTGCCGACGAGCTTCATCCAAGGGTATTCTGGCTCCACCAAGGCGTTTTCCTTGAGAAAGGAAACCCTCACCAGTGTATCCCTTGATCACAAGCTCCTCGTGTTCATCGCGAAGCTGGTTCCACAGCGCGTGGAAATCACGGTTATGTGGACCATGGACAATGTGGCATAGCCTTTTGTTGGTCGGTCAGCTCTATTCTTCAGAACATTCCAGATGGGGGTATCAACTTACTCATGCAGCATTGTATCCACAACTTGTTCAAAGGGAAGGAATTGTTTTTGATCAGAAGCATATCGTAGTCTCAAGCATATTTTCTGACCGGAATTGACATTAATTCCTAGGAGATTGCTTTGGCGCGGATAAAACTCGCAAAGGGCGCCCACTCTCCACGCGCGTTGGCGCATGATGGGTTTGACGATGGAAGCCACTTTGCGCAATATCAACAACGCCTCTGCTTCGCGTGGTCTTTTTTTCTCATGTCGGTAGTCGGATATCAAAGCGTCTAGTTCGCGCATTTTTGCCGCCGGATTATGGGAGCTGACTGGGTACAAGAATAGGTCTGAATCAAGATCAAATCAAGAGGCTATGAAGAGACTCTATGCCGAGCCTCTTTCAGGATATCATTCTTCAGCTCAAGCTCCTCAGATCTCCGGGATCTCATATAGATCTTATATGCAGTAACTCCACATGAGAGCAGCATGTATTCGCTGGGATAAGATCAAAGGTCTACGGAATTTGTAAGAAAGATTAGGTCGTGATAGAGTCAATTTGACTATTGATAATCAAAGTTGTCAGCCTGGTAGGCAAGGCATGCAGGTCACGTGCTCATTGTGAAAAAACATTCATTGCGGACTCAACTAACACATCAGGAAGAGTAGTAATTGTTATATTTGAACCTTGAAAGCCATTTATCTGACTAGTTTTCAATGTAGATCTAAGCCTGGATTCTTATGATCTTTTTTTTTTTCAAGTTACCTGCAGCCTGACCTGAGGTAAGTATTGTAGTATATTTGTCTGATATGAATCACCAAATAAGGTTATTTGAAGACACAACAACTTGAACGTTGAACCTCGAAGCAAATGCCAAGTGGAAGTCAGTTCATTCTCCACAAAGTTTAAAGATTATGCTATTGGAATCAATTTGAATACTATCTGGAATTAATATCTAAGCACACATACTCAAAATGATTACAATCGCCATGCAGCTGCGCTCATGTGACTGATAAGAGGGGTCGGCTTTATCTACTCAGACAATCTTATCGTCCGGTGCTTTTCTCTGCTCAAGTTTTATCAACCAACAAGATGACAAGCGACGATCAGTTTTTCTTTGACTACGTGAGAATCCGATCTTCCATGTTGCGAATAATATTTCATTCCGTGTGATCCCGTACTAATATCAATACTCTGCGCAGCTTGCGTCCGTACCGCATCACTTATGGCGATATTCTCACCAAGTCGCCGACACCATCGACCAAGAAGTCGACCGCGTGGCCAGAACCCTTCGGGATAGAATAAGTGAACAGACATGGATAGCACCTGAAACCAAAGACTGGATGCGCGGTCGACCAGCGCGACCAAAGCCTGTTGGCCTTACCGACCATGTTTATGACTGGGTGAATCGGAATCGCGCTTGGACAGCGGCTTTGCTTGCGTTTGTCGGGACTGGATGCGTCCTACTGTACGGAAACAATAAATTGAATGGGAGGAGGCGCAAGGCTCGACGAGCTGGTAATGGAGCTCGGAAGGAGATTGTTGGTAAGTTGGTGGCAAACTTGTTGCGGGAGACCAATATGGACATGCGCTAAACAATCGCTACAGTCATCGCCGGATCACCACATGAGCCCATGACTCGGGCTATTGCGGCAGATTTGGAACGGCGAGGATATATCGTCTACGTGACAGTTTCATCTGCGGATGAGGAACATATTGTTCAATCTGAGAACCGGGCTGATATCAAAGCGCTCTGGCTAGACCTTACTGCCGTGAGTATTGCTTGGATGAAGCTTCATCGATTACAAGAGGACCGAGAGTTGACAAAAAAACTTCACAGACATCTTCAACTCCCGCAGATCTTCACCCTTCGTTGCACGAATTGCGCAACTTGATTACCCAGCCGCAAGCTCCTCACCCACAAGTGCCCGCGCACACTTGCCAACTCAGCGGTCTCATTATCCTACCCTCAATCAACTATGCTGCTGGCCCAATCCCCACCATCCCAGCATCATCATGGGCTGATACCGTCAACACCCGCCTCCTCTCACCGATCCTCACTACCCAAGCTTTTCTCCCTCTTTTGACCCTTCGTAACAACACTAGCAGTATTGTCTTCGCCTACCCTTCCATCTCCTCCTCTCTCAACGCACCATTCGCAGGCCCCGAGGTCGCCGCAACTCGCGCCATTTCAGGATTTGCAACTTCGCTCAGACAAGAGCTCCGTTTCCTCAAACGCGACAATGTTGACGTCGTGGAGCTACGCCTGGGAAACATCGACCTAGGGTCTGCATACCGTAACGCCCAAAGTCAAGTTACCGGCACAGAGGTTTTGGCATGGAGTGTTCAGCAGCGGGCTCTTTATGGACACCAGTATCTTTCCAGTATTGAGCAACGACCTGTTGCCTCTGCCGGCCCTAAGACAGTGCGAGGTACTTCTGCGCGATCCCTACATTACGCTGTGATGGATGCTTTGGAGCCTTCTCCTCGCGGCATCTTTGGACAAAAGAAATCTAAAAAGCATGTCATGTACGCGGGTCGGGGTGCTCGGTCTTATAGCTTAATTGGCACATTTGTTCCAGGCGGACTCGTTGGTCTGATGATGGGATATCACCGGGGCCATGCCAATGGCACCGATAGCCCCAGTCCTAGCAACGGCAGCGAAACCAGCTGGGAAAGGCTATAAGATCTTAACCCCCGGGAACGATCGCGCTGATCGGCAGCGCGATGAAGCAAAACGAAAAGCATCCTCCCCCTTCTCCACTTTTCTGTAAAGTTTAATTTGGGATCTGCTCTGTATATATCCTTTTTACCCACTACCTTACTCTTCGCTCTTAATAGTTTTGAATGGATTTGGCATTCCATGACTCATTTAATTATTAACAATAGGAGTGCTTTTCATATAGATACTAATACACCCATAATTCCTACATTAAACACTGACATGCTTCGCCTCAACTGAATGTCCCGCTCCAACGCCATTGACCAGCATAAAGGTATCCTGCGTTGGTAGAGAATCACGCCGGGATCTTTTGAATTTTCCACCTGAAAGCCGTCGGCGCAACCAAATCAGCCCCCAAGAGATTAAAAAGATGACCAGGATAGCAGCCAAGATACCGAAACAGTACCCGGCGACAATGCCACTCTTCTTCCCGCCCTCAATATCCAGGAAGCTGTATGGATAAAAGCCTTCTGTGTGGTAGGTGATATACGCGATGCAGAGGTAGAATAGTAGAAGCAAGATGAGGACGGGCAGGGCGATGACCGGGTGCGGGGCGGTAGCAGGGAGAATTATCTCCAGTAGGGCGTAGAAGGAGTTTAAACCATGCTGGGAGATCTAGGAGGATGAATTAGCGTTGGCGGGTCAATACTGTTTTGCCTTATGCACGGTTTGAATGAATGTGTCTTCCCCCGGAGAATGTAGGGATAAAGTGGGGGAGATGGTAGGGCGGGGAGGGGAAGTAGATGTAAGACATGAGGAGTAAGGACGGATATCATATCCAGACCTTGGGATCTCGAGGATGATGGATGTTAAAAGGGCAACAAGACAAAATACATACATTTGACCAGCGGGGGAAGATGATACTGTAGAAGGGCCCCGAGTACAGGATTCCCCAGAACACGATGGTGACGAGGAACGGGAAGGTGGTGATACTGGCATAGAGGAGGCCGTGGAGTAGGCGAAAGGCACGAGGGAGTCGATCAAAGAGTACGGAGCGGCCCGTCCGAGCATAGAGAGCTGTGTGAATCGCCGACACCAGGAAATAGAAGCCCAGTCCCCAGTATGTCAACCAGGTGAAGTAGCTGAAGGACTGGCCGATCGCCACCCGGTCATCGTGCGTGCCGTACCAGATCCAAATGACGATGATAGTGGTGAAGATATAGAGCGAAATCAGACCGCGCAGACAAGCCAGCCAGGTTGGTGAAAGAAGCCATGAGGTTTCAAACTGATGTCGGTCATCGTCACTGGGGTCTGCGCCGTAAAGCGCGGCCCTTGAGATTCGCCGCATAGGGTAGTGGGCAGTGGATATAGACGTAGATGTATACAGGCGGCTAAAAGTCTTAGGATTGAGTGGCTTGTCGAGGCGATTTAAATCACCCCAGCGGAAACTATCAAGTCCGGATTGCTATGAAAAACCACAGGGATTCTGCGAGAGTATCGAGTGCTTCTGTGGGGGCACTTGCGCCGTCGACGCGCGATTTCGGGGTCCAAACGGGTGTCGACTTCAGGATGGTCTAGTCGTAATCGATTGTGTGGTTCAGGACAAATGCGGGTGTCGAGTGAAGATGGAGGAGAATAAAGATGCAACTTGAATTGATTGATTGATTGATTTTCTTTTATTCTACTCTATTTATTTTTCTCCATCATTCGTAGTGCCTTTTCATTTATTCCCATTGCAGAAAAAAAAAAAAAAAAAGGCTGCATTTGCTCAACTGTAGTATTAGGAAGTTGACGTTGCCCCCAGCAGTTTAGAGCGAACTTCCCCTCTCCGCTAAGCCTAGCTGGGCCCAACTCGGATCACCCTCTGGATCGAGTTTGGCGTGCGTGGCTGTCCACCAATCTCGATGGATCTTCGAGATTGTACCCGCGGTCAGATGCGCTGGAGACTGCAGGATTAGCACGGTTGAGTCAAAAGACCCGAAGCGAACGCAGTCCAAAGACCCGTCGCTACGATCCTTAGTGTCTGCGCCGCACAGAAGTATTTTTGTATGGCTGTCGCAGACTAGAATACAGGCCGGAGCATTATACCATGGGATTATAATTATTGGTTTTTTTATGCTCTAGATATCATATTAAAATCAGAGATGTTATAATACTCCAACTTGAAGCTTGCACATCGTCCAAGGTTGTATACCTCAGAAACCAGAATGCAGGATTCAAACCAGCTCGGAGATGGTGGACGCATCGAGTAAAAGAGTTGTTGGGAAGGATGGAAATCATTTGACATTACATGTTATGAACAAAAAAGACCATTAAAATAAATGTTCTCCTAGTATTCCAAAATGATGCATAAAATCATGTGAACACGCCGTCGTGATAGGTAGAAGCGATAGGTAGAAGCATTTTCTGCGTTGTACTTTTTCTATGTGTTTGCCATACAAAAGATACTTTTAATGGTGCCGCGCAGTCTGCCCGCGCAGTCTGCGCGGAGACAGCACTTGAGCTCGCATGGGTCCATCAATTGATATACGTATGCGCGATCACCGAACCTCCCTTAGCGCTGGTCAAATCTAATTAAAGAAAACCGTGACGAAAGACCTCTGGATTCCCATTGATCCTGAGATTTCGAAAAAGGCTAGTTGATTTGGGTACTATAGTCCAGGTTCAGGATTAAGATCAGCCCCTGAATCGAATTGGTGTTGCAAAATAATAAATAAAAAAAAATCAAAATAAACAGAGACAGAAGAGTGAAAAAAAAAAAAAACCAAAAAACACTCAGATGCTCCATAATAACCGCCCAAACACCCTTCTCTGCGTGAGGCACTCCACTCTGCCAGTTATTATTGGTGATCCAGCAGTGTTGCGGATTCGGAGCACCATGAAACAACCCGTGTGGGGGAGAGAGAACTGAGTATTCTAGAAGGTCGATCACCACACAGAGGAGAAGACAAAAGGTAATAAGAATAGAAACCCAATAGGCACCCAAGAGGACCCTCCACTAGTCCATGATGGCGTCAATAATAATGGAGTGATGGGGATTCCCTTGGCAACCCCTGAACTCATACTGACACTGTGTAGGTGAAATGAAGCGGACAAAGAGCTGTGAGCAAGTCCAATCCAGGTCCTCCCTGAAAGCCCTAGATTGAATGAAATTAATTCCATATGATACCCTGTGCTGCTGGATATCCCCTGTAAACTCCCCCCTTGACCTCCCGGAGCTTTCCCCATTGAAGATTGAACGTGCACGGGGCTCCTTGGTTGTCATCGAGTTGCATTGTGATCGTCAGGGCCTCGCCCGATTTTCTCCTTTCTCTGACGCACCTTCACCTTTTTTTTTAGCCTTTGTCTCTTAAACTCCCTGAGTCCACTTCTCCTCTGCACTTACCCCAGGGCTGTCATTCCTTTGGCCTCAACCGCCCCCCCGCCCATCTTGGATACCCCCCAAATTCTCCCGATGCCCCCCAGGACGAGTCTCCTAACCCCGACCTTCGCCTCCCCCCTATACCCTACACTTTCGGAGAGTTTACGTGAAACAAGGGGAAAAAACAAACAACCAGCGAGGATACTGAAGGCCATTTGATTTACTTGCTTCGAAAATACGGCGAACGATGCATCATCCTTCGCGAACGAAATTGAGCGAATGCCGCTCCAACTCCCATGATACCTTGCGTGGGGGGATGCCCTCCCCGCGAGTCGCACATTTCGACGGCGAGATCCCCCCAGCGCTTTCTCCTCTCGATGCCTTTGCCGCCCAGGGTCGATTCCTGGCTCGTCAACTGGATGAATCTCGACTGGGCGAACGGCGCATGAGTCGTCTACCCCCTTCTAGCGTGGCCCGGTCGCTCTCCCGACCCCGACCAGGCTACCGTCGATCTCCGAAAAGCGACTCCAATACTGATAGCTTGACACGAACACCGACACAAAAAGGCCTTCCAGAAGTGGAAGAGCCAAAATATCGTCCGATCTCAGAGCACCCCCGCTTTAGCTCCGTCTCACATGCCAGCAGCCATGCCGGCAGTGTCTATAATGATGATGAAACAACCCCAAGAACCACCATGATACAGGAGGAACCTAGCAGCTATGGGATGCCCAGAGCTGAATCCCCCGACGCAGACTCGGTCTACGCCGATGATGCGGAGGATAGCCCCGTTGGGCGGGTGTTGACAGATCCCTCTCGTCAGTCGTCGACAGATTCGAATCCCCGACTACACATCCCACGAACCCTGGCCCCGCCAGTGTCACCACATTCGAGACCATCGAGTAGCGCGCGGGTGAATCATTTGGAGAGCTCTGATGATGATTACAGTAGCTCTAATGCAGGTTCGACATTCTCTAAGCCAAGAAAATTGTCATCGGGGAGTGCTGTATCACTTCCGTACTCACCTATGTCGACCTTTCCAGCTCGACCCCACCCCCGTTCACCTTCGATGAGCTCGGAAACGTCCACGGGCACCGGTTACCTTGCTCGGCCTTCCTTCAACTTCTCGCGTCCTCTGAGCCGGTCCAGCACTAGTCTTTCGGCGCCAGGGGCTCCCGAGGCCGCTCCGGCCTCTCAGTCGCAAACCTCTTTACCGCACCAAACCAACAATATGCACCGTTCCAGCAAACCTACTCCAATTTTATTACCACTGGCCACCGGCGAGGCAGCTGCAACAGAGCCAGCGGAGGGTGAGCCCTCATCGGCAGTATCATCGTTTGTATACGCCAAATATGACCTCCCGCGAGGCCGTGAGCTCGCCCGAGACTCGGTCGTCTTTGCAGGACTACAAACCCCTCATTTTGAATGGAGTGAGCCATTATTTGAGAACTCACCTCCGCGAAAATCGGAGGAGATTCCTCGCTCGGCTCGCACCCCACCCCCAACCAATTTCCATCAAATGAATAATTCCCCCAAGCCACACTCGATGTATGAAGTCTCAACGGAGAAGGAGCCAAAGACGCCTGAGCCTAAGAAGGTCACCCCTGCACTTACACCATCCCCCAAGCCACCAGCTGCGCAGACGCTCACTACGCCCGAGAAGCCTACGCGGCAATCTACCGAATCTACTCGCAAGTCAAGCGAGAAGGCTGAAACTGCTTCGTCTGCCGACTCTGCAAGTACACTGCGCCCGCAAACAGCCAAAACACAGACCGCATCAACAACTGTGCCGGCCGACGACCATATTGCTAAGGGTATTGAATTGCATGAAAAGGGATCTTTGAACGAATCCACCTATCACCTGCGGATTGCTGCGAAGCAGAACCACCCTACCGGAATGCTGCTTTATGCCCTAGCGTGCCGTCACGGTTGGGGTATGCGACCCAATCAACAAGAGGGAGTCCGGTGGTTGCGCAAAGCTGTGGATTCAGTTGGCTTGGAAATGCTGGAGAATCCCGACGCTCCTGGGGCATCTAAAGCTAAGGAATTGCAAAAGGCCTACCGTGCTCAGTTTGCTCTGAGCATTTACGAATTGGGCGTCAGCCACTTGAACGGTTGGGGTATCGAGCAAGATAAGGCCTTGGCCTTGCGTTGCTTTGAGATCGCTGGACAATGGGGCGATGTCGACGCCATGGCCGAAGCCGGTTTCTGCTATGCGGAAGGCGTGGGATGTAAGAAGGATATGAAGAAGGCTGCGCGGTTCTACCGCGAAGCTGAATCGAATGGCATGAGCATGGTTGGTAATAGCTGGTAAGTACATTGAGGGTCCCGACACGAGCTCCAACAAGATTGCTAACCTTTCAATAGGATTTACAAAGAGAAATACATGGCTCAAGAAGCCGCCAAAGAAGGTCGTTCCCGCGGACGAACCGTCAGCAGTGACAAGAAAAACACGCGCAACAAATCGCGCACACGCAGCATCTTCCAGCGGAAGAAATCTGTACCTGAGTCATAAACTGTTCCTTTGAATAGATTATTGCATCTTTCTATTTTTGCGGGCCTATTGCCCCTGGGTATCGTCAAAATACCCTCTTTTGCATTCCAAAGCAACTTGTTTTTGGAGCGTTCTGAGCCGACTATTTCGTGGTTTGATTCACCATTATTCATTACCTTCTCTGTTACTTTCTTTATCACTTTCTTTTCTATTCTTTCCTTGACATTCCATCGTTTCATTTCACAACATTCAACTTTTCTCCGAGCCGCCTGGGCAGCTTTTTCGAGCATTTGGAGCCGGAGCCTCGTCTCCCTCCAACCTGTTTCGCGGGCATAGTGTTTCATTTCTTTCGAATACCCTTTTCCATCTCATAATTGACATGGTCTATTCTCATCATTTACACCATTCCGGGCACCGAGCTATTCATCCTCACTGTCCTTTATTTTTTTTCGTTGGAATATCTCCTCTTATCTTTTTCTTGGCCATAGTACCTTGGGGACTGACTCCCTTTTCACTTCTCTGGAAATTTCTTACCATATTGACATCTTGTTCTCTTGATCGCCAGACGCTTGCAAGGTGAATCGTGCATCGGTTCACGATGAACTCATGACAGACCCTTGGCCCACGTTTGTGAACATTCTTGGTTTTCTCTTGCGATTGCATATTTTTCATGTCCATCTGTGTTTATCACGGATTGATGACCTACTTAATTGATAAATTGGACCCATCGGCTGGTTCAGCCCATGCATTTCCTCCTATCATCACTTCCTTCGATGTCTCAAGTCGCCTTTCGTAGCTCCTCAGTACATCTATTGATTACACCAGCATGCACTCAGGCAGAATTATTTGAAGGCATCTGCATTGCATAACCCATCGATGCTTAATACTCAATCTTGAATATCCATGCATACTGATCAGCCATCACAATCTCCCTCGAAAGATGAAGTACAAGCCTATCATGCCGATCAACACTCGTCTCAACAAGAACGCCATGCATCTTCCCTCCAACAACAGTCACTCTATCACTATCCAGATACGGCACCAACTCGGGAACAACAACGCCCTCAACACTCGGCTGACTCAAAACATGAATATAAAAAGCATCATCGGTAGTTGTATAGCGAAAATCCCCACTACCGGGCCCATTGACCCAGTATTTTGTCCCAAAAATACTCTCCGCATGACCCTTCAACCAAGCCCCCGCCTCCCTAAGGTTACCTGCCATAACCTCCGGAATAGACCCATCTCCTTTAGGCCCAATATCAAGAAGCAAATTTCCATTCTTAGCCACAGTATCAATCAACGTAGTAACAATCCCACTAGCATTCAAATATTCATCATCAGGCGTAGCAGCATTATACCCAAAGGAATGCGGATCCATACCGCGCGTAGCCTCGAAATGCCTCGTAGAAAGCGGTATATTACTTGCGTACTCGGCGGAAGTATCAAAGTCCCCTTCTATCACGCCACATCTGCTGTTAATAGTCACTTGGCGATTATTCTTGTATTCGGCGTTTAACCAATCCGATGCAAATTTCGGCGAGAGGCGACTTGTTGGCATTGTTATGTCGCACCACATTATGTCTGTTTTGTATTCATAGGCTAGGATGTTCATTTGAGGGTATTGGATGTCTGGGATAAAATCTTGGACTTCGACGAAGCCGGTGTAGGGGACTGTTTTGTTTGTGTAGGGATTTTTTGGGGGGCCTTTCGTTCGCATTAAATTATTGATTAGTACTCAGAAGATTGTGTTCTTACCTATACCGAACGAATCTAGCCAGGTATAATTTGAAAAAGCAGGATTGAAGAATTCGGGCATGCTAAAGTAAGTCCCTCTTCTTAGGGATGGTTGGTATTTCTCCACTGCATTGAAGATTTCCTATGTTTGATTAGTAATGGGCTACCAATAGGTAATTGAGAAGACATTTGGAGAGTTTTGCATACTTTGAGGAAGTCTCGATGGGGAGGCTGCTTGATTGAGTTACGCTTTGAAATTGTCTCGGGCATGTCGAACAGGGCATATCCATCGTGATGCTTGGTGACAGGAACGATGTATCGAGCTCCAGCATCAGCGACCAGATCAACCCAATCCTTTGCATGAAAATTATATGCAGTGAAATTTTGCATGAAATCATCGTAGAGAAAGTCAGGACCGTAATGTTCCAAGTGATATTGATAGGTCTTTGTCGGATCGGATGGACTCATTTGGCTAGACCAGTACCTATTCCAGGGCAGAAATAATCTCAGAAGTCACATTTCTTGAATCGATGTCTGGATCAAACTTACCACTCAGCATAATTCTCATTCTTTCCAACGCCGCCATATGCAGGGATAGAGTACAAACCCCAGTGGATGAAGATTCCGAACTTAGCATCGCGAAACCAGTCGGGCGATTCATGCTGATTAACTGAAGGCGCGGTGGCATTGTATGTAGGCATACCGTAAGTTGCTGTTACAGCGAGAGATGTTGACGAATTATCTCCCCATCGTGCTAATGCACTTGCAGGACCAGAGGAGCCCTGCTTGACGCCTTCGATGTTTTGAACACCAACTTGAACAATGACAGAATCGCCAGGTCGAAGTCTTTTGACATGAGCTGACTGGACAGTCCTCAAGCTTTCAGATTCAATAAAGACTTCAAGACTGTGATTTGATGTCAACCATTCATTCCTTCCGGTGTTATTGAGCACCACGTCGAATATCTGGACATGGGGCCTGCCCTCAAACCATCGGGTAGAAGAGTTGACTTGAGTGATGGTTATTTCCGGAGAGCCTGGAAGTATACAGCTGTTAATTAACACTGAGGATTAGATAGCAACTTCTCTTTTGTTCCAAAAAGACATTGTTTACTTACTAGTTTCGATTCTTGAGCCATGGCTGGAAGTCACGCTTAGTGCGACGAGTGCGAACACCCGCCAAAACCACAAAAGACGCATTGTAGATAAAGCGTAGAAAATTGCTACCATAGATAATCACCCATTAGGCTGGAAGTTGTGATTCTCAACATCCATTATTTTGAACTTGAAGTCCTTCTTATACCTGTTTGATCCCTGTACACAATTACCTCTATGACTTACGCCAAGCTATACGACAGCTAGATGATGCAATCTGCGTCTCTAGAGGCATACCTAGGCAATTTTCTAGGACTCGAACCCATTACAACAAGTTAAGATCATTAAAACTCGCTTATTTTCGTATCGGATGTATTCCAAACCACCCCCTCCTTGACAACAAAGTCCGAAATCGGGTAATTGCAACTTTGCGATGCAACATGGCCATATGCGATGAAGATCTTTCTGTTTTCTATCAAGAATTTAGTCAAAAGCTTATGCATGTTAGATTTATGCAACTCTCTTGGTAGGGTTTCTAGATTTACCCCGCCTTCGCTGTATACTCATAATTATTAGACAGGCTCAGACTCTACATGTATATGAAGCGCTGATGTTGTTCCATTCCCTGCCAAAAAGTAGTAAATTGTGTATCGCACATCCTGAGAATCATGATATTTTCGTCTATCTTTGGAATTTTATGGAGTATTGCTATTACTTCAAATTTGGCGGAAGCCGCTACATACTATAGTATTGAAGAAAGTGTTCCCAAGAATGCAGCACCTCCAGTGCTATCGCCGTTCGTGAGCTTCTCTATTGAGTTTGTTTACTTCCCAGACTATGCGGGTACACAAAATAGTCCAATTATCGCTTTAAAAGTTGATCGTTGAGCTGATTCAACTCAAACAGGAAATAAATCACAGCCCAATACATTCTCAAACCAGCTTTTAGAGAGTCTAGGCAAAATACAAGGCGTTAAACCGCATATTCGAGTTGGAGGGAACACACAGTAAGACGATTTGCAATGAAAATCTCATTCGTGGTCCGATATCTAATCTTAAATTCTACAGAGACTACGCTTTGTACAACTCATCACTTCAAACAGCTGTCAATGGCACCTACATACCATCCAAGTCAACAGACTACCCATATATCATCTACATTGGCCCTTCGTACTTTGAGTCATATTTGATGTGGTCGAATACAAAGTTCTCACATGGGTTCAACCTCGCTAAGAATACCTCACATGATATACAATTACTACTCGATACTGTGCCTTTGGTCTGTGAGGCTTTGAGTCATGATAATCTTCTAGTTTGGGAGCTAGGAAACGAGCCCGATGACTACAAAAATGCCATACAAGGAGCACTAAGACCTTCTGACTGGACTGAACAGGATTATGTTCACGAGTGGTTGCATCGCACATCTGCATTGAAAAAAGAGATGGACATTCATTGTCCCCATCTCGCTAGTGTGAAGTATATGGCACCCTCTTTTGGAGGAATAGATGGTAGTTTGAAAGCTCTTACTACATGGAAAGATGGATTGAATACCGCCGCGAATATTGCATTTAATGCTGAACATAAGTATGAAGTCATGAACCTTGAAAATGATGTATGCGGGGACTAATAAGCTTGAAAGTTATATGGGAGGAGCCGACGAGCCAGGAGTCACACTGCAGAAGACGTTGATGAATCATACCGCAGTTATTCAGAATGCGGCACAACATGTTGACCTAATGAAGACCCTCTCATCAGATAATCTCACAACAGATATTCCATATATCCTCGGAGAAACAAATTCACTCTACAGTGAAGGCCGGGCAGGGCTATCTAATTCCTTTGGAGCAGCTTTGTGGGGTGTGGACTGGAATCTCTACTGTGCTTCTCAGGGTATCAGAAGAGTTTACATGCACCAAGGGACGGACTATCGATACGCTTCATGGCAGCCTATTGAAACAAACAAGACTACCATAGGGACCAAAGCACCGTTTTATGGTAATGCCATGATAGCTGCTATGACGAAGGGTGGGGATAACGTGAATATTGTCAACATTCCTTTGAAGCAGGACACTGAGTCTGCTTATGCAGCCTACGTGGATGGAAAATTGACTCGAGTTGCAGTCCTAAATATGGTGGAGTACAACTATACCTCCACGGAGTCCGATAGCGCGAAGGCTCGTCCAACGGCTCAATACACCTTCAAACTACCCACTTTGTTGAATGCTCAACAAGTATCCGTGCAGCGGATGATGGCAAACGGGAGCGACTCCGTGACGGGCGTTACTTGGAATGGATTCTCGTATAACTACGAATTGGAAAATGGGAGTCCAGTGCGCATGCAAAATGTGACAAACGATGAGTCAATTTCAGTTGGCCAAGATGGGATGATGACAATTGATGTACCTTATTCGAGCGCTGCTCTTGTTAACTTGCAGTAAATTGTCAGAAATGAGATAATGCGCCTAGTGACCGCTAAAATTTGTTCATATATTATAATGGGCCCGGGGAATGTTGTCATAATATGGCACCACGACGGCATTGGGGGAATTGGTGAAGCCGACCATCGCCGTTGTTGCGGGATGCACTGGCTTTCGATCCACGATAAGATTGATACAACTTGGCCCATGCTGGGCTTGAAGATGTGCAACAGTATGCTGAATATCAGATATGCGGTTTATCTTTGCTGCGGCATTTTGTAAGCCCTTCGCAACAATCTCGTATTCGGTGTTGGGGTTCAGAGAGCTGATGGGTCGCGTGGGAGTATTTTCTCCATATACAATGTCTTGACCGTTGATGCTCATCCCCCAAGTAGAATTGTTTACGACGACTGTCATGACGTTCAGATTGAATCGCTTGTATGTGTCGAGCTCCATTAAATGAAAGCCTGCAGACCCATCGCCCTGGATATTGACAACCTTGCGATCAGGTGCAGCAACAGCACAGCCTAGAGTATATCCAAAGCCATTGCCAAGGAAGCCGAGATAACCAGTAGATGTCATGACTATACTGGGCTGACTGCGCCAAGCAAGGTCGCCTGCCCAAACGCTTGCCTCTCCACCATCTAAGACAATTATACTCCCCGGCTCGACGGCAGAGAAGAGGTACTTCAAGGCGTGGTATGGATGCAGACGGCCTGGAGAAATCTCCTTAGGTTCTCTCTCGTATGGAGGCTCTGCTGATGACATGTTTAGAACAGCCTCGACCCAGAATTTATCAACCGAGCCTTGATAGGCAGTGCCCAGTTTTCGGTTCATGGCTGACGTGAAAGCTTCAATATCAGAAACAACTCCTAGGTCCACTGGCAGCGAGCGTCCAATTTCGCCTCCGTCACAGTCGACCTGAATTAGTTGACAATCCGTGTCCGGAATAATAGCACCGTTTCTGCCTCCAAGGAACATGCCCGTTCTAGCACCAAGAAGTAGAACTAGATCTGGTCTAGGTAGCTGCGCAAGCTGGAGTTGTGCCAAAACCCCAGCTGTCCCTTGAGAAAGCATTACCGATTGTGGGCGAAAAGATGCATATTTTGACGTGTTAAACACTGGGATACTACAAGTCTCTGCCAATTTGAAGAGACTCTCGCGTGCCTGTGCCTTTCGTTAACGAGACCTCTGAATCAATGAATATACCACACCATACCTCGAAAGTCCTCGCGCCTGTCCCAGTGATAATTACAGGTCTCTTTGCATTGCTGATGATCCGAGCCGCTACATCGATCGCATCACGATGTGGACCGGGAAGATATGATGGAGGGGAAGTGATTGATCCCCAAGCTATGAGCTTTGGATGAACTGGAGAAAATAGAACATCGATGGGAAAATCGAGAAGAACAGGACCTTGAGGCTCAATCTGTCAGAATAAACAAGAGAAACACAATCTTATCGTCTGCGCTCACAGAGAACATACCAGGTGGACTAGATTGAGCGACTCGTAAAGCATGAGATACAATTCTTGGACATTCCTCCGGCGCTACAACGCGATGTGCAAACTTAGTAATGGGTCGGGCGGCAACAACCTGATCGATAGATCCCTGAAGGGAATTGTTTTCCGTATCGCGAATCGGAGGCGACGAAGTTATACACATGATGGGACTCCGATCACCATACGCAGTCGCAAGACCGGCAAGGCCATTCGAAAAGCTGATGATTGGCTCAGAGTTCACTTCGGGAGATTTAATGGACACATAAGCCGTTAGACTTACCCACTGTTCGCAGTCACAAAACAAACCCCAGGCTTTGTACTGATGCGACAATATCCTTCCGCAGCTTGCACCGCTACAGTTTCATGTCTCGTGTCGATCAAACGTATTCCGACTTCTTCACAGCCCATGAGAAAGGCATCCAAGTGGCCCCCATGAAGCCCGAAAGCAACTTCCACACCAAGTTGCTTCAGTGATTGGGCTAATAGGTCTCCGCCTGTCAGCTCGCGGGCGGACGGGTGGTGGAGTTGAAATCCAGCCATATTGGAGGCTAGGACCTGGATTCGAGCGCAGATTACAGGATGGCTGAATGAAAATGAGTAAATTGGATGATTGACGAGGACTGCCGAGGTACGTGAATGCCGGGGGGCCGATCAAGGGGAGGGGGGCTGAACGGTGAGGTCCCAGGTTGAAGATGCGGAGAAGGAGGGGATCGATGCCATGCACTGTGACTACATCAAATTACACTTATGACGGTGGCTGTGGAGACAATGCCCAAAGACCCACACGATCTGCCTTTCTGCCTTCGACCAAACAAATATTGGACGTTCAACTTGTTCTCGTGATCGATGTTGCTGCCCAGATTTAATACGTAAACCTTATATTTGCATACAACATACTAGACTCAAAGCGCTTTTGTTTTTCTTTCGTTTTTTGATGGGGTATATTGTATGCATCCATGCATTTCTAGTGTTGAATTCTTTCAAACATTAAAAGGCCAAAAAGAGACATTCATGTGATCATCCTGCTCTATACTTCATAGGATGATCCCCAAAATACATTTCAAGGTACGCCCAGCTTAGCCATCGTTAACTATCTCTCCTGCCAGTCCGAGCAGTCCATGTGGTGCCTTGTTAATCTCTTTGAAATTTCCTTGCCAGCTATAGAGAACATCCCCATGTCGTTGCTGGTCGGCAAATAATAAGACCACACTGCGAGCAACATCCTCTGGTGTCTGAGTTTTAATATTGTACGCCTCGATCAGCCCAGGAGGAATGATTGCCGTCGTGGTCCATGAAGGCGCGATAGCATTTACTCGCAGGTTCCTGTCCTGGAATCGTTCAACGAGCCCACGGACCATACCAAGAACACCATGCTTAGAGACAGCATAGTCTGTGCCCTTGAATCTGGTAAATCCAGATCCGGAACAAGCGAGCACAAGGCTACCAGCTGAAGACTGAGGGGCAAGCTTGGTCATGTAAGCTTGTGTGAGGTGAGCAGTGTAGAGCGAGCCTGTAAGATTCAGGTCAAGCACGCGGGAAGGAGGCGGGAGCAGCTTTCCATTTTCATCGAGCTTGATATCCATATAATCCATGCTCGCCGTGATTCCGGCATTGGCAAAGACATGGTCAACGCGGCCGAACCATTCCACGGTCTGCTCAAACATGTCTCGCAGACTTTCCCACTGAGATGCGTTCACAGTCAAGAACTTGAGTTTCTCATTGTTCTCGAACTCTTCGGTGGGAGCGTTTAGATCTCCGATCACCACATTTGCACCCAAGTTCAAACATAGCTGTGCAGTGGCTCTGCCAATTCCAGCCGACCCGCCTAAATTATGGGATATTTGTCAGATAAAGCCAGATTGGAAATTAAATAGTGCTCTAGGTATGAGAACTTGCCAGTAATTATGACGACCTTGTCCTCGAGACCATTCAGGTCCTCATCGTTGATATAAACACGAGCCATGGTTAACAAAGTCGATAGCCGTGCAACCGAACGGGTTCGCTTTCTTCAAATCCGTTTACAAAATTTGCTTAATTTGTATATCGAACCAAATCAGAGCCTGCTGATATGGATAAAAAAAGCAAAGTAAAAGAGAGGACTGGATATATTAAGAACCTTAGAAAGAGCTGTGCGATCTGCTCTATAGTATTTCAAGTTGTGGCTATGAATTCGCGGGGGAACCTCAAGAGAAGATATAGGTACGCCACACAGCCCAAACGCTTCGGGCGCTCGTGTATAATTCAAGTTGCAGTGGGGGCGAGTTTATGATGTCCACGACTGGTAATTTTAATTTTGGGGGCCGTTATGCTAGCTAGTATTTGGGGCTACCGCACAAATCGTTGGGGGGAGTATCCACATCTGCGAAAGCCTGCTCTGAACAATACTAGATTGGGAAATGATCCCCCAAAAGACTATATTTACAGTGTCTGCAGTGAATATCAAACATCCCGGCTCAGACATTTTGCATACTCGGCACTCTATGTTTGGGTCTGTCTTTAATTCAGATAGCCTTCAAGTTATTGGCCCCATGGATGTTAAGATACTGAGAATACATCGATGGCAAAAAAGCACTAGTAGCCCCCAAGGGGCCAATTATGATCCAAGATATGTTGGAAAACCTCGACTAATGGATTTACTCACGTGGATACATCCCAAAGCCAAGAGCTGAAAGACGTCACCTACTACTTATGAATATTTAGGCAACCAGTTAAAGATTGTTGTCGACGGCGACTCCGTAATGGATGCTTTCAGTGATTTCACAGCAACACAAGATGTGCAAGGACTTTGAGAGCTGCACATGTGGCACCGCATGCATGTGTGCACTCAGAAGACATCATGATGGGATGAGGTAGATACTGCTAAATACTAAGGTTAGGTACTACTAGTATTACCTACCTAAGCTTGAGAGCACAGTTGTTTAAGTTTATATCTGCATATATTCAATCATCCTCTGTCGTGCTCGCTCTGCTTGATCTTGCATATCCAGATCCCAGAGCCACTTAAATCGCTCTTGGGCCGTTTCCCTTAATTTGTTTTCATCATTGCCCACTCCGTCTAAGCACAAACAAAGAAGGTATGCACCCTCCTTACTACTAGTGACAACGCGTTGTGCTCGAGGCCGTCTAATCTCATCATAAGCCCTAAAGGCCGCAACAGCCTGCCCAGCAGACTGAACCCGCGAATCTCCAAGAAGCTCCGCCAAAACATGTGCATCTTCAATTGCTTGCCCGGCTCCAGCGCCCTGGTGTGGCGTGGAGGCATGGGCTGCATCCCCAAGTATCACAACTCGCGATTTGCAGTATGTTGAGAGATGAGGATGCTCGAATAGAGCCCACTGCGACGGGTCAGGCATATGCTATATATACGTTAGAAAACGTCAGACCAGAAACACTGGAATTCCATACCTCAACCAGGGCATGCCAGTAACGCCCCATATTTTTCGCATCACGTTCTAGATCCTCTCTAGCTGCAGGACGGACCCATGTATCGCAATCCCAGTTTTCTTTAAGAACATAAAGTCCGACGTTCACCTTCTTGGCACGCATAATAGGATACGAAATTCCATAAGTCCCCTCCCCAAGATAAAGCGTTGACACCCTCGCCCTCTGATCTCCAACAGCCTTCACCATATCCTCCATCTCAACAACAGCACGATAAGCATACATTCCACTATACCGCGGCTGATTAACTTGCAAATCTTTCGGAAACATTGACTCCTTGACCTTCGACTTGATCCCATCACAACCAACCACCACGTCCGCCCGAACCTCACTCCCATCAGCAAAGCTCAGCATCACCCCGTCTTCACTGGCACCTTCAACTAATTTATCAAGCCTCTTCCCGAAATGCACAATGTCAGGCGGAATAAGACTAATTAATGCATCTAGAAAATCCGCTCTTCGTAACGTCGTCTGGCCAGAAGGCAACGCTTTTAGATTCATCAATGTATCGCCTTCTTTTGCGCCGGCTGCCCAGACTAGCTCGAACCACGTTTCGCGGAATGCTTCGTAGCCGGGACTATCAGCGTGGGTGGTGACGAGGGAGTCGTAGATGTCTCTGATTTGAGGATCTATTAGTGGCATTGCGCGGTGTGCTGCGGGGCCTATGGAGAGACCAAGGCCTATTTCTGCGAATGCGGATGCTGCTTCGTAGATTTGGACGCGGACATTGCGGCGCAGGAGTCCTGTTGCTAATGCAAGGCCGCCTATTCCGCCGCCTATTATGGTGACTGTAAAATCTTTTGTTCTTTGTTCCGTCATTTTCGATCATATAGGGGCAGATGCAAGAGAACTGGCTGAATATTATGTCGTAGAGAAGTTGACCCCTGAAGCCATTGATTGTTGAACTTGAATTGCGGGGTTGGGCTTGTTTCCTAGGCGTCCCACGCGGGGGATGGTATGACCCGCCGATACCATCCAAGTCGGAAGGGCCTGCCGAGAAGAACGATATAGTGTTATAGATGATGAGGCTGAATGACACCGTTCGATTCAGGAAGGCCCGAATTGATTCTACACATGAAAAATCATTTCGAGTACTATCTAGGATAAGGAACGAAGATCTAGTGATAACTACGCCATGACCGATCATGCTTTTGAAATTTATCAAGTTCAAATTTAGATCTGCATAGTTGAATTGGGTATCGGAATACATTTTGACTTCAAAACTGTATCAACAACGCGATCCGGTCGCGACGACGGTAAAAGATTCGGAAAGACTGTCCCGGCGCTAGAAGAAAGAAAGCTGTCATGTCATTTTGACAAAACATAAATGAAAGTGGAGATGCCATAAAGAAAGGCCGTTTAGGTGGATCAACATGTAAGACACAACGCAGATCATATCCTTGCCCGCGCGGCAGGGCGGAAACAGAAGATTTGGCACACAGACAAAGGCCGCAAGTTTCGACCAAGTAGAGATCGCTAAGTAGACCTTCTGCACGTGTCAGATCGTGTATGGATATGTGCCTCTCCTTGAAAGTGCGATATTCGGCGTGGTGACAAGTCTTGAATGGCTGGAAGACTATTTGTCCAGAGCTGTGAAAGAAGTGAAGATCATATTCGGATACCAAAAAGAATTGAGACATCAAATCATTGGTGTGATTGTTCGTTGTCCATTGCTATTGTCCCATTTATGGGGCCCGATAGGATCATCTGGTGCCCAATTCGAGTCGCCATCGTAACCAGTATGCCCCCGACTATCACCTGCAGTTTGGACAGGCGAGGGAGTGTCAGAATCGTCTAGAGCACGGCGGAATCGAAGGAACTCCTGGGAGTCCATGCTATGGATAGGGTACATGGTACCCATTTCCATAGATTGGAGAGCCACACGCTGGATCTGACGAAGATCATCTCGAAGGCCCGAAACCTGACTTTCAAGGTTCCGGCGTGCAGTTTGCTCACGACGGAGAAGGGTGACAAGGGTACTATATTGTTCGATCGAGACACCATTGAAATCTGATAGTGAGGTTGTGGAAGTCGCAGGACGAACGATCCGGGAGTTCATTGTGTCGGGACGGATAGTGCTGGTGCTTGGTGGACGCACTGAAGCAGAGAAATTGGCTAAAGGACTAGGAGATTCGTCGCGCTCGCGTGAACGCTCACGATCGACCGAGCCGAGAAATCCAGAAGAAGGCTTGTTACGTGTATGGGAAGTGAATGAGTCTGTTGATGGGGTGTTCTTTTGGCGGGATGAGCGTTCTGTAGGGGGATTGTCGACGGAGCTAGACTGCATTCGGGCGATGGCAAATTCAAGGTCAATCATTTTGACCTCGAGTGTGTTCAAACGCTGCTCTACTGTCAAGCCATCGTCTTGCTGCATAGTATGGACCAAGTTGCGCACATTAGGAGGCAGACTGGCTTGCTCTGCTTGTTCGTCTGAAGTGGCAATTGATGGTGCTGCAGATTCTCGGGTGACGCTGGTTACAGTCGTGCCTGTGGAAGGTCTAGCGGAGTGCCCGCTAGTCGAGCTACTTTCAAGAATGGGTGATTTAGAGTCGGGGATAGGAGTTGGAACGGATGATGTGCGAGATGGCCATGCCGAAGGCACAGGTTCAAGCTGGACTTGTTGCTCGTTTACAAGCTCCCGCAGTGCATCGGTACTTCTAGACCGTCGGCGATCCTGGAGCATGCTGTGCCTCCGTTGGTGTGCATCTTGAGTGTGAAGTCGGTCTTCTTGGGGATCAGAAATCGCACTTGATGCCACGCCATACCGCGATTCGTCATCAGAGAATATCACACTCGGGAGTGTAGCACGACGTCGTCGACGACCGAGGCCAGGCGACGGCAATGAGCCTCCCGTCAAGGTAGTCGGCGAAAGATGTGTCGCCGCAAATTGCAATTGCAAGTTCTCTTCAGACAGTGGACTACTTCTTTTTGACTCCGAAGGCGTAGGAATGGCCAAGAACGTTTTCCCCTCCACCGGACCCGATCTCCTTATCGGAGCCGATGTGTAATATGTTTCATTTGGGTTCTCCTCCACCCCGTCTGCTTGGCTTTGTCGTTTCCTGTTGAATATCTTGCGCATGACAGTTTTCAGCGTACTCCCCGTTCGTCGGTGTACAATTGGTGTTTGACTGAAATTTATCGGCGGCAAAGCGGTATCATAGTGGTTCGCGTCTAGGGAAAAGGATGCTGGGTTCGAAGCGGAACGCTCACCGCGCGCGGACGAGGATCGTGGGTGTACACTCTTGACCGACTCGCTCCCAGCGCTTGCAATAGATCGTGTGTAGGGCCTTGACATCTCTGAACAAAAAAATAAGCCTGAGGGATCAGAGTTATCTTTAAAACAGGCCCCCTGAGGATTCCAGGTTGATAATCATTAAAGAAAATATTCGTCGCGGCACATAGGAAGGGTATATAATATCGTCGCAAAAGAGGGGAGAAAAAGACGGCTATGATGGGCCGATCGGCGGTAACGAATGTCGAGAAGAGAATCGAGGCAAAATAAAGGTTAAATGATGAAGGTGAGCAGCGGCGCAGCGGGATTTGCGTGCTTTCGAACGGCGATCGAGGTTTAATCGAATCGACGGACGTTGAAGAATGACTAGCAAACGCAGATTAGTATCGAAGCCGCATCAACAACGGGGCAGTATCAGCCTACCAAGTCTGGTTGAATCAGGATCATAATTGCCAAATAATGCACGTAGTCCCCGTTGACGGATGGGCCGTTTGCCAGTCTCGGGAGAATCGGTTTCACGGTGGAGATAAGGAGGAGCAGGAGGAGGAAAATCAAGCAGGGATCTCTTGAAATTCAGAGATGGAGAATGGAAAAACAGAAGAGAATAACAAAAAAGAAGTAGGGATTTGAAAGACAGAAAACGAGTGTCGAGAAGCAAGAAGCCAAGCAAAAAATAAAATAAAAAATAAAAAAAGAGGTGAAGGTGAAGAGGAGGAAGAACAAGCTGTGGAGGCTCGAAGTTGGGGAGATTAGGAGTCGACGAGCTCGTGTCCCTCTTACTCCTTTCCCACCCCACACAGTCGGGTCTTTCTTCACGCCACAACCGAAGCTGCACCTGGGCCAGGTCATAATCCGGATTAAATGACGACTCGACACTTCACAACTTCTGTTCCCGAGGTCGAGTGACAGGACCGAGCGTAAGGTGCTGGCTAATCACGTCGGCGCAAGGTATCTGGATCACTACCTTTTCTTTTCTCGCCTCGCAACCCCCTCAATCTCAATTTACGACTTTATCTCTTGATTGCGACCATACGTTATGCTACCCTGTTCAGGAGCAGTTCTGAACTACATAACGGTATCAGTGCTGAAGGCTGTGGGCAAAAAGGAGCGCTAAACACAGCTAGCATGGACTAGCTTCTCAACATGAAGGTCAACTACAAGGAACAAGCCCCCAAAACTTAAACACTAAACACAGTAGAGAAACCTTGGAACCAGGGGTCGAACTGGACCGCGACCGAACAGTGGCTCTCGATTTCGAATGAATGCCGCGCTGGATCCACGAGCCGAGACTAAGTGGAGCCCAGCGAGGAACGGCCGTTTTGGACTGTTGCCCAGCTCCGTCCAGAATGCCCACCCCAATTCTAAAAACAGGTCCTTGCACACCGTGCTTTAAGGGCGAGCTTCCTTCTTGGGTGAAGTTTGGTGGTGGAGTACAGGCAGGCCGAGATATGACCCTGCTGCTGCATCGTTGGTCTGAAACACCACATGGCTTGGTGATCATCAGAAATTCTCAAACGCCGCACAGACCGTTTGCGCGAGGGTCAGCTCGTCTGGAGCCTGTCTGCTTGGAGGTTGGGAACCGATTGCCTTACACAGAGCCACCAACCCAGACTGAGACGTCGGAACGCGCACGGCTACGACGAATCATGGCTGCTTTCTTTTTCTTTTCTCGTCCTTCTCCAACCCACAAAATGCTTCGAGACGTTAGGCCGCGGTGCTGACATGGTGGGTAGGTGGGCCAATTGGATTGAGGAGGTGGAGGGTCAGGGATGCCGTCGATCAACAGCCCCTCACGCTTGTCCTACTTCTAGTAACGAATCTCCGGCGCCATCGTGATGATCTTCCCAGTGACGATGTGCTGCGTGTCTTGAAACGTCAATGTTCCTCTTTTCTTTCTAATCATCTTGCGTCTCCCGCTTGAGACACGGCTGGGTACAGCAAGCGGGTTTTTGGGCCTCGGAACGATGCCAGCCTGAGGTTAATCAGGTAGGGAGCGCAGCGGACTCCAATGGACATGGAGTTTCTGGCTCCCTGACTTCCTCATTCCCCATGCTGTGCTACCCTTATGCGAAAAATCGAGGCAAAAGGGGCGAGACAATTGCCTCCTACTGCATACAGATCTCACCGACTACGTAGTATGTCAAAGTCGTTTTGATCAAAGATATTGAAATGTCGTTCACTCCCAAGATCATCGATTAGGAGCCTGCTGGAGAGATCGCTCGTCTTTGGCTACCCCACGGCAAAAGGCAATCTCAGTTTTAAAGTAAATCGCCGGCATCGGGATATCGTAGATCGGCATTTTCCTCCAAGTAATCCATCCAGTGTTTCAAAAATGCACTACCACTGCATATACGATTTGGGGTCAGCTTCAATCCCGCTCTTGATCCACAATAGAGAAACATACCGACTAATAGTTTCCGAGTCTCCGCAAATGCAAAGATGCCGCTTAGGTCGGGTCATAGCCACTAAAGGTAGCTCATTAGTTTGGGCACATATATTCACAGTACTGTAGAGTCGAAGATTTTACCATTGAGACGCCGTTTTTCGCCGAGGAATCCGACTTCATGCTTCTCATTACTGCGAACAAGACTAACAACCACAGCTTCTTTCTCGCGACCTTGGAATCCATCGACACTTCCCAGTTCTAAACCAGGATACTTCTCGCGGAGCATGTGAGACAGGAGGGCCAATTGACCATTGTAAGGGGTAATGACAGCGATGCTGTCGGGTCTGACACCTGCCTCAACTAAATTACCAACGTGTTTGGCAACCACGAGCGCCTCCATCTCATTGCTTTTACTTTCACCGAGGAGAGCCTCCTTTTTGCCGATCTCATCATCTTCCGTCTTTTCAGGGAAATCGCCACCTTGCGTATCCCAAAAGACAAGGGGCTCCTGAGTGTCGTCTGTGCCTTCTAGTTCATATGGTAGATCGGCCAGGAGGCGGTCTTTTACAGAGTCCGCTGCCATTAACCTGGCCTCATATAACTCGTCGGATGGGAACCGCATAATCTTTTCATGCATGCGGTATTGTGTTGTTAACATCCTTTTGATACCTTCGCCATGCAATGCTAGTAAACGGTCGAATAATGTTCGTTCAAGCGAGAAACCCTTTAACAACTCCTTGCCTTCAGAATCTTCCTTCTTTGTGTCTGTGCCTTTGCTTTTACCCGAGTCTTTAGACTTGAGGTTAGTTGACTTGACAGTAGGCGGTAATTGTAAATGATCGCCGGCCAGAACCACTTTATCGGCCCCCAGCAGTGAAATCCAACATTGAGCTTCAAGTGCTTGACTAGCTTCATCAATAATAACAACATCGAATCTCTGGTTTTTCAGTTGATGACCACCAGCACCATGGAGTGTAGCTAGAACAACACTACTCTCTCGTACCAGGTTGTCGACACATTTAGACTCTCGTTCTCTGAATTCCTTTCGAAGGTGCTTCAGGTCATCATAGATCGCTCTTCTTTCTCGTCCAGTCTTCGTTTTCCGAATACTTGCTTGTTTCTCATCCATCTCTTTCCGAACATCTTTTACGATGCCCGCCGCATCAGAGGTTTGCGTTAAGACTTCAAGAGAATGCTCCAATACAGACGGAAGGAGACGCGCTGGGTGTCCGATTCGAACGACTGGGACTTTCTTCGGGGCCAGTCGTTCCACAATATTGTCAACAGATATGTTTGAAGGTCCGCAGACAAGAATTCGTTTCTTGCGTTGTACAAATTGTAAGATGAGTTCAATCAGGGTATGTGTCTTTCCTGTGCCGGGTGGTCCATGAATCAGAGCAATATCCTTTGAGGCTAGTGCAAACTTGATGGCATCCTTTTGAGAGTCATTGAGTGTTGGATCAAGGAACTCAACAGTTTCCGTAGTGTTTTCTGGCTGTAGAGGGGTCGTATGGCCAAAAGCTACACGCATGAAATGCGAATAGTCTGACTCTGTCATCTTGCCCATCTTCTCCATAGTCTGTCGCATTCTGTGGTAAATTAGCATCGAGACCTATAACCACAAACCAGATTCATCTTACCGTCTATACGTAACATCGTTGGCAAGTTTAATACTATATCAAATTAGCAATGTACCTCAATCGACCATGTTGCATGTTAAGAAGACATACCACCATAACTTCTTGCCCCATAATTCTTCAACAGCCTCATCGTCCTCCTTCGAGCGTGCTCCGCCGCCCTGCTGGCCGAAAGCAATCCATATAGCCTTATCATTAACTCTCGTCACAACGCCCTCAGGGCCACCTTTCGCCCCATCCTTAGCTCCATCTTTCCCTTTATCCTTGCCCACTTTCTTCGCACTGCCGGCAGACACATCATTCACACGAACAACGTCTCCAACCCGTATCCCATGAGATCCAAGTCTCGGTTGCCCATCCGCAGCTTCTGAGGACGCAATGGCGGGGTCCGGAGCGAATTCACCAACTACCCGACCTCCAAGACCCGTGCGACATTGCGACAGTACCAAGCCTGTTAAAGCGTAGCCGGTAGCCTGGAGTGTTCTCCTTGTCGATGGCGACACAGATGCGGCTGTTGTAGCAAGGGAAGAGGATGCGACTTCGGCTTCATGCTCTTGGAGAAGCAACTGGAGTTGCGTTTCGGCGAAAAGTGGGATGGGGATTGGATCGTCACGCGGGGACATGTTCGTCTAGATTGAAGGGAATCTTTGGGTTCTCGAGATGACGGACGTATCGCGTTTATTTACAGATAGTATGTTCGCATCACTAGCCTTTTGTGATCGGTGGCTTGGTAGCTTGGTGTGATGTGTATCTGGTGTTGGACTTCAAGATTTTGCGATGACGTGGGGAGCTCCAGCCAGCTCCCCGCGTTCCTGGCGAACACCCGTTTATCAGGCAATAAGGCACTGGAAGTGATCAGAACTATATAATACCTCATGTTGCTGGTCATGTTTTGATAGTTTTTATGTTGTTTCCATGTGAATAAATAAGATAGCCCACTGCTTCTTGATTTTACGTGTGTTCAATATTTTGCCGTTGATAAGAATTGCTGTGAGCTAGTATAGGGTAGTATAGGGATTCAAGTTTGACAAAGTTACTATCATAGATGTGAGATAGAAGACATCAATGCTATACACAGGATATATTACAGAGGCTTTCATAGCCGAATATAACACCCTAACATCATCATACACTCTCGATCTTAATCTTCGGCTCTTCTTCAAGCTTCGCCTCCATCTTGGTCCCATTTCCACTCGCCAAGCCCTTGATTTCACTCTTACAAAGCTTGGTTCCTGCCAAATAACACTCTCCACAGCGTCTTTTGACGGGCAAACAAACCGTCTGCCCTAAGCCAACAAGTAACTTATTGATCTCATGCCACTTATCCCTCGGTAACCATGACTGCAAAGCCATGCGTGTTTCTTCCGGATTCTTAGTCTTATTCCAACCCCAAAGATTCGTGATCCGGTGTACATGGACATCAACACCAATGCCTTCATGTTTGCCCCATGCAGCACTCATGCATAGGTATGCCATCTTGGGACCCACGCCAGGAAGAGCCATAAGACCTTCCGGCGTAGAAGGTATATCGCCTTCATGTTGATCGCGGAGGATCAAAGCAGCAGCTTTAATATATTTCGTTTTGTTATTGTGGAACCCGACGGTGTGAATGAGTTCATTTAGTTTCGTAGGTGAGACAGCGAGGATGTTGTCCAAATTCAGTGTACTGTCTTTCAAGTCCAGGTTCTTTTTGTTTTCACCATCTTCGGTCTTTATCCTCACAGTATCCATTGTCGCCTCTACCCCTTGTCCAAGCTCGGTGTGTAATCGTTGCATCGCAACCGCCGTAACAGTATCTTTCGTTTGGGATGAAAGCATCAAGGCAATAAGTGTTTGAAACCGACGGTCCTTTGGTGACGACGCACGCCAGTATAATTCTGCACAACCCATGGTATCAACCGGTGCGGTGGGATTATCTTCGCGCATCTTCTTGACAGTATCGTACATAACCTCCCAATTGGATGGTGGCTCGACGACGATGTCACCATCCGCACCACGGGTTTTTCGTGCAGGCATACGCCGCGCCTTCGGCGGAGTGGGAGAGGGTCTCTCCTTGGGCTCATCCTTCACGATCGAGGTCTTGGGCTTGCGGGGGGTACGATTCGAGGTTTTCAGGACGGCTGGACTGGCACTGCGCTTTCGACGTTTCGTGGGGGGTTCAAGAAGATCTTCGATATCGGTGGTATTGGCGGATGAAAGCGAGGATTCATCTTCGTCCTTAGTCGGGGGTATATGAGCGATCGTAGGAATCAATTCATTTTTATCAGTTGCGTCTCCATTATATGCGAAATTGCGCAGAGCGCCTGTGTTCAGCGACGTGCTGCGTGTTTGTCTTCGTGCAGGAGGTGAAAGAGCCTGCAAGACTTTCGAAGTCTCCTTCGCAGTCCGAGAAGTGCGCATGCTGAAAATTATGACCCGACAACGAAAGAACTTGAACCTGAGAAGAACCTAAAGATCAACGGATGGAATTTCACATGGGCGGAGCAGGACCCATGGTTAAACTGGGGCAAATGCTAGGCTTCCCCAGCCTCGGTGTTAACCGCTGATCTTATTCTGCTCCGACTTCCCGCTCCAGTCCCGAGACAGCTATTGCAGCGACTCTCTTTCCCCTCCTCACATTCCTCATACTCGGGCACATTCCACGATGCCAGCCCCGTCAAGTCAAACGACGCAGCGACTCCTGCGCGAGTTGAAGGATTATGCCAAGTCGCCGAACGAAGCTCTGCTGCATCTTGGGCCCGTCGACGAGGAGGACCTGCTTCGCTGGGAGGCTGTTCTCAAGGGCGTGAACGGCTCTCCTTATGAGGGTATGTTGCATTCATTTTATCCTGGGGATATTTGATCGCCGCGATCATACTGTGCTTTGGAGACTCACAATTTTTTGCAGGCGGCCTCTGGCACCTCCGTATCGCCATTCCACCTAACTATCCTCTCGCGCCCCCAACCATTACTTTCACCACCCGCATATCGCATCCTAATATCTCTTTTACGACCGGCGAGATATGTCTTACCCTCCTAACGACCGAGCATTGGAGTCCCATTTACACGCTTTCGACCGCCCTCACCGCTATTCAACAACTGCTCACAGATCCGCAGCCCGACTCGCCGCTGAATGTTGATGTCGCGGCGCTCCTGCGCGATGGCGACCTTCCTGCCTGGGAGAGTGTGGTGCGATACTGGACAAGCGAGGAGCGATGGCAAGGAAACGGGAATTTCACAGCATGATTTGAGCAATTCCAAGCTTGGGTTTGTTTAAATGAGACCGAGACTCAGATGAGGCGTCCGCAGGTTCTTCTTACGAGCCTTAGATAGAGAGGGAAAGAGATAACGGTTACAGCTTATATTTCTGATTTGATGCGCATTCCGGTGGCAGATGTTGCCCCATACATACCCCGCTGCTACATTCCAAGGATATACTACTTGATTTTGTGAATTGAGATTCAATATACGATTGTTTATAATCAACATACGACGCATGAAGGTTTCTGGATTCCGCGGTTTGCGGTGTATTAAGATGAACTTTTGCATTTTACCTCATTTGAGGGTTCATCTAATCACGTATCGTATGTGGAATTAACTGTGTGCACGCCGAATATTCCCCTCATTCTAACCCATTGCTGAAATTTTGAAAAAGAAACCAGACCAGATAGAACACGATATCAATGGGCTAAAGCCGCATGATGGAAAACGCCGATAGAGAGGGTTAAGGAAAGACGCCGGTGGGAGGTCGTAAGGATCGTAAGATGATAGTATCAACTGCTATGCGAAGGGATTGATGCTGGCTGGATAGAAAAAAGAGGCGCTGGAATACAAGGGCAGGGTTGTTCCTCAATGGGAACCAATGATGATGGGAGACCCCCAATTAAAGAGCCATCGCGACGAGAACTGCTCCGCCGACCATGGCGACAACCTCGCGGGTAAGGCCAGCGGTGGTCAAGGCCGCAGCACCAGTCTGCAGACCCGGGTGGGCCGTTGTGGTGGTTGCGGCGTTTCCAGTTGGAGTGACATGCACGACTGTGACAGAAGTGATGGTGCTCAGGCTACCATCGGGCAACGTGCTAGTGCTCTTGTAAGTTGACGTGGAGAGACTAGTATTTGTTGAGGTAGTTGAATGAGAGGTCGTCGTAGTAGACGAGGATGAAGTAGAGGACGAGCTGGTAGTCTTGGACAGAGTGGATGGTACTGATGAAGTAGTAGGAGCGGAAGTTGATGAAGTCGAGCTGGTTGAAATTGGAGAGCTCGTGGTGCTGGTCGTGGTCGGCTCGGTAGTAGTCGAGGGGACTGAGCTAGAGCTAGGTTCAGTCGTCGTGGATGGAGTGGTGCTCGGCTCCGTAGAGGTGGTGGGCTCCGAGCTAGTAGTGGGCTCGGTGGTGGTGGCTGCCGCACTGGTGGTAGTGGGGTTGGCACTGGGCACCGAAGTAGTCTGTTGAACGGGCTCCGAGGAAGCCGTGACATTGCTGTCACGTTTTATGACTCTGAGGAAACTGGCGATTTTTTCATCTTCGGCTTGCAGGGCCTCGGCGGCACTGATGTCAGTGGGGAAAATGCCGTCTTTGAATTTGTCGGACAGCGCATGCAGAGCATCGTGAATGTTGTTCACGTTGATGTCGGATAGCACGTCCTGGAGGGACTTGGACTCACGCTGAACCCCGTCGTTCTCAATGGCCTGGGCTGTGGCGAAGACTCCACAGAGTAGCAATGCTGCCACGAGCAGCAGCTGGAGAAGATTGACTCGAAGCATGGTTGCAACGATCAAATTTGGATTGAGGGAAACGGTTGAGGGGAAGAGGCGTGGAGAGGGGAGAAGAGAAGAGTAGGTGGAGGCTGCAAGTGAGATGTAAATAAGAAAAAGAAAAAAAAAAAAAAAAAAAAAACCTGCAGATAACCAGATGCACGAATGACAGGCAAAACTTGAATGCAAAAGAAAAAAAATCCGAATCGCTACCAGAGAAGACAATTCGATATTAATATTTTATGCACCGATTTCCCAGTTTTCGACCCTCCCACTAGTGGAATAGTTCGAGAAGCTTGGGACACTAGTGTTTAGTCGCGGAGATAAACTTGGCAATCGCTAGAAGTACCATGGCTATCGGGCTCGGATCTTGGGTGGTATTCATAAGGAATTCTGGATCTGCGCTGTTGTATTCTATTAGAACAATTATATGATTACTATTTAATGAATTATTATTCAATTCTATCTTCTCATTCTTCCCCTCCCACAGCACAATGCCGTGGCTACGTTGAACAAGGTACGAACACATAACCAGGCAGCCGGTTAGAGGTCCCGCTGATTGGCTCGGTGTCAGAGCTGAAAATAGGATGCCAATTGATCCACAGTGAGTCGTGGTGTCATACGAAGCCTCGAAAGTGGAGAGTTCAAAGACAAAAATCGACAGATCAAGCAATCGGAGCGTGCGAAAAGGGGTACATCTAGATTCAATGCTGAGAGCCGTGGTTTCTGTTCTTTCTTGGTGAGACTAGTAAACAATAAATAGAGATTGATGGGGAGGCAGAAGGTCCAGAGTGTCCAGACTCTCGCAGGAAAGAAAAATTTTCTACGTACAGACCAAAAGACCAAGCTTGCACTATGTGATTCGGGATTCGCGGCACTTGGTGTCTATATGGTGTGATCGACATTGTTATCTCCAATCGACGTATCTGAAGGGCGCCAACTCAGAGTCCTTTTGTCGGCATTTCTCGTGCGTACAGAGCCTGCATAACGGGGCGGCTCATGCCGAATCACCTTCACCGAACACAACAGGTGGGCCGGCTGGCCCCTCCCATACGGATAACTCCGCCTTGCTGTACTCCGGATGCCTGAGAACACGAAAAATTGGCCTAATTGAACTCTATTGTTGCTATCTATACCCATTATACGGCGGAACATGTCGCTGGCGGCCTCAAAAACATAATACGACTAGGATATCACTCGGATAGATGGAGTTCAGCTATTACCTAAGGCGGTCAACGTTCGTTTTCTTTGGACTCAAGTTGATTCACCTTGGGTGTGACTGAACCTACACAAATAACATTAGACGTAACGATACTCGCAAAATTAATAAGGTACAGGATGATCTGAAAGATTAAATATAGAATGATCTAAAGATATAATATAGCATAGAGTGCAGGAAATGCTTTAATCAACATTCGTCAATATTCGTCAACTTGTAGATTCCAGGAGGTCTACGGAGTATGAACATGTATTAACTATCCTCTCGAGAAGCTGCGGTACCCATCCATGGCCTTATTATATCCGGCAATTTTGGGCACAGTTGGATAAAAGGGACCAAATATTGCCTCAAGTGCTCGCTGTTTCATTTAAATCTCTTCAGGGTCCTGTCGTACATGCAATCTAAGAAAATCCACCGTCGGTCGGCAACTCTCCGTGGGGATGGCTTCGGGTAGCCGGATCTAAGCAGCCCCACTGACGCCTGCCAGGGATAGTAGGAGGCATGAAAACACTTTCTTGAAGTGCTTCCTTTGTCAACATTGGGAAAACCGCGAATCTTGTGTCTTGCGGCCCCCCCCCCCCCCCCCCCATATCAATAATGATAAATGATATATTATTCTATAAAAAAGAAACAAAGACTCGGAGATAGGTACGTATCTATAAAGATTTGTAGTTGGTATATGCAAGTCAACCAAATGAGGCAACTTCTCAAGCGCCAGTATGCTGCAGTCGAGCCTAGAGTACCAAGATTGCTACCCTGGGTAGGCGTTATTTTCTTTTTACGAAATTTTGACACAGTACTACCTTTTATTTCCTACCGTGTAAACCTCATTCAGAAATTAGTCACATGCAAGAAATGTCGTTATTCGATTCCAAGGTTACCTATGCCAGCGTAAACCTGCATAATAATGTTGTGATCAAAAATTTGCAATCTTTACCTCGGCAATTGCAAACTCGAGCAACCTAGATCCTTGAACCCCAACGTATCAGATATGAAAGATGAATTTCCCGGGCTTTGATAGGTATGGTTGTGCATCTACAACTGGTATAGGTATGCACCTACCCCATCAAATCCTTGGGGCTACATGTTCATGATCAGCAAAAGTGTCCTTGGCAGTTTCAACATATCAAGGCTGTCGCCCCTTCATGCTGTCATTAGATACACGTACAACCTTGGCACTTGAGTACACAGCTAATGTGAACAGCCAAGCATACTCAAGACTTGTCATCTCGATATGGGAATGCTTAATTCAAGTTGCGCTGACCAGTAGCTAGTACTAGCTTTAATCTACCAATATCCATATTATCCATACTAAAGTTCTTCAGACTCTCTGCTGCGCCGAATGATCATCATGATGATCATCTCCACCCCCACGTTCAGCGGTTAAATCAATAGTAATAAGCACTATATTACTATATTTGGATAAGAGAGTGGCTATTAAAACAAAAACATGTGAAGAGTATCCAACGCGATAGACTTGAAAAAGCAACAAATTCTTTTCCTCGGGTGTACAATGACGAAATAGAAAATTACATCTCCCCTTCCAGATTCGATCGAGGCTGTGAACCGCAATTTTAGTCAACTCCAGTATTGATCTACCTTCACTTGCTCCGTGAGGGCGCTTGGCGCTTGGCAAATGACGTGGGGGACGTCTGATCCCTACTAAAGAGACCCGATTAAAGATAGCCTTCTGCATCGCAGATAGTGAAGGATCGCCCCGGGGGCCAAGCCTGTCACCACTATAGTCCCGCTTCTGCAGGATATGCGGCGCTTTGTGAAAGGAAATCCAGCCTCAAGTTCATGTATCAAATGTAACCCCATGAAAAACCCCCTGGGGGCCAATAGCTCGGTAATTCAATCAGTTGGGCAAATTACGACATCGCACATGTCTAAATACGAGTTGTGCATTGGTATTTTGAGAGGCTATATAGGACAAGGAATTCTCAATTAATGCATGTCATTCGATTCAAGCCTACGAGTCAAGCTCTGCCAATTTTCTTAGCTTGATCTTCCGAGCCTTGTATTCTCCACTTCAAGATGAAATATGACGACGCTGAGTACTTGGCGTATGCCTCGAAGTATGTGAAGCAGAATATTCTTGATGCTCGTACTTTGAACTCAGTGTCTATGCAGCAGCAGTTCACTTGTCGCGATGAAGCTGTTAAAGGGAATATGTGGGTTAGCAAGTTCTCTTTGCCTGAACCTGCCGATGCGGATGATACCTCTCGTGATCAGTTCATGAAATTAGTCGACGATGCCAATGAGCATGAGGTGGAATTTGAGCGTCCGTTTTCGCAGAAGTTGGACTTTGAATGGGTTGGGTATCGTGGTGGTAAAGATGTAGAAAGGAAAACGCCAGAGCCGGACATTTCAGAGAAAGAGAAATTTGGAAGATTATTAGCAGAGACCAAAAGCCCCCTGACTATTCTTTACGTTTATGGCGGCTCTTTCAGGTAAGACCCTCCAAGGTTACCCAGTCTACAACCTATTTCCCCAAGAAAACGCGAAACACAGATACTGATAAGTGGATATTTTAGTCTGAACTCACCAGCTCGATACCGCAAGACGCTCTCTTCTCTATGCAAGGATACTGGTGCGAAGGGTCTACTAGTGCGACAGCGATTAGCTCCCCAGAATCCCCTTCCGGGAGCTCTACTGGATATCTTCCAAGCCTATCTTACCCTGTTAAGCCCGCCCACCACGGGAGATGTACCTCACAAACCTATTGACCCGTCTTCTATCGTGATAGCGGGTGATAGCTCAGGTGCATGCCTGGCCTTGTGTCTACTCCAAGTTCTCCTCCGTTCAAAGCGTCGAGGTGAACCTATCAAATTCCACGGTGCCACAATTTCGCCGGACATCCTCATACCAGCAGGTGTAGCTCTGATCAGTCCCACGGCCGATCTAGCCTGCGCTTTCCCATCATTCGAAACAAACGCTCACTGTGATATCTATCCCATGCCCATCGAGAAGCTCCCATACTTGGAAAAGGATTTCCCGTTTTGCGATGCCTGGCCATCACCGCCTCCCCGTGCCAATCTATACTGTGTCAGAGGCATGCTCGCTCACCCACTAGTCAGCCCAGCAGCATCAGACGACTGGTCAGGATCATGCCCAGTCTGGATTGGCATGGGACAAGAACAAATGGGAGACCCAGCGCGACTTGTGGTGCGTGAGATCAACCGAGCCGGTGGATCGGTCACTTTACTGGAATACGAAGCCATGTTCCATGACTTTTTCTTAGTATATCGCGATGCACCACAGACAAAGCACATCTTACAGGGATGGGGTCGGGCGATCTTGAAATTTGCGCGAGCGGAACGACCACCATCAAGTGCTCATTTCATCCGGGCTGCTGGATTAAAAGCGGAGCCGATGGATGTGGAAACTTTAATCGGTTGTTCGGTGAAAGAGGCGCAGGAGTGGATGTGGAAGAAGACTTTTGACTATAAGGTCCCGGGGCATTTCTGGGACCCCCCTCGCTCAAATCTATAGGGAAGTTTCGGGATTATAACGAGACATGTATATGATCATATGTTTCTATAGTAATAAATAGATTTGCTCCTCTTTTCATCAGATGAGAAAGTTCGAATTGTAAATTTGCTTCGTGAAAGTCCTTTGAATTCTAGCGACGATTGAACAAAACGTCAACCTTACTACATAGGGACCGCGAAAAAATAAGGATCTTATTGGGGCAATCCTGATGAGCATAACCCAATAGAAGATGAGCGAAATTGCGGAGGCCAATTGCAAATGAACCTATGATGGGGGCCTTAAATGAAATGAAATGCTAGTATCCACCGTCGCTGTTAATTTGCTACTGCTCGTCTCTCATTGTCATTCATTATTCAAAAAATCCCTTTAGCCAAAACAAAGGGAAATAAACACGAAGTGCCACGCTCTGTAACTGACCAATACAGGAACCGTGCAGGCCTCTACTGTACTTAGTAAGAGCATCCTTGCTTGTCCTACCGACCCCACGTTTGCCTCTCTGCATGGCTTTTTTTCGGCCCCTCGAGCTGAACCACGACATCCTTTGACCAGAAACCACCTATCTTTGAGCCCCCAACTACATTAGACCCTTGCTAATGGATGCACCAATGTTTGCTTTGGCCCTTATGATGGGTCTGATTCACACATGTCCAAAAGTTTACCGAATCTATTTTCATTCGTGATTGTTCTTTACGAAGTTGAAATTAATAACACGTCATATTTCCAACGCCAAGCTAAGTGATTCGAGATAACTCCGACAAGTATACATCGATGACCAGATTTATTATTTGGCTAGGTCTTCAAGTTCAACCAGACTAATAGTCAGGCGGAGAAACTGTTGTGTGTGGGCAAAGGGCTTTTAGCCGCATCAAGACAGGGTATTGGAGCCACCCTGCTCTAATGGGATACTAGTACCTAGATCGGTAGTACTTTTTGAAAACGGTCTTGGCTACTGCTATGTGAGATAATTGCATGAATATTTATGTAGAAATCACAAGAGACCCGTTGAAATGCGTTTAACAAGAGGCTTGAGAGTAATTTCGAATAAGCCATGCGAAATACTGACGGTAAGTCGTTTGAAGCAGTCGGACAACTCACTGTTTTCCATGAGCTGCTGAACAGTAGAATGACACCCTACAAAAAGAAGCATGGGGTACGAGGGCAAGAAATTAGAGCGGTACATTCTTGCATTGAATCGGCGCACACGAGATTGTCTCGGTGTGAATTTCAAGCGGGCAGAGCTCGTGCGTATATTGGCATCTGTATCCCGAGAGTTTGATTTTGATTCTCGTCTGTGTTGTGTGAACGAGATCTTGTCATGAGCTATTTTTGTATCCCCGGGGTGCAAGCGAGAGATATTCCCGGAGTCTTAGTGAAGGTCAAAGCGTGCTACCTAGTTGAAAAAGGGCTGTAACGTCGGGAATCAGGCACTGTCTGTAAACCGGCCACATTATTTCTATCGGGCACTTCTTGATATAATACAGCATATTTGGAACAAATGCAATAAAGAAGGATTTTTCTATTTCCATTCCCGCTCATAGACACCGACCCATTCTCCCCATCCAATCACCTTATCCTCAATCGCGTGGGAAACTTCCTCGATAGTGGGAACTTCACTCAGCTTAGAGGTATCAATAGCTTCGCGAAGAGCGACAATGGTAAAGAAATAGCGATGCGGTCCATGGCCCAACAGAGGCTTACAAGGAATATAGATATTCCCTCGTCGATTCTTGCCATATTTAAATCCCCCTTTAAGCGTCATTGGCTCCGTTCCCTCGGCAAAGTCGTCTCCACTCACTCCCGTCGCGGTGGTTGGAATACCATAATAGATGCCATGAACAATGGGGCTAGGTAAAGGCGCATCTGGATCTTCGCTGACAAGCAGATATTCTTCGATCTCGGAGTCCGCCGCGGGCCAGGTCAATGTCGGGAAATGTCCCGCGCCGTCTGCTGAGTGGTCCAGATGCAGGTTTGATCCTGACGGGCCAACTTCTGGGCATTCGAGTGTAATCGTGGGCTTTGGGATTTGGGAGAAGGCAGCTCCCTTGGTGAAGAGGCCTGCATCGCGGCCTTTTGCATTGGCAAATAGCCGGCTGAAGCCGTATTCAATGTATTTTGACTGTAAATATCAGTTAGTATAGGACCCAAGCGTGGAGACAAAGTGCGTTCGCGCGCTGCGCGCCAGGGTCCTGCTCTTACCATCTTGTACCCCTGATGAATCTGAAATTTTCTATTGAATTATCAACTTGACCAGAACAAAACCAAGATTCTTTCTCAGCCAATACTTATATACCCTTTCTTACATTGCGGACACGCTGCTGTCATCCCTGTCGGGCCGCTTTCGGGCCGGTTACGGCAAGGCGATTATTCACACCTTAGAAACAAGGTGTTTAGACATCCTCAGCACTGGCACCTATTCCAGCCTCACTTTGAGATATGATGACATCCCATGTCCTCTGTATGGTAGTTGCCGCATCCACTTTTGATGGAATGCAACATCTTCCGGAGACTTCACATGGCGTGTGATCTTGCCGAGACCCACCGATCATTGGCGATGATACCCGTCAATCGATTGCGGGGGCATGTGGAAAATATTTCTGGGGGGCCAGCCGAGGCTCGTATAAAGAGAACCCTGCGCAAGGAATTAGGTAAAGCACCTAAAGAATCTCGCATTGCAGTGATTGATTGCCTCAAGTATTACCATTATCCTTAGTAGGAGTGATGGAAGTTTTGCATAAACAAGGTGCCGACTTCCTGCCAAAGGCCACAGCCTTCTGGTCAGGGATCGTGGAATCCTACTCGCCACAAAGGATCGAGTTTGTCGGGACATTGCTCATTCAGTTATTGGCATTCTGGCTACCATCCATTTGGTACCTTTCACTTGACGTGGTTGCACCATCATTCTCCCAAAAACACAAAATCCAACCAGCACCGAAACAGCCTACACGACGCGACATTCTGCAATGCTTCCTGGTTGTGACGCAGAACCAAGTCATCTCATCGGTACTTCATCTTGGACTGCTCGCCGTATCGAGCAAAATTGGGTCCGCATCCGCGTACCGGGTTCAGGCTTCTTTGCCTGGAGCTGGTGAATTCATCCGCGACTTTCTGATAAGTTTGCTTCTGCGCGAGGCCATGTTTTATTATGGCCATCGATTATTGCATGTTCCGTATTTCTATCGTCGCATCCACAAGAAACACCACAAATTCACTGCACCAATCGCCCTTGCTGCTCAATTTGCACACCCCATCGAGCAGATCTTCGCCAATGCACTGCCGATATCGTTGCCGCCACAGCTGTTAGGGAGCCATGTGTTGACTTTCTGGGCTTATCTTGCGTTCGAGCTATTCAATACGGCTACTGTGCATAGCGGGTACGATTTCTTGAGCAGCAAGGCTAAGATGCATGATCTACACCACGAGAAGTTTAATTTGAATTATGGGTCGCTAGGGCTGTTGGATTGGGTCCATGGAACAAACAAACTGGGGAAGAGGCACTCTGAATAGTATCTCTTGCCTTTCGTATTTTTGCATTTCTTTTGTTTCTTACGTGGCACATGTAGCTATCTGGGAAAACTCGCAAAGGATTACTAGTATTAGGAAATGGATTCTTGATGTACGAGATTCAAAAATGGATCTTCATTCAGCAAGCTTCAAGTTCATTGAACATCTCTTGACGAATTGATTGTGTATATTTGGGCATTTGTAAACCAATATTAGACTCGAGACTTCAAGTACTCAGATTTAGTCACCATATCCACTGCCTGGGTGCTACCTATGCAGTTGGATCTTCCCATTTCGTCGCTTTCAAATCAATACAAACCTGAGCAACTGTTGTGCCAGTGATTCATTAGATACTCATCTCCTGCAAGCGTAAACGTTGACGAGAAAGTGATCAAATCCAGCTCTACCATTTATTCGTTTCGATAACAGCTCGAGTTGGAATCATTTTATTTTATTGATTATGGTTCTATTTCATCTTCATCAACCCTGTTTACAAGTTATAACAAACTTCAAACTCTCTCATCAACGCGAATCCAGGTCAAACTCCAAGATGGGTGTTACAGAAATAAACTCGTAAGTGGTTCCGTGAAGTTTTCATCTATCGGACAATATATTATTTCAGGTTTATCACTACCGATGTTCAAACACTATAATGTCAAGGGTTTTACAGATGTCATCGAGACCAACCTTGGAAGCAGACCATGGTTGTCTCTTTTACTTTGGAGGGATCTCGAAACCCACAGAATGATTCCTGCGAAACAATCTATCCATTGTTTGACCAAAGACTTGTTTGACATACTTACAAGTCCTTGAAACCAGTCAGCCGCTAGACAGTCGGTCATACACTAGTACTGCAGAAGGGTTGCCGCCGGAAAGGGCTGCTGTTTTAACAAATTTTCCTGCCCAAAAGCCAAAAAGTCCACATGTGCACACGAGCTATGGGCTTCTCGTGTGAAGATCTTCAACCAAAAGGGGATTTGTACTCAGTAGGTAGTATATACTAGCTCAACACAAATATTTGAGATAAACTTGAACATTTGAATCCCACTGGCACATGGCATCATGATGTGCAGGACGTTTTCTACTAGGTACGACTCGGATCTATACTACATACCTACTAGTAGTGACCTGCCAGATCATGTATCTTGGCCAAAATTTCCAAATATGAAAACCTGGAAGATCAGCGTCTAAAGCTAGACACCGTCTTTGTAAAAAGCAATAACTTCGGGAATAAAACCACCGTCGAAAGAAAAGGATTAGTGTATTGAAATGACAACTGCTCGAGACAGAAGCGGCGGAGACTATTATTAGAACCGGCTAGGTATGAAGCCTAAGGTCAGAAACTTTTATTTTATGTGTCCAGAACGCTTGGCGATTTTGAAATTATAATGCACGATCGCTCTAGTGATTAGTATCAAATCGAGAACGAAGCACGCGTCATGCCAAGCCAATACAATGTATGTATGCAGGGGCTTGCAGTATCGATTTCCAAAAGTCCACTGGCAGTGCCCAGACTGTACGATGGGCGTGTCACATAGTAATAACTGAAGGCATATAGGGGAAAATTTGAAAGTCAGCATCATGTACTACTAGATATACTATCTAAAATATACTTGGGGTTTCTTCCAAGGTTGTTTTGAAATTAATTTTATCATGGTATACTACACGCCAAAGGCTCAGCCATTCCTTAGCAAAGTAGTGTGTTTGGAGCCGCCGAATACCCAATGACCAGAATCGAACAGTCTTCGACCGACGATAAGTCAACAGCCAGTGGCTAGAGAAGTTAATCTTCTCTTCCGTCTCGGCAATTACAGGAGTGTTGGTCTTGAAGACCCTGGGGAGGGTCCTCGAGTCTCCACCATGTTCCACCCTTTCTGGCTGTGGACCCCTTGCAGATGATCGACCGGTCGGAAGATATCCCCCAGCCAAACTTGTGGTGAAAGAGAAGTTAACTGTCCAATCAGTAAATAATATCCTGCCCAGGATCTGAATTATCCTTACTGCGGCCAGTCACAGCTTGGCAGCAGAGTTGATCAAGTCCCAATTGAGATGCAGGGTGGTAGGAGGGCGTTTGTTATGGCAGGCGCGGAACATGAATGTGCCACAACACAACATTGGAAGCTGCCCAGGTCTGGCAGGTATAACAGGATCGCCCTTTCCTTTCCTCATCCCTACGTTCTTGCCAGTTCCTGTCCCTTGTCCCTCGTTCCTTCCCTCTTCGCCGCCCCTCCAGTCATTCGTTCACGTTATCACTCCAACCTTCTCTCACGTTCGCTTACACGAATAGTTCGAATTTGTTTACGCGCCACTAACAATTAATCCACGACTCACTTTCCTTTCTTCCCTCAGCAACTATCCACCATGAAGACGACTCTCGTCTCCATCATCACAGCGTTGACGCTCGGGGCCCCTACAGTGTGGGGAACCCCGGCCAGCACTGAAAAGCGTGACAGCATCACGCCTATCACTGTCAAAGGCAATGCCTTCTTCAAGGGTGACGATCGTTTTTACATCCGCGGCGTCGACTACCAACCGGGTGGATCCTCAAAGCTGGCAGACCCCATCGCTGATGCGAAGGGATGCAAGCGCGACATTGAAAAGTTCAAGGACCTGGGCCTGAACACCGTCCGTGTGTACTCAGTGGACAACTCCCAGGATCATGATGAGTGCATGAAAGCATTGGCGGATGCGGGGATCTATTTGGTGCTTGATGTGAACACACCAAAATATGCCATCAACCGTGCCGAGCCTAAGAAATCCTACAACGACGTGTACCTCCAGTACATCTTTGCCACTGTCGAGATGTTCGCCAAGTACGACAACACCTTGGCCTTCTTCTCTGGAAACGAGGTCATCAACAATGGAAACTCATCATCCGCTGCCCCTTACGTGAAGGCTGTCACTCGCGATCTCCGTTCATACCTGCGAGCCCGTAAACTTCGCCATGTCCCAGTGGGATACTCGGCTGTAAGTGGATATCTGCATCGCTCGTTCTAACCAACAAACTAACAGTCACAGGCCGATATCGATACAAATAGACTTGAGATGGCACAGTACATGAACTGTGGACCCGATGATGAGCGCAGTGACTTCTTTGCCTTCAACGACTACTCCTGGTGTGATCCATCCTCATTCAGTACATCTGGCTGGGATCAAAAGGTCAAGAACTTTACTGGATATGGCCTGCCTCTCTTCCTTTCAGAGTACGGCTGCAACACCAACACTCGCAAGTTTGAGGAGGTTAGCTCTCTTTACTCGACCGACATGACTAGCGTTTACTCAGGTGGTTTGGTTTACGAGTACTCCCAGGAGTCTAGCAACTATGGCCTGGTTAAGGTTGATGGGAGTAATGTTAAGGAGCTCGATGACTATGATGCTCTGAAGAAAGCCTTTTCCAAGACCGACAATCCCAAGGGTGATGGAGACTACAACAGCACCGGCGGTGCTAATGCTTGCCCTCCAAAGAATCCCTCAACCTGGGATGTCGATAGCGACTCACTCCCTGCCATGCCAGCCCCCGCTAAGAAGTACTTGACGGAGGGCGCTGGTAAGGGTAAGGGCTTTGATGGCGATGGTAGCATGGAAGCAGGCACTGAATCTACTGCCACTGCTACTCCAGGATCCGGTGAAGTAACTGCGGCTACCTCTGGCGCTACCAGCACTAGCTCCAAGGGAGCTGCCGCTGGCATCAAGGTCCCTCATCTGCCCATGACTGCTGCTATGGTCGGGCTCGTGACGGTTGTGTCTAGTCTCTTCGGTGCTAGCCTCATTCTTCTGTGATCGCTTCATTAAGAGTGGATGTTATTGTGCATAGTGGGGCCGTTGTGGCCTAACCCATGAGTTTGTATTTTTAAGTTGTTCTCCCGTGAGGATTTGTTGTCTACATATGGCAGGCTTCAGAGTGTAGGATAACCCGTTATCTACACTACTGTTTCCACAGAATATGAGAACATTCGGTTTATCATTTTGTATCCACGTCATTCAGACCGAAAATTCGATTTTAAATTGATACTCACAACTTAGGCATGCTTAATCTTTGCGTATACGTATCCCAATCAATTTTCCTTCTAGCCTGATACTCCTTCACACCATGCGCACCATCCGCGCTTGGCCCCATCATATCATTAAACAGATGCTTAACCCCAGAAGCTTGTTGCTCACCACCAGCACTAGCCCATGCTAACCTAACGAGCTCCTTTGACATCCGGGATGCGCCGGGGGATGCTACCCTCAGTGCAATCAGAAAGCTATCCAGACGAGCATACAACTTTGGAACAGAATCCAAGACTTCAGAAACAATCCCAAGCCCCTTCAACTCCTTGGGAGTAACAGGGCGAGCAGATAACATCGCTTGCCGAGAAAATGGGAGACCCCATTCACGAATGACGTATTTCGAAATTGTTGCAGCACACAGTCCCATCTTCACCTCACTCAAAGTCATTATCGCTTCTTTCGTGCATAACCTGATATCGCACGAGAATGCAAGTCCGACACCACCCCCAAATGCTGGCCCGTTGATGCATGCGATAGTTACTTTAGGAGAGGTGTCAATGGCTTCAAAGAGAGCAGTTAATCGGTTGAATTGTGCCTCGCTTGTAGAGTCGTTCTGGCCAACAGGTGTACTGCCCTTGCCGAGGTCCATTCCTGTACAGAAAAACTTTCCATTCCCAGACAAAACTATTCGTGAAATTTGAGGATTTTTGTTAATATGGTTGATCGTGGTAGTTAGATCATGAATCATGCTGGCGGTCAAAGCGTTGCCGTTCTTAGGTCTATTCAATATGATTTTCATATTCACACCTGATCGGTACAGAAGTAGGCCTTGAGTCTCGGAAATGAGATCCCATTGAAGAGGAGTGTATTTGGAAGATTCTTTTTTGCTTGAGGATGGAGACCTTGCGCTTTTGATGTGAATTGCTGTACCGGCTCGACTGTCATTTAGCTTAGTGAGTTGTTTGGAAATCCAAACACCAGTGTTCACCAGCTTTGAAAGATTAATGCCTGTTTCGATTCCTGCGCTATGAAACATGTATACCACATCTTCTGTAGCAACATTTCCTTTCGCTCCCGGTGCGAAGGGACAGCCACCTAGACCTGCGACGCTGCTATCGAAAACACGAAGGCCACAATTGTATGCCTCCCAGACATTGGCGACCGCTTGACCATAGGTATCGTGGAAATGACCCGCAAGTCTATTCAGCGGCACACCGTGCTCGTTAAGATATGATATCAAGTTGCGGACGCTCAATGGTGCGCCGATCCCGAGAGTATCACCTAGGCTGATTTCATAGCACCCAGCATCGAGTAATGACTTGACACAACGAAGAACGGATACCGGAGATGTGGGGCCGTCATATGGATCCTCGAAGATGCAGGATACATAACTTTGAACGTTAGAAGATATGTCCAAGTTGAGAATAGCAAAAAATTTGTTAGGGTTGGATTGAAAACTTACCCTCTAACTGCTATATCGGACTGCAGTGCCAAGGAAGCCACTTCTTTGGCCCTTGCTAGGCCTTGTTCAACAGTGCAGTTGATGTTTGCTTTACTAAAACCCTCTGTAGCACTGACGAAGACAGCAACTTCTTTGACACCATAATCAACAGCAATTTTCAATCCTTTGACATTCGGGATCAAGACAGGAAACCGAGTATTGGCATCTGCCAAGGACTGCCTGACACTTGAATCCCCAAGTACGTCACGACAGTCGGCTAGCTGGGGTACGGCCTTCGGAGAAACTACAGAGGTTAACTCAATAGTACTCAGTCCACTTTCTTTGAGCTGCTGAATCAACTCCAACTTTGTGCTGGTAGGTATAGGATCTCGGATGTTTTGTAAACCGTCGCGCGGACCTACCTCCACGATCCGGACCCCCGACGATGCAATATGAGGACTCATAATGACTTGTTCGATGTATGAATTTCTTAGAAGTACAAGATCACGATGCTATTTCTTTCTGGCCTAATTCACTACAGATTATTAATTATTAAGTGACATTGTTTCACGGTGGATTTGCCTTGTCCGTATTCTGTTTATCCGCCGGACCGATATCCTTTCAGCCAGTATGAAACGGCCCCACCATGACGGAATCAAAGACGGGGCCCCAGGTTCGGACCGAACTTCAATGCCTTGCGTGCATTTGCATGCAGATTAGCCATTCACTAGCAAAACGTGGGGGAAGAGGTAGAGTGAGGTCCATTGTGAGAATGGGACGGACAACATTGGCCAGACAACAGTTACTTGTTTCGGACGTCGTATTATTTTTAGATTCATGAAACTGGAGTTTCAATACTGTCATAGATGTTTCAAACGTCGCGATCAATAGGAACTTTCAGCCATTAGGCAAGCCAAGTTACAGCTGACTGCATGTTACACTTCCTACTAAGTACGAGGGGCCGCTTCCGGGCAACGAAGACTGACAAATTTGGGCAAGAGTAATCATGAATTGATTGGGGGCTTAAAGCTTTGCTTTGACGGAGCTACGGCGAACAAGCTGATTTGCGATGTCCCTCATGATATGTTTCTGGTGCTTGCCACTGCCAGTCTTTGGAAAATCAGACCCAACTTCGGCATCCCCAAGCCAGAAGATATGCTGTGGCGTTTTGTGGCGACCCAAACTTTCGCTAACCCATCTTTTCAGCTCTTCGTCGGTGACTCGAGGTTTATTTTCAGCGACCTTCAAAAAGCAGCCTACAACCTCACCGTATCGGGAATCATGGACGCCTAAGACACTTGCCTCGCTGATGGAGGGATGCGCTGTGATTCGGTCTTCAATTTCTCGAGGAAAAATATTCTCGCCCCCTGGAGTGACAACATTGAAGATTAGTATAGCTTGAAGTGGGTCACTACCTAGCATATGTAAAGTCAAGTTGTTCGTACCTCGAATAATAAGATCTTTGATGCGACCAGTGATCTGCGCATATCCATCCTGATCCAAAATACCCTCGTCTCCGGTATGCATCCAAAGGATATTATTTTCGTCTCTTCTCATAACCTCCGCTGTCTTTTCTGCGTTTTTCCAGTAGCCTTTCTGTAATGCAAACCCACTTGTGCATATTTCACCCCGCTGTCCTCTCTGCAAGATTTTACCATCTCTATCGATAACCTTTGCAGATGTATGGGGGAATACTCTCCCCACAGTGCTAGTGCGCTTCTCGTCTGAGTCATCTATATCCGTGAGAAATGTGACAGGGCTTGTCTCAGTCATCCCGTAGGCGATCAACATTTTCTCAACTCCCATTTTGCTCCGCAGTTCATTCATTAAATCCTGCGAGACCGCAGATCCAGATGCGAGACCGGTCCTCAGGCGGCGTGGTCTTTGTCTCGTTTTTGACATCACTTCTAACTCCGTGATATACATGGTAGGAACCCCGAGCAAAACTGTCGCATCTTCATTTATAATGGCATCTACCACTCTCTTCGCTTCAAAGAAATCGGATGGAAAAACGATAGAGCTACCGTAGCAAAAGGAAGCCATAAACCCCATAACAAGTCCGAAGCAATGGAATAGCGGAGGTGGACAGCATACAACATCGTCAGATGTAAGCTTGAGTCCCGCACCGACAAAGCGGGCATTGTTGATGAGATTCCTATGAGTGGTTAGTTATGCTGGTACTTCGTCTCATTGAAGAATTGACTTCAGACTTACAAGTGTGTCAGCATAGCCGCTTTTGGGGAGCCGGTAGTTCCTGCACTGATCATTAGAGAATTCTTGCTGTAGCAGTCTTTGAATGTATACATACCAGAGGTAAACTGTAAGTTCAGCACGTCGTTTGGACTCACCAAGTCCTCCGCACGTTTAAGTGCGGCATCATTCATGAAAGCAGAATAACCGTTTGATGTAAATGTACTCCATGATTGCATCTCTACTCCACCATAGTCGATTGGTTTATCCCCGAGATAAACGACACGCTTCAACTCGGGTACAACTTGGTTCACCAACTGTTCTCCGCGAAGAATTTTCACATGACCGGAAATAGCTCTGCTTCCAATTTTTGACGATATGAAGACAATTCGGCAAACTGTGAAATTATGATAGAGAAGATTAGTTTCATGTTCATTGGGTGGTAGACGAAGCACATGGGATTATTGATACTTACTGCTTGTCTTCACTGCATTCCGCAACTCTTCGGGAGTATATGTGTTATTCAAAACAACAACCGGACACCCAATTCGTGCTCCAGCCAAGAACACCTCAAGATATTCATGGCAATTACCAGCCATTATACCTACACAATCACCATGATGAAGGCCCATCTCAAGCAATGCTTTGGCGACTATTATGCTCCGATCAACTAATTGGTGATAGGAAAGTCGCATATTTTGCCATGGAAATACAGCACAAGTATGGTCCGGGAATTGACTGGCTTGCCTTGCCATAACCTGTCCAAGCGTTTCGACAAGAAGTGGCGGCTCTTGAGGTCCGTGAACGAGTGCTAGAGTAGGATCTTCCATGTTGAAGATTATGAAATTTTGAGAATGTGATCAGCAAAGGTAGAATTGCCAAAAAGGTTATACTATTTTAAAAGAAAAGACAAGCAAGTAAAGCACTCTATACGTTTATTCTAACCTAAGTACAGCGATGTGGATCTGCCCAATACCTCTGGGATGTGTGGGCCTGCGCCAACGCTTTCCTCGGGGACGGACGATCTCCGGGCTTCGGTCCGGATGCTTGGAGGTACTCGCCCCGCTGTTCCTGTAACGCGATCAGCTAAATTCCCAGCTTTAAAATTTCGCTGGACTCTTGAAAGAGTTGATCAAAGTTGTTCACGGGAAGTAATTGTGCAAAGAAAAATATTGAGAATGGCAACACAATCATCATTTCCCGTTGTGACTGCTAATCTGGATCTGCGCGGAGAACAATTCCAAGCAAACAAAGAGAGCTGGATTCCTGTGATTGACAAGTTCGAGAAAGCGTTAAAAGATGTTTCCGCTGAGGGAAATGATGTCTCGTTGAAAAGACATCAAAGCCGTGGCCAGCTACTGCGTAACTATCAATTAGCCTTCCATCTATGTCGATAAATGCTAACTTCAATGTTAGCTCGAGATCGAATTGCATTATTGCTAGATCAAGACTCCCCTTTCCTAGAGCTATGCTCGTTTGCTGGATACCAGAATAAGGATTCAACACCCAACGCAAACCTTATAGCGGGAATTGGAAATGTTTGGTATGTGAAATATTCTACATGGCCTTGGAAACAACACTGACACCAGTGAAGCGGCCAACCATGTCTTCTCATGTCGCATATTCCGACACAGAGCGGAGGAGCGTGGAATGAAATGACAGGTACAAAATCTCATATATGCTCACAATCTTCTGATTTTAACGATCGGTAGTCTTGAAAGTCAACAGAATAATGGAAATCGCTTTTGAAAACGATCTTCCTCTGATTTCTCTTGTCCAATCTGTAAGTTTTTCGTCAACCTAAACTAGTATGACTTAAACCCACTGATTTATATAGGCTGGCGTCTTTCTTCCGCAACAGTTCCGTGTATTTCATAAGGGAGGTCAGCTATTCCACGACCTCGCTCAGCGCACACAGCATGGCAAGCCGTCGTGTGCGATTGTTTTCGGCTCTTCGACCGCAGGTGGGGCATATCACCCAGCATTGTCAGATTACACTATCTTTGTGGAAAACCAGGCCCAGGCATTTCTTGGCGGTCCACCGCTTGTCAAGATGGCAACAGGTGAGACTGTGGAAGCTGAGGCACTAGGTGGTGCCAAAGTTCATGGAACCATAACCGGACTTTCAGATCAATTGGCAGCAGACGAGTAAGATAGTTTTCCATACTTTGGCGTTCAGTTTTTGATGACAGACAAGCTAATATGTCTAGGTTCGATGCCATAACAAAGGCACGTGAATGGGTCGCTACTCTGCAAGTGCGAAATTTACGTGAGCTGCAATCAATCGAGCCAATTGCGCCTCGATACCCAGCAGAGGATCTTCTGTCACTTGTGAATCCTGATATTCGCAAACCTTTTGATATGAGCGAGGTTATTTTGCGCCTTGTTGATGATTCTCGCCTATCTGTTTTCAAACCAAAGTACGGCCCAAACATGATTACTACTTGGGCTCACATCATGGGTAAGGGTGGATCTTTTGCTCCAGGATAAGCTCTCATGGACTTACATTAAATTTTAGGCAAACGAGTCGGTATTGTGGCCAACCAGATATCCGTCATCAATCCCAATGAAGCAACTAAGGCTGCACAATTCATACGAATGTGCAATCAACAGTAAGTTGTCCCATTGAGAGCATAATTACTGGCATTCTCTAAATCCGACAGAAACACACCAATCGTTTTCCTTCACAACGTTACTGGATTCATGGTGGGCGTTAAAGCCGAACATGCGGGTATCATTAAAATGGGTGCTCAACTTGTCTCGGCCGTCAGTTGCTCAACTGTTCCCCATATCTCAATCATTTTAGGGTCATCATACGGGGCAGGTAACTATGCAATGTGTGGCAGGTCTTACAAACCACGATTTATCTTCACTTGGCCCACTGGACGCTGCAGCGTTATGGGACCTGATCAGCTTTCTGGTGTCATGGAGCGAGTACAAGTAGCGAGCGCTAAATCAAAGGGCCATGAAATATCGAAAAAGAAGCTTCAGAAACAAGTCGAAGAGTTCCGTGAGCAGGCACACAGAGATGCAGAATGCTACTCAACTAGTGCTATGCTGATTGATGATGGAATCATTGACCCTCGTGATACGCGCGACGTTTTGGGTATGTGCCTGGAGATAGTTGCCATGCAGGGAATTAGCGGGACAGAGACACATAATTTACTTGCGAGGATTTAGTTGTTTCAAATTCTGCATACTCGCTCTATATAACATTGAAGTACTCTGCATTCAAAATTGAAAGCTTGTTGAAATTAGATAATTTTTGTTTATTGTCTCATGCTCAAGTTTGGGTCGCATAGCTACTATTAAATATGACTGAACTTTGGTCTAAAACGCATCAACATCAGTGATACTATTTAGTACATAGTAGGTAGTATACATGAGGCTTACTAGACTCTTCAGAGTAACATTTGAAGCATACATATAATAGTACAAACTCGATATCACTAGGATACTATTATAATCAGTTTTAGATAATTTGGCAGGTTCAGGTTCAAGTTTTAGCTTGGAGCTTTGGAATGTTTCAAATTTATATGCACACGTGCCATACTGTGTATGCTCTGAGGCGTGGAAATAGCGCTTCAAATATTTAAGGTAAAGCCTGAAAGCCTTTTCTGCTAGGTTATCAGTTGAAAACCGAAGCTCAAGACCAAGTCAACCGTGAAAATAAAGAATTTTTCTGAGTGTCTTCATACATGATGCGGTCCGATCGCTCCACACTCGTAACGCGCGGAGGCCGGACCGAGTGGGTCCTCGGAATAGTGGGTATCCCGGAATCATAATCGCTGGCTTTTCAATGATTGATGGTCAGGTACAAGGAATCTTATTAAAAAGTAAGGCATAGGAAATCCGGCTGAAAGCAATTTGAGACTTCAAGACACATACAAGATGACAAATCTATCGAATACTCCGAGGGCTACTGGTATTGAGAACTCAGCGACACCTCTTCGTAACCCGCTATTTGTGGCAGAGCCGCCGTTAGCACCAAATGGACGACCGGTTATTCAGAAGCTTTTGATAGCAAACCGGGGCGAGATTGCCTGTCGTATTATTCAAACGTGCCGAAAGTTGAGTATAACATCAGTTTCAATATACGTGAATGAGTGAGTATGAAGACCTCAAAAATGAAATGCGAGTTCTAAGACTTTTAGGGACGCTACCTCGCGACACATTCGGGATGCCGACGAAGCAGTCAATATTGGAAGCATTGAAAGGGAAAATGGCAACCCTTTCTTAGACATTGATTTGCTCATTCAGACGGCTATTTCCGTTGGTGCACATGCTATTCACCCAGGATATGGTTACCTCAGCGAGAACTCCGAGTTTGCCAATCGCGTTCGAGAAGCAGGCCTCATATTCATCGGGCCGAGTGCTAGTGCGATGTCAACACTTGGTGATAAGCGGTCCTCAAAAGACTATCTCAGCAAGTATGCGCCCGATGTACCCTTGATCCCTGGGTTTGCGGGGTCTAGTCAAGAAGTCGACGCTTTGAGAGGAGCTGCAGAGAAAATCGGATTCCCAGTAATGTTGAAAGCGTCAGCAGGCGGAGGAGGTAAGGGAATGAGGATTGTTCGAGAGTCAGGTCAACTGCAAAACGAGCTTGAGCGTGCACAGTCGGAAGCTCAACGCTCATTTGGTTCAAGTGACTGTATTCTGGAAAAGTACATCGAAAGCAGCAAACACGTTGAGATTCAAATCTTGGGAGATTCACATGGCGAGGTTGTGTCATTTTTCGATCGAGATTGCTCCATCCAGCGAAGACATCAGAAGGTTGTTGAGGAAACCCCCTGTCCTTTTTTGAATGACGAAACACGTAACAAAATGAGCGCAACTGCCGTTCGAATCGCAAAACTTATCGGCTATGAGAATGCCGGAACAGTTGAATTTGTACTGGATGTGAAAACAAACCAGTTCTACTTCTTGGAGGTGAATGCCCGGTTACAGGTGGAGCATCCTATTACCGAGGAAGTCACTGGCATGGATCTTGTCTCCTTGCAAATCTTTGTTGCATCCGGCGGAAGATTAGAAACTCTTCCATGCTTGGAGAATGTGTCCCAGGAGGGACATGCGATTGAAGTTCGACTATGCGCTGAAGATCCCCAGCGTAATTTCTTCCCGGAGCATGGGAAAGTTCATTTGTGGCTGCCTGGAACAGGAGATCTAGCCCCAGGGAGAGATATCAGATATGAAACGGCCATGACAACTGGATCATCCGTATCGATTTATTTTGATTCCATGATTGCAAAGATAGTGGTATGGGCTCCTACCAGACCACTGGCGACGGAGAAGATGGCAAATGTACTGGCACATACGGCTTGTATTGGCGTGAAGACAAATCAACTATTCCTCCAAGCCTGTTTGGCGAGCCCTATGTTTTATGACCCGGGATACACCACGTCATTTATACCATCTCAGATCGACAGTCTTCTACGATTCCCAACGCATAAAACGTTCGCGGATCTAGAGAGGGTACTAAGTGTTATTCCAAGTCTGGTCATACGAAATATTTCGGATTATGCGCTTGGGCCCAAAAACAATAAACCTCTTCGCGCCATCAGAAGGCAGTTTCGCAATCAACGTTTTGATTCCGTCAATATTCACTGTGACGTTGTAACGGCTATAAATTGGCTTGGAACGAGCGAGAGGCCTCCAAGGCTGATGTGCACGTGGAAGTCACAAAAGACAGCTGCATCTTCAACGCAAGAAGTAGCATACGTATATCCGATTTCAGAGCCTAGTAAGGGCTCTGATGCATCATTATCGGCAGCGGCGGAGATATCTGCACAATACAACGTCATAAGTCAAGATATTCGGAGTGGAAAAGCAGTTTCTTCAAACCCATACAAAGTTTCTGTGCTGAACTGGCATTCTATCGACGGGGAAAATGACAGTAATGACTGGAAAATATCCAGACTGGAGCTTTTAATCAACGGAGCCAAGTTGCAGGCTTACGTAGCAATCCCGTCAATTCATTCCTACTCCCTATCTGGGGAAATCGATCGAAGTCAAAGGATATTTTGTCATTTGCCGATAATTGGAAGCTGGATTGAGTTCAAGCGTGACACCTTACTTTCATTTACAGAGAGTCTCCGATCTATGTCTAAAGCCAAAAATGATTCTGAACAGAAGGCTATCACAGCTCCGATGCCTTGCAAGGTTTTGTCGGTGTTGAAGAAGAATGGCGATGATGTCAAGTCAGGCGAAACAGTGATGGTCATTGAAAGCATGAAGATGGAAGTTAGCATTTCCGTGTCGGCGACGGGCAAATTCGAATCGAAATGGGAAAAGGGAGATGCAGTGGAAGAAGGCAAAGTTCTCTGCTCCGTCAAATAACAAGCGAAGCAGATCACGATGTTTGATTAAAATTATTCTTCGGGCTGCGGAAATTGGCGAGCCTTGGGATGTATAGTATAGGTGTGTATACTATGAAGGGAGTGTATTTCGTATGACTGAATAGATTCTCCCTTCCATGAACAGTATTAGCACTTGAACTTGCATAACCTGGACGAAGTTTTGCTTCAAAAAAAAAAAAAAAAAAGTGTTCGGCTGATCAAACATTGCAGCCAACAATGCATGTGGAACAGACTATCTAGATTCTATCATGATTAATCTCCATTGTGTTAACTATTGAATAAAGTTCAAGCAAAGGCGACCGTGAATAAACTGTGATATGACTCGACGAATATTATTGACAACTTTGAAATTCTGGAACTGTCTCCACAGACCTAAAGTTTACTTTGTATCTTCTTCATAGTCTTGACCTCCTGGTTAACAGCCAAGTCCGACAAGATCTCTTCACTTCCACCTCCTACAACCATCACACGAACATCACGACTTATCTGTTCGACTCTTGCGCCTCTGCCATTTTTAGAGTAACCCAATCCACCCATAACCTGCTGAGCCTCCCGGTTTACTTTCTCCAGAGTTTGTCCGGCTAGAACCTTCAAATTGGCAAATAGTCCACCCATTCCAGCGTCAATACCCTTCTGTTTCGCCATCTCGGAGATGTAAACCAGTTGCTCCATCCATGCATATGTGGAGTCCAAGCTTCGAGCCATCATACTGAACTTGGCGCGAATAACTTGATTTTCAATCAACTTGCGACCGAACGTTTCTCGGTTGATAGCATGTTTATACGAATCTTCAGCACAGACTCGCGCCATTCGAAGAGCCGTACAGGCGAGCCATAGTCGCTCATGATTGAAGTCTTGCATAGATATTAGTCTTCTTCCACCCAGGTTTGAGAAGAGAGATAGAATGGACTAAAATGGAAAGAAAAAGAAAACAAGATCAAAGAACATACTATTCATGATTACTGGAAATCCCTTGTTCTCTTCCCCGAGGAGATTGGCGACCGGGACCTCGACTTGATCGAATTCAATGTATGTCGAACCTGTATAAATTTAGTTGGTTTTGAGACTTGAAGAAAATATTTTATGGAGACAGCGTACCGCTAGCAAGAACCCCTGAATTGTCAATCTTCCTGCACGAGACACCGGGAGCGTTCAATGGAATGACAAGTGCGGAAATGCCATGAACTCCCTCACCACCAGTTCTCACAGCCGCTGTGCAATAATCTGCGAAGATTCCGTTTGTGATCCACTTCTTTGCTCCATTTACAATATAGATGTCTCCCTTTCGTTCAGCTGTTGTCATGATACCGGCAACATCAGATCCAGCTATGAATTTTTCAAACGCTCTAATCAGTTTCAAGTTCTCCATATCAAGCTTGCTGACATGAGCTCAAAGGACGTACCATCTGGCTCAGTCACACCCAGACAAAACCTGATTTTACCAATCAGCATATCAGGCAAGAAGCGGTTTTTCTGCTCTTCATTGCCAAAGTTGACGACTGGCGGACCGCCTATGGAGTTTCCACAGCCCAACGCCCATATAATACCGAGATATCCACATCGAGCAAGCTCATCTATGACTACAAGATCGTGGAAGCCATTCCATTCTCGAGGGTTGACATTTCCAGGAAGTCGCTGGCCTCGCAAATGACCCACGGCCAAGGGAAATATACCAGCTGCGGTGTACCCAAGCTCTGCGTGTCGTTTGTGTACCTAATTTGTCAAATTGCCTTAGCTTGAACGGCGAAAAGGGCCACACAATTCGAATCAAGCACTTGAGTGTGAGAATTCCAACAACTAACCTCTTGTGGTATAAACCCTTGACTTTCCCATTCTTCACAAAATGGAGTGATAAATGTGTCCACATACTCGCGCACCTCTTTCTGGAGCTGGCGATGAGAATGTGTATAGTATGGACTCAAGTGTCTATTGAGCCAAAGGGGGTCTGCGAAGGGTGTTTTTGAGACGGAAGACATTTTCATTGAATATCAAGGCTGAAGGAAACCCAGAAAAATAATGAGCTTTAAAATGAGTTTGTGCTACATCTTTGAAATGTATCTTAATGCTGGTTATTCTCTGGCTCGTGCTCTTCCGGGGTCGAGTTGCTTTTGGCTCGGACCGGACCCCACTCCAGGGCTGGCGTACGCACGCCGGTCCGGCAGGACCGACATGTGGATTCCCGGGCAAAAGGTACGGGTGATTAAGGAACGCGAAGATTTTGTTCTCACATCAACTTTGTCAAAGGCCAGATCTACCTACCATTCTACCTGTGTTTAAAAGAGATATTTGATACTCTGCATGTGACCAATATCACGAGACACCTGGCTATATCTCGGAAGTAATTTAGCGCGAGACTAATTATTGTCAATTCTGAGCTGACAATCATCTTTGAATTGGTTGCCTTTCATTTGCGACAGAGAACAGACTGAAGCCAGTTGACGACGATCTTTATCACTGGTCCACAGCTTGTGTTGGTGATCATATAACATATTTCATCACAGATTGAGCAAGCAAGATCCTTATGGTGCTAATACTACTAGTAAGATGCCCCCGTGATTCGTTCCCGCAAGTCGAGCCTAACATATTCCATTTGCTCCGGGGCTACAGTTTAAAAGATATTCAACTTCGTTTAATCTCATGGTGGGTGTGAGAGAGCCAAATATATCAGGACTCGCTCCGCCAAATCGAGAGGTATTGGGAGCCGGATCGCTAGTAGAACCTAGTGGCCATACTGCGGACATGTTTGGAAATTCAGATCGATCTGTGAGTGAATTTTTGTGGGAAGCGGAGCCAAGCATCCGGTAGTCAATCATTGACCATAGTACCTCTTGTGATGCAGAATCGAGGTCATCGGCCAAACATGATGAATCAAGCAAATTTGCGAACTGATGGGATATCCTGTGAAATTCACGCAGACGGTCAAACTGAAAATACTATGATTAGCAACAGGCACATGCAATCTCGAAACGTAACCTTACCATATTCGCTGCATGCACCCACAATGCTGCTAGACCTTCCAGTGCATCTACACTTTGTTGGAAGTAATGCAGATTACTTGCGCATTGGCTTGTTATGTCCTGCTGTTCCGCATGACACGCGAGTGAGTGAATACCACCAGCAACAGCTATACAATATGCGTAGAAAGACGACTCAATGAGACACCCACTATCAGTAGCCTCGCGCAGCAGATCAATTAGGTGCTTGGCATGGGCACAAGAAGCCTGGAGCGAGCGAGTAGAAAAGCTCACTGGCGCTTTAGTACCGAAAACCTTCAACCGCATGCGTACCAGGAAAGGATGATTTAACAAGCAGTGACACAGATGAAACAACGTGTGGGCAAAGATAAAATGCCCTAGTTGCTGCTTGTCAATAGCCTCGGAAGGTGGAGACCTTCCTTGGACAATATCCGAGATCCTTAGACCGCTAATATTTGAATATGACTCCAAAAGTAGCAGAGAAGAGTTAATTGCAGCGTATTCAGATTTGGTATCCCAAGGTGGTGTTTCATCGGCTTTTCTGTTTTGGTGAACATATCTTGTGCATCGTCCAAAAATGGAGGCCATTAGAATGACCAAAGCGAACGGACTCGGCGTCTCCACGATCTCCATGTTCCAGTTGACAAGTTGCTCCAGAGTGTTGGTTTTTTTCCACTGAGAGATATTGAAGGTTTGCTCATCACACGGCAATTGGACATTGCAATCCTCATCGTGGATGACAACTGGCCTTGAACGGCCACAAGATATGAGTTTATCAACGAGATAACTTGACCAAAATGTCCTACGTCGCTCTTCCTGTTCAGTATAAGATAGCCAGCTATTGGGCTCCGACATGAGGTGAAGGTCCTGTGAGATACGCGCAGCTAGCCCGATCTTCAGCCATCCTGAGCTGACACGCCCAGCTATATTTCGCGGTCAGTACCATCAAATACTACTATGAGAGACTCAGTAGATTGTAAGAACACTCTTACCGGTATAGTCTACAACTGCCAGGAGGTTCACAGTCTGAACGACATGTACATTCAAGTTTTCCTCCACTGTGAAATGTTCAGCTAGCACCGACAGCCAAGAGTCTCTTGCGTATTTTTCTGATGCTTGTTGCTTTTGCCCCGCGAAGTATTCATGGTTTGAAAATCGCACCGCTGATGAGAGTATTGCCAAAATAAGACAGTCTGGTAGATGATTGGACTGAAGTCTTTCTCTAAAGGAGCTTTCTTGAAAATACGAATAAGGCTGATTGTGAACATGTCGAAAATAGGTATCGATGACGGAGAGTAGCACAGAGCTCGGTGGAATGGATCTATGGATAGAATGAGTTAAAATGAATGGTGACACTATCATCTTCGCCAGATATCACATACGGATGTGTCTTGGGGGAAGCTGGAAGCTGAGAAAATATGGGTGGGTTTGTGTCGCCTATCGGCGGGGACGAGTATGAGTCGGCTGTGAATGAAACAGCGGGAAATGAACCACTGTTCATGATTCTATCAGCGAAAAAATACTAGCAGTATGGATCGGACGAACCTATTTTGACCAGGTTTCCCGCTGAGCTCTGCTAGCCGAGATTCTATTGTACAAAGTCGCTGGAGAAGCTCCGCCTGAGAATTCGTTAGCGCACGCAAAGCTTAGAGCGTAATGCATGTTCTTCAGATTGAAGGGGCGAATATTTGTCACGGACATTATCCAAATTGTTGGTGGTCGTTAATTGAGGAGCCGAAGGTTGTGCCGAGGGTTGCGTCGATGGTTGCGTCAATAGCTGTGTCTCACTGATGGTCGCGGAGTATGGTTCATAGACGCACGTTAAGTGATTGCGGCGACAGTGAAAGCAGATAGGACGCTCGCCGGAGCATTTGGTCTTTTTGCGCCTGTAATGTACCTCAGCCTTCGTTATTCCAAGCAATTGGCCATTCACACGCGATCAAGTTCGCATGGACCGACCGTACCTGCAGTTTGCGCAAGCCTGTCGTATACGTCTAATTCCTCCAGTATGGAAAGGATCCACCGTCATATTCATCACGGGTAGATTGGGGAATTTGAGAGATGAGCTCAAGTCAATTTTCCAAAATAATTGCAAGTGATGAATATTTTGGCACATGAAGATGAGCTAATGGTGCGGGGTGGAGCAGAGCACTGAGGGGCTGTTGCTGGGGCCCCCATTTCCCCGGATCCTAAGGTTACTGTGGGCTAACGACTTTAGTCCTTCAAGAAACTAAAGATCATATCAAACTTCACCCTGGAAAAAAATCAGACCATGAAAGCAAGCGAGACCGCTCTAGAGATTTTGGAAGTTGAATTTTGGCGGGAGAGCTACCCTTTGTAATAGATGCCTTCCCCCTTATTTGATATCCAGGACTTGAGCTATGATCTATTCTAACATTGAAGATACAGCATAGAGCTGCTCTTTAATTCACTATTTTTTTTTTTTTTTTTTTTTGATTGACGTAGCCACTCAAGCCAAATGTTATTATGATCTTAATGATTGGTCAAAATTGATCACTCCAGCTTTTCTCACTTTACTGTCCTAATCCGGTAATTTTGCACCAAGACCCACACCGTATAGACAGGCCCACCACCCGCCTAATCAGGACCGGTCTTCACTTGAGCTGTGGAAAAGAGTTATGGAGGAAGTTGTTTCTTACGCAACTGTGTTTTGTTTCACAGGGAACACAAAATCTCTCTTTTTTGGCCTCTTTGGGTATGAAATTTCTCGGATCCACCTTTATCAGGTTCCCCTGTGCCCAATCGCCACCAAGCGGATCCTGGTTATGGAGATAGTCACACTGCAAAAATATATTCCTTGGCATTGATGAATGGCTTATTTTATTTGCCTGGTATTTAAGAAAAATGAAATCCGTCAACGGAGATCATTCTTTTCATTGACAGAGTAAACATGACTTCTCGTGACGGGTTTCACTGGACGCCACAAGCTGGATTGGCCCAAGGGGTGCCGTCAATTGGTGTCATTTCACCATCGACCAACATTTCATCGAAGAACGGGCCTTGGGATGTGGTCGTTGTTGGCGCTGGCTACTCTGGTCTTACGGCTACGCGTGACCTCTGTGTTGCTGGTACGTTTCGCAGATACTGCCTGGCAAGCCGTTACTTGAAAATGTCCATATGAAGCTTGTTGTGCTAATGAACTCTAAGGTCTCAAAGTTCTCCTCGTAGAGGCGCGTGATCGTATCGGCGGTCGATCATGGTCTTCCAACATCCAGGGATATCCATATGAGATGGGAGGGACCTGGGTCCACTGGGGTCAGCCTCATGTTTGGCGTGAAATTTCGCGATACCAAATGCGCACTGAACTCGAGGAATCATTTGATTTTAGTCGTGGTGTCAATTATTTCCAACTTCGCACTGAGCATGGAGATACCATAATGTCTCACGAGGAGGAGGTAAGCTTGTAATGAAATTCTTCTTAGATTGCAGGTCTAACATTCAATACAGGACATTCTTCTATCAGGAGCGCTGGAGAAGTTTGTAAATGTCGACGGAGACATGGGACGGAGAACAGTCCCCTACGCCCATGACTCCTTTCATATAGCAGACGCACGACAATACGATGAATTGTCTTGCAAAGACCGCCTCCAGCAAGTGGGTTTATCCCTCACTCCCAACGAACGAGCCGTGCTAGAAAGCTTTGTTTTGCTGTGCAGCTGCGGCACACTGGAGACAACGAGCTTTTTTGAATTTCTGCATTGGTGGGCGTTGTGTGGTTACTCATACCGAGGCTGTCTGGATGCGTTGATTTCATACAAGTTCAAGGGAGGCCAGTCGTCGTTTGCCATCAAGTTCTTTCAAGAGGCTCTATCCACCGGAAATCTTTCCTATGTGTTCAATAGCCCTGTGAAGTCAATTGCCGATGGGAAACAGAAGGTCACATTGAGCACTCGTGATAATCAGCAGTATTCGGCAAAGCGCTTGGTTTCCACGATTCCGCTCAATGTCCTCAATTCGATTTCATTCAGCCCCCCTCTGAATTCTCAGCGACTTGCAGCTTCAAATGTTGGCCACGTCAACCAATGTGTCAAGGTTCATGCGGAAATTTCCAACAAGGAAATGCGATCTTGGACTGGGATCTCATACCCTTTTAACAAATTGACCTACGCCATTGGAGACGGCACGACGCCTGCTGGGAACACCCATATAGTCTGCTTCGGAGGAAGCAATAACCACATCCAACCTGAGGAGAATATCCTTGAGACAAAGAGGGCTGTGGAGAGCCTTGCACCGGGAAATATGGATATCCAAAGATTGGTTCGCATAGGTCAGGTATCTATTTTAAAGTAAGTTTTACTAATAATCAAAAATAGGTATTCCATAACTGGTCCAAGGACGAGTTTGCGAAAGGGGCTTGGTTCTTCTCTTCACCAAAATTTCTATCTAGCTCGCTGGAATCACTACGTGCTCGTCACGGTAATGTGGTGTTTGCCAACTCAGATTGGGCCGTCGGCTGGCGAAGCTTCATCGATGGGGCCATTGAAGAGGGAACTCGGGCAGCAATGACTGTGAAAGAGGAGCTGAGGCCGGTTCCATCACGGGTCCACCTGTAACATGATAAGCAAACTAGAGTACTGCCGATAACTAGCTAGAAGGTCAATGATAGGTTGATAGGAAACATCTCTTTAGCGAATAATCGGTCATATTAGGACCGATAGCGCAGGACTTTGGTTTCAATAGAAAGGAACCCATGATAGCATAGCCTCGTTTAATACAAATGGCTCTTACCAAATGGGTTGTCCTAGATCTAATTGGATAATACGTAGTATGATGCAATGAAATGTAATGTTGAATTGACAGCTGAAAGGTACGAACCGTGATAGGAACCTTGGGAATTGTATAGGTCTATTCACGCGGTTCACAGTCTCATAATGAAGAAAATTCCAGTTCAGAAATAAGCGACTAAAGTACGTAATGCTAGCTTTCGATATCATCTCTCCGACCCCAATTACCAATGTACGTACATGATAGGCTGATCCTGGGGATCTTAGATTTATCGAAGGGTACAATCAGTTACCGTACCTATGTTCATAAAACATGGCAGAAGGTATAGATGTGTGTGGATAATAAACTTTCCCAAATTCCGGGGCATACTAAAGTAAGAACCTTTGTTATCGTAGATGACTCGCTCTTAAGGTTTCCATTCGTAGCATTTTCTCTAGTTACTTGCCCCTTTAGGTAATATGGGAGACGCCTCCCCCGCACAACCTCCTATCATCCTCCTGCTTGATAGTCATTGCTTCGTGATTTTGAGAAGAAGATAGATAACTACTCTACTATCTGGTCCATTACGTATCTCATTATAATTTAAAGGCTTTCATAGAAGCCCCTCTGGCATCAAACTACGAATTTTCATTCTGCTCGACTTTACAACCCATGCCCTCCAACACGATGAGTCTAGTTAATGATGACATGAAGAAAGGTTAGTTGGCTTACATGTTCCTTCCAAGGTTCTCATAACACAAGTCAACGAGCATTGCTTAATATATACCCTCATTACTATAGGGTCGTTGGATGATGCAGAACGACGTAAGTTTTATTTCCAAGCACTCTACCAACAAAACATTCTAACTTTTCTCAAGAGTCCATTCGGATTGGGGCTCTACCTGGTGGACTTCAGCTCGAAGGTCTGGATGTCCAGACTAGAACGGGTCGCACTATGACGAAACTGGAAACAATATCTGCAAGTTGGGTAATATGCGATAGTTGGGCAGGGGTTGCAGGTACTATTGCTCTGGCTATTGCGCAAGGAGGGCCTGCCATGTTAATATATGGTCCAATTATCATGTTGGTTCTTGTTGGGGCATGTGCGCTTACACTTGCGGAGTTGGCAAGTGTATATCCTACTGCTGGAGGGCAATACCATTGGACGTCTATTCTGGCCCCGAAAAAGGTCAACCGCATCTTGGTTCGCTTTATTCCCTCCCATCGCCCCTTGAAATAAGACTTCTCATATGTGCTGACTACTATGAATGAACATAGAGCTATTGTTGTGGTATGACAAACGTGTTCTCTTGGGTGGCTATTTGCTCAGGAATTGCGATCATTCCTGCACAATGCATTGTGGGAATCGCGATATTCTATTACCCCGACTACGTCGCTCAACCATGGCATTGCTTTCTCATATACCAAACTATCAATGCAATGGTGCTTTTGTATAACATGATGCTGTTGAAGAGATCACTCTGGATTCATGATGTTTCTTGTGGGTATTTCTGTAAATTTCTATTTCGCACATCCATGCAATAGCTAACATTAGCGCACCGTTCAGTCTTTATTACCATTGGTACATTCCTCGGTATCACAATTGCCTGCTTAGCCCGAACTGCGCCGAATTATCAAGGATCATCTCATGTCTGGGCCACGTTCCTAAACGACAGTGGTTGGAGCTCTGGAGGCATTGCATTCTTAACAGGGCTCGTTAACCCGAACTATATGTATGCTGGAATTGATGGGGCTTTGCATCTCGCTGAGGAATGTCAAAACGCAAGCACAGTGGTCCCAAGAGCTCTAATGAGTACTTTGCTCATTGGTTTCCTAACCTCTTTCGCCTTCATGATCGCCATGCTTTACTGCACCAAGAACTTAAATACGGTTGTTGCATCAACCACTGGGTATCCATGCTCATCCCTCACTACTATCTCAGGGCAACGTCCAAATTCTAACCTGCTTTTCTACTTAGGGTTCCGATATACGAGATGTGGTATCAAGCCACGAGATCACGAACTGCAGCAACCATATTCATCGTTCTTCTTTGTTGTGCCGCTACCTTCGCTCTTATCGGTGCGCAGCAAACCGCTTCTCGTCTAACTTGGTCTTTAGCAAGAGATCGTGCAATCTTTGGCAGTCCTTGGCTTGGTAAAATACATAGAAGGCTCGAGGTTCCAATGTGGAGCCTTTGGTTCAATTTTGCAATCATGTTTATCATCGGATGCATTTACTTGGGCTCATCCACGGCATTCAACGCGTTTATTGGGAGTGGCCTGATACTTCAGCATATCTCATATGCCTTCCCAGCTGTTCTTATTTTATACAGAAAAAGATCCGAGTTCTGGCTTCCACGTACACGGTCGTTCCGTCTACCAACGATCATTGGCTGGATAAGCAATATCATTACGATCGGTTTTGCCATACTCGTGTTGGTATTCTACAACTTTCCAACTACTATACCCGTTAGTGGTGGCAGTATGAGTAAGTTCCCAGCCCCATTTATTACGCTTCCAAGGTTGTTAATTACGAAGTTTTCCAGACTATACTGTTGCTGTTCTCGGCGTGATGGCCATATTCGCAGCTCTGAACTGGTGGTTTTATGCAAAGAGAAAATATCACGGGCCCCGTCTGGTTGAATCTGATGAGATTGAATAATGTTAGCTAGTTTTCAAGGTATAATAAGGATATGAGCATAAGTATAAATATAAATTAAATTCGCCTTTATTCGCTATCTTGTTTGCCACTCACTATCTCTGTCCCGCCTAACGCCGTCTACCTTCGGTCCGCCTATCGGCTCTCTCCTATCGATAACCAGCCATTTTCCCCGCACGCGGATCATCTTCCGCGACACCCTCAACTTCTTTGCGGCATAGCGCCATTACCGCTTGCATGAACTGAACTCCTTATGCACTCCATGTGCTCAACTCCAAATGTCCGTCTCCAGAGGGAAAGATAAAGGTAAGATCCGTGTTGTCCGCTATGGTGGTTCATCTTGACTGATGTAATTTTATCTCGATTCGATGTGCAGGCTGTTTTCAATGCTCTAAGAGGCGTATTGTTTGCGATAAAACGGAACCCTCGTGCAAAAAGTGTCTCAAAAAAGGAATTGACTGCTCTGGGTTAGGAAGGATTCGTTTTTCTGACGGCGTGGCTCAGCGTGGACCCTTGAAGGGATGCACAATTCCTGTCTCAGACCAATCCGTCTACCCTGCATCGCAGCCGCAAGCACTCGTGCCACGCATAATTCGATGGAAGAACGACCAACCAGCTCGTTCAAGACGTAAACGACCAAGGGCAGGTACGCCCGTCAATTCTTTCAATGCCGTTACTGATGGTGGCTTTTCGGCTCTTCGCCAATCTCGCCAATTGGACCCAACAGTCACAGAGCGGTCCCATACGGGAACTTATGAGCAAGTTAATAGAGGCTTTACAATCATAGACGGGGATGAGAGCTTGAATGGGGAGTTGCCTTCAACACTTACTACGATCTCAGCAGTAAGGCCTTGGATCTCACCATTGAATCCGCAAGCTCGGATGTTGATGGATCACTGTAAGGCTCACTTCTCAAATGAGAGTATTTACATTAACATGGGACAGTCTCGGAACATGTTGCCCCTGTTATGGTGGTGTTAGACATATCTAATGGATATCGCGACATTATTCTCCCTTTAGCATGTGAAGATCCACTGGTTCAGCGTGCCGTGGGTGTCGTGGCCGCTCAGCATCTGGCCCTTCACCAGCCTAGCTTCCGCGCCATCGCAGAAGAAGGACGGGCTAGCCTAATTTCACGTCTCAGAAAAGACTCATTCAACAACTCTCCACACCGAGTCTTCAACCTGTCCACCTGGGCGACTTTGATTATTCTTCTGGTGGGTGAAACAATCACAGGAAGCTCCGAATATACCCATCTACTGCAAACTTTGATGTGCCTGGTGCGGAATATTGGTCAAATATCATCGTTGCCAGCCCAGAGATTCCTTGCCAAACAGAGTCACATGTAAGCTTCATCCCAACTGATAACCAACCATTTGCCTGACTTTGAAAGGTTCGAATTTCTCGGCCAGCCCCTGCTGGGGGAGCAAAAGGGTCTTGACACATTAAAAATGCCCCTCGAGAATTATCTTGACTGGACTTACTATGATCTCCCTGTCGACTCAGAGTATAATGCCGTTCTTAATATCTCGAGGATGGCTTTTATAAAAGCGTCACAAATTTATCTTAGTCGCGCCACTTCAGACCAAGACCAATGGGAGAATTTGGAAAGCTTGAAAAATTTAGTGATGCGAATTAGTCCAGAGCAACTGGGCTCTCATGCTCTGGTGTGGGTTTGCTTTATTGCAGCCGCAGACAGTACGGATCCTGAACATCGGCAGTTCTTCTTGGATCGTATGAGCAACATTTTTGCCAAGACTCAATTCCAGAATATTGCTGCTGGCATGCAATGCCTACCTGCGATTTGGTCCCAGCGTGGGTCTGGTCAGAGATGGACGAAAAGCCTGCGACAACTAGCTCCAATACTAGTCATGTAGAATAATGAATATCAATGTAAATAATAAAAAAGGAATTATCCCATGAATTTCTCGAGGTTGATAGCTAAGACATGTTATTACATTGGTTCCTATAAAAAGAAGCACCATCCAACATTGGTTAATGGAATGTTCCGGCATTCCGATAAAAGGAGGCATTCGCATACTAGTGCTACCTCCATGGCAAGAGCATGAAGCTTGCATGTTTACTAGGTCATAAACGCAGAGACTTATAAGGATTTGAATTTCGGCGTGCTTCTTAGGATCGCTTCTTATCATGGCCTAGGGCATGAACTGAATTTTTCCCCGCAAAAATGGACTTTGAGGCCCAAGATGCAGGCCAAGCGACAGATTCAGTGATTTCGCTGTTGCTTTGATCTGAAAGTAGTTGGTCTATCACAGCAATGAAGATGTATGCGCCGATTGCTGTAAATATATGCCACCAACCATGTAGCTCAAGCAAGTATGCCCAAGGAGCACCGATTGTGTGCCGGGCATCCTTGAGTAAATCACAAATCCAACCATCAATCAACCAGATATAAAATCCCGCATTGAAAATGAAAGCTCCGAATCTGACAGCGCCCCATATTTGTTTCCTAGCAGACGAACCTGCTGGCGTTTTAAGTTGTATCAACTGGAAGGTGCGAATACCAATGATCATGATGGAGATGACAAATAATGATGAGTGGATAAGAAGCTCATCCGTCTTAATATGATAAATCACAAAGGTTAAAAGAAATGTGAAGAGTAGGACTGCCATTCGCTGGGAATAATGTCTTGACGTATTTACCGTTAAAACACGGTAGAGGATAGGGGTCGTTGTGAAGAGCATCGAAAGATCATCCAGCATTTGCGTATGATATTTTAAAGTCATATGGAATGCAGACGAGCATATACCAACAGTTATCAATCCCAAATAGGGGAAACATCTGGATAGATCGGAGGTGTGTGACTGACGTAGCTTCCATAGGCCATACCATCCGTAGAATATGTAAGTTAAATTGGTGAGGGTGTTGATAAACTCGGCGATATACCGTGAAACGATATAATCCTCTTCACAAAAATTTGCTTGGGCGGTTGGCGCTCCCCAGAATGGGCCAACGGATGGGGTTAACATATTTCGATTTTGGAGGACAGTCATCTGGAGCTGAACCTTGGAAGCCGATCGAGATTTAAAAATTGGAGAATTGAAAATAGCAAGATCGGAGATTCAAAATGGTACTTCGTGCAGGTATTTAAGTCATGGCAGATTGCGCTGGTTTCCCTGAAGGATGCCGAAGGAGCGTAGAGTCATCGGACTGTATCGGACTCTCGGAAACCTCGTATAGCCAGCGTGTATTTTTGCCGCCCCACTTATCTTGGGTAGTGCCACATGGGAGTCGTTGAACAATTTCCATCGGTCGGGTTGGCTAAATGGAATGATCAAGCCATTTTTTGTTAGGCCAATCTTGAATCGGTATAACTATAGGTATGACGTGACATTGGAAAGATTAGGTCGGAGACACGCTGACGTTCAAGTTGGAATATCCACATCCAACGCAATGTTGTTTTCACCCGTTCTTGTATACAGTAGGTAACGGTGTTATGTACATTTCATTTTCTTTGAAAGTTTCCTAAATCTTGATTACTGGATTTGATTTAACCTACTGATCTTACACGGCTTTCGTAATCCATTCCTCTCTCAACGGCTCACTTCAATTTCTGGAAAGTAGCATTGAGAAGACCCAAAGTTCCTGTGATCATTGCATTGAGTCGGAGAGCAAGTGGAGCTCGAGTTCGCCATAATTGATCACCGGCGATACCTATCAAGCCGATAGTAGCCACTGAGCTCATAATAAGAACACCCCAAAGATCCAAGTTATTAGCTTTGAAAGATGACATTCGCGAGTCCGCAGTCTGAAGGTGCATAGGTCGGACTGCTTTCCCCTTTTTGTCAAATCGCAACTCGCTGTCATACGTTACTTCTTCGACGAGGTCAGCAGCGTAGTGTTTGCGTCGCGAAGCAACATGTGCGATACGTTGTAAGCGCAACACATTGCGATTGTAGGGCCCGTCTTCGTCACATTCAAGAATCTTTTTAGATTTGGTGTAAAGCTCACTCGAGGAGAAGTTGACCTTGTCGAGACTTTCCGCGACGCCAGCGGCCACAAGTCGGGCTGAATTTGCCGTCTGGTCGAAGAAAATTCCCATGCAGATCATTGGTTTCCCATGGAAAGCCGCCTCATTTGCACTAGAGCCTCCACCATGTGTAAAGTACAACTTAGTAGACTCGTGGGCTAGAATTGCACGTTGAGGGGCGAAAAACGGAAAGTACCAATCTTCACTTTTGCTGGCCAGTAGTTCAGCTAGACTAATTTGAATCGTATTGTCCCTGTTCCTGAGAGATATGGTTTGGCTAAAGTCAATGCCTTTGCGGCCTGATTCTGGAATAGACCAGATTACTCCATCAATTAATCCATCGTTCATCAACCGATTGACACCAGTAATAATAGTGATAACATCTGTATGAGGCAGAATGATGTGTGTTCCAAGTGCGATATAGAGAACAGAGCTGTGCTCTTGTAAGAACCTCTGGTACTTGGCCTGAAGGGCAGGCCAGGTAGGGCTCAGCAAGGGCCCAATAGGTGCGCAAGTAGGAGGCAGATCTCGCGGAATTTCAAGCCCAACAAAAGAGTTCACGAAGAGCAAATAATCAGGTTTCTTGGGCTTATGAGCCGGGTAGAGGACTCCGTTTTGCCTGCGCATTTTTCTTGTTCCCTTGAAATACCTGAGAATTGCGGGTATGTCAAACCAAATGATTGTCTCATTTCGGATGCGTAGCCATAAGGACGAGTCCTCAGAAGTAAGTGTTCCTGGAAGCTGAAATCCAGGCTCGCCAGGGATATATGGGCAAGGCAATTGGAGCGGTGGCCAGTTAGGAGCCACGATGGCAATTGGCACGTTGTATTCCACATGCATATCTTGAGCGGCTTCCGCAAAGAAGTCGGCAATTATCACATCTGGGCGAGTAGCTGGGTCATCCATTAGGTTCTTCAAACCGTGGTATGCTTGTGGCCAGGCAGAATCCCACATTGCCTTTGATATTAGTGGAGGCTCAATGCCATCACGAACATCCCAAGCCTGCATTCGCCGATAGTGGGCTTCTATCTCGTCTGGGGGTGGTCCCGGCCCTAAAAGATGTACGTCGGTGACGAACTCATATTTGGGATCTTGAATCCAATGCTCTTGGCCATCCGAAGTCGCAAATTCGACTTTGTGTCCTCTTTCAGCGAGGACTCTGCCAAGTTCAAGCACGGGGCCTATATTGGCCAGCTGTCAGAGAGTCTATGCGCGCTGCTGGGCACCGTTGGTATTCTTACCGGCATGAGTGAACCCTCCAGTTGTTACTAGAAGCAGTATCTTGAGAGGTGGTAGTGACACCGGAACTTGCACTTCTCTTGGCTCAGATAAGTTCTCCATGATCAGTGGCCAAAGGCTAGAATAAGCACTAAGAGTCGGGGGGCGATATTGATAGGGAGTATTCTTAGGAGGGCGGCCTTGTTAAAATCGTTGGGAGATTGAGAAATATGAAAGAGAAAGGCTGTTTGTGTCGAAGAAGCGGGACAAAGAAGAAATACCAGAAAATACTTCAAGATATGTGGCTTGGGACGAGGCTCGGGATGGGTTCGGGATGGTTTGGTGGCCGAAATCCGTTGGGTCGCCTGATTCAAGAGAAGATCTTGAAGCCCCTCTCAGTGCAACCCGGGTCCCCTGATCGACCGAAAGGCGCTGAATTGTTAAGAATATAGACTTATGCTCATAAATCGGCCCCTGAGTTTGGACTAACTAAATGACTTACACCCGCAATATAGCTATGGTACGATCGCGGGGCTCGGGATTTTGCTTCGCATTTGGACTTAGCTACTTAGGTAAATATGTGGGCATTGCGATACCTAAACACTTTTTACATCTAACACTTCCATCTTAATTGAGGTTCAGATGACAAAGCTTTACAGAAAAAAGTTGCGGTCGTGATTTTCAGGCGTCCCATCTTGCCTAAACCGACACAACTAAGCTAATAGTGGACACCGAACATCGGCTACCAAGGACCGAGCACCGACACGCTTGTACACGAGACCCATTACACAATATAGGCTTATAAATGTTCAATGCAAGGGCCAGAGAATACAGAAAAGGCAATTCTACAGATAAGCGTGGAATCGCCAGGTGGGAAGTATTTAAGCTCAACTACCACCCTCAGTTCCTTCGTGTACTTTTTTTGACAATACTATTTTTCAAGATTTACTCACAGGCGAATTCCTACCAAAATGGCACCTATCCTACAAGTTGGTTGCTTATTATTTGACTATCAAGCAATCGATGTTGTCGGTCCGTGTGACTTGCTAAACTCTTGTAGCAAACGCTACACAACAGCTATGACCTTTTTCGGTCCAGTCGACCCAGAGGCTCTCCGAAATGCGCCTGATTTTGCATTCCACCATATTGGAGAGACTATGGAACCTGTCAAGTTACTTACGAGTGGGTTAACGCTTTCTCCTACTACCACTGTCGATGACTGTCCAGAGTTAGACATACTCTTAGTCGGGGGCCCTAGCCCGACACGCTTCCAGGCTCCACCGAGTTATGAGGAATTCATTCAGCGTCATGTCGCTTCTGGAAAGCTACTGTTTACCACTTGCACCGGAGCTGCAGTCGTCGCTTCTACTGGGGTCTTGGATGGCAAGAACGCCACAATCAACAATATTGAGTTTAATTGGGCGGTTAAGCAATACCCTAATGTCAAATGGACAAAGGAAAAGAAGTGGGTTGTAGATGGTAATATATGGACGGGCAGTGGGGCGGTTGCTGGGATGGACATGTTTGCTCACTGGGTCAAGGAAGAATTCGGACTACCAGTCCTTCGACAAGGATCTCTAGCTCTGGATTATGAGCCTCGGGATATTGACGGGCTATTTACTGTGTTGCCGCCCCGATTCGATTCATCGGGAAACAAAGTCTCCACTCATATGTTTTGCTAAATTGGCTGGTATACTAGCGTGTTTTGATGTGAGCACTGAGCTCTGTTCAGCTTGCTGTAGGACGACCTTGCATACGCTATATTGTGTTATGGAATGGGCACCGTCTTGGACAAATAATTGATGTGTTCAAATGTTCAAATGTCGGTGATGAACCCGGTCGTCCTTGGGGTCGATGATATATTCTCTTTTTGCCTCGAACAACATTGAAGCTTCAAAATTGTGATCACACTGCCAATAGTACATGTGAATGCACGCTACTAGTATTAATGCTATAACATTTTGAACATTTGAACACACTATAACACTAAGGATTCATACCACAAGAGAGTTCCTTCACGTTGGATCTACTACATTCTGATCCCCTTCCTGTTCAATAACTACCCGTAGCATCTAAGACGTACTACTATACCGACGTTTTATTGGCATTCACTAGCAAGAAATGCTTCTCCCCTGTATCAATTGATGCCAAAGGCAAGATCCAACCTTTTCTCCAAAGCAATTGTACCTGCTAAAGAAGTAAGACGTTTTTCTTTTCGGGTATGGTAGGGTGGAGCAAGATTCCGATCCACTAATGTAGAGCTGCTGATTGGCGACTACGTCAACCCGTCTATTCCGTACCAGACATGATACGAGCCAGACCGAATGAAGCACCTGGAAATGATCAGTCTTGATTCTTGATGCCAAGAACCTTGATAAAATTGTGCCCCACCTCCCACCATCGTCAACGATTTTGTTATTCTTCTCTACGCAGCAAGTCATCAATTTGCTTGCCAGTCAGGCGATACCATATTGCCTATCTAACAAGCCATGACCAACTCCCTGGAAACTCTCCTGGCCACTTATGGTCGCCCCGACTTGGTCAAGTCCGTGCTTCCGGCCCTTCTGGATGCCATCTCTGAAATTGCGGCCATCCTACGAGCATCACAAAACGTCACCGCTGCGGGTACCAGCAATGTATTTGGTGATGGGCAATTGAATGTCGATGTTTCAACAGAAAATGCAATGCGAAAGGCCCTTGCAAAATGCCCCTCCATCTTGACTGCAAGCAGCGAAGAGGATCCAGTAGAGCGTCCTGGAAATGACGCCCAACCCAAGGATTTGAGCCCCGCATCCGAAAAATACACGGTCGCATTCGACCCCTTGGATGGAAGCTCAATTATCGCGCCAAATTGGACTGTCGGTACTATTATTGGTATCTGGGATGGTGATTCAGCACTGCACCAACAGCCGTCCGAGAGACAAATTGCCGCTGTCCTGGGTGTCCACGGCCCACGTACCACAGCCGTTGTGGCCCTGAGGATTCCTGGTACCATGCCAATCTGTATCGAACTTGGAATTCCCAAGGGCTCTCTGGATTACGAAATTGTTCGATCCAATGTGCAACTCGCAGAGCCGCCGTTTAAGACACGATACTTTGCGCCGGCTAACCTCCGTGTTGCTGCGGACAATGAGCCATATATGCGACTCATCACACACTTCATCCAAGAGAAGTACACATTGCGATACATTGGTGGCTTGGTACCGGACATTGTACATGCTTTGGTAAAGGGTCATGGAGTATATGTCAATCCTGTCACAGACACCAACAAGGCCAAGCTTCGTCGCTTATATGAGCTGCTTCCTATCGCATTGATTATAGAGTGCGCGGGAGGAAAGGCCATCGACTCTGTTAATGGAGAGGATATTCTCAGCCGGCCATTGGATGATTGCAATGAGACCGGAGGGCTAATCTGTGGCACAGGCGAGGACGTTGATATGGTAAAGAATATACTTTTCTCGGTATAAGAGGAATCAAAATTCCATTAGAGAATGAAATCTCCTTCACCTCAAATGTTCAAACTATTTTCACCAGATAAGAGTCGCTGTTCTTTAAGGGTGTGGGCAGCTCAGTTGGCAGATCTCCAACTCCTCGCTAATTTCACTTTCCATATTTTGGTTCAATATTTGGTTTTTCCGAGGTGCATGTGGGAACCTTGGAAGAGAAACAGCGGTGGAAAAGGGTTTGCACAGACCAGGACTGCAGATAAGAACTTGGGGAAAAAAAACTATAGAAGAGTGTTGTAAGTGACGACAGATGCAGATATTTAACGGTTTCATAGTAGTACACTTAGCCTCCCTCATTCATATCCGGCACTCCGTGCGTGTTCTTGTTCCCAGTCATCATCTTATCTGGCTAAGTAGCGTTAATAAAGATAGACTCGAATATAATTTGATATTTGCCACGACAAACAGAGCATTGGAAGTCGACATCCTCGGTGGGAATGTCATAGCCCAATCTGCTGTGTAACAATGAAAGCCAATCATTTGACACTGAGAGCACCTCATTAGTTCAAAGGCCTTGTGTCTGATATTAATCAGGCATAACAATTCCAGAAATTAATTTCGAGACTTTATGTACCAATCAGAGTTGCATATGGGACACTAAATCCAGCGGAGTGCGTAGGGCTGGGTTGTACCAAGTGTCAATGCGCACCCATTCCATATGTGCTATTTGTATGCATCTTTCTTGTTGACCTATCACGCTTAGATATTTACAGCAACTTCAACGTGGTCATAGCACCCTTATGAAATGGAGTAATTAACTGCAAATATGGGATTTGAAGTCGACAAATTCACTATTGAGCTGTTATACCTCAACGTTCAGCCCTGGACGAGCAATGCCTATTGCAAGGCTTTGGAAGAACGGTGAAGCTCATGAATTCTTTTTACTCTCCTCACCAGCATGAAGATATTATACATATCTATCCTATTCGTCGTCTTTCTTGTTCTGACTCAAACTATATCGATGTTTCATTTGAGCGTGACAGCCCTCGAAGCAAGCGCCAGGGCAACTCCCTGCGTATGTTCATATGAATTTAGTCTGCTCGCATGGAAATAATTTTCATGAAACTAATGATAAAATGCCTTTGAGATTTTAGAAAAACGGTATAAATTCTATGACCTACCTACACAAGCTGTTGCGCCGCTTGAATCAGCCTCGCCTGTCCGGGCGGGAGATTTTTCAACTCCTCGTCGCAATTCAACGCACGTGTGGAGAGGTTGAATATGACAATTGGTCATCTATTTGTGAGCTCGAATGTTATTCAGATCAGCCTATTCACGATTCAACATCTTGTATGCTGGAATATTCAGCGCAAGGCGTGAGATGTGCTACTAGGTAGTAGTGTATAAAAATTGTTTGAATTACATACTACATGTCACTAGCAGTAGTACCTAGTACCTAGCAGTACATATCTACTATTTGGTGCGTATATTTTATTTTTTTTCAATGTTTTCTTGTGTCTAGAACCTTGGAAGTGCTGGTATTACTGTTATCTCAATATTGTAACAGGTTTGAATTGAGATTCATCTGCCTCCCTTCGCTTCTACGGTGGCCACAATAGATTTCATCCCCTAGATACGAATAAAAAGCACATGTGCATCTATTGGCCAATTTATCAACTTGACGATCCACAGTAGCTGTATCGCTTTACTGCTACTGCACCAACCAAGTGGCTCAAATATCACTCATGTAACAAATCCAAGCGCGATGAGTGAATTTCGATAGCCAGCCATGTGAAGCCAGTGGCTCTTCGTCTATGAATGAGCAATATACACCAGCGAACTAGGAGAAAGAGATAGCAGAAGAAGCGCGTTTGACTTTACAGTTCTGCGGCTTCGAGCTTAGCAGAGCGGGAAACGCTTAAATAGGAGTCGACACCCTAGCCAACAACCGGACACCTATGAGAACTTTCGGGCGCGATTTATTTTCTTTGACAGATCGACAATAGAATTGGAAGTCTATTGTCATCCTTTATCTTTTGAAGGCCAAGACAATAGCTGGTCTACGCAAAATTTTGTGTCCTTTTCTACGTTGACGTTCGGCATGCATGGCTCTGGTAGCAAGCCATCAGATCTTCGCTAGTATCGCAAGAAACCTGCAAGTCTCCACCAACTCTCAGCCGCAGCAGTCAATTGAGATCAACAATTCAGTACACAACACCTGAATCATGAACGAGCTTGTCGCAAAGCCTGATGCCTTGGCACAATTCCTATGTTGCGATGGCAAGCATCTTGCAGGTGGAGAGGGGGCGGAAAAACAAAAACTGTGGGACAATATGTGCAGCTAGGAGTTCCCGACTGCAAGGCCAACTGTACATGCATCTCCACTGGGATTCATGACGCGCGAGAAGGGCAGCAATTGACTAAAGCGGGAGGGCGAGGCCAAGTTCCCCGGTCATCATTACCCGTGCCGTACTGGCCTTTTCCTCGTTGGCACAAGGCTCATGCAATTTCTTTTCTCGGCTGAAAAGAAAAGGAAGCAAGCTGATCAGAGCGGGGAGACAACACAGCAAAAAGAATCCTGTCGTATTTGGGAGGATACGGTGAAGGGGAAAATTCATTTCGCTTGGGGGACGAGACTCAACAATTGGAATAGAAAAATGCCTCAGGTATATAGGAAATGGCGCATACTGGAGCCGAGTGGAGATCGTGCAAATTACACATGGCACCTTTCGCGGTAAGCCTGTTGGGGCTTTTCTTAGTCTTTGATTGGTGTGATCTGGAGCTTAATTTTTCTTAATCCTGAATATTTCAGAATCGACTGTGAGGCACGGCTTCAAAGATTCATTTGCCAGAATAATTTGTAACTAGACACAAAACATTGGATAAGGCTGAATATTGGGGCTCGGCAATGCATTCCAGCATTTTGTCGATGCTGGAACAGAACATACCACGGTCAAAAGCGAATACAATCTCATGTGAAACAAGAACAGGAATCTAGTCAGAAAACTTAGGTTAAAACAATAATTAAAAAAAAAAAAAAATACCTTTCGAGGCAACTGCGCGTGTCAGGAAAATTATCGCTCCCCAGTGTAACGCCACTTGAACTAATCGGTGCCGCACAGCCACCTCCAGTGGAAGATAGTCCGATCTTGCTGACCGGGGTCAATGCAAAACAACCTGTGTTGGCCATGCTAAAGCAAGCTATAGGTGGGGGTGATATCATTTCTCGTGCATGCACCAGCCCCATTGTGAACCGAGCGGCCGTTTCTTCTGCCGAGCTACGAGGAACCATCGAATGGCGGTTACCTGGCAGTCATAATTTTCGAAGTCCCCGCCCTCGGTACAACGAGTCCAGGCATCCCGAGTAATTGGAACGGCATGTGTATGAGGCATTTGTAGTTGAGATCTAGCACCGATCTGGCAGCCCGGCAGAGCATCAAAGGGGCCGGGGATTCCAACATCGACATTTCTGGCTCGGGATGTGGGAAATTCCATAGACGGACCCCGGTTTGGATTTTTTTTTCTTGCTGAATTTTGAATGGTTCCTGGCGAATTATTGCAATTTTGGAAGCGCTTCCAAATTACCACTCTCCCTGGCAACCTGTAAGATCCAAAAATCCCTCATTGTTCTCACCATAATCGCAAGGAAAAGAAAACAAAATTTCAGCTCCCCGTCCAGCCCATTCTACAGAACGTTAGAAATTGGTTCTTAGTCCATTAGCCACCAGCTGCTCCGTGCTTCGTGCTCCGCAGACCCACGCAGATATGCGCGTGTAAAAAAGTGCCGCAAGAGAAATCTGCTAATACGTTCCCACGGCCCAAGCTCCCACAGACAATGAAAAAAAAAAAAAAAAAATGAAAGAATAAGAAGAAAAAAGAAAAATAATATTATGTGCAGAAAAGAAATATAGTAATAAGTCAGAGGTAGTCCGTACGGAACCCGCCGAATGCACGCGCCAGTTCCCACCCATGGGCGATCCTGTGGCTGTGAAAACGAATCAGTATCGCTAGGGTGGTTTCCTACGACACACAGAAACGAGCAAAACTATGCCCTATGGTGCTGTAACAAATTATGGAGCTAAGGGCATTTTTTGTGTCATCGTATGTCATAGCTTCCACCGGGTCATGGCCCCTCAGTCCTACGGCATGAAAGTAAAAAATAAAATAAATAAATAAAAACGGGGAAAAAAGTACCACGGGCCTAGGACGATCAATGGGTCGGCGAGGAGAAAAGAAGTAGTATATAATCCCATCCTACCTGAGAGCGAATTTATATTTCTTTTCATCTTATCGAGCCCTAGAGGGATGCTCATCGACGGTCATAAGTGGGCGTGTGAAGCGTGCATACGGGGCCACCGTGTGACTAGTTGCAAACATCATGGTATGCTCTCCCACTTCGATTATCCACGGATGATTCACCTGGAGAATCCTCAAAGAAACCCCACCTTCTAATCAGAATCAGATCGACCATTAATTCGCATCAAACGCAAGGGCCGCCCTTTTGCAACTTGTTCCATCTGCCACTCAACGCCATGCGAATCCCCAACAGAGCATGCGCGTCAAAAGCGCGAGACAGAGCTTAAACATCCTTCAAAAGTAACGCAAACACTTACGCACAACATGCCGTTCCCATTACCGGAAGGCAGTTCTTCAATTTTGAAGAGAAGATGACGGCATGGTGCTGATGCTTTTTGGATTTAGAAAGCAACGCACGCCAGACTCTATCCACGCCACCATAACCCGAACGGCTTTCTTCCCATTGCGCCTCGTCCCTCAATTGATTCTAAGAAGGATTCCCGCGGCGGATCATCCTCAGCCCAGGCCTCGAGGTCGGGCTCTGCGTCTGCATCTGCATCTGCATCTGCCTCTGTCTCCTCATCTCATACTCCCGCTGGTGGTGATATTTCTTACCGTCGCTCCTCCGTTCTCGCAGCGGGATATTGGTCTGGCTCGGATGGCTCGGGAAATGAATCTACGACACGCAATCTGTCTGCTGGTCTCCTTGGCACAGCTTCTTCCAGTACTACCGGTGCTTCTGGTCATGCGGGTAGTCTCTCACGCTCTGCGCCCGATGGATCAGATCTCGATACGGTCATCGCAGAAGATATCTTTGATCCATTGTATTCCCTCCTGCCTTCATCTTCATCTGTCTCTGCTGCGCAGTGTACACAGGCTCCGCTGATGAGTCCTCTTGAAAGTGTTAATCCATTTGATTTTCCGCTGGACCCGGCTTTGAGTGTGGATCGTGCCTCGCTGGGGTATTTGGAGGATATGGATGTCGATATCACGGAGGGATTGTCAGAAGAATTGTTCCATGTGGAAGATTGGTCCCGGTATATGTGGTCACCTGAGACTGGATTTGAACATTTAGATATGGGCTACCCCCCGGTGACACGATGACATTGAAGTGTCCCTGCACATTAGGGAGTTAAAATGTCATGATTGATGATGATAACGATCATGTTGATGATACTCATGAGTTAGCAGCCGGGGAATTTTTCTAAACGACAATTTTTTTTTCTCTCTCTCTTACATTGTTGTAAGCGCGACCGACGGGTTCAAATTGTCTGTGAAGTAAACTAAAGTGCCATTGACACTGAATTACACGTGGGTGTTGTCGGCATGATTTTGGTACTCTTACTGTGAATTTGAATCATGTGTATAGGGTTCTAATGAGGACTAGTAAAAGGGTCACAAGGACGGTAGTTTAAATACATGAGCCACGAGAATCAAGATGAACAACAGAAAGAGACACCCCTCAAACGCTCCTTGCTGATGCAAATCATGCTGAGAGGGCTAGTATAACGCCATATACCAAGAAACGCAAAACACAACAGAATCGACACTGATCCACACAAAAATCGTCTCTCTCTCTCTCTCTCTCTCTCTCTCTCTCTCTCGCTATACTGAGGATAATGTATACTACAGATGTACACTCCATATTTCACTCTAAACCTCTTGGATATAGTTCGCTGGGACACTCTTCGTGACTCCACCTCGCTCCACATCTGCCCACCCATCGCCGCCGTCCCGGGTCACGAGGACAAATCGGTCACCCTCCATCATACTCCACTCCATATCGCTTCGGGCTTCATACTCATACAAAGCCTCGACATACTGCAGCTTCTTCGCGCCTCTGCGCGGGGCAACTGCTGGACCCACACGCTTGGGAGCAGCAGATCCAGCCAATGAAGCTGAGGAGTTTGAGTATGTGGAGCCTGGTCGATCGGGCAGACCAGAACCAGCGGCGGGCGCTGGTGGTGCAGTCTCGACGTACGATGCCGGAACAAGACCTTCTTGGCCTCTGATACTAACACGCATCCAGCCAGATCCATCTATCAATTGTCAGTCTCTTCGGTCTTTTACATGGTTTCTACATTTGGATGTGACTCACCATCAGGTTCAACAATTGTCACGTCGTCCCCATCTCGTACTGTGACCTCATCGGAGCCAGTGGCATCAAACCCATACATCATTTTACCTCTCGGTTTAACAGCTGCACTTGGTTCCATTGATGGTGGTGCACTGACGTATGCCGTGGGAGGTGGAGCCATGACTCGGTGCTTCCTTCCAGCATTTGGCTTGGTCTCGGCCACCGGCGGCGGCGCCTCATCTGCTGGATCCTCAGGCGTGGGCTGAACGGCCACATTAGACACAGAACGGGCCCCACTAGCAGCGTATCCCGAGCTAAGTGAGTTCATGGTGTTCTGGCGAGTAAGGGATGGCGCAGTCGTCGAGGCTGCTGAAGATTCAAGATCGACAGTAGGTCCAGAGCCTGCTTGTTCTTGCCGCACCACTTTAAGTTTCTTCTTTTCTTCTTTTGACTGCTCACCCGGGCATTCTGCGGGTACCTTCATTTGACACTTGCTGTGGCATGTGTACCCGCAGTCCTGGCAATCAAAACCTTTTGCGGAAAGACCCCATATACGATCCCCACAATAATCGCAGTTGGTGGGAATCTTGAACGTTTGAGACCGGAAATTATGGTTTTGAGCTCCTAGAGATAAATCGCCTGCCACTGCTATAATGGTAGATGTTTCGACCTCAGCTGTCAACCATTTGCGGTCCACCTCATGCAATAATTCTTGCCACTGGAAGATGTTCCGCACGATATCAACCTCACTGCGATTGTCTTTGCCTTGGCGAATATTTTGCCGGAGCTGTTTGCTGCTTTCCACATCACGTTTCTTTCGGTCTGCTTCCACTCGTAATTCGCGCACTTGAGTCTTACTTTTTCCGAGGAGATTCCTAAGGAAAACCTTAGCAGCTTCATCGGTGATGATTGCGGCATCATCGTGCCAAATAGAACTAGGCTCGAAGTCCATGTTGGCGGGCTCCTGTGACTGAATAGCATTATGTTGGAGGAACATCATGGAATCCATTCGAGGATCATTGCGTGGGATCTCGCCGAGGAGATTGGAGGCACTATTTAGGCTATTTGTAAAGGCCGCCTTTTCCAATTGTGTTGCTAGGGTCCAGAGAGCATTCAATTTTGATACTCGAGTTTCGTTGAGATCTTGCAATCCCTGTATAGGTAGCTTATATGAGCACTGTCTAACCATGTATGATCTGAATATGGGGGATGAAATGACTCACGTCAAGGACTTCTGGGACATATTCGTGAAAGAACTTCTCCTTCAATTTGTTCGTCACATTGATTTGCAGGAGGTATAGATTCTGTTTGATAGGGTCAGTGAATGGCATGCACACAACATCACACATGAAAGCACCTTATAGTTGTTCATCTCCAAAATTTGCTGTTGAAATGCCGCCTGTGCTTTGGTCTTACTATGGTCGAAAGCGGAGTCCATCTTCTTCCGGCGCGACTCAACCTCCTGGCAAGAGCCATCATATTTACCTTTCGCTTTCTTTAAGTCGCCATATGAAGCATCGCGTTCCTTTTCCAGCTTCACATGGTAGTCGAAATGGCATTTACGGATTTCTTCATACTGCGCCGCTGCTTGTTTCATAGGTTCCGCGACATGCGTGACCAACTCCATGCCGAACTTGTCGCGTTCCGCTGCATAAGCTTCCACAGTACTCAATTGAGTTGTCCATGTCGTGAGAGAAGCGCTTTCGAGCGAACCCGGTGTCATGGTCGGTGTATCTCCAACGCTCAGCGGGCCAATCTTCTTTGCTTTGCGATCATGATATTTTTGACAAAGAGCAGAAAGCTTGGTTGCATATTCTTTCTCGATAACGCTACGCTCACGGTAGAATTGTTGAACTTCTTCAAGCCATGTTATACCATTCGTTACCTGTGCAACGTCAGTGCATTAGCCTCACCTCGGTGAACGTGGTAGTATGGCAGGCTGCAGTTGTGGGGGTGGATCGGGGAAGGGGGAAACCGATATTGGTAAACATACCCAAGCGTTGACGGGTTTGAACGAATCCTACACAAGGTCAATTTGTTAGCCATCATGACGAGAATGGTACGCTGTATGCCGGACATCTTACCTTCAGTTCCGCTCCGAACTGGGGAGCCACGTCTGCTGCCGCCATGGCTATGTCAAGGTTGAGGCCAGCTCACGCATGAGCCAGTGATCGCAATGAAACGAGAATTATAAATCAGAGCCCACGAGTATGGTACGGTCAGCTGAAAATCGCACCAATCTATAAGAACGAGAAAACCAATCTGCAGAGACCTCCGATGGGAGCCAAATTGGGGCGCAAGGATGATGATCTTAAGAAAGGCGGGGAGCTTTGTGGTACCTGTAACAATACCGTATGATTAGATTAAATGCGCCCGCCGCAATTTTCTGGCGGCGAGGCCAAAAATACTCATGCAATACGACGTAATATACTCCCAAATTGGGACTAGCGCCTGGAGTGCCGTCATTCGTTCCTTCTGTTTTTGAGTTGGCCTTCACTGCTCGTTCCTGCCTTCAGTTGCCCTACGTGCGCCTTCTGCTTCCTTCGCGACTGCGTTATTTCACGAGTGTCACGCCATAGAGGTTATTCTTCAGCTTCTCCTTCGTCTCCCACATTTCGTTTCCCCTCTGCTCTCCGTGGCCTCTTTCCGAAGCCTGGAATTCGAAGCTCAAATCTTTGTCTACCCCGCGACACGCCCCTCCAACGACTCAACGGTCGCTTCGCGTCGATTTATTCGATTTATCTCAAGAATACACCAGCATTGGAAATCTAAAATCAATCACACCATGTCATCCGAAACCCCTGACGCATCTCAAGCCGGAGGCTCGCTGGCCGACCGTATCTCTAAGCCCGATGCTTCCACTGGTAAGAAAAAAAAAGTCACCCAAAGGTCAATGGCCGCATCGATCGCTACAGTCGTTGCCAACCCTCCATTGAACAATCATGCCTTTAAAAGTGATCTTTGGGGCTAATTGGATATTCCCCCCTCTCACCAGGTGCTTCAAAGACTCCCATCAAGGATGGCGCAGGTGATGCCCTTGGAGGTTCAGAGCTCCAGGAGCCTGAGTACACTGTCGAGGTCAAGCTTAGCGACCTCCAAGCCGATCCCAACAACCCCTTATTCTCCGTGAAGACATTCAACGACCTTGGCCTGTGAGTGCTCGGAGTCTGCTTTTATGTCCACTCCTGCGAGACCTTTCGGAATCACTAACAGTTCGCGCGCAATTAGGGATGAGCGAATTCTCAAGGGTTTGTCTTCGATGAACTTCCGCCAGCCTTCAAAAGTTCAAGAGCGTGCACTTCCCCTCTTGATGAGCAACCCACCTAAGAACCTCGTCGGTCAATCCCAGTCTGGTACTGGAAAGACAGCCGCCTTCGTTCTGAACATCTTAAGCCGCTTGGATCTTAGCACTGAACAGACGCAAACTACTCCGCAGGCCCTTATTCTTGCTCCAACTCGTGAATTGGCTCGCCAAATCGTCGGCGTTATCCAAGTCATGGGCCAGTTCCTTGATGGTCTCGTTATTGGTACCGCTGTTCCCACTGAGACTTCCATTCGTCCCTCGCGCATGGATTGTTCTGTGGTGGTTGGCACCCCTGGTACCGTCCAGGACATGATCAAAAAACGCGTCATGAACCCTACCCAGCTCAAGGTCCTGGTTCTGGATGAGGCTGACAACATGTTGGACCAGCAGGGTCTCGGTGACCAGTGTATTCGCGTGAAGGCGTAAGTCTTGTAGTCCCAAAATCTGAGAATTATCTGGTCTAACAAAATTATACAGAATGCTTCCCCGTACTATTCAAGTCGTCCTCTTCTCTGCCACCTTCCCCACCCACGTCCATCTTTATGCAGGCAAATTTGCCCCCGGGGCAAACGAGATCACCTTAAAGCATGACGAGTTGACGGTGGAGGGCATCAAACAACTTTATATGGACTGCAACAATGAAGAAGAGAAATATGCGAATCTCGTTCAGCTATATGGTTTGCTGACTGTTGGGTCGTCTATTATCTTTGTCAGGGTAAGCAATTATCTGTATACCCCTAGGGGTTTGGCTCTACTAACTCCTCTAGACCCGTGCTTCTGCTTCTGAGATCGAGAAGCGTATGATTGCAGAGGGACATACTGTCGCCTCGTTGACTGGTGGAATCGAGGGCTCTCAGCGTGATGCAGTCATTGATTCTTTCCGAAGTGGAGAGGCAAAGGTCCTGATCACTACCAATGTTCTTGCTCGTGGTATCGATGTATCAACTGTTTCCCTCGTTGTCAACTATGTATGTCAATATTTGGATAAGATAAAATGGAAAAGGTTCATCCAGCTAATATGCCATCTTTTCTTTAGGACATTCCCGCGGCTTATGAGAACAACCGGAATACGGGCGAGCCTGATTACCAGACATACCTGCACCGTATCGGTCGAACAGGCCGTTTTGGTCGCATCGGTGTAGCTATCTCTTTTGTGGGAAGCCGACAGGAGTGGGAAATGCTTCGCATGATCCAATCCCACTTCCAGTGCACCATTGATCGCATCGATACCAACGACTGGGATGAAGTGGAGGAACTCATCAAAAGGACCATCAAAAACTCTCGCGCCCAAGCCAAGTTTGCGCAGTAACTTGATACACATCACTGCGTTACTTAACGTCGGTGGTTCCTTTACGTTAATGAAGATTTACGAATCCCCCCATCTTGGCTTCGGTTTCCCTAAGATCTCAGTGGGTAGCTTTATGGAAAATAGATACCATTTCACGAATTACCCCTTCGATCATCTGCATATATATTTGTGGTGTATCTAAAAGGAGCCAGCTTCCGGGCGTGTATAATTAATACCTGGAGGATGATGATCTATTGCTATTTGACCTTTGATGTTATTCAAAATCGTACCTCGTACTACTAGTACCTATACCATGATACCTCATTAAATCAGCCATTCATTGAACGCGATGCCCATATCCACGCCATGAATTTGAAACAGACCGGATTCATTGATGTTGCTCATTTGATCAAGGTCAAAGAGCGTAGATTCATCGAAGGCTGACCCTAAGATAGATGTCTCAGGCTCAAGAATTTCATCTATCATCTGAGAAAATACCTGACTTGCCCGTTGGAAAAGAGCGTAATTTGCGTTTCCGGGGTAGACAGTTGTCTCCAAATATGAAACGAAGACACTCAGCTTTCGAATCAAAGTGGATCTCGAACCGTCGTAGAGAAGATGGTCACTTTCTCTCTTTTGATGCTGTAGGGCTTTGATCAAAATGCTTGCGCTTGGAAATCCGTAAAAGAGCATCTATCCTTCATGAGTTTCCAAGGTTGTGTCAAGTAACATTTGCGATAAGATCGCAAAGAATGCCGGCAGTAAACTTACAGCCAAGATAAAATCCGCATTGAAAATCGCAACTTGCTCGCGTTGTGCTCCTATTGACAGGACAGTCGATAGAATTTCAGAGCTGACTGAAAGGAGCGCCGTGTTTCCTCTGAAGTTATTTTTTCCTACTAACAGCCGCTGAATGAGGAAGTCGTTGTACAAATACGCTAGATACACCACAACTAGCATGGTAGTAACTTGACCAAGCCCTTCAAGGTTATTTTGCCAGTAGTCTCGTGTGTATCGGAGGTGAACAGGAAGTGAATGCCAGGCCAAATGGCAACGTTCCGATATATCACTACAGAAATTCAGATTAGACGAATTCGGGTATGATTTGAAGTTATACATTTAGCAGTTGACATTGAAAGTCCTACCTCAGCGAGCTGGCAATTTCAGGTGTGACTTTCTGAAGAGAGAGATCCAAAATCTCATCACGAAACCTACTCAAAATATAACGTGTTCTTATCCATGAAGCAGGTTGATATCTCCCCTGAATTCTCCAGTTTGATGAATCAAGGTCAACAATTTCATTATTGAGTTCGCCAACATCTGCGTTAAAAGCCTCGTCGCTTATATCGAGGGGGGGCATAGAGTCCGAGTGTTTGAATGATACTCTGGGCGGTCGACCCAAGAATGTAGCTAGGCTTTTATCAAGTTGGTAAACAGCCGCAAACTGACGACGCCGTGATTCAAGGAGAAACATTGGAGCATCTCTCGAGCTCTGAATGTCTCGGTGCAATCCAAAGGCGTATATATCGGTAGACAGCTCACCAAGTCGACTCCAAGTAGGTGAGCCTAGGATTCGGTATTAGTACCTTGTAGCTCCATTATCACTCGACTCTATTTCTGGTACGGGACCTACTCGAATTACCGTTAGCCATAATGCTGAGTAGTAAATTCTCATGAATGAGCCAGATCGTCAAATCGTTAACTGTTGTTAGAATCTTGCAAATCGATATCGCAGCATCGCTTGCCGCCAGCATCTTGCGAACAAACTGAGATCGTGTCAATTTTGCGTTGAATTTATCTCGAGCCAAACCAAACCCCGCTGCACGACCAGCCAGTGAGCATATAACGCCGATGATCTCCAGACGAATATCTGCTCCAGTAAACAAAGCATGGAAAGTTTTCCCAGTGGCATTGGTGGGTACTTCAAACGACTGGGCAGTATTTCGTATTACACGAACAGTAAGCGACGAGGTAAGTTCTTCAAAACTCATTAATCTGCATTGCATGAGCATTGATTCAATAGGCGCGAGACAGTGAAGCACAAGTGGAGCTGGTATGACAGCACATTGGCTCAAAGCATAGTAGGCTCGGACGAGCTCTTCAATTAATGGAAAATCCATCATACTTGAAAGTATCTCTGAGATCGTGTGGACCCAATAGGACGGCAAAATACGTTGTGAAGTGCCCGACTGAAGAATGTTTTCATCGAGCTTGAAACCTTCATCATCATCTGATGGCAGTACAAGACTTGTAGGCCCCAGGTATCCCGATACAAGAAGTTTTTTCCTGGTACCTGTATTTATGAACGATGCCTTGCTGTCTAATGTAAATGACGGTGATGCCAGGGTCGCATCTTCAGCGTAAGGAGTCCCACTATGTATAGGTGAACGTTAGGAAAACACTTCTTCGTTCAAGTTGAGTCTTTCCAATCCAGATGCCTGACCTTCCTAGTGTAGCCCGGCTATATAGGACACCTTCGACCAGTGGAAATGTGCGCTTTTCCGTCACGGTGGCACGTGTCAAAGGAGCAGGATGATAGAAACATCTACCTGGCATACCCCGATCTTTACACCGACTGCATGCTGGCAGGGCATGATCACATCGAACCTTGTTACGACGGCATGGCTCGCATGAAGCTAGCTTGCCATTGCGACGTCGGGAGCTGTTCAAGTTCAAGTTCATGCGGAGTCAGTCTTTGCCTAGGTGGGGATGGATATATAAACACATGTGCAGGGCAACGGCCGAACCTCATGATTAACGCAAAATGATATCCCAATATCCCCTGCAGTGCTTTTTTAGATTTCTCAGAATAGAAACCTTACACTTGTTTGCTCACACGTAGATTCAGGCCGGGTTTGTGTTCGGCGTTCGCTATTCCGGTTGATTATGTTGAATTCCGAGAACGCCGACGCTATGTGGGGGCGCGATGGGTCGATCATCTCATCGGCGGCTCTGGGTCAGGATGTATACCACTCGGCCCAACACTGGGTCAAAAAAGTAAAAAGGGGCCAAAAAGCCCTATAAATGGTAACATTCAAAGAGACTTGGGTACAAATATCTCGCTTAAAGAGCCTACATGATGATGCATGTAAAAGATAAGGCGATAACGGTGCGGGGGAAGTCACATGGCCCCTTACACTAGCAGATTGAAATCAAACCGGCTTTGCGGCCTGCGAGTTTCTTTCACCTCCTTTTCCATGATTCGGTCGTCTTCTGCTCATCATGATAGATCCAGAACCCACACCTAGCATGACGGAAACCCCGACTCAACCCCCGACTTCGCCCAAGTCGCTCTACAGCAAACATATCATCGTAAGGAGATGCCTCGAGTTACACAAGGATAAGGGTGGCGGTGAAGCTGACTGGCTTTTAGTTGACGACTTACCCAGGTCAGAGTGGGATTGATCCAGTGCCGCTAGAATGGGGTGCTTCGAACTCCAAAGCTCGTGGGCCACTCGTGGTTTCTCGCAACGGGAACCTAGTGAAACGCCGTAATGCCATCGGTGCCCACGGAGGCAGCTACAGCATATACAATGCGCTAGCGATCGCTGCTGGAGATCTAGCGGCTGATTTCAAGCCCGACCTGCGAAATAGCGAGCCCGTTTTCAATTTTCCCTGGCAGCCTGCTTGGGCCGACAAGACGAAGATTGTATCGATGGACCCGTATGGCCACGATATTGTGAATCAATACAAGGAAGAGCTAGAGGCTGGCTGGGATATTCGGCCAACAATGGCAATCACAAGGGCTAATATGAAGCTGGCTGAAATTGGAGAGGCTGTTCGTGACGGTAAGCTTGATGTAGATGGGTCTATTGTTGTGGACTCATCGGGTGAAGTGCGCGTAACGAAGGTCGCTGTTGAGCCAGTTTGGTATCTACCAGGCGTGGCAGAGAGGTTTGGCGTTGATGAGGGAACTCTGCGTCGAACGCTATTTGAACATACCGGTGGCAGCTATCCAGAACTGATCACCCGACCCGACCTAAAGGTGTTCTTGCCGCCAATCGGAGGTCTTACCGTCTATATCTTTGGACCTCCCGAGCGTGTTGCTGATGAGAATGTGAAACTTGCTCTTCGAATTCACGACGAGTGTAATGGAAGCGATGTTTTCCAGTCGGATATTTGTACCTGTCGACCGTATTTAGCCTTCGGCATTCGCGAAGCGATTCGGGAAGCACAGAACGGAGGCAGTGGTGTGGTTATTTACTTTCGCAAAGAGGGTCGCGCGTTAGGTGAAGTAATCAAGTATTTAGTGTACAACGCGCGCAAACGAGGCGGAGATACCGCAGACAAGTATTTTACTCGAACAGAAAATATTGCCGGAGTGCGGGATGTAAGTAAACGCCATTAATTTCTATTCAAAGATTCTAATGTGCGATGTCTTTTACAGATGCGTTTCCAAGCACTCATGCCGGACATCCTTCATTGGCTCGGTATCAAGAAGATCGATCGAATGTTGTCAATGTCCAACATGAAACACGATGCTATTGTCGACACCGGCATCAAAATTCTTGAACGCATACCGATTCCTGAGGACATGATCCCTGACGACTCTCGGGTTGAGATTGATGCGAAGATCAATGCAGGATATTTTACCACCGGAAAGCAGTTCACGATGGATGAACTGGCGCAAGTTCGAGGACGCGGTTGGGAGAAATGGGAAGATATTACCGTAAGTGGATCCGTTGCTGAGCAAGTTGAACCAATTTGGGCTGACATCTCCGTAGCATTGAGAATGACATGACGTGACATAGCCGGGCTGGAGACGGCGGGGGAGCGAGTAGCATTTCGGGACATTTCTTTCGAGTAGTATATTCATGTCGTGGAAGATTGGGTATGCAGATATCAGCATTTCATTTTACCTTTAACTTAGAATCCTAGTCTCTCTAGCGCTTTGGCTTAATAAATGTAGACCAAAAGACACTACACTTAAAGTATATAAGGTTGAACTGAGGAAGGGAAATGTGCAACGATCATCGGCACTAGCACTGCATTCGTGCGGTATTACGTCGACGGGATATGCGGTGGCGCTGCCTTCCGCCCCTACGATAGAGATCGACACGCCTCTCGAGATATTCCAACCACGCACGGAATGCAAAGACACTCGCGCCGACATTCGGAGGGGGAGAACGGCAATTCAAGCCGATAACACCATGCTTTTGGAATCCAATTAATTCAGGAGATATGCCGCTGCGTGCCATCAAATCCATGGTTCAAGGTGGACAGTTTTTGAGACTTGTAGATTCTAGCTCCACGAACTTTGGGCACATTGCGTATTGGGAGTTAGTGACGGGCGCTAGGATGTTCGTGGATACATTGGGAGGTTTCCAGAATGGTAGTCTGCTTGCGAGAGGGGCTCTCTTGCCTTTGTCTTCTTATATTTTTTTTTCTGTTCAAGGAAAAGCCCCCGAGACCGGATGCTCCACCACTGATCCCATGGGAGAGTCTGGAAGGATAGTTTCATTCGTTCTTGTCTCCGTCGCTCAACTTCCGGGCTACCGGTGCGTTGGAAGTGGAGACACTATACGATCAGATAAGATCAGGCCGCACAATCATTTTCACGCCCGTGCGCCACTCGGTGGGGTCGCCAAGGCTTGCTGATCCTGGGATTGAGCAGATTTTGAAACGAGAAAATGAAAGTTTTCCCACACGATTCAAAGACCAGTGAATTAGCAGTCATGGAGCCAGTGTGATACTCGAGAACGCAAGCCATTGTTGATCTCGTTTATCTCGTTTGGCAAAATCACATGTCAGGGGCTGAGTCATCGGGCGGTGAAGAAAGGGGCATAGGAAGGCCAATTAGAGTGGATAAAGATTACAGGGCGTATACAGTACAGAACACGTGTCTTCCTCCTCAAACAATGCGTAATATATTATTTACAGTCATCATACGCCGCTCCGTGGCTGCCGAGCAGCCGGAAGTGCAGTGAGCCGCGATCATACGACTCCGCTGCTAAAAATGGTCGCGCCTGATTCTCTCCTTTATGCTGGAGGATTGCAATCTCGTCCTCACAACAACTACAAAGCAACGAGTTTAGCTTTGCTGCATTAATTACGCGTGACTGTTTTATTCCCATTTTGCCCACAGAGTAACACGGCCTGCATCCTGGTCCACTGTCCACACCATTTGGCGATGATCGTCTTCGCAGGGGAAGGCCAATTCGTTTGAGAATCCACACCCCCGTTCTAAAGGTCCCGCCGACGCTACTGCACTACTGGAGTGGGTATCTCTGCCTAGCTGCTCTTGGGATTCTCATCGCTCTAACCATCTTCCCTTTCGCAGCTTTTCTCCTTTCCCCTCTCTCTACATGTTCGACGTCACTGGCCATTCTTACCATTTTTCTTGAATCTTTCGTGTCTGCTCCAATTTCCAGTAAGTAGACGAGTTTATTCTTATGTCAAGACCTATGGTCTATTCATGACCCATGCTGGTGCGTCTTTAAGACAAGGCTGTCAAGGGACATATATCATGATTGATTGCCACATCCAATTTCTCTGTTTATCTTGGTGACCATGCTATGGCTGTATAAATCTAATGCAGTGTATAGTGTGAACCACCTGGATAGGTGACAGCATAAATCCCGCTTGATCTCTACAGTCCGAGCCGAGATCCTCGACGCGGATGCTCAGGCACCATGTCCGCCACAGGCATGGATAACGATTTTCAACTCTTCTCGCCCCGCCGACAGTCCGGCGGAGCAAATCCCAATGGAATGTGCCCACAGCCTTCAGAGAATCATAACCAAGATTGGACTCAGTGGATGAGATGGGATGAGCCCATGTTTGGCGAAAATGACCAAAAGAATGTCGACACATCGATTGACCACCCGTTCATTTCTCCCAATACGACCATGAACTCTTCACCCAATCAGTTCCAGCAAACGGACTTCTCTCCGCAGCTTCCGCTAGGCCTGATGGAGATACCGCCGGACAGTAACCATCCAAGAGGGTCGATATTATCAAACTTGTCTGGCCAGTCTGGCATGGTCTCGCCCATATCTACCGTCGGAACGAACCGAAAGCGAAAGACTGGCAGTGATGACGATGCAACGACGGTCACTGGTCCCGTTCAACCTGGAAAGAAGATGCCGGCTAAGAAGCGAGCCCATAATGTCATTGAAAAGCGATACCGAGCCAACTTGAACGAAAAGATCGCCGAACTGCGGGACAGTGTTCCCAGCCTACGAACAACAAAGAACGCTAACGGCGACTCAAATGAAGAAGAGGACGACGCAGATGGAGCACAATCCGCCAGCAAGCTGAACAAGGCTTCTATTCTGTCGAAGGCGACCGAGTACATCAAACATCTTGAAATTCGCAACAAAAGATTAGAAGATGAAAACACTGCACTCAAGAATCGGCTTCGGCAGGTGGACAAAGCAGCCGACCAGGCTGTTACATCTTCCGCGTCCGTTTCCTCCCCCAGCAACTACACTCCTAGTGACTCCAGCTCAGGCACATCACCAAGCGTATTTTCGCAGCCTGATGAGATCAGTGGTGATAGTTCACCTACCTCCTCCCACCCCCCTGAGGGTATGATCAAAGTTCCTGATGCGTTCAAAAGAATGCGCGAGGAAGGAAAGCAGGGTATTTTTGGAGAGTCATACATGAAGTCCACCCCCCGGGCTGGTGCTGGCGCTCCCTACGGTCGCGAGGAGGGAGGTACTCGACGATCGAAGATGCCTAACAAGTATATGCTCGGTGCTCTTGCTGGACTTATGGTGCTCGAGGGGTTTGGTTCAGAGCAGTCTGAATCCGAGGAAAAGGGCCTGTTTGCTCTTCCTCTCAACCTTCTCACTCGGTTCCAATCCCCTAGCCTTGCTCGTCTTGAGTATTATTTGCACAATTTTTGGTACTCGTGGCATGCTCGCGCCATCTCCCACTTTCTCCTCTTCTTTGCGCTAGCCGTGGTGTGTGCGTTTGGTGTATTTGTTTACCTCTTCAATGCTCAAACAGTCACACGACGTGCCTTTCCCAAGGCCGTCAGCGAAGGCAAAAATGCGCCCCCCACACCTAGTGATTTCCGGAGACAGGCTTGGCTTACTAGTATGCAACGAGTCGGTGTCCCACGACATCGTTTCTTTCGTGAATGGTATGTCGTGACATCCCGCTGTTTCGAATATGTTCTCCGATGTCTGATGGGCTGGAAAATCTATTCTTGGGCCACTGGGATTACGGAGGAGGATGAAAGAGGCCGGGTCAAAACTTGGGATATCGCCCTTGATGCCCAGCTTACTGGTGGCGATGCCGAAGTGAGTAAAAGCCGTCTGGTGCTCACAATATTCGCCGCGGGAACACTCCCAAGCAGCCCCATGAGAATGATCCTCAAGGCTTTGCATGTCCGCATTCTTATGTGGAGAGTTGGGGAGCCTGGATCCTGGTCCTTTCAATTTTCCAACGACATTGCTCGTGCTCTTTCGAACTATCAGTGGGGTGTCGCAAGAGAAATCAACAATGCACTCCCCGAGGGCCACCCAGACCAGCTTCCTAGTCATCTGGCCGAGCTTATCAAACTTGACTGCGAAGATGTTATGATTGATTCGATTATCCAGCGGGCTGTAAATCTGACTTGGAATCGACCAACTCAAGAAGGCACCGGTGATGATGCGGTTCTTCTAGATGTCGTCGAAGAGGATCCGGCCATTCAAAGCCCAGTGGATGCTCTTGCAGCCTGGTGGTCGAGCCATCTACTCCAGAGTGCCATCCTGAAGTACATGGAAGCCAGTGAAGGTGGCCCCGTCTCCAAAGCAAGCCGTGATACCTTTAAAGAAAAGATCCGCATGGCACTGGATGTTGCCCCGCGACTTTCAGCCGCGTACACTCGGGCTCTAGTTATGAAGGCAGTGTTCTTCGATCAAGATCGTATTAAGAATGTCGGTGCGGTGCTCGCAACCCTCCCTAAAGATAAGCACAAAACTGCGTGGAACCAGACCGCCAACTTCCTCGACTCCTCACTTCCTATCTCGGTCCGAGATGAGATTTCCATCGCCGTCCGTTGTGCTATGATTGCCGCCATTGTCTCTGCCCGATCCACCGGCGACACATCTCTCCCTGCCTCATTTACAATCCAAAAGGCAATCAATTGGTTCAATCAATTGCCCATTGACCCTGTTGAACTCAGCTTACTTGGCTTCTCCGCAGTCTATCACTTGCTGCACCTCTTGGCATCTGATGTTGACTACATCGCATCTTCAGACTCCTCATCTCCCTCTTCCCCTGTTTCTGATGCGGGTTCCTCTGCCGATGACGAAGCAGACGAAAATCCACGCACCTCTCGCAAACTGGCCATTTGCCCACGTGACATCCCCAATATTGGCCGGGTTGCCGCCGACCTCATCTACTGGTCTCGCAACGCCTATAACCCTGCTTTCTATGGCTTCTCTTCCAACTTGGTTGATGTTATTGTGAAATCATGTACAGCTCTCTGTCAAAATACAGGTATCAACGTGGATGACTTCTTACACATTCCCCCGGAGCCGATGCCGTCTCGGAAGCGGAAGACCCGACGTCGACGTGGAGGTTCCGATTATTCTTTCTACAGCGATGCAGATCAAGACAGTATTGAGACACGCATGGGGAAGCCTCTTCGCCGCGAACGTTCTGCAAGTAATGATACTGGCTATGGGAGTCTCAGCCTCGAGGAAGATGTGCAAACTGTCCCAAGGGTTCCTGAGCAGGTCCAAGAGATATCTTCTTGAGATCAGACGTCACGTTTAGAAAATAATACGGCGTATCAATAATAATGATGGCGTTCTGGGATGGATAATGTTTACGAAATACAAGCTGCGACCAGCGGCCGGTCATGGGGTGGATCTTCAGTTAGCAATAGGTATGCGGACTCACGCATTTTGGCGTTCTGGCTTTTCGTTGTGTAAAGATAGCAACAATTCAATGAATCGCGCTCATTCAGGACAATGAAGCTTTGTACATGCATATACTCTGTTCAAACTTTGCATGCCGATTAAACAGTTCTGTGTCCAAATGTTAAAAAATTAGAGATGAAAGAAAGTCTAATCAGGATTCATTCTAATTACCCTGCCATCGTTTGGATGATGTTTGCTATCAGAATCAACTTTCAATCAGATTCCCCTAGTTCTGCTAAGTACTAGTAGTCTTTTATTATAATAATTATAAAAAGATTCTAGTCACCCTTGACACCTGGTCAACATCGTCATTCTACTACTTCTGATGGGTATGCCATAGGTACTGCCTGTTTGCGTAACTGCCAGTGAACTGACGATATCCGCTGGGACAGCACATGAGCTCGAGAATATTACCCGAAGTACTACCTGGTTGAGAAAGGCTCGTTTCATGTCCCGTTTTTTCATCTGTGTCAGGTTTCAACAGGTCTTAGGTATCTGACTCGAACAAGGATACACCTAGTCCGTAGTCACCTAATATTTGCGATATTGCCAGGGAATCAACCCTGGAATGAAGGCTAATAGGATTGAAGGCCATAAACTTATTGCCTTGGATCCATACAATGTGTTTGCCTACCTTGGTTTGTACAGAGCCTATTAGACCCTGGTCGATTCTGAGCTGGAATGTCACAACCTAGCCCTACCCCAGCTCTCAGGATGCTTTCTTATCAACAGCTGCACCAAGGTATACATCATGATCCAATTGAAATAATTCTGCCTTGTTACACAGACAATGTGCCATCAAATCGAGGATTTTGTCTCATAGTTCAGTAGTTGATTGGGTCTTGGATCTACATCTGAGTCAGTCTTATTTGACGAAAGAAGACGGACCTTCATCGGGCCCCCTTCAAGTTGTAAACCGGACTAGTTCGTAATTACCTACTATCCCTGGAAATTCAAGTAACGGCTATTTGTTACACTCAAGTGCTGTCCGCTTAGTAGGGGGGGCTGCACAGTCGAGAAATTTCAAGCTCAAGTTTATTACATCATGTAGGTACCTAGTAGTAGATCATCAAAAGGTTACATCTACTAGTAGTATATACTCCCTATAAATATTGGGAGTCTGTGGCCACACCGTGACTAGCACATGCATTAGCCAAACCTTTTTCTTCTACCTGGCAAAGAAACCAAGTTTCAACCCTTTTCAACTTTAGTCATATTTGAAGATGAAGATCAATTTCTCTACTCTAGCAGTGTTGATAGCCACTGCCAAAGCCATGCAGCCAAACCCAATTATTGTTGGAGGAGATGGCTTGGATCTGACAATGAATAATCCAATTACTTGGGTCCCTAATCTGTATGGCTTGTTCCCATTTTCCTCGCTAGTTTCCCCAGGGACAATTATAAACAACATATCAACTAACGTGTAGTATCAACAAATAGTGGGAACCCCCCCTGGGACATGGGAGATCCTCTTACCTTCTCCCTCTACCTGCTAGACGTGACCAATTTTAATCATTGCTACCGCATCGCTACCGGAGTGCCTAGAACAGGAACAGATGGAAGCAACACCTACTTAATGAAGGGGAATTCCCTCACGGGACCTATTCCAAGCTCGTAAGTTCAACATATTCTTGAAAGAGGAAAACTTGAAGCCATAAAAGAATTTCAAATAACCGATATCATTTCAGAAACGCTTATGTGATTCGCTTCCATTATGACGATAACTGCAACAGCAACCGGGCCCCCACGCCCAATAATCCGAATCAGAATAACAACTTTGCCCAAACCAATCAGTTCCTTGTGCAAAGCTATAATTCCTAGTCCGTTGCAAAAGGAGCGTGAGTGCGTGGCCGTGGCTAATGCAGCTGTGGTGTGATTTTTCTTTTTCACTCCAAGGGTCCAAAAGATTTACCATGCACCATTGGATCATGGCTGTACAAGATGACTATGGCATTTCACATTATTTTTCCTCCAAATTTTCAGAGTCCATGACCGATTATAGTGTGATGCTTCGACATTTTCGCTTCAGATTTTACATGTAGCAAACAGTCTTGTCGTTCTACATGTCAATAATCAGTCTTAGGAATTATGCCGGTCTTTTCTATACACCCTTTGAATCAATTATCTTTTACATTATCTTCCAACCACTATTTAGTGCCCTGTGAAAATTTAAAATATTAGATATTAGACATCGTCTTAGAATTCTACCGCTGGATATTAAGATTCTAGGAAATATAGGATGGTATGATCGGGTTGAATTGAATTGAATTGTCTCAGTACAGGATACATTACATAGAATAATTAGGACTTCTTATAAAGTCAACTGGTGATCTGAATCTGTTATGTACTGGACTTCTTAAATTCCAGTCATAGTCCGAGAAAGAGTCAAGACTCAGGCCGCGTAAGCGCGGTCGCACTTCTTGTCAACGGTTAAAGTTGCAATATTCCACTCATATAAGTATCCAACTAGCTATATTTATTTATCATTGAGATAATACTACTATTATGATTGCAAAAGGACGACAATATGCAACACGAGAAAGTAAATTAGTGGAATATCATTGCCTGTTACGGAAGGTTAGCATTGAGGCAAGAGTGAAGTGCCGAGGCCATCAGAGTCTGGGGTTGAGATATCGTATGTAGCATAACAATGAGCCAAGTGCACGAATGTCAGGGTATTTATTGTCTAGATAGACGGCCAAATGGTGTAGCATTTCGAATTCATCATGATGGCGCAACATTCACCTACCGCTCGACTCCAGTGGTCTAGCAAACACCAGAGGGTATGACTTTGCTGTCAGTACGATTTGTGACGCTGTACTGTGCACCTTGACCAAGGCCACGCTTGGCAAAGCCCCTCCATATTTCACAGTGATTGGAACCAGAGGTTAGCGCAGTATCTGCGTCTAGTATGGCATCCCGGCCCTGGATAAAATTGGGGTTGCATGGTTGACTAGGCGCAATTGTTACATAATGTCTGAGACAGGAAATAGTCATCGAAACTCACAGTGCCATTCCATCCATTACTAGCTTCATCGTGAGATATCTACCATCCGTTGGGACTCTATTGCGAAATGTGGGCAGTTTATTCCCATTTATCCCATGCTTGTCGATAATATTCCACATCACTTCGTAAAGCATGTTGCACCATATTACCCCGGCTTGATACCGCCCGTCAGCTGTATTGGCATCGACATACGTGAGAGGATTGACGGCCATCGATGTTGAGTAAAGATGAGTACGCAATCCTTTTGCGTTATTTGCTACCCAGTCACCGAATGCGTAATTCGTATCACGCATGTCATTAGATTTCAATCTGATGGCCGTTGCAAAAAAGTCGCTCCACCCTTCACCCATCGCAGAGGCTTCAAGCGCACTCAAGCAACCAGAATTTGCCGGTCCACCAGTCAGTCGGTTGGATACTAAATATGGTTCAATAAGTGCTTCTTTAATTGTTAACAAATATCCCGATTCTCTTAAACTTACAGCCATGAGTATATTCATGATTGACAATGGTAGCGTCGAAGGATCCATCGCGATAAGGTCTAGATTCGTCCCAAATGCAAACCCTCATTCGTCCAGGCTGACCATCTGGAGGCGTGGTGAAGTCAGCATTTCGAAGCCCAGCACCATCCTGAGTGTTAAGAATAACATAGTCGTGGTCTTTGCCGCCTTGGCCACTATTATCCCATTGGAAATTACCAGCCTTCTCGTTGAACCCCAGAGTATACACTAGATCATGATAACTGTTAGCCGTGTAAAAAAGTTGGACAATTGATGCATTGACATATGATTTAGGTGGAGACATAGACAGCGAAAATGAGTATTCAAATCGCTTATCCGCGGCAACGGGTCGATAATTGTTCAGGAAAGGGCCCCATTCTCCAGTGGGATTGGACTGTGCAATGGCATTGTTTCCCTCAGTTGTGTTGTATACAGTGGCTCCGTCGCCTAGCCACGTAAAAGGCGACGCAGTGGAATCCCATGGGTCGGTAAGAATGGCTCGTTGTCCATCAAGGGGACTAGCCAAACCCCATTTACTAACACTCATTAATTATCTTCTCAGATCACCTTTTCAAAAGATAAGTTTAATGAAAATGGAATTTTGAAGCTGACGATAAAGAAATTGCGAGAATTGAAGCTATCGCTCAGGAAATTTAGGTATTGACTTACTAAACCTGAAAAGTGGCCCCGGAAACGTAGTCGACAACACCATAAAACTTGTCGCTTTTAATAGCGTCCACATATGTCAAAAGCCAATGATCACCAATATTGGTCTCAACTCTCCAGGTCAGTACCACCTTCTCATTTGACTTCACGAAATAAACCAATTTTGCTCTTGGATCAGACTCTGCACCCAGTGATCCCTTCAGGATGTACAAGCTGTTGTCGTGGATTTGGCTAATTGAGGCATTATGGAGCTGAATTGGCAAACCGAGCGCTATCACTATACTTCGTAAAGCGTCTAATGGCCCGGATAAGCCTTTGTTACATGAAGGAGGGACGTTGGGAAGCTTTCCAGAATAGGAAGAATCTCCGTAAGAGAAGACCTTTCCATTTTCTCCGATCTATAAAAACCCACATCAGAATTCTGTATCATCTTCAATATTTGTCACATGATACTCCAATAATCACCTACATTGACATTCAAATCAGCGTTATCAATGTCAATTCCGTGAACCGTTTGACGAAAATTAATATGAGCCACGCCGTTATCCCCAACGTAGTGGTCGTCTACCAAGCGAAAGGTTGCATTTGGAAAAGCAGTTTTGATAAACAGTTGAGCTTCAATTAGATAGTTCGACGTATTCGAGATGGTATTCACGGAATTTCTGGTACTGTCTTTCTCTGAAAGCCTGGTATACTGTGCGCGGGAAGGCAGATGAAAAGATGGATCCTCAACATTATGCCTTTGGCAGAATGCCCCCAACCCAATATTAGCAACGATAAATATAATCCCGGCAATCATTCTGAGACCCAAAGCGAAATACGGTGTGGGATAGAATAACGAGGTCAACAGGTGCAACACATGCAATTCAAATGCTGGAATAAAGGAGTTCAAGTCTCCAGTTACCCACATGCAATCTTGTTGTGCTATACACATGCACATGTGGATCTAAATGTAATTCAAGTTGGATCTCAGTCCTCTTCCAAGGTTCGGTCAGATTTATATAGAATGTCAGGTCTCTTTTATTCATCGCAGCAATATTCGAAGTAATTTTCCAAGGCTCTCCCCCAAGGTTAATATTAGAGTCCAATTGACACTATCACGTTGAACACATGGAGGTTCAGATTTCAACTCACGCCCGCACGTGCGCTTCTCGGGTGTTCCCCAACGTCGAATCCGGCATGAACGTAGGGTAGTATTCACGGATCATGTGCTGGAATTTAAAGTAATTTACTCTTGAATACAATTTCCATCCAATAAGGATTTGCTGTCATACAATGAGCTTAGTGAATGACTTGCAATTTGCTACTGACCCACTATCAAGAGATCCTTAATGGAAGTGAATCTAGAGTTGACTTTTAGTAGTAGAACCCTGCCCAAACCCTTGTCCATCAATGTGACCTTCGTTCCCTCAATAATTCCTTTTATATAACTCTAAATCTATAACATCGACGGCAAACCATCGTTTGTTATTGACTTTAGGCCACTAACATTGCTGTTAGTCAGTTGAAAGTACTATCAGACAGTGGCCGTTTCCAAGGTTGGTTTGCACCATCCCATCCAGACCAAGAGTTTTCGGACATAGTGCTGTTCATAGGCGTTCTACGATCGAAACTCGCAGCTCTAAATTGAATATCGTTGAACTTTTGGTAAGAAGGGGCAAAGGTACCAAACGTCTGAATGTTATGCTCGGCGGAGTGACAGTCATACTAGCACATAGTACTGAATTTTCTAATTCGGCACATCTATAGATCGGTACTAGGAGTAGTACATATAGTAGTGCTGGTGTGTACAAGTATCTACGTACTAGTAGTACTAGGTAGTCGCAAACTGATACTAGTAGGAGTCCCAATGAGTTTCAACGTGTTGAATTGCATCTCCAATACTAATACTAAGTGAAGCTTTTTAAGGTTATTTCCGTACAAAATTTAGGAATATGGTCCTTTAACGAACTTGAGGGCGACGACGAGGCGCCTTGAGATGTATTAGATAAATGTAGTAGCTCTGGTACCTTCTAAAAAAAAAAAAAGCTATATCATGTTACGCATGAATCTGGAACGTCAAGTGTAGTAGCTGTCACCCCTACGGAGAAATCTGTGCTGATTCACATCTGGCGATCGCAATCTTGTGCTCAATCTCAAGTGCTGCACCTGCAACAAGCGGGCGCTGACGTCGGCATCTTGGCTTTTGACCTGAGGCCATCGCCAATTGCCACCGTTTCGTCGGCTCTCCTCACAATACCCCAAACAGATGGCATGATCTAGCCCCGATGGTCAAATGGAACTAAAGATAGGCCGGCTGAGGGCCGATGCAGTCTAGAGCTCCCAGTCCCCAAGCAAATGGGGCCATATTGACCTTCTAGAAATCGGAATTCGGCAATTGACCATGACACGAGACCTCCGAAATTTTTCCATTGGTGCTACTAGACAAACCCCGACGTCGTATAAGTATTAGGCACCCGGTTTTCTTTTCCCATGAACATAGGCTTTCTCATGGGAGGGATTACGTAGGTAGGGTATCAATGAACGTTTGTGTGTATGCCATCTGCGACGTTGTCTCCGCAATGATCGAACTGGCCCATTGTTATATTCTGACGTTGCAGTTGCGTCCCAGAGAACTGGGTTTTACCCACGCTTTAATCTTGCCCGGGGAGGCCGAATCTTCAGCTGAAATGACATAACGTCGGAAAGCCCCCAAGCCATGCCGAGTAAAGTAATTCACTTGCAGCCTGGAAAGACTGATAAAGTCCTCATTCATAGAATAAATCATGCATACTGATACTTCCACTGGAACAGGCCGCCTCCCTGAACAAAAATGATTACTCACCAAGGGGGACAAGCCAGTAGCGAGCCACAACCGCAGACGGGAAGATCGTGGAGCTCGGGCCAACAGCCAAACATTCCGTTTTCAGTGCCTTTCGCTGATGGCGATGATCGGCACCTGAACCGGTATGCTTCCCACCACCCCTTGTTGTTCGTGAGGAATTCCTGTTATTCGTTCGATAACCCGCAAATGTCCAAGTCCGACTATGAACAAGGAAAGAATAGCGCAAGTCGCCGCCCCTTGGATAGACCCCGGCTCGGCGGGCACTAAGATCTAGACTTTTAAACTTTCCCACGCTTCGACCACTTACCGCGCGCATATTGCCGAATAAGCTCAAGATCCTCCCCGTAGTTCACTGCCCCAGTCCATGGAGCCCGATTCGGCTGGTTACACTCACGCTTTCGTGGAGACAAGAATGACGATGTTTTTAATTCGGCAGGATTTATCCTCCAGACCCCTCAGGTGTCAATGACGGCATCCACGAATTCAAGATCTAATACCACGCAGATCCGTAGATTGACTTTTCTTTTCTTCTTTCCACGCGGAGTTAATTTTCATTCATCCTTTCCAGTTCCCCGAAAAGCTTCAAGAACCGCGCCTCCCCTTCCTTCTCCCTGGTCCACGAGTCTGAGGAGTTGTTGGAGATCCAGCTGTTGGGAGGCTGACAACGGCGCACAATTCGCTCTTCCTCCCGATCAACATACTACGGTTCCCCATTCAAATGACAACATGGGTGTCGAGCTCAAAGGAAATGGCCCTGGGGAGCCACCTATGAATCCGGAGGTTGCGGTTCCTCTATTTGTTGTTGGGGGGCTTGTGGCTATCGCCTTTGTATATCGGACGGTCATTCGACTTCGAAATCGGCGGCGCTCAAAAGTTGCCTCTCAGACGGACGACCAGGCCCAGCTTTCTCATACGAATGGTATAAATGCAAGCCTTAAGAAGCATCTACTCTACGCCCCACTTTGGGGCTCAAGACATAGTCGCGAATTTCGGCTTTTTCGACTGCACATGGGATCGTTGCCCTTAAGACTGGAAGTAATCCTTCTGATTATCTACCTGGCTCTCAACATAATTTTTGTTATTGTGACTGTTGATTGGTGGGAAACATTCGATGAGAAGATGTTTCAGTTGAAATATGCCGCGGGTCACTTAGCGGTCATGAATACACCAGGTCTTGTTATTAGTGCGGGACGAAACAACCCTCTGATTTCTTTGCTGGGACTCTCGTTTGACACATTCAACTTCATGCATCGTTGGGTTGGTCGCACTATTGCAGCAAATGCTATCATCCACATGAGTGCAGTTTTAGCAAACCAAGCTTATATGAGTGAGTAAAACTACAGTCTTGCAGTTGTCAACAAGCGCAATACTAAACTGCCTTTGCAGATGGCATGGATTACATTCTCTATACGATTTGGCAAATGCCATTTTATATCTACGGGCTCGTGGTACGTCCTGCGTTGACTAATTCAGTAATAATATTCAGTGAAGGCTTCTCCTAACTTCGCATATTCTACAGGCACTCCTGGGCTTCGTCTTCATCTTTATGCAATCACTCTCCCCACTTCGACACTCGTTTTATGAACTATTTCTTCACTTACACGTTGCTCTTGCTATCATGTCCTTCGTGGCTTTGTGGTATCATCTGAAAAACCTTTTGCAACAGCGGGTATTATTAGGCACTCTCGTTTTATGGGGAGCAGACAGAGCCGCCCGACTGGTCATTCTCATCTGGAGGAATTGCGGGAAGCGTCACACAACCGCGACAGTTGAAGCTCTCCCTGGATCCGTTGCTAAGGTTGATGTGGAAGTCTCACGGGCTTGGAATTTCCGACCGGGTCAATACATGTATTTGTATATGCCTTGTCTGGGCCTCTGGACGTCTCATCCATTTACTGTTGCTTGGACTTCAACTGAAGACTCTACATTGGATCTCACAGAAAAGCGCAGCTCCACTGACTCTTTCGCGACCCTTATCGGTGGATCGCAGAAAACAACGATGTCCGTGCTCATCAAAGGCCAGGACGGATTTACCAAAAAGCTTCTCCAGAAGGTAGAAGACTCGCCAGAGGGAAGAATCAAGGCCATGGCACTCGCCGAAGGACCATTTGGTACGTACAATAGAGCCGCAAATTGCTTTATTTCATTTAGCTGACTTTCAAAAAGGAGGAATACACTCTCTAGCGTCATACGGAACTCTTCTATTAGTAGCTGGAGGCATCGGAATTACACACCCGATGTCATATCTGCACGAAGTTGTTACAAATTTTACATCCCGAAAATCCGCAACCCGTAAAGTGCATCTTATTTGGATGATCCGCAGCTTAGGTAGGCTCTCCAGTGACGAAAATTCTTCGGCAAATACTAACCTTCGATCTCAAGATCATTTGTCATGGGTTCAAACATGGATGCTTGATATATTAGGACACGATGCGCTCAATGCTACTATCGATCCGAAGGGCGACACCTATTTCCAGTTCCCTGGACTCATGCTTTCAATTCGCATACACATCACAGGACACAAGGAAGATGTCGAAGAATACCTTCCGGTCCCAGAAACCCCTTGGACAGAATGCGCACCATCCAATGTACCTGTGGCTGTTGAATACGGCAAGCCGTGCTTCAAAACAGTACTCGAGAATGAAAAAGCAGAGCAGGTCGGTGCTTTGGCGGTCAGTGTCTGTGGTCCTGGTGGCCTCGGTGACAGTGTTCGTGAAGCTGTTCGAAATGTTCAAGGCGAGAAGACAGTTGACCTCTTTGAGGAGGCCTTCTCGTGGTGATTATAAAGATATATATTAGAAGCAAACCCCTTTACTGATCTGGCGTTGGGGAGTCGTACATACTATTCAAGCTGAGACGCTTTTGGCTGTAATAACTACATTTTTTATAAATACATTCATTCTAATTCGATACAGCCCATGGGCTTAGGTACAGCACTTGAGTCAACTGGGTCTTTCAAGTTGAAGTTTCAAGTTCAAGTTGATGGAGTGCTGACCCCTAGAAAACTTGAATATACATACTACTTCCGTAGTATGTACCTGGCACATACGTAATATACTACCTAGGCTAGAAAGATACATGTATTTCCAATCGTGTGTTCCGCGTCCATCAAGTACGAGCTCAAATGTGACGCCATCATATGCTGGTTCCTTTGCAAAACTTCTAGTATCTGTTAAAAAGGACATCCCACCGCACCGTGTCCTTCAACCTTGGAATTGTCGTAGACTCGGACAAGGAAGGGCAATGCATGCCACGGCCCACGGTTAAGGATGCAGAGATCCCTACATTATTTAGTGGAGGTTTCACATAATAAAGAAAAATTTAAATTAAATTTCTCGAGGGCTGAGTTTAAATGCCACCGCACAATGATGTCGAAGAAAGGATACGTCGTTGCAGAACGACGCTGTTCATCTCGGTTTCCCTCGGCATCTCACACATGTTCAGCCATTGACTACTACCACCGACATTTCGCACAGGCCCTTTGAAATGTGGGATTACCCCCACCACACCCCCACTAGACTACATTTTTGGCCTACGTTGATGACGAGGAATCCTCACGTTCCCCAATTCAGGAGTTCGCTAAATTGGAAATGTCGTACGCCGGGGGTAGAATAGCGGCAAGTGCCGCCAGCACTCTGAACGGCATCTCAACCCCGCAAGCTCATTGGGCTAGTTTCAGGAACAGGGGCTAATATTTCTTTACATAAAATAATGAACAGGGACGAGTTGATTTGTGGGGAAACTAGTCTGTCATTGTGTCTCCATTAATTTGAATGTGGACAAGGGTCATATCTTATGGCGTCGTTTCCAATCAAAGGAGATAATACATACAGGCTACTCAGTTGATTTCATATCAACAGGCAACGACTTAAGAATGATACGTATGTACATATAGGATCTTCATCTCGCCAACTTGGGCGGATTGATGCACACGACCACCTGCTATAAGTGGATCGATCTGGGTCGATCTTCAGGGTTCTGACCTTAACTGGACAAAAATGGGCACATCAGTCGCTTGATCGGCTATTACAAATTAGTCGAATCTCGCCTTTCAGTGGAAATCCTTTTGAGCCATCAGACATTCTAGAGCAATAACCATGACGACCAGCTTCTCCTCTCTGCCTGTTGTTGATGTTGGGCCTCTTGGATCTCCCTCAGGAGTATCTAAGGAGGAACTATCAGCTCTTAGCAAGCGTCTCTATGAAGTCTTCGCCACGACTGGATTTGCTTACCTGATAAATGTGCCCTTGAGCTATAATCATGAACAAGTCTTCAAGATGTCTCGAGAATTCTTTTCACTCCCGCAGGAAGAAAAAATGAGACTCGCCAAGCGATCCTTCCGGCGTGACCACCAAAACACATATCGAGGGTCAATACCCTTTGCCTTCCATCTACAAAAAAAGACATGGCTGACGAAGAATGACGGGGGAAAAGATACTTTCCCACGCAGCCAGAACTCGCGAATGACAACTTGAAAGAAGGCTTCGAAATGGGTCCCGCGCAACCAATCCCCATGCGATCTACCGTATCGCCTTCATCTAAACTCAACCTGGCTGAGCCCAATGTATGGCCCAATGCAGATATTTTCTCCTGCCAATCAGAATTAGAAACGCTCTACACTGAGCTGCAAACCCTCGCGTCGAAACTGCTGTCTCTCCTCGCCGTGTCACTGGGTAAACCGGAAAACTACTTCTCGCCATACTTGGAAGACTCCCTAAGCACCCTCCGACTTCTGCATTACCCAGCCGTAGCATCTACTAATTCTGGATCCAAGTCCATTGACTCAGATGAGGTCAAGCTTAGTTGTACGCCTCATACCGACAGCGGCATTTTGACCCTCTTGCACCAGGATTCGACTGGTGGTTTGGAGGTGCGCAATTCCACCGGTGAGTGGGTTGCAGCGCCGTACATCCCCGAATCTCTCGTAGTGAATATTGGTGATCTAATGGCAAAGGTTTCCGGCGGGCGATTCGTTGCTACCATGCATCGGGTTCGTGCTCCTGGGCTGAGCGCCTCAGCCTCTGCGATCGCATCACGAAACAACGAACCCCAGGCTCTGGGACGGATCAGCGTTCCTTTCTTTTTCGAGCCTGGAGAGCACTGCCTGGTTCGTTCTGTTGATGGTGATGAGGGGTTTGTCTTGTATAGTGAGCATGTGCGTGCGAAAATGAAGACTTGGGTAGAATTTCAGGACGATGCGGACGACTAAATGGCATAAAATCGAAGCTCGGTCTTATCCAAATGCGACTTCACCCTTTGTGGCTGTCTTAGGCTGGGTTTAGCAAGCTTGTTTCACCAAGCTCTGCAGGTTGCTTTCACAGACACCGATGCTTTGACCCTAACAACATTCAACCCTTTGAGACGATTATTTCACGAGAAGAAGACAGAAGATGCATCTGGCTTGTTCCATTGGTGATACACCAAGGCGCCTATATCAGAGTACTTGAGTCAAATGGGCTTTGTTTTGGAACCTATTATGTTCGGTCGATGCCATCTAATATAAGACAAGCTCAAGTCGAAGAATTGTTAATGCCAACCCTGTGAGGTTTCATATTAGTGGGCTACTAGTATTTATGTTCTAAGATGTCACTTTGGCATGTCCCATTGTATTGTATAAATCCCTCTCTTGAAGCCGTCTATCATACAACGTCGGGAAAGAAAGCCAATATCTATTGACGGTGCACCCACAGGTGAATACAGCCCAGCCTCGAAATCAATTCCAAGGTGAGCGCCTGGGCAGGTTGTATTCTCCGCGCACCAGCGCAAAGTTTCATCTCGAAAACAAACTTGAATATAATCCGCGGGGTATTTTGATTAAATTCACAAGGCGGCTTGTTCCAATGCCCACTCAACCAACTCCGCAATCTTATTGCTCACAGCCGACGTTCGAGGAATCTCATGCCCACCACCATGGTTGAACATTTGGCGTTTCTCCGGATTACAAATTCCAGATAGTTGTACCCCGGACGAATACCGAGGATCTTTTGTACCATACACATGCACGGTCGGAATCGAGATTTGAAGGGGTCCCTTAATCTCGTCCCGTACTTGATCTTCAGTCAGACCGTGACAGGTAGAATCACCCTGCCATCTGCCGCCACCAGATTTCATAATAGCCTCTGAGTTAGCCATATTGCTCAAAGACCTTCTTGTCGCCATATCGCGATGGTGCATTTCTGACGTAACATTGAAACCGAGTTCTTCCAGTACTGTGAGTGACGCAGCGCCACAGGTGAAAATTGCGGCCTTGAAAGGAGGGGGAAGATTTGGGTTTTCCTCTTCGTGTAAGAGGAGGTATGTGGATGCGATAATTGTTCCTTGTGAAAATCCCATCACTGCGTCATATGGCCCATTCTTAGAGATGTAGACACGCAACCAGTCGCAGGCGGCCAACATATCCTCGTATGTGCTCTCCTCGAGGAACCCATAGTAAGGTGGCGGGTAAAATAGATCAACACCGGCTGCCGCATTGGATTTGAAAGGTCCGTTTATGAAATCGAATTCGATATCGTCTCTGGATAACTGCGCTCGGAATGACGCTGCGGGGGCGGAGTTAGCTCTAGCCGTCCTATTTGTCTCAGATAAGCGGGCCTACTGTACATGTCTGGGATTTAAAAATCGCACCGCTGGTGCCTTTCCCGTGGAGGCAGAGAATCTTCATAGTGGGCGTGGAAACGTGCGCTGAACTGGGAAAACAAGTTGGTGAAAGAGGGGTCCTTGAACAGCGCGGGCGGATGTTTGTTGCTGACGGTGGATACGCGCTGCACCTTGAGAAATCAACCGTTGGGGGCGGGTCTGAGCATGGTGGCTGGATCACTCATGGACACCCAAATTCCATTGTTCTAGCCCAGCATTCAACCTGAATTTGCCAACGAGACGACGGTGCATATGGTGTTTTTTCCCAGTCAGGTCCACTCTGTTGAAGCAAGGGACGAGAACGGGAGCAGACCGACATTCATGCCGGAGGGGTTTGTCCTGATGACATTGTGGTCTCGGAGCAACCCGTTATCATATCCACCTGAGATGAGATGATCAAGAAATTGAATTAACTGATGGGATTTTTTGTTTTCGATATTTCCTAGGCCGTAAATGACCAGGGGCCGGGGAAGCCCAGCTCAACTCCGCGCTCACCGGCACTGGCAGCTGAACTCGTACTTTTCCAACTCTCGATTTGCTTACAAATTGCCAAGAAACACTCAATTTAACAATTAAATCATGATGGTATCAAAGGATGCGGTTAATTCAAAACGCTCAATACAGTACTTCGATATTGTAATCCACGCCCGTTATGGCCCGAGTAGACCCATCCTTCTAGCAACCGGGGCGTTGGACCGCAGTCATCCAAAAATAATATTGCTTAGCATTCAATATGTGGTCAGGATTCCCTTATGGATTCGTTGACTCATAACTATAGCCTGTATACTTGATCAATTTGATTTCCGTGAACGTGTCCCTGACTCCAACTTGGAAGATGAATCGCTGTTCAATTAATACTAATAGTAGGACCTCGAAAGTCTACTTCGTCTGCGGCTCAAATCCAACGTGTTCTGAGTGTCCGCAAATAACCGAATCGAACCGATCCGACGCCCTTGAAATGTGATTCGTAACGATTTATAATCATGTTCTGTGCTCAAAGTCTCCCGCGTTTTTTGTATCACCTTCCTTCAGGTTCCCGACACTAAAATCACATTTAGCCACTAATTGCAATCGGAAGTCGGCAACTCAATTGCGTATACGCGTGGGATATTGAGAAAAGTATTACAAGAGCCATGAAGCGGGGTACAGTCATGGCAGTATTTGCTCCTCGAACGATTCCCATTGGAAGGATAAGTACTAGTAACACTAGTGGAGTGCAATCTGATTGGAACGCTCATGACCACAAAATGAGGGTCACTACGGAGTATATCGGTACTAGAATCAATCCATGTAATCAACATAATCAGGATGGATGTCTACTACATACCTACTAGGGTAAATACTACTAGTATATAAATCTGTTCTACCACCCCTCAAAGCACTTGAGGTACAAGTCTTTCAATCTCACCATTCTTCTCGCTCTACATATTACCCTTTCATTGATCTCTATTTCCCAACTTAACGAACGCAACCGTGAAGAGTGCTTTCAATAACAATGGCCGTGCAAAAAGCTCTTATTATCGAGGCACGTGGGAAGGCCGTGCTAGTCAAAGATCGACCTGTTCCTGCACTTCCAGACGACTCGATTCTAGTCAAAACCATCGCCGTGGGCCTGAACCCCACGGACTGGAAACACATTGATGGGTATGACGCCGTGGGAACCACAGTAGGGTGTGACTTCGCAGGCATTGTTGAAGCCGTCGGCAAAGACGTGAAAAAGCCATGGAAAAAAGGCGATCGCGTCTGTGGATTATCCCACGGTTCTAATGTGATCAACCCCGAGACTGGCGCGTTCGCCGAGTACATAATCCCGAAAGGTGATGTTCAGCTACGGATGCCGGATAGCCTAAGCTTCCAGGAGGCTGCTACCCTTGGTGTTGGCATCATGACTGTCGGGCAAGTCGTGGAACGTTTGAATCTTGCCTCACCCACGGAGCCTATCAAAGACGCTTCTTCCATTCTCATATACGGAGGCTCAACTGCAACCGGTACCCTTGCAATTCAATATGCGAAACTATCCGGATATACAGTCATCACCACATGCTCTCCCCACAACTTTGAGCTCGTTCGCAGTGTCGGAGCGGATGCTGTCTTTGACTACAGGGATACCAAATCTGCCAAAGAGATTCACAATTTCAGCAATGACAACTTGAAGCTAGCCGTGGACTGTATTGGCTCTTTATCCTCAGCTAAGTTTTGCGAGGAGGTTATCTCGACTTCTGGTGGTGATTATTGTACGCTTGTACCTTTGAAGCTCGAGCGTGCAGACATCAATTATCATTGGGTTCTGGCTTATACAAGTCTTGGTGGGCCAGTGCAGATGGGCGATTCCCTGGTGCTGCCAGCTCAGCCAGAGCATAAGGCCCAGGCAGAGAGATTTGCTGCTCTTGTCGATGGAATATTGGCAGAAGGCAAGATCAAGGCTCATCCCCCTCACGTCGGAAAAGATGGCTTGCTAGGTGTGCTGGATGGATTGGATCTCATGAGGAATGGCAAAGTCAGCGGTGAAAAGCTGGTTTACAATGTTGAGGAAACTCCTTGAGTCATTATCATGATGTACTGGTAGACGATGATTCAGTAGTACAGCCATCGATTACATGTATGTACGAGGAAAACGAGGAATCTGTGCTTGCTGTTACGTATTATTTTTGCACCTCTTAATTTTCAACCTACTCAAGGTTTCACCAACTAAATCCACATATCAAGTTGTGAAAACATATCTTGCCATAAGAAGTAGAGCTAGTTAATGGGATACATACTATATTATTTTTTCCATGAAGATAAACAAGGGGCGAGGGCGGGAACAGCAAGAACCCGCATCTGAGGAATAAGCTGATTGCAATAGAACCTACCTGAATGCATAAACAATTTTTTATCCTGAAAGATTTTTTTTACAGTCAAATTTACTCATGTTTGTTTACATAATTGCATCAAAGCATATAAAGCCTAATACTATGAATCATGTGACACGGATGTTCGTCGCGTCCCCTTTTATTTTGAATTTGTTTCAATGCCTGCGAGAGTATCAATTATCATCTTCAAAAAAGCACTCCTATAAGAAACTCGCTTGAAGGAGATTTTAAAACGAAAGTTGAATCAACCTCGTTCCCGACATGAGCTTGACCTACAGCACCCCGGAAGACTCAGCCTGTGAAACCTACACACTTTGTGTAAAGCCTCAGCGTGACTTGAGTATCATGAGTATTGGAGCTTGCGGCCAAGTTTATCATGTCAGCGACCAAGTTGTTCTCAAGGCCTGTCGAATTTTCGCCCCACCTGGCGGTGACGCTTCTCGGAGGGACCTTTTGCATTATGCTTCAGACACGCTCTTTCATTTCAACTTGATTGAAAACGAGCGAGCTGTGTTGAAAAAATTGCAGAGGAAGCCACACCCTGACATCATCGAAGCCGTAGATACAGATCAGCCAGAAGGGGTCTACCTTCAAAAATATGAACAGACACCCGAGGAAGCCAAATCAACTCAAGCGCGTCGGATCAGACTATATATTGAGATTGCCGAAGCCCTGTGCCATCTTCACAGTCTTGGGATTGTACACGCAGACTTGAGAATTGATAATGTGCTTTTCGAAAATCAAGAATCTGCGATTCTTTGTGATTTTACCGCTGCGTGTCCCTTCGGCGACTTCAATCCAGTCTTTCCAAATCTTCCACTCCTACTTAATGGTCCATAACCGACTTTGTCTGAGGCATCCGACATGTTTGCGTTTGCTTCGCTTATTTTTCAAATGGAACACGGATTCCAGCCAAAGTTCTCACTCGAGCATAAGGTGGTTTGCCCGGAATCGCATTCGGGAAATGAAGGAATTGATCAAGTTATACGAACAGCCTGGCTAGGGTAATACAACCGCACGTCAGATATGGTACATGATCTATGCTCTTTAGATCCCATGCTTCATCAGCGTGTCAAAAATGCCGGCGTACCTTCAAGTTCTCCTCTCGGGAACTTGAAAGATGAAGTCAGGGATTGGAGAAGTCATAGAAAAGAAAGATTTGGTGAGAGATATTTACTCCAAGTCCACGAAGATCCAAAAGCTGTCAGAAGGCTAACATATTCAAATGTTTAGGATGCGTGCTTGAAGGAATTCTTTCTAGCGAGCAATTGAGAGCACTCACTCGCAAAAGAATATAACATAGATCCAGATGTGCAGATCTACGGTTCACTCGCAGTGTTAGTTTGCCTTCATGATGGAAAGAGCGGGAATTCTCGGGAGCAGAATTCAAAAATGAGAACAGGCCTATGCAAATTCCATCAAATTCTATGAGCGAGTATAAATATATCAAAATTGAGGCCTTGATCACGAGCAGATGAGAAATTCACCTATGAAATACCCTTGCAGCCATAGAGATCGGATCCACAGTGGATTCGACCCTGTGGCGAAGAAAAATGCTGGACCCTCAACCAATCACCTTACCCCACGGACCGACCGCCATTGTCGAATGCGGTTTAGTCTCCGCAGGACTGTCGAAGGCATGAAGAATGACATTTGCCGTGATTTGAAATGCGCCAGCACCTCTCCACGATCTCTACGTATATAAACCGGAAAGTCGCAGAATTTTTTCTTTCTCAAATCACTGTATTCAACGATCCTCTGAGTGAAAACTGCAAAGCTCCAAAATGCCCTTCGAATATCAGAAAGTACTGCTCATTGGCGCCACTTCTGGCATTGGCCAGGCGCTCGCCAATAAGATTGTGGAGAATGGAACCCAGCTGGTCATCGCTGGTCGTCGAAAGGAGAACCTCGATGCCTTTGTGCAAAAGCACGGATCTGACAAGGTCAAGTCCAAGGTATTCGATGTTATGCAACTGGATCAGGTAAGAGGACACTCTTCTTCGACCAAAACAATTGCGGCTATTCACAACCGGTACAGATTCCTCAATTCGCTTCGGAGGTTATTGCTGAGCACCCTGACCTGGATTGCGTCTTTGTCAACCCTGGAATTCAGCGACCATTTGATTTTTCCAAGCCCGACACGGTCGACCTCGACATCTTTGACCAAGAATTGATCACAAACTATACCTCAGCTGTTCGCCTTTCCAAAGCATTTACCCCACATTTCCAGAAGCAAACGAAGCAGACTGCATTCGTATTCACCACATCTCAGATGGCTCTTGTACCCATGATGCGTTGCCCCAACTATGGTGCCTCCAAGGCCGCCCTGCACCACTTTATCCTCGCTCTCCGCACCCAGCTACATGATGGCCCTGGAAATGTGAAGGTGCTGGAGATTTACCCTCCTGCGGTTCAAACAGAGTTGCATGACACCAAGCACCAGCCGGACCTGAAAGATGGTCATCTGATCGGTATGCCTTTGCAAGAATTCATTGACGAGGTGTGGGCGGGCCTGTCAAACGGCGAAGACCAAATCTCCGTTGGTTCCGCCAAGGACATCTTCAATGCATTTGAAGTGAAGCGACAGGAGCTGTACCACCAGATGACGGAAATGTTGTCTGGTTTGATCAAGCAGTTCCTGCGGTGAAGCCAGTTAGATATTGAAAGTCGACATATAGAGATAGATATAAGCATACCGTGAATATAAATTTCCTTTGATGATTTTCATTTTCAAACTTTTCATTATTCGATCTGAATTTCCCCGTAAGGGAATGGCGGCGGGAATGGGAGGGAGGAAACTTGCATTCCTTTGCATGCGGCTAGAATCAGGGCGCCAAATGGGGGTATATCATGGAAGCAGCCCTTTTCCATGGCATCGGAGTATCCATGCAAAGAAATCATTGACTTCAAAGCATCCTGCGTCTCATCCGTCCAAATATAATTTGAATCATCCTCCCACAAATCAGTTCGTATATCAAAAGGTAGTGCATCCACAAAGGGCGTTCGAACTGAGTAGCTCCGAGTGTTGAGCGAATATGCGCTCTTCAACATCAGGCTCACGATTATAGTTCGGCGAACACTTTCTGCATAGATCCAGGCGCGTCGCCGAGTAATGGTCGAGGGAAGCTGAATGGGTGCCTGCTCCCATAGTCTTCCCGCGATTTTGTCAAGCATCACACTGACATCCTCTGAATACTGATCGGGGTGACCTTTTTTGTCCAGATTGAGAATGCACTGGGCCAGAAGTAAGGCCTGAGAGCAGCCAAGTAATTCCTCGAAGGATAATGATTGGTTGAATCGACGATATAGTTCGGCAGACCTTTGGTGAAAAATCGGGAAAAGATCGCCAGAAGATCCATCTTGTTTGCTTCGGACATGCAAGTTGCAGAGGATCTGCATATCTCGGATTGAGGCTGGAAGACCGGAAACATAGAGATCGGGATGTATGAACATTGTCTTGCAGTTCTCAGCAAACGCAATTGGAAGCGAGCGCATTCCATTTACGAGAAACCGAATGGCCCCTTGATCATACTCCTTGGCAATCTCAAGGTGCAATGATGCAGGGATATGAGCATGTGGCATATGACGTACTGCATTGGTGCGAGTTGACTTTTTAATCTGGGAGCCATTCGAGACTGCCAAGGGTGCGTTGATATATTCACATCTCACACCTCTCTCCTCGCACCGAGAACATTGAGGTGAACGCTGATCGCACCGTCGCTTACCCCTGGCACATGCTTGGCATGATCTGCGTAGCGTGATTGGCCTCATGGCGGGAGCAGGCATTCTGAGGGTTTTGGGACACCAAGAGCTTCTATATTGAAACTCTTCGTTGGAGTGGGCTTGAAGTGGAGTGCAGGATTGACTGGGTTGATTATCAATCAGACAAGTGTTCGTGAGTCCATGCCACGCCTAGCATGGGGCTCAGCTCGGTAAAATTGCTGCAGGATAGATCTTCCTGGTATTCCGTCAAGATTTGACCTTGGGGTTGAGTTTACAAGTAAAGCAGAGGATTGAACGAGTAGAAATCCCGATCGAGTTCGAGGCGGCGATATAGGACTCCTGGAAAGAGAGTGGAGCCGCGTCGCAATCAATGAGGCAAGCAAAAGTCTTTCTAACCAGATGAAACCGGTCTAGCCTATTATGGAATGGGATGTAACCAATAACAAGAGCTAGTCGTATACGGTTAGCCCGGTAATCGTATTACAGATCTGTGACACGCCCTCAACATTGAAATATTTCCTTCGAATCCATTCCATAATATACCTACACTTCATCCTTTCAATTGAGCGGCTTCATCAAACGGAACTTCCAGTGTAGCAGTTCCATCAATCGAAATTTGAAATCAAATCGTTGTCAATTTATGGTGCTGAATTATGAACAGTGAAATATAAACAAAATGCAATCTTAAAGGCCGTCATCCCATCCGAAAAATGTAAGGTCGATGTTGAATCAACCCAGAAAGATCTCATTTCATCTCGATGCTCGCATTAGCACTCATAGACATGAGAGTAGGTGTATTCAACTCGATCCTGGTCTCGGCATCATCCGACGTCATAATCCGATGCTTTCCACTTCCAATTCCAAATACTCTCTTAACCGCCTTCCAACTTTCGACGCAACACAGGTAAGCAAGCGTGCAGCCGAGAACCACTCCCCACTCCCATGTTATAGCATGATGCTTAAACACTTCTTCATTGACAACAGGAAGGTAAATGACAGGGAAAGAGATGACAAAGCCTGCGATAACCGCCCAGAAAAGAAAGCGATTACGCCAAAGTGTAGCGAAGATCGAACAACGCTGGGGAAATCTAATCGGATCCATGTTGAAAAGGGATCTTGCAAAGTGCTTGACCTCCCACGCTGTTACCAGCAGGAGAAATGTCAAAGTTGCGTATGTGGTCGCTCGAGCTCGGAAAACAGTATCGCAACTCGGGTTATATCCCTGATTGCATCCATCTCCTAGATCGGAGGATCCTGTACCTGCTGCGTACACAACGCATACGAATGCGACAAGACACAATGAACCCATGCATGTGCCATATATCATCTTGTCTATAATCAGCTCTGGTGTGAAGACTCCGACGCGCAAATCATGTGGTGGCCGATACATGATATCGGGCTGGGCTTCCTCGAGACCTAGGCCAACGGCCAAGAATGAGGACGTAACGAGATTTGCCCACAAGATCTCAAGTGGAGATAGCGGGAAAACTGAATCACCTCCGGTATCTTTAAACGCCAGGGCTATTAGGAGTAGAATCACTTGCGCGATGTTGGATATAAGTAAATGCATGAGAAACTAGTAAATACCCTGTTAGTATTGAAACGGAGATAGACGAACAGGGAGAAAATAATTACCTTTTGAATATTATCAAACAATCGTCTACCTTCCTCGACTGCTTTGACAATTGAAGAAAAGTCATCATCAGTAAGCACCATGTCGGCGGCCTCCTTGGCAACATCGCTTCCATTCTTGCCCATTGCTATACCAACATCGGCCCTCTTCAGAGCAGGGGAATCATTGACACCATCTCCCGTCATAACGCAAAATGCTTTACGGCGATGTGTGGCCTCAACCATACGCACCTTGGTAGCTGGGCTACAACGAGCTATCACGAGGGGAAGCTCTTCCATTTCGTCAATTTCGGCGTCGGTCAATTTGTCAAATTGGTGGGCAGCCATAACCAATTTATTTGATTTCCTGATCATGGCGATTTCATCTAAAATTCCAACTTCTGCAGCAATAGCTGTAGCAGTCTTGATATGGTCTCCCGTGAGCATGTGGACGGTGATTCCTGCCATTTGACATTTGCGCACTGCTGCCGCTGTCTCGATGCGGGGTGGATCATACAATCCGACAAGTCCAAGGAACTGGAGATTTGACTCGGCGGCAGCTCGTGGCGATACTTGATCCTCTTGGTTGATTGGAACTTTCTTGAACGCTATGCATAGAACTCGAAGACCCTCCCCGGCCATTCTATCTGCCCTTTCTACAATTCTTTGCTTTTCGGTCGCGGATGATTGTATCAACGGAAGTATCGCTTCAGGTGCGCCTTTTGTATATACCTCATTGACGTTCTCACTCGAATTGCTGTAAACAACACTCATCTTCTTAATAGCGGAGTCAAACGAGTATTCAGAGTGGAGCTTGAGTTTACCGCTATTCATCAGAGCCCTTTTGCCGAACTCAAAACGCATGCTGAGAACGTGTAGTGCAATCTCTGTTGGTTCACCCACAGCCGTCCACATATCACGTTCATGATGGACGGTGGAAAGGTTGCAAAGCGATAAGGCTGACAGAAATGTATGCAACGAGGATTTTTCGCCCACTGGGTCATTTGCCATCCAATCGATATCATTCAGCTGCACAAAACCACTCGTAGGGTCAACAGGGTCGGTAACCTGATGCATGGTCAATACACCAGCGCCTGGAATCCACGCCGAGCGAGCGATCATCTTTCCCTGTGTCAGAGTCCCAGTTTTGTCGGAGCAAATATTGGTAACGCCACCAACTGCCTCAAGACATTGAAGCTTTCGGACTACAACGTTGCCTCGGGCCATTGCTTTAGTGCCCACGGCCATGGTGATGGTAAGTACTGCAATCAAAGACTCCGGAATGACAGCAACGGCAACACATATGCCATAGATGAGGACTTCACCCTGCACATCCCAAAGATTGACTGAAAATACAATGATAGCTAAGAGAATAGCCAATGCAAATAGTAAGAGTGCGAACTTGCTCAATTTGACCTGCAGAGGCGTCCCCACCAGACCCAAGATATTCATAATGGGCGATTTCACCCGGTGGTATGCTCTGATCAAGGTATTTGAGCTGCGCTCTTGGTCCTGGTCCTGCAGAAGCTGTGCAATCTTTCCAACCTCAGTATTCATTCCCGTCGCTATGACAATTCCCAGGGCTCGACCTTGCGTGGTGCTACAGCCCGAATACGCCATATTGTTTCTATCGCCGATTGGGATGTTGTTCTGTGCTTCAAGCGTGATGTATGGGAATTTTAGGACAGGAAGTGATTCGCCGGTTAGGAGAGCCTCGTCCATCGAGGCATTCATTCCATCAAAAAGTCGTAGATCTGCAGGTACAATGTCACCTACGGAAAGGCGAACTATATCTCCCACAACCAAGGTCTCCGCTTTGACGGGGGTGACTCGGTTGTCCCGAATGACTTTGCATTCTGGAGCAGATAGACGGTTCAGAGATAGAATCGTTCGCTCAGCACGATAGTCTTGGAAGAAACTGCAAAATTGTTGACATAAATGAGTATTCTACAACTGACAAGGAAACCAGAGTGACTTACCCGACGATGATGTTCAAGAGAATCACTGCTGTGATTACTCCGCCTTCAATATAGTCATCGATCCCAAAGGACAATCCCATTGTTAGTAGGAGGACCTTTCCAGCAGTGCTTGTTAGCCATACAAAGCCTCATTTTCTTTATTTTTCCCTTTCGCGCCCCATATCGGTTGTATCCAAGGTTTACTCACTATTGTCAGACTATTCGACACCTGTCTTAGCAATATCCCCCAGACGGAGATGCCCGTGATTTCTCGGACGGTATTCGGGCCATCTCTTTCCAGACGCTGTCGCGCCTCGCTATTGGACAGTCCATGACTAGATAAGATGAATTTAGGGTATATCTTGAGGAGGGCTATGTGTCAATAAGAAGACACTCACTGTAGGTCGGTATTGAGACATGAAGCGATTCGAGATGGATCTAAGAGATGGGCGTGTTGGATGTCGTATTCTGTGGGATCCAGGAGGTTGGCAGGAGCCGGTTGGACTGAATCGATAGATTGACTATCGTTTATCGTCGGCAGTTGATGTTTTTCATCAGAGTTGCACAGCTCATGCCTTACAGTGGTCTGGGCATTTGAATGTGAAGGGGGCTCCGTGTAAGGACATATAGGAGGTTCTGTCGATTCCTCGACATCATCCAGAGAGTTATCTATGCCCATTCAAAAGGTATAGCCGGGAAAGAAGGTGAGAAGGACGATGAAATATCCACTACCTAGTTGATCTAGCTAAAATACCCTTGATGACGACCAAAGAAAGATCCCTCAGAGGTGAGAAAACAAGAAACGAAAAGTGTAATGAGAGCTGCGCACAATTCCGTACCACAAGCAGGATTTATACGTTACCATGCGGATATTTGCGCTTCGCGTGGTGTGTCCAAAAAGAGGGGGGTGAGGGGAAGTCTTGTCGCTTCCTTGGGGCTGCATGATCATTGGGGGAACTGGTAGGCGCAGGTGCTTGGCTGATCTGATCCGGTAGATAGCTTGCGACAACACTTGTTCGCCGGATGCTAGGAGTCTTGGTTCTGGTCGTGATTGGATCCCGCAATTCTCTGGGCGAAGCCATGGACGTAGGGGCGTCCTCAACCCTGCGGACGCCATCTTACGGCGTATCAGTGAAAGATGAGTAGGCCAGAAGGGTTATTTGATGGTCATCATAGCCCTAGTGGTGCAAAATCAAGTGTTGAATCATCAACGAAATCCAGCTTTGGCTTCGTGTTTGTACGTGGTAGGGGGGAATCCATGGTTCCGGCGAGTCCATGACTGCGTCGGTTGATGCATCATCTTTTACCCAATCTTGCAATGCCACATTCGCAGATCTCGGTCTGTGTCGGATAGACATTAAAGGATTCCTAATCGAAGAGATCCCCAGTGGTTTCTCAGCCCTCGATAGAAGACCTGTTGTTTCAAATGTCATTGTTCTCCGCTAATTAAGTGCGGATTGCCTGTAAATACTTCATGTTGTCATGATAAGACTCGTTGAATGACGAAATAAGACCAGCCAACACATAGCTACCTGCTTGAAACTAGCAATTTGATTTAATGCTGACTGGTCTTATGCATTCAAATCTCTTTCCCACAGCATTTACCACCGCTTGTGCTATTCTCTCTCTCAATTTGCTGGGTAGAGGCTCCTACAAGCCCTCGGCCAATCAGCGCCCGGCCCGCATGGATCGCCCATAAAAAAACTCGCGAGCTCAATTTGATCTTCAACAGTGCATTCTATCCCTATCTTATTCTTCATCCTCCTTCGCCCAATCCATACGCTCATTATGGTTGGCCCTACAGCTTCCCTCTCGAACCTGCACCGAGCAGACGGCTCATCCTCCTACAAATGTCCGGTCACAGGCTACGATGTGCTTGGCTCTGTCAATGCGCCCATCGAGTTACCAGGCCGCAAGGACGCTCTCAAGCCGGAGGATGCCACCATTGAAGTCTTTGTCAAGCCCGGACAAGCCACCGCAGGCGTGGGAGAGCGATATGTGGAAAGGATTCTGCGTACAATGCTGGAGAAAGTAATTCTTGGGCGGGAGAAGGGACTTCCACGCCGGGGAGTGGTCATCACATTAGCAGCTGTCGGAGGTGAAGCTACAGGACGCGGCGATTCCGTGAGTTCCTCTCCAAATTGCATTGTAGGATAGTATGTCCAGAAACACTAACAGAAACAGTACCTCACTATTCTCCCCGCCTTGCTTCATGCGTCATTGCTCGCCTTGATCTCCGCCGCCGTTCCCTTGTCCATGACCTTTGCTACAACGTTGCTCGGTGTGACCCGATCAGGTCAAATCATTCACGACCCATCGCCAACTGCCGCAAAGGCCGTCGCATCGCTACATGTCTTCTCATTCTCCTCCAAAGGCCATCTCCTGTTGAGTGAAAGTCAGGGTCGTTTCGATTTTGAGACATGGGAGTTGGTACGGGAGCAAGCTGCCTCTATCTGCCAAACTGGCACGACTCCCAGCTCGGACGGTGACATCGCTATGAACGAGGGTGCTGGTATTGTTTCGTTTGTTCGTGAAACTGTGGAGGATCGTCTGCACCGTGATTACAACTGGAAACTCGAGTCGGCTTAGGAACAGCCCGCAACAGTGCTATGGGTCTTGTACTCAAGTGGGCCTGGCTTGTTACCAACAGAGCACGACCCGCTCTCACTGAACGGCCTTTGGCCTTCCTCTATCACTGCAGCCGCCCTGTTCGTTTGGTCACGAGTCTCTTATCTGCTCCAATCATACGAAACAACAGTGTAAAACAGCTTTGTGGCTGCATCGCACACCCGAGCCATCACATGACCACCGGAATATGTGTACAACATCCTACACTTCATTGCACCCCTGGACTCATCTACTGTCGTGTCCCCTTCGGTTCACATCGCGTCCCTGAGTGGGAATTGGTCCGAGTCGCACTGCACATCAACCATATCCTTAGTGAAAGGGTTGGCTAGGTTGGTTCGATTGCAAGCCGGACAAAAATACAGCAAGCGGAGTTAATTGTACCGGATCCGATAAAAATGGAGAGTCTAAAATCCTTTAACCCCGTCGCTTATTACTAGCTGGCAGGACTAGTTACGCAGCTAGTGTACAAAGACTCGAATCACATACATTCGTTTTGTTTTTCTTTGGTTCCTAAAAAAGAATGCCTCTGGCGTGCTTATCACCAGCCTTGCCAATTGGTCAGACATTCCCCGAGTTATAGCTTGGACCTCACCTTTCGCATCGTTTTGGGTCAAGTAGTCAAGCCTCGTTTGGAACGAGCAAGCCCAGAATAGAAGAAAAAAAAAAAGCAAAAACAAAGAAAGTAATAATAGAATCATGCCGGTGTCCCCTCACTTCTTGCATGTACGGTGATGATGCGACTACGATATTATAGAAGATGTAAACGTCACATGTGGCCGAGTTGGGATTGGGAGTCCTAAACAAGAAGCGGAGTGGTAGAACACCGTGGAATAATACTGTTCAAACAGCCAGAGTACCTACAATACCTAGGCAAGGAGAATCACATTGCACATACATTTCTCAAGTTGTTGGACATATTATTGCACCATCTTGATCAGCATCCTAGCGGTCTGGCTTTTGCCAATCTTAGCATCTCCCTCTCTCTGCCGCATACGCCTTACAAAGAACCGAATTACACTGACCTTGATAACGGGAACCTTGCTTCGTTTTCAGTTCATTCACCTTTCAGATTTATTACCCCCAGGAAGGGTTCAGGCCTATTTTCAACCCCCGGAGTTCAAGCTCACCTTGAAGCCCCCACCGACCGGGGCCGCCCCAAGCCTTGGAGTTGATCCGAGCGTCAAATCCCTGCCGGCAGATCTTAAGGAACGCGCATAGAAGACGATAGAATCAAAGATCAAATCAAACCGACTCCGAACCCTCGATTAGGATAGAGCTATCTGGAAAAGAAAGAAAGAGAAAAAAAAAAGGCGCTTTCCCATGCGCCATTAGGACAAGGCTCTGCCGCTTCCCTGATTGATAGCGCAGTGTCCCCTTAAACCCCCCCGTTACATCCGAACCCCGGCTTTCGCGTATCTGCGACATTGGCCTTTTTTTTTTTCTATCTTCATCGCAAGGAATCCTGCCGAGGGCCAATCCGACTTGCTCATGGCGTCGCCCGGTTATGATTCACTCCGATCTGACAAGCCCCCATCCTCCACACCCGCGTCATTGCGTCCTTCGTCTCACGTATCTCCGTCTCTAACTACCGCCCCACCACCCCCATCCGCATCAACCGTCGGCGCGGCGCTCCTCCGCGACTATGCCCTCCATATAGAACCCTCCGAGACACACAACGAGATCCCTCAGCACCATCCCACCCCACGAGATCCTGGCAGCGTCGCGCTGCCTCCCCACAAGATCGACTCATCTACCGAGGAGGCCGGTTGGTCGCTGCCCTCCTCAACCTTGCGCCGATTTCGTCAGAAATCAATCTCCGGTCCGCGCCCGCAGAAGGCGCTATCCACTGATTGCATCCCCCGCCAAACCATAATGAAGGCCTTAGCTTCGAGGACATCGTTGTCCAATCCTACCTCCACATCTCCGCCAAATAACCAAAATTCACCATCCACCAGCAACTGGTCGGGTCTGGTTGCCAACACCAACAATAATGCCACTCAAAATCCCCCGCCGACGGATGAGCGAGAACGTCGGTGTAGCAATGCGTCATCGCAGCGATTATCGGCCGCACTCTCCAACTTGCAACTCAACAGCTATCTCGAACGATCCCCGGCGACGGCGCGATTGGTGATGCAATCACCATGCTATTTCCATCAGCGCTTCGATGATGCGGTCAATATCAAAAAGGTTCTGGAGGAGATTGCTGATGACGAGTGGCTATCACATTCACGATTAGTACAAACCGCCACGGGGGTTCGAGAGGTATCCAAACAATTGCAACGACGGCCCATCAAGCGCGCAGTTCGCAATGTCATGATTGTCACCAAGGCGCGGGATAATAGTCTTGTGCACTTGACACGCGAGGTAGCAGAGTGGCTCCTGTCCACTCCACGCTACGGGAGCGATCTAGGTGTCAATGTCTATGTTGATGCGAAGTTGCGGAATTCCAAGCGGTTTGACACACCGGGCCTCCTCCAAAAGGAACCACGGTTCGCTCAGATGCTACAATTCTGGACCCCTGATCTGTGTTGGACGTCACCGGATAAATTTGACCTCGTCTTAACACTTGGAGGTGATGGAACCGTTCTTTTCACTTCGTGGTTGTTCCAGCGTGTTGTGCCGCCGGTGTTTTGTTTCTCGTTAGGCAGCCTCGGGTTCCTTACCAACTTCGAGTTTTCTGAATATAAATCACATCTTAATGCCGTTATGGGTGATATCGGTATGCGAGTGAATTTGCGCATGCGATTCACCTGCACTGTGTTCCGGAAGGATCGGAGCAAAGGCGCGGAGGCTGGAGCAGTCGAGGAAGGCGAGCAGTTTGAAGTTCTGAATGAAGTTGTCATTGATCGAGGGCCGTCACCATATGTGTCGAATCTGGAATTATATGCCGATAACGAGCTGTTGACCGTGGTTCAGGCGGACGGCTGTATCTTCTCTACGCCCACTGGTTCGTTCATCGTTTCCAATCCGTGTTGCTATCTATATCTCTTTCCTTTTCATACTAATTCGTTTTATGCAGGCTCCACGGCTTATTCTTTGTCCGCAGGCGGCTCCCTTATGCACCCTTCAATCCCCGGTATCCTTCTTACTCCTATCTGTCCTCACACACTCTCCTTCCGCCCCATGGTTCTGTCTGACTCCCATCTTCTTCGCATCGCCGTTCCCAATGCTTCACGCTCAACCGCCTACTGTTCCTTCGATGGAAAGGGTCGTGTCGAGCTTCGTCAAGGTGATTATGTCACGGTTGAAGCGAGTCAGTACCCTTTCCCCACCGTTGTCTCCGACAGTGGCGAATGGTTCACAAGTGTTCAACGCGCTCTTCGCTGGAACACCCGTGGTGCCGTGCAAAAGAGTTGGGATAGTGGCGATGGATACCCCGACATGAATGGCGAAGCTGAAGACGAACAATGGGATATCGATACCGACACCGGGCTCGGTGGCACGGATAGTGGCATCGGGCCTAGTGAAGATGGCGATGCCTTCTCTCCAAATCCCATGCGGCGACAAATGAGCTTGCTCAACATGTAGCCGCTGCATATTCCTTTTTATCCTCGCTGATAACTTTGTACCCTTCCTCGCCTTGTTCTCATGACCATATATCCCTTCCCATCTTTTCGTCATTGGCGTTTTGGCGATACACTCCTCATCCTGGCTGCATTCTCTCAAGACTATTTAACGGATAGATTCATGATTTCCTTTATCCAATCATCTTGTCACTTTTTTCTGGGACGCTTTTATCAGTTTAGACAGTTCAGCGGTCGCTACATCACATTTCATTTTGCACAGTTCTTGGCAGGTGTTGCATGGCCTTTCTGGCGGAAATTTTTGGTACATACATATTCACCTGGGCAGTCTTTACATCAAATGATACATCAAATGATACACCTTGGGCATTTCGGCTCACGTTTACCTAGCATATCAAAATTCTTGGACTAGACAGCTAGTCTGAGGGATTCTGCAGGAATTTTTTTTTTTTTTTTTATATCTTCTAAGACTTTTATTGAGCTATCCTTTGAATTATAAATCAAATAAAATCTTCATAATTCTTTTGTTTTGTACAATAAAATGAGCTTTTAAAAATTTCTTTAGAACCCTTATTTTCTCGAAGTAAAATAGGGTCAACTGGTATTATACTAGGAAAAGATTAGGAATTACAACTACTGCCTATATACTATAGGTATGCTACGTAACTATACAATTGTAAAGTAATATTTGAGCTGGCAACCTTGGAATTTTAAGGTAAGAAAGCCCGCACTACTTGTAGTCTTTACGCCAACAAACTCAGCCAAAACCATACCCACCATCCGCTCGCAAACACATTCATCTATTGACCTCAAATGAACTTTCCACCTTCCAGATTTGGATGCTGATGAAACATGGTTCCATCCGAGGTCGAGTAGACCCTTCATGTAACCTCGCTTACGAGCGATTAGGTTCGCAGATCGACATCTGCCCTGAAACTGCAGCGTTTCGCGTTGATTAAGCGTCAAAGCTCCGGTCTCCACTATAAAATGACAGGCGATATAATCCAGCATCCATGTCTATATAAGAAAAGAACCGAACCCCCAAACAGGACATCTGGAACAGAAAAACAACCAAACCAAATTCATTCAGTCAAACGACTTCAGTCAAGATGAAATCCTCTACTTCCTCTCTCCTACGAACCACATTCATTGCTTCCGTTCTCCAAGCCTCTGAGGCTCTAGTCGGCCTATCGTGGAGCGTATCCGGCGTCCCTAAAACCGGGCTATCAGACATCACCTTCCCAATCTCAATGCCCAACGCCCCCCACGTCTCAGGCTTCTACTTCGCCCAGCAATTCAATTTTGTCGGTGAATCTGACGTAGGCTACACAGGCCTTCAACCACGCGAAGATTCAGGTTCTTCATCTGTCATCCACGCTGCCTTCTCGAGCTTCATTAATGGGACAACTTCCTCTGATAGCAACTGCAGTGACGGTGCGGATGGCGGTGCCGGCGTAAGCTGTGCCGTCGATGTTGATGCTACCTATACCGACGGGTATCTGCTTCAAATAAAGAACACAGAGGGAACTACTTGGACTGGAACTTTAATTGATGCCGTCTCTGAAAAGGAAACTCATATTGGGTCTTATACTTTGCCTGATGGGGCTGGGGGTATTGAAGACTCCCAGGTTGGGTTTGTAGAGTACTATCCCTGGAACTCGGCTTCCAGTCACTCTTGCAGTGATTTGCCGAAGACAGAGGTCACTTTTGGCAATCCTACTACTAGGTCAGGCAACTCAGGCAGTGTGGATAAGCCTTATGAGTATGGAGACTGCGTTGGCACTGCTGGCTTTCAGACTACGCAGACAAATGGTGGCTATCAGGTTACTGTTGGGTTTTAGGATTAATTCTTTTAGCCTTGAATCAGTTTGTTTTTGAATCCCATTATACTACATCGAATTCTTGTTGCCTTGAATAGTGTGGAGTTTTTTCCACAATCAGTATGAGATTCAAGCTCCAACCATATTGACCTACCCCTTGGTAATGGGTTTGGCTCGGACAGATTTTGTGCTGGTTTGTACGTACTGAGTCGTGGCTTTTGTTCACTGAAAAGATCTAAGCCTGTTTCCAGTCCTGTAGTTTACCTACCAATCGAGTCATACTAGTCAATGACTAAGTAATCGAAGCTCGAGGCGACCCTTTCCATCGTATTAGTTCTCACATTCTCTTGACCAACAGGGTTTCTTGTTTCATCACTAATCAATTGCACCATAGGTCGGATAGCCTCGACCAAAAAAGTATGTTGACATAGCTCAAAGGCCTCAAAGGGCTGGAGGGTCTGTATGAACTGGAAGAATTTGGGGACTTGGTCAAAATTCAAATCATCTCGTGTTTTGATAAAAATTACATCCTGCATTCGAAAATGAAGGCCGAGAGGGGGGGACTTGGATGTACTCGTGCTTCCCGCGAGAATAACGAGATGATAACTGTCCCGAAACTTCCAGGGAAGCGGTGCACTTGTGTATATGATAGCGAATCAGTACTGAGTCCAGCTATGGGACCATATTAAAACCTCCTCATCGCGAGTTTATGCTGAAGAAAGGTAGTTTTGCTCGGCACATACCTATAGTACTTCAGATAATGGGTTCTCATGTTGAGTGGCCTGCCCAGCCACTTACAGTCTTGGATACTCTTCAGCAGGGATCGACGAACGCTGTCACGAGTGGATCCATTGGGTCCAACCCATTCAGACCCATCATAGTGGTGAAGAATCCTGCAAACATCACAAGCAAAATATTCTGGTAGATCTCTCCAAGCGTACTAAGAGAGCATTGGAACTTATCATTGGATGATGATGTATTCAGCCACGAGAGCGGCCTCTCAGATATCTCAAGCAGACGATGATTGCACAGGAAAAAGCAAATTAGATCAGTGTATCCAAGCCGTAAATCCCTAACTGAGGAATTAACGAGTGACAAAAGAACCTCCCCCGGTTTCAAGGTTGAAATCTAGGGAAAGCAGCCCGTAAAGGTATTGGTTCTCTGCCTGGTGCGGCGACGTAAAAACGAAGTGAATCCATGCAAACTTGATAGGACTAGCCCCTACTTGGGTAAGTACTAGTGGACTCGTTTGGTGCTTAAGTAGGCACTTTGACGCTTAATTAAGGCGACAAGGTATACCAGATCATTCCACATGGAGTTATTATTCACAAAACGATTTCATAGCATGCTCTTAATACATCAATCAAACCCGAGCTTTTCGTGAAGTTGACAAGGACATGAATATTCCTTTATCCAGCCCCAATATTCTTCATTATAAATCTCAAATCGTATCACGCGTAAGACGTAAACATTAGGTAGGGAGTCGTAAAGCGTATCCCACCACTCCCAGTATAATCACAACTACCAGTCACAGCTATCCGCCAAAAGTTCAGCCAATCGCTCGAGATATTTCTTGTCCTCGTCGTCGAACCCAGAAGGAAGGGTGCAATCAATATCAATAATAGCGACAGTCTAAAGCCTAATTAGCAACGCGTGCCACCTTTGTAATGTCATTGTATGTAGCTATGATTCGAGGAGAATGACTCACCTCTCCCCCAATGAGAATGGGAACGACGATTTCACTGCGACTCTCCGCGTCGCAGGCAATGTGGCCTGGGAACTCGAGGACGTCCGGTACAACAACGGTCTTCTGGCTGGCAGCCGCAGCGCCGCAGACGCCCTTGCCGAAGCGAATTTCTTGGCAAGCGGGTTTACCGTGGAAGGGGCCCAGGAGGAGAACTTGGTTTTCGGGGGATGCGTATGTGGTAGAGATGGTTACGCCGGAGACGCCATCAGCGCTGGGGAGTGGTGGGGATGAAATGGGTGAGGCGAGGGTTGGGAATTTGTCGTCGCGAATGTAGAAGCCGGCCCAGTTGACGGAGGATGAGGGGGAGGGTAGGGCAGCGTATGCGTGCCAGAGGAGAGAAGACACATTAGAGAGGTTGCTGTCAAACCACAATCGGATTAGTCACTGTGAAGCTATGGCGGTGGCGTGGCGGCATTGCCAAATTCAAGCCAATGGAGTTGAAGGGGAGGCTGTTTGTATTCGCGGGTGAAAGAAGAAGCTGGTGTATTTACCTGACCTATTTTCGCAAGCAGTTCTTAGCTGGTTAATCCTTCAATTGACTGCGACTGGGGTATTGTCGCATTTTGCGATCCGCGATTGTGCATGATCGCGACATTGCTTACCCAATTGCGTTGTCCCGACAGGAGACCTTCGGCTTGCATCAGCACCTGTTCGTAGACCTCGGCCTTGGAGGCCCCGGGCATGAAATAGGAGGAATCGGCGTGAGGCTAGAACTGCTTGTTAGCTCCAATTTCTATATCAGACTCGAGGGTTGCAGCGATCGGCGGCCGAGGAGGATCTGTTGGGGTCAAACCCCCAAATTGATCGGCAGGTTATGGGTACATACCATGATTGATGTGTGTAGACGAGGAGAAAGCAAAGGGAAATGTCCAGGTTATACAGAAGAGGAGAGAAAAAAAACTCGAGATCGAGATCGCAGCCGGAGAGATTGGAGGTGGGGAATCGGCCAAGCTCCGCCCGGAGGAACAAAGGGACCGTGCAGCTTTGAGTTGCGCCATCGCGTTTCTTTGTTTGTGGTTGACCAGGATGTTCTGGTATGAGGCATTTCTAGATCGGTTCTCTTTGTTTTTTGTTTTTTGTTTTTTGTTCTTTTCTTTTTCTTTTTCTTGTTTTCAACACATCAAGACTCGATTGTTAGAACTATCCCAATGTTGAAGAGCTTCAGCCAATCCAGTGGCCCAATGCCAGCCTGCACCCGCTGAACCCTCGCATGAAGCCTATAGATTTGGCTTTTGCAAGTCGCCGCTCTTTTTGATTTGCTTTTTCTTGTTTCGTTTTTGCTGCACTTTTGCTTTTGACTGGTTCAGCAGGGCAGCTAGGACAATCTTGCACTTAAGCCGGTATACTGCGCCCACTCGGTTGTATGTCCGAATACAGTGTCTGTCCCCTGTATGCCGAGAGATCGAGGCTCTCTTGATCACTGCTATCCAGCAGATCGGGCGATATCCTCGACTGGGATTGAGAAATGGACGATCGACGGACCACCTTGTAATTACCGTCCTCGAGATCACTCTCTTCCGAGGGATCGATGCGGACCCCCTGCAGGTCAGGCAGAGGGATGAACGATGGAATCCGCGAGCCCCATGATCGATATCCTTGATGCTTCTGTACCAAGCCACGAATGATCTGGTGGACTTCCAGTTGTAGAATTGACCGAGCCCGTGAAATGGATTGCTTCTTGCTCTGCAAGCATCGCGAGGCCCGTCCCGATTGGTGTCGTCCAAAGTCCAGGGCCCGGGTGCCCTTGATCAAACCATCTGCGTAGTTGGTATTGTAGAATTGTTCCTGGACGTGAACCTCGTCAGGTGTAATGCGAACTACCGGTCCTGTTTCAGGGTATCAGTCACGACCATCTAGTGGTGAATACTTAAGTAGAGGCGAAATCCCTACCATATACTTGATGCATGCGATCAATCTCATCCTCAAAAGATCCAGCCCCCCATGCGGTGAAATATAACTCATATAACCCCGTTATAGACGCGAGTCGAGGTCCGGGAAACTTGCTGAGAGGGTGGATGTGAAGTCGGTAGACAGTCATGACTAGGCCATAGGCCAGCATACTGCCTAGAAAGAAGCAGGTGATCATAGTGGGACTGATCGTTGAGGTGATTTGGTTAGTGGTAATTCAATCACTCTTCCAATCTCGCAGGAGGCGAACGGTAGTCTCCTGAATGAGATTCGGGGTACATTCCACTTACTTTGTAGGTCAATAAATGATCTCAATTCTGTATGGGTTTCTCGGCAATTTCGTATGGAACGTGGGGAGTGTGGTGATACTGCATCAACATCCAAGCGCAAGGTGTCAAAGCCCGCACTTCCTCAAATCAAGGTGCTGCACGAGTTGACCAACAGAAGGAAGAGCAAAAGAAAAAAAAAAAAAAAAAGATCGTAAAAAAAAAGTGAGAACCAAATCAAATCCACGCTGTAACGGAGTTTATTCTACCAGTCTAACCTCTTCTCCTCCCAGGCCCTCAGGGCTGTCCCACAGAGCTACGGGGCACTCGCAAAGAATCGCACCACGGTCAACACTCTTGAATGTGCTTATTGGGGGACCCACTCGTCATACCGCCTCTCTCACGAACCCTCGTGCATTAAAGCCCATGAGATCCAATTCCGCTTGGGTCTCCAGCCCCCCTGATTTCTCCCGATCTTGGGCATTGGCCAAACACTGGGGCTAAGCGGAGTCCCACTCACCGGCATCCAGACTCCCTCCAATGGGCCCCAGGATGACCCCGAGAGCGCAAACTTAGACCGCTCCTTGTCCATAGACACCTGGCAAACACAGAGGATCCTTACCGACTTTGTGATCTATCATTAGCTCTAACCGGGTCCATGCAGTTCCTTGAAAGTTGCCGGACGTCATTCTGCATTGGGTTTGGTGTGGTGGAGGTTTTTCTTTCTTTCGGGCACGGAACTCGGGTTTATGGGGTGATTTTGATCGGCCCCATTCTTGAAGCAATCTGGCGTCAAATGGATTACTTTAGACTGGACTCCGTACATAGTTGGAATCATTGAATCGCAAGAATTCCGATCTGTTCTTCTGAAACAGATCGAATTTCTGCTTGTCGGATGGCACACGCCCGGTTCACCATGGAGTCCCGCCTAACATTGGCGTTTGCAAGATCAGCGCCTTGGGGTTGCACAATCTGCACAGTGGGGGTTAGACGAACCCTGGGGATTTTGATATGAGATCAGACTGATGCACAGCCTGAGGTTTTGGGCTTAGTCTATGAACTCATCAATTATCATAGTTCATGCGGTACATCGTGAATAAACTCTGTCTCATTACTCAAATGCTAGATATCTTCATATTACTGGCTCTTGACCTTCGATGATACTTCTGTATTTGCCCCTCCCCACGTGTGTGGTTGATAACTGGACCACCCACATACACAGCGATGCGATGCGAGATATTTCTGTCCAGGTGGTGGTTTTAGCCCTGGTGAGTTTAGAATCAGCCGTACTACCAATGAGGCTCATAAACTTGAAGCACTTGAGCCTTCGTGAGATATACATCACACATGCAGCAGTCTTAATCAAAATTAAGATAGACTCTCGGTAGAAGCTCGGTCAATCTTCCATGGCTGGTACGCACTAGCATATCCACTGCGTCCACGGGTAACGTCTTCTGTTCTATTGCCAAATCGAAGCAAGTGCATGACACATATCTCAGTGAAGCGTAATAGATGGCCAATGATATTGCTTTGTAAATAATCAATCTGACCGTGTGGGCTTTGAAATTACACCATAAGGTTCATTGCCATTTATGGTATCACTGGATGTCTAAGCACTTGCATTGTGGCCATAATCGGACATTCAAAAATGTAGATCCTGCCCGTGCGCGATCAGCAAATTCCCGTATAAGGCGACTCAAATTCAGCTACAGTAGTTTGCAAAGTACTGTCAACCAATAAGTATAGAGGGTCTCAGTTTTTTTTGAGCCTATCATGTGAAATGTACTTATCTGTCCCCAAATGTGGAGTCCGCGCGTGGTTCCCTGCAACATCTGAACGGGCCACCCATCCACTTTCCAAAGGTTATCATTCGAGATCCGTTGCACATTGCATCATTGCCCCTCGATATGGTTTGACGGCAATTTCGAGTGTTTCATTGACCCATTCAAATACGACGATTGAAACTTCACCAGTGGACTTGAGCAATAATATCACTAGAGAGCGAAATGTATAGTACTCTAGGGCCTTCTTAAGTTCTCTATTGCGCCTCTACATAGTGGGCGTGTGGCAACAGATGGTCTGAGCGTCTTCGACCTTTGAATAATACCCCATGAAGCACTTGAGCATGTACATTTTCTTACCTACTCAACACATTATGCATTTTATGCTTGACCTTGAAACTGTTCTCCCTTCAGCAGGAGGCATAAATTCACAGGATACATGTGGTCATCCAACGCTTGATCTCAAACAGACCGCTAGCAATGATTATACAATATCTTTTGGTCCTAGCTTTACTTCTTCTCGGCCCCAGTGTCAGCTGGCTGATTCCCATCTTGAGGAGTATTATGTCCCTTCAAAAAGCTCACAGCACCGGGCCCTGTGAAATTTTTCTTTCCCGTCGTGACCCACGTGATAATGCTGAGAAGAGCAATAACGCCAATTGCAGCACTAGTATAGTTCATCGACTCATGGTTAACGGGGGAAGTGCTTGGGAAGTTGAATGTTATGGAGGCGAAAAGTAAGAATAGAAGACCAATAGCGTTCAAGGCAATAGAAACCGGAGCTGAAAAGGCATATGGGCCCTCTAGCTTGGTAACATGGCCGGTAAAGTATCCCAGTAATCTACTACCAAGTGCCATCGCATATGATAGATCTAGAAAGATACTATTAATATATTCTCTTCTTTAAACTTAGTAGGGGGAAAAAAAACTCACAGAATCCTTCCGTTGAAATAGAGATAACCGTTTCGAACCCAGTTGTTGTACCGAACTCAATAGCGTCGAGGGCTAATTGCACCACGAGAGTCAGAAGTACAGCATTCACAGGCACCTGAGTCTTACTGTCAACTTTGCTGAAGACCTTTGAGAAGGGCAATCCATTATCGCGAGCAAAGGCATAGACGGAGCGAGATCCTTCCGCGAGAATGTTGTTTCCTGCGACCATGACAATTACAGTGATCAAACTGGCCAAGATACAAGTTGCGGCCTTGTTACCCGTTGAGTCGTAGATGATTTGAATGACGGGAACTCCGGTGGTAGTGTTAGACGTCTCCGAGATATCACCAATGCAAAAGCAAAGCGTGAGAAGGAAGACGAATCCAGTCACTCCACCAAGAATGACTGCAAGAACAATGGCCTTGGGAGCTTCCTTCGACGCGGACTTCATTTCCTCTGTCATATGCGAAGGTGCATCATAACAGCACATTCCAAAGCAGGCTTGCAGGATACCGATAATTGCAGCCATCCCTGTCCCCCAGCCGGTTGTGTTTTCGAATTCGGAGAATACAAATGCAGCCGACTGTTTGTGGTCATTGGTTGCGAGTAGCGTAACGGTAATGACGATAAAGGAACCGACGTTCCAAATGAGGATGAATTTCGAAATGCGATGAAGGAGGTGAGACCCCCAGAGATTAACGCCGGCGGAAAGGAAAGCAACCAAATAAGCCACGAGCACCGTCTGCCATCTTTCAATCGTGTACTCTGGAAATATCAGATTTGCCATTCCCAATACAAAATTCGAAGCAATCGAATTGTTTGTCGCACCCATTGCCAGGACACCTATGACGATATTCTTTTAATTTCTTCCTTTCATAGCATATAGCAGGACATCAACTCATACCGATAATCATAAACCATCCAGTGATGTACGATAATCCTCGAGCTATCTTTGGCGGTGCCAAAGCAGCAACCCATGAGTACTGCCCACCCGCAACAGGGTACATGGAGCACATTTCTGCCATGGGGATAGCGACCGCGAGAGTTAACAGACTGACACCGATAAAACTGAAGACCATCACCGGTGGGCCACCGGAGGTGACACCGACAATGAAGACGCCGCTAAGAGCTGTCCATCTGGGAAAGCCATGGACGTTAGTTTACTTTGATCAATATTGGACGGAAAGAAACAAGACTCACGATGTCACAACACTGAAACTAAAACCAATCATGCTCAGTAGCCCAAAAGAGCGCTTGAGCTCTGAATATGAATTTAGTATAAGTTCCGATGCTTCCATGACTATTTACCGTCCAGGTGGTGGCGGTCGAAGAGTCCACTTACCTTGCTCATAGCCCAGATTCTCCAAACGAACATCTTCACTAGTGGTGCCATTAAACACCTGTGTGTCGTCTTCTTTCAACATGGCGGCGACGACAAGCAGTTATCATGCAAATAAAGCAAGTAACCTTTCAGCCCACGCGGGCGAAATCCTTACCTTAAAACCATACGAGGCATCGGACCATCTCCTGCATCCCCCATACTTGCCCAGGAACCCCATGGAGAACCCAGAGAGACGATAAGATAGATGGTCACGCCGGTTGCCTGATTGAGAAGGTCTCAGCGACAGCGGTGGAGCCGGTCTCTCAATCCCGGGCGGAGAGTGAACTTTGTCGGCTTCATATGCGGGGACATTTTCAGGGCCGGCGGCTGGGCTCCGATAAGCTTCGGCTGCAGGGCCTGTCATTTGTCTGGCGGTCCTGTGGTATCTCGACATCCATGGGGTATCTATGTCTTCGGAATTGTGTAATAAGAAAGCCATCGGGCTGTCAAAGGCTTGGTATCTCCTCCAATTGCCTTGTATGATTTAGCTTCGGCATATCGGCACGATATCAGGGCGCCTCTGCAGAAACCGGCTGATATGTAGCGTGTTTCTGACATTCTTTTACTCTTAAATTTTAGATATCATTTCTCACCTGCTGATGATATAGACAGGACTTTTAGAAACGACTTTTTTTGCACCTCGTTATCAAATCTACTTACTCTCTGATAAGCCCAATCGGATGGTCTTGCGCGCTGGCCCGAGTGGCGCTAAATGTTATTACTGTATTGGGAGATAGGGCATAGGGCTCCGGAAAACCAAGCATCCGACCAAAAAGAAAAGCGATGGTGTTTTGACTGCTGGCATTGGTAGCGGCAGGATTCGTCTTGCACGAGACCGCAGCGAATCACCACTTTTTGATTTGATGACATGCATACATATCACATTAAAGATCAACATTACAAACATATACTACTCAAGCAACATTAGCTAGCAACATTTTTGTTGTTCTCTATAATTTCGTTACTCCTCCCTAGGTAGGAAAATATACTCCACCTGCAAAACATACAGGGCCTCGAAGCATTCAAAAATTTAGTGCTACATATACATACTCCATATCCTGTGCCCAGGTAACACACCATGTAAACATTTTGAACTGAAGTCATCGCTCGGCAATTCAAGTTTCCAGAGCTGGTTCGATGCAATGGTTTCCGCTATTTTCCAACAATTGAGTGATGTGAAAATTAATCTCGTTAAGCAATACGACGGAATACGAACGGATACGCCAGCTTCCGTCATCATATTGGGCTAGACACCAGATTAATTTAAGCACTTGAGGTCATCATCCATCGCATGTGCAAGAAAATATTTCTCATACTACCTTGTACCTACAATCCGTTGTATCAATATCCAACCATATTTTCAAAATGACAGAAAAACCCCTTTGTGGCAAGACGGCCCTCGTCACGGGCGGTGCTAGTGGTTTGGGGAAAGCCATCGCGACCAAGTATCTTGAGGCCGGAGCCAATGTGGTCGTCTGTGATATCAACAATGAACGTGTGCAACAAACGTCCAGCGAGCTATCGTCCAAGGGGACGTTCTGGGCAATGAAAATCGACATTGCCGACCAAAGTCAGGTGGAAAATCTGTTCGAGCGTATAATTAAAGAATTCGGCAAGATCGACATTCTCGTGAACAATGCCGGTATTATGGATAAATTTGATCCCGTCGGGGACCTGGAAGTTGAGCTCTGGGATCGGGTAATGGCTATCAATCTCAGGGCTCCATATCTCTTAAGCAAACTGGCCGTTCGCAATATGCTGGCGCAGTCAGTACCAGATGGTCGAATCATCAATATCGTCTCTGTGGCTGGCAAGTCTGGCTGGGCCGCTGGTAAGTTTTATCTATTCTTTTACTGACATTCAAATGGAATTCTGATCTCTCCTTTCTTTTTTTTTTTTTCAGGCGCTGCTTATACTGCGAGCAAACATGGTGTTGTTGGTTTGACTAAGAACACAGCTGCCTTCTATGGTACTAAAGGCATCCGGTGCAATGCTTTGATGATGGGTGCCATGCACACAAATATTTTCGAGTCCATGCAATCGGGTATGAATGTGGAGGGATTTCAAAAGGCTGCTGCTATTAGGGAATCAGTCGGTATTCCCTTATGCGAGGTGGATACTGCTGCCGAATTATGCTTACATTTGAGTGTTGGCAAGGGATTTGGCATTGTCAACGGTGCCTGCATTACTGCCGACAATGGCTGGACTTCTATTGTATAGTTATCGTTTTCTAGGGTTGGTATTAGGCTCCACATGGGATGAGTCTTTACGACGTTGCGTTCAAGTACAAGAATATGCTACTGCTTTGGGGGTGGCCTTCTTGACAACAACGTGTTTTAATTCAAACAGAAAGCTCATTTCTCTTCCCATTCCCTCATCTTAAAACAAACACCTTCCTCGCCGGGCACCTCAACATTCAATGGAAATTTAAGGAAGCATAGAGCGATTCACCGATTCGGATCCAAAGGATTTGCAGCAGGCGGTGCTTCATCCCATCTGGCTACCCCTTCGGGAATATCAATGATCGCATGCTTTGTCCAAATATGTACAATACTTTTCATCATCTCCTTATCCAGGCTTTCAAGACATCCTCCCTTAACATTGGTTGAAGAAGTTGGCTTCGGCGGTTCGCCAGGTGCGGGCATTGCGTCACGGAAGCGATGGAACAGCCTTGCCCCGCAATTCTTGCAGAAGACACATTCCATTTGTCTTCCTTTTAAGGTTGTGCGAGTGTAGATATCAACAAGACCTGCTGCTGATTCCGGGAGGTCAAAATAAGGAAAGACTGCGGTAATGCCAAATGCGGCGGAGCTTTGGTGACGACACTCAGTACAGTGACAGGCATAAAGTGCTAGAGGTTTGTCGGTCGATGTAGTGAACTCCACTCTGGAGCACTGGCAACGTCCTATCATGCCCATTTTTGTGGCGTAAAGTCAATTTTGTATGCTTTTCGTTTCCTGGCGGTGTTTAGGAGGGGTTGGTGGTGTCTGTTTAGACCTTGGAAGATAAGAGAAATAAGCTCTAGGCGGAGTGGGCGATCTACACGCTCTGAGTCAGAGGACATCTTATACATCCGTGTCCATGCATAACACGAGCCTGAAGTGAATTAATTTGTAGCAATAAAATGTTGTTGCTTCAGTTAATTTTGCTTTCTGAAGAACTCGAGAGTTTCAGGAAATTACCTATCTGTTTATCTCACACACACAAAGAATATCCGTCAAAAGCTGCATATGTGTGCGGGTGAGTGTTTCTTTTCCTCGCAAGTTAAATGGTGTCGATAATAAAGTGTAAGCACTTCAAATGTTGAACAGGCCCAGCCTCAGAATTGAAGCATACATGATGTGTGCAAAGGATGGCGAAAATAACACCAGAACACATAAAAAAGTACTGTCTTTTGCCGAGAACTCTGGAGTTATAAAAGTTCAAGTGACTACTATTCCAATATTTCACGGACTTACCTACAGGGTTTCAAAAAAAAAGTTTAATTGTCCTCGCTGTGTTCAAGGTATCACTAAAAGCTGTTTTAGGAATTGCCTTCCACATGTGCACCCGTTGAGGACTTCAAAGTATTTATTGATATCAAAAAATGGTCTAACTTATCGTTTCCTTGCAAATTATGCTTTCGCACATATGTGCTTCAAGTTGACGCACATGGTCTTCTCGGGTATTCTTCATGGTCTTGCGTCCTTCAAACAAGACACCTGGGTGGTCACGCCATAGATGGGTCGGTGCCATTGACCGATGGCACAGAAATCTGAAGCAAACTGCAAAATTGCAAACAGACCATCTGTGACCGTGACAAAAAAAGCCCTAGTGTGATTAAATATTATACAGTAATAAGGGGCGTTGCTTGGCTTACTTATTATATTGGGATCCTTTCGGATCTACTGCCTGCCTCTGGCGCCCTCCAATCCTACAAAGAACGGTCTAGACAATCTCGCCATTTAATAACATACACTAAATATTACTATCAAGACAAAAAAAATCATGAATCGATGGTCTTTATGCACGAATCTAGCATTTCGGTGATCCGGCTAAATAGAGTCTTCCCGGGTAAATGAGTACCTGCATATTAGCGGGAAGGATCCCCATCAATCCGTAAATGACACGGAGCTGTTCTTATCTGCTTCTGTGTTATTGGAGTCCGTTAGTGCATGGGAATACAACGCGTAGAAAACTGTGGCTTATCTGACTGGCATCAAAGGGGAGAAAATTTCGGATTATGAAAATAAGCGGAATGGGGGTGTTCTTAGACATCAACCACTTCACTGGTTGCGCTACGCCCCGATCGACGAAATGACATTTGATGCGTATTTATTTTAATTAAATGACCTAAGACACGAGTCCTCTACGGATACCAATGTCACGTATGACACTGGAAGCAAGTGATATGGCCGAGGTTGTTCACGAAAAGGACGATAATCAGATCTTTCCAGCGATCGAGGAACGTAGGGAAGAATCAACAGGAGAGTCAGAAGATGATTTTGTCTATCTTGATGGCTGGCCGCTTGTTTCTCTGGCTCTGGCCTTGATGAGCGCCGGGTTCATGCTGTCTCTTGATGATACCATTTTGTGTACGAGTCCTTCGGGCCCATAGTCTGGAACTGAGACAATTTGAAGTCATGTCAGTCTAACAAATCTTAAAGCAACGGCAACACCACAAATTACGAATGAGTTTCACAGCCTCAACGACATCGGTTGGTACGGTTCCGCCTATCTTGTGACGCAGATGTCGCTTATCCCCACATGCGGTCGCATCTACACATTTTACGACGTTCGGTGGTCTTACATCGCTATGCTACTCATATTTGAGTTGGGGTCCGTGATATGTGCCGTGTCAAAGAGCTCAACAATGCTCATAGTGGGACGCGCAGTGTCAGGGGTGGGAGCCGGAGGATTGATCAGTGGCGGTGCGGTGATTGTCTCTTATTGTGTTACTCTAAGGAAGCGACCGATATTGATGGGGCTTCTTTCAATGATGTATGGCATTGGATCCGTAACAGGGCCCCTGATCGGGGGTGCTATAACGGATAACCCGAAGCTTACTTGGCGGTTCTGCTTTTGGGTGAATCTTCGTCAGTACATAAAAATCCTCGTGCGATACCCGCTAATCATTTGCAGCATTCGGAGCTATTGGCTTGATTCAAGTATGGTTTGCTCTCAGGAATCCTCCACCGGCAGCCAAAGCAGGACTCCCCCCGGGAGAAAAGATACGCCAATTGGATATACCAGGTGCTACAGTTTTGATCGGGTCGATAACATGCCTATTGCTTGCTCTTCAATGGGGAGGCATCGTTTATCCTTGGTCCAATTCAAAGGTTTATGGATGCTTTATAGGATTTGTCTTGATCTTGGCTCTGTTCCTTGTCATGCAAGTAAAGGACCGGAAAAGGTGAGTCTCATTTTGGACATGCCCACTTGACTACTAGTACTAGTCACTGACCAACTTGAAATCAGCTGCACGGTTCCCCTTCGTTTATTTCGCAATCGCACTGTCTGTGCAGCTAGTGGATTCATGATGTTCCTTCAACTCGCAATGGTTGTGCAGACTTATTATTGGCCTATATATTTCCAATCTGTGAAGGGCACAAGTGCCAAGGACTCGGGAATTCATATGCTTTCACTGTGCATTTCAAGCAGTATCACAACTCTCTGTGCTGCATGGGTCATTTCCAAGCTTGGATATTACGTCCCATTCATGTGGATCGGCGCCCCAATTCTTACCATTGGAGGTGCTCTTTTCCAGCTCATTCGAGTGGATAGCCCAGTCTCCAGCGAGATAGTATATCAGCTTGTTAGTGGTATCGGCTATGGTCTCTGTGGACAAATATCGGTTCTATCAGTACAGGTAGTCCTTGAAAAAGATGATGTGCCGACAGGCTGTGTTCTTGTCATATTCTTCCAATGTTTGGGGGGCGCATTGGCAACCAGCATCGCCCAGAACATATTTACGGATAATCTGATGGAGAATTTAAACAAGATCAACGGTGTTGATGCTGCAGCAGTGGTTACGGCAGGAGCCACAGAATTCAGAAGCCTGATTACACCTGAGTTAATGGACAGTGTCATTGGAGCATTTGCAAAGGCGTTGAGAAAGGTGTTTCTCTTGGCCCTTATAAGTGCCGCCGTTGCCATATTAGTGAGTGTGGCAATGGAGTGGCGGAGGCTACCTCAGGAGCCTGAGAAGAGTGAAGTTACCTCCAGAAGTGAAATTGAATAATCTCTCGGGCTATTGTTGACTGCAGATGTGTAGGTGAGGCATTTCAATGTTCAAATATTATTGTCAAGATGAGTTAAACTTGATGATAAATCGCAATGCATTCAGTGTTTGCCATTAAAGTCGCATTCGTCTTAATGATTTTATTCTTGCAGTATGTAAAAATCTTGAATTGATAAAACTTGCAGTTCATATGTACTGAAACTTGAATCAGGTGTATGGACTCAACGCTCAGGTGTTTCTTATAGGTAACCCAGCTTCTCAGCCGCAACGTGCACCATTGGGGAATAATAAACACTCTGGTAGATACCAGACCCGTCGTCCTTGTACGCAAGTGAAAGCGCATCCATATTACCAGATCCACTACCATCAAGCCATGGGCTAAAATCTATCAGCAACTGCGGATATACAACCTGAATTCCCAGGGCTTTGGGGTCGAATCACTCACAAAGTATCTTGCCAATCCTTCGGATACTTATCAGCCTGTTCATTCCATCCAATACGTCTCCAAAATGCGATGAGTCGCTCTATGATAACATTGTCGCTCGGCAGAAATTTCCAAATGGTGATATAGAATTGTGGCACAGGCAGCGCAGCGCCAGGTTTGAAGGCGCAATTGAAAAGTACGCTTCCCCATCCTGGATGATACACTGTGAGCTCTCTGTCCTCTTCGCCGTCCTTAATGTCGAGGACCACTTCGTAGAATGTACGAAGAAGCTCAACGCCTTTGAGTGTTACATCATCACTGAGCTGTCCGCCTAGCGTATAAAAGTACTTGACTGAGTTGAACGATGTCTTAAATGGGCGGATGTATATTTTGATCCTAGAGGACTTCCCAGGCTTCACAACATCAAAGTTCAAACTCTCGGGCGACGGTTCGCCACCAAGGTGGACTGGAAAGGACGCCATGAATTTGTCCCATGCGATCAAAGCATCCTGGTACTGATTTCCAACTTCCGGGACACCGGAAATGACTTTTATAGCGAGCTCCTTCTGCGTAATACCCAGCTGCTTACTCTTCCAGTTGAGGAACGGCGCACATTTGCCCAGTATCTTCCCGGAGCGCTCAAAATCGAACGCGAAGAAGATTTGGGGTGCATGACAATCCGGGAACGCTTCTTTCAGGCGGGAGGCTTCTGCACTGTCGAGCATCAGTGCCTCCCGCATGTAATTGTATACAGTGAGGTCAAAAGTTGAATCAGCGGCTGCACAGCGCATGACAAGATCGTGTGCGGCTTGCTGGTTCAGCGGATCCTCCGCTGTGCCGGATCGTGGATGACTACACTCGATGGAAAATCGGATGGCCGTCTCAATGGTACCTGTAGTTCTCAAGTTTAAACTAGGTTCGTACGTTGACCCGTCCTCGAGGAAGGTGGCCTTCCATGGTCGACCGCCAGGTTGGCCATCTGATTTGAGAGGAATTGGACCCCAAGCTGGTAGCACAATATCGTAAAAATATGCTAGTGTCTTATAGTGAAGGACAGGTGGGTATTTGGCATGAAGCATGAGTTTGCTCAAGGGAACACCAGTAGTATCCCACCAATAGCTAGCGGTTTTGTCAAACGGCAGACGAGATCGGATCACATCATGCGGTAGCTGCGACTTAATTGACTCGTCATTTAAAAGGGCCTCAATTGAAGTCTCAGAAAAGATTTTGCGAGCATTGCCCGCTTTCATCGTGTGGGTAAGTGAATCTGTCACACTGGGTGCCATTGTAGTAGATAGCGAGCTGGAGTGAGACTTGAGTATGCACGTAATAGTATAGAGACATCCGCTGGCAAACGATGTTCAGAAATCACAGATGAAGTATAATGTTTTATTTTTTTATTTAACGATATTAGTCGCCGATCCTGAAGGATCCGGAACATACTCCAATCGGCGCAGTATAATATTTCGTTATCTACAGAGTTTCGGACTCGATACCGCTGCCAAGTAGTTTTTTTATATTGGGGTTGCATAGTTACACAACTGCATTAGAAAAACAGCCGCAAAAGTACGTGGATTCATTAGGGCTTACTAGGAGAGCCGCTTTAATCAACAGGGGGGGCCGGCTAAATACGCACATCGTGCATGTTATTGACAGGGACTTTTAACATTCCGTGACGAAAATGGATACCGGCATGAATAGCATGATAGTCAATATTCAAGATAGGGCTATTTGATCTATAGCACGGGAGACATCGTCCTATAGTTTGAAAATAATCGAAGCTTTTCCTGAAGAAGACAAGTCTTACTCGGCACTGAAGATAAAAGGCGTATTCGCTAAGCCGATGGCACCGAACAAAAAAAGTCCGCGTAGATCCATTAGATATCATCTACCGCGTGGCATTTTGGGCGACCATTTTGATGGCGAAATTTGAAAAAATTGTAGTATTCTGAAGGATTTTAAGGCTCTCAAATGTCTAAATGGCGCCGATTCAACGCTATAAATAGGTTTATCACCAAGCACTTGAGTTCAGTTGCATTCACAGATTTCCGATTCTCCGAGATACCATTTGAACTCCCACATACTACTAGTAGTACCTGCTACATAGTATACACTGGTGCTAGTCTTCTTCAAATTCAGAATCAAAACTGTTTAGATTTTAGATTTTCTTTGTCTTTTCTTTTTGCCCGTCTCATTCTTCGACAATCATGCGTCACGAAATAGAAGGCCCGGAGCCTATTGCCATTGTCGGCATGGCCTGTAGGTTCCCTGGTGGGGCAAACAGCCCCGAAGAACTATGGCAGATGCTTGTGGATGGGAGATCCGGATGGTCTGAAATTCCAGCCGATCGGTACACATGGAGGTCCTTCCATCATCCTCACCCCGACGCCGAGGCCGCACACAACCAGACAGGAGGGGGCTATATAAATCGAGACTTAGCCGCGTTCGATGCTGCCTTCTTCAACATTCCTGCTGCAGAAGCAAACGGCCTTGATCCACAGCAAAGAATCCACCTAGAGACTGCTTACGAGGCACTTGAGAATGCCGGTCTGCCATTGGAGAGTATCAGAGGCACAAGGACATCGGTTCATGTGGCAACCGTCAGCCGTGACTATGATCGCAATGCTTATCGGGATCCACAGGATTTGGCCAAGTATCAACTCACGGGTTGTGGAGAGGCCATCACATCAGGTCGGGTGTCCTACACATTTGATCTCAGAGGACCATGTTTTTCCTTGGATACGGGTTGTTCAGGCAGCTTGGTTGGCCTTCACCTTGCTGTACAAGGACTACGATCAAGGGAGACAGATATGGCGCTTGTCGGCGGTACGAATCTTCTACTTTCACCAGATATGACGATCGCAATGAGTAAACTACAGTAAGTCATGTACGTCTCAGATCCATGTCAACAGCTTATTAACGGTAACTTAGTATGCTTAACGATGACGGCAAATGCTACGCGTTTGATAGTCGTGGTAAAGGCTATGCACGATCTGAGGGCGTCTCTACTATTGTTCTCAAGCGTTTGTCTGATGCCTTGGATGCCGGCGATCCCATTCGAGCCATCGTACGAAACACTGGCGTAAACCAAGATGGAAAGACAAATGGAATCATGCTTCCAAACTCACAAGCACAAGAAGACCTGATGCGGTCAATACATTTAGATGCTGGCTTGGACCCTGGAATGACCGCTTACGTGGAGGCCCATGGCACAGGCACCCAAGCTGGGGACATTGCAGAGATAAACTCGATTTCAAATGTCTTCTGCAAGGGTGTTAAGAGATATGAGCCATTGCTTGTCGGCTCGGTAAAGGCCAACTTTGGGCATTGTGAGAGTGCTAGCGGGTTAGCAGGTCTAATAAAAACTGTTCTCTCGTTGGAGAAGGGGGCTATTCCAGCTACACCAGATGTACTTCAGTTCAAGGAAGGACTTGATTTGAAAGAGCGGAACATTAGAATACCGCAACAACTCGAAGAGTGGCCAAAATTAGGACTCCGAAGGGCGGCTATCAATTCCTTCGGCTACGGTGGAACAAATGTGGCGGCCGTCTTGGACAGCTACAACCCTATTCAGCGGCCTAATGGTGACAACGGTCTTCAGGCTTCCAATGGCGAAGCAACTCTTTTTGTTGTCTCCGCAAAGTCTTCCAAGTCCTTGATAAGTAATATCGAGAGTCTCAAGCAATGGGTTACCTCAAAGTCACACGCTTCCTCGGATAAGCTCCAGCAACTCGCCTATACGCTCTCAGCGCGACGCTCAAACTTCCCCATTCGTGCAAGCTTTCTTGCCCACACACCAGAGGACTTTTTAATTGCTGCTTCTAATGCAGCTGGCAAAAAGCCAGAAAGAGCATCCAGCAAACCAAAACTTACCTTTATATTTACTGGCCAAGGCGCCCAGTGGTACGCGATGGGCCGTGAGCTTCTTTATACAAACTCAAGTTTTGCGAGGTCTCTCCGGAATTCCGACAGAATTCTTAAAAATATGGGAGCCGACTGGAGCGTTTTTGAGATGTTGAGTCGTGACGAGAACACTTCTCGGATCAACGAGAGTGAAATATCACAACCTGCTACAACAGCACTTCAAATTGCATTGGTCGATCTCCTGATCAGTTTTTCAGTTTACCCCAATTCTGTCATTGGACATTCTAGTGGTGAGATTGCAGCTGCATATGCAGCTGGTGCCCTTTCGCATACTGCAGCTTTGTGCGCTTCTTTTAATCGCAGCAAGGTCTCGAGTTTGGTACAGCAGATAATGAAGACACCTGGCGGAATGCTTGTCACCAGTTTGAGTGAAGCCGATGCTCTGAATTATATCGGGCGTGTTGATAAAGACAAATTGTCGCTTGCTTGTATTAATAGCCCAAGTAGCACCACGATCTCGGGCGACAAGGATGCCCTTGAGGAGTTGAAGAGAATGTTGGAGGGCGAGAGCATTATGGCAAAACTCCTTACCGTCGATGTGGCTTATCATTCGCACCACATGAAAGCTGTTGCAGATCAATATCTCCATGCACTTGACGGCTTGGAAAGCTCTAATACTCGCGATGACATCAAATTCTTCTCATCCGTGACCGGAGGGTTGAAGGTTTCCGGCTTTGGCCCGGCCTATTGGGTGCAGAATCTTGTCTCGACTGTACGATTCCCGGATGCTCTGAGGGCTTCATGTCAGCGATCCAGCAACTTATCGGAGGCAAGGGACAGGACTCAAGTTTTCTTGGAAGTTGGACCTCACTCAGCGCTTGCAGGGCCGGCAAAGCAAACTCTCACTGCTGGTCCAGATATACGCGACTATAAGTACGTGTCCGCTCTGGTGCGCGGCAAAAATGCCCAGACTACGGTACTCACCCTTGCTGGTAAACTATTCGAATTCGGTTTAGACGTCGACATTGAGATGGTCAATTGCATGAAAGGAAGCGAGAAATCGAAGCAAGTGGTACAGGATTTGCCTCCTTATGCTTGGGACTTCACAAACCGATACTGGCATGAGTCACGTCTTAGCAAGGAATATCGTTTTCGAAAATATCCTTATCATGATCTTCTGGGCTTGCGACTTATCGGTAGCACGCCTCTAGAGCCCCTCTGGAGAAACATTATCAGTGTTGATGCACAGCCTTGGCTGTCGGAGCACGTCATTGATGGTTTCGCTATTCTTCCAGGCTCTAGCTTCATCACGATGGCCATGGAAGCAGCGCGTCAGCTAAATGACCAAAGGGGAGTTCGAAAGATCAGACGGTTTCACCTGAAGAAGGTGAAATACTCTAAGGCCATCATGATACCTGAATCACCTGGCAAAGTTGAGGTTATGATCGGCCTTTCGGCATCCGGCTCCAGTGGCATAGCTTCGCGTGAATGTTCAGGTTGGGAAAGATTCCAAATCACCTCTTCCACTGATGCGGATACATGGACTCTGAATTGTGTAGGCCAAATCAATCTTGAATTTGAATCAACCCCGAATGAAATTGACGGGGGCAATGAAGAGCTGCAGGAACTGGCCGATCTTCGTGATCGTCTTTCTCGGACTGATGAAGCCTGCACTCAGCCCATTGAGCACAATACGTTATACCAGGAAATGCGTCGCAATGGGATTAACTATGGCACTAACTTCTCGACCATCAAAAGCCTGCGAATTGGAGAATGTCAGGCGCTTGGACAAATCATCATTCCTGATGTAGCACAGTGCATGCCCTCTGGATATCAGCAGCCTCACACCATCCATCCAGCCACATTTGACGCTATGATGCATATTGTTCTTCCTTTATACTTCCGACACTGTACTGTCGGTACCGCTATGCTAACATCCATCGAGGAAATTTCCGTCATGGTGAGTTGTCCATGCAGTTTATGATGGATTTACATAAGCTGACTCGCTTCATAGGCCAACATGACAACAACCCCTGGTAGTCCAATCGATGTTTGTGCTGCTCTCTCGCCTTCTGGGCCTCGATCTGGATCGGTTGATGTTGCTGCTTTCCAAAACGATGGTGAGTTGTTCCAGATAAAACCCACATACGTTGTACTGACCCTGTTTCGATTCCAGATAATGAATTCAATCCGGTAGTCATCCTGCGCGGGCAGAAATTCCAAGGGATCGCAAGTAGTGAGGAATCAGTGTCAGGAACATATGTTGCACGTCCGCTTCATGATGTCCGTGAGCCCGTCAAGATGACTATCGGAACCCCAGGAGTAGTCAGCACCTTGTGTTTTGTCGAGGACCATGTTGCAAAGGCTTATCTTCAACCTGATGAGGTTGAGATCAAGGCGCTAGCCTTCCCACTAGACATAGCTGATATCGATGTCATTCTCGGGAAGAGTGGGGACGCGACCAGCATTGGAGGCTGCGCTGGTGTCATTACTGCCGTGGGAGCTGATGTGATGAATTCTTTCCGAATTGGCGATCGCGTCTGTGCCTGGAACACCAGCGTTGCGTTCGCGAGCAGGCAAGTCTCATGACTTTGCATTCATTATTGTTCTGCATAATAATAAAGTGACTAACTTCTATTAGGACACGGGTCAAGAGCTCATTCGTACAGAAGATACGGAAATCATGGACATTTGAATTCGCTGCCAGCATTGCGCAAAACATGTCGATCGCTTACTATACGTTGTATCATTGCGCCGATCTCAAGTCTGGTCAAGTCGTGCTCATAAATAACGCAGGCGGAGCGTTTGGTCAGGCAGTGGCTCTTGTTGCGAGCTTGCTCAACCTGAAGGTCATAGCGACTGTAAAGACCAAGGCAGAGAAAGAGGCTCTGCTGTCCAGCCAAGGCATAAGACTTTCTCATGTCCTCTTTGCCGGAGACATTTCACTTGCAAAGGCCGTGCAGCGCTTGACACAAGGAAGCCACTTAGACGCAGTATTCAATATCTCAATGATTCTTCCAGCTCAGATAGTCGCATCAATTAAGGCTTTCGGTACTGTCGTTGATTTTCACCAGCAGTCTGCATCTTTCTCATTTGGAAATCGTGCAGTCAAATACCTATCATTGACTGCAGGTGATCTTGTCAGGCACTTGCCTTCAGCTGCAAGCTCTGCGTTCGAGGCAGTATTATCATTGCTTCCAGATGACACCGAGGGTATGCTGCCGATCACCACAGTGCCCATATCCGATGTGGTATCTGCATTCAAGGCAGTTCAGAATCAGAAAAGTGCAAATAGAACCGTTCTTCTAGCTGATGACAATTCCATCATCAATTTCAAGGTGGCTGTCGCGCCAATTCCTTCTCTGATGCACGTCAATCGCATCATAAAAGCCGTGAACGAGCTATCTGTGCCCCAGGATCAAAAGGAAGCACTACTTGCTTTGATCGAAAATTGCGACGCTGCGGGCAGTGACACAACTTCTAACTGTACAGGAAATAATACACCATCATCTACGCGTAGCGCAAATGCTAGTATAGATTGGCGCCTTGCAACTGCTTCAAGCCTTCAAGAGGCACGTGAGATTATTCTCGAAGAGCTATTGAAGAAGATATCATCTCTTGTATCTGCCAATGCAGAGCATCTTGATCCTCACGAGCCTCTTGCCGATATTGGCCTCGACTCACTGATCGCCATAGAGTTCAAAAATTGGCTCGGACGAAGCCTAGGAGCAGATGTCAGAGTCCACGATATTCTTGACGCTAGTGGCCTTCATGAACTAGCGGGCCTGGTGACACAAAAATCCACATTTGTTCCTGGGGATTTGCCAAAAGAATCAACTGAGCCTTCGCCCCCTAAAGACGTTGGTGAGCCACAACCAAAACCGATTGGAGGGCGGCAGACATCTAAGCTGCAGAAAGCCGAAGAGACTGAAGGAGTTGCCTTGGTCAACATTGCAAAGGATATGGCTGTCTTGAACGGTGACACGAATGGCAAATTGAATAACTTGCATGAGAGCGCAGCCAAGTTGAGCAAAAATGACCACGTTCAATCGAGAGTTGATCAACACTTTGTTCCAAACCAATGCCCGAAATATCCCTTGCCTTCGTTGGATGCAATATTAGATGCCTATCTCACTGGCGTTAAAGCGTTTGCAACGAAAGAGGAATTTGAGAACACTGTTCGTCTTGCTGAAGAGTTCAAAGCACCAGGCAGTAAAGGTCATCTTCTATACGTTCGTGCAGCAGCGCGATATGCAGATCCAAACTGCCAAAACTGGGAACATGAACTGCAGCTTCGTCCTGGATTTCTCGATCGCAGATCACCTCTCGTTCCTTGGGCTAGCTTCTGGTTCAGTCATCCGCTTAGCAAGCGTGAGCATTCACAAGCGGAACGAGCAGCCTTGCTCACTTTCACGGCCAATCAGTTCAAATCGAAGCTATACTCTGGACTGATAAAGCCGGTCGTGCTGAATGAGCAAGAGCTAACGACAGCCTATCATCCATACATGTTCAATGCGGTACGAGTGCCGCACCTTAGAAGCGATGAAATGGAGCGATACCCTCAAGCCGATCATTTTGTTGCACTTTGGCGAGGTCATGCCTTCAAGGTAGACCTCCTCGTGGAAGGCAACCCCGCGACATTTGGTGACTTCTTGGAGGCCTTCCGCTCCATTTTGAACCAAGATCTGGAACGTTCAAACGTGAACATTTTTACGTCTGACAATAGAGATCTTTGGGCGACGACAAGGCATGAGCTCCAGAATATCGATCCCATCAATGCTGTCACTATAGCTACTATAGAGGAGTCTGCTTTCGTAGTTGCACTAGACGAAGCTACGCCTCAGACTGCTACCGACCGAGCAAGGCAGTTCCACTTCGGAGGGGAGAAAGATGCGGCCAACCGATGGCAAGATAAATCTGTGCAATTTGTGGTCTGTAGCAATGGTGCTTCTGGCCTTGTGGGCGAGCATACAATGCTGGACGCTCTGACATTGAACGAGCTCATGGATGATCAAGTTGCCGCCATTCACTCTTACAATCCAGCGGACATTCTCGTTAATTCTAGCACATCAACCCTCGCGCCAGTACATCTGCCCCTTAAAACAAGTGCAACGCTTGAAAATCGCATTCTAAAAGTCCAAGGCGAATTTGTGGCAAGCACAGCAAATACCGAGCACGCATACCTGCTTTTCGAAGACTATGGCTCGACCTTCCTGCGATCCCACAAACTGTCTCCCAAGAGTGTCTTCCAAATGATTGTTCAGCTTGCAGCTCTCACAACATTTGGGTATACACCGCCGTGCTGGGAGACGGTAAATCAGGCACACTACCACCTCGGTCGGGTCGATATTATTCAGGTCATTGTTCCCGCGGTTGCTACCTTCTTACAAGCCGCCGGGGACGCTTCGATTCCATTGTCACAGCGCCGTAGTCTACTTGTCGACGCGATTCGTGCGCACGTGAATACCGTTAACAAGGCAGGACGATGTCTGGGCTGGGAACGTAGTCTGACTGCTCTCAAGGCATTAGTTGAGAAGCCAGATGAGCTTCCTGAGTTATACAAGGACCCGGTTCACAGCCGAGTCAGGCCCCGACTCATGATGAGCAACTGCTTTGAGACGGGAATGATGGAAAAGGGTTGTGTTTGGAGAGATCCCGAGGCTGTGTGGTCGCATTATGAGGTCTATGATGAAAGGTGAGTGCTTATGATTTGAAATTAAGTTTGGGGGTACCCCATGCTAAGTTATTAATCATTACAGTGTATACTTTTCGGTCGTAACGTCAGAGCCTCAGCGTGCAACGCGCTTCTGTGACAACATCAAAGATGCGGCAAGCCTGGTCAAACAAATCGTGCTTTCAAGGTAGCAGTACTCGGGCATATGGCAAGTTATATTCGAACACAAAATAACGTGAGCACAAGAGATGATCATTGGAAAATAAGTTGGGTTAGCCGATGGGCATTCCAATAGAAAGCTCCGGGGACATCAGTATGAGCTAGGTAACTTCAATATTCCGAACAGACAGAAAGGGCAGTCTCATATAAAACCATGTTACTATGTACACTCAAGTCTAAATGCCCTTTGCAATATTTGTAGAGTCTCATCACTGCACATTTGTGGTTGCAAGCATTGTCTTAAAAGGTAACTTTAATACCTCTTGGATAATAGTGCATCCACAGCCTCTCGCTTGCCATTAATCCAATCATCCCAACACAAGGAAAGATAAGCCGTGTCCCTCCCACCATCTTGCTCCTTGCCATACTCTGGTCTGTCCCGCCCATTATGAACTTTACCTCGCGCCTCAGCATCAGGTACAACACGGTTCCACCGTAAAATTCCCTCAAACTGAAACCCCATACGCTGCGCCGCCGCCAAGGACGCCTTGTTAGGCGGATCAGCAAGCCACTGCATGCGCCTGAGCCCCAGCCCACCTCGCTCAGGACCATCAAGAGCATACCGAAGCAGCAAACCAACAGCATGGGTGGTGACGTGCGTTCGCTGATATGGCGGTAAGGTAATGATGTATCCTACCTCTGCTGATAGGTGAGTTGCTGAGGCGTTCATGTACGAGACTATTCCTGCAAGCTCGCCTTCGGTGTCTGCGACTGAAGGCGGTCTTTTCTTGTCGATGACGGCGAAACAAGCAACTGAGTCTTGGTTTGTGAACTTAGCTAGGAAGGACGTAAAGTCTGCTTCTGTGGCGAACGGTCCGATAGACATATAGCTATACAGCTCTGGATGGTTTACCGAGCCTTGGAAATAGGACTCTGCATGTTTGGTAGGCTACTGGATTTAGAAGTATGAGGTTCGTCATTGGTCAGTCACGGGAGCTGTGTCTATATCTGGGTTCAAATTTGCGTACATCAAACGGTGTTAGTTTGACCGCGTCATCCGACAGGGGCTTGAGTGGGAAACAGAAGTCTGTGTGGGGTGTCATGGTGGTGAAGCTGAAGGAGGGGCAAGGATAAACATTGGAAGAAAGCGGGGGGGTTGGTGGAAAGTGACTTGCATCCACGTCGGCTTGACCCCCGGGGCCGTATGCAGGGGCGTTGCTGGACAACCTTGCAAGGTTGCACTGATCAGGTCTTTGAGCTACAACTATACTCGATGGAGATCATGACAAAACTTTCATCGGGAGCTTTCCCTTTCCCCTCTATCATCTCCGTGGAAGATGAATCATAGAGGAGTCTAGCCAGCATTCTTCAGATGAAGTTCCCAGACGGGATCATCTGCAGGTATCCGCATGGAGATGCATGGAAAATCGCGCAAAGCGAGATCCAAGCTGCATGACCTCCACCCTCGTGGGGAGTAGGCTTGGAAGGTTTCAGCTGGTCTGTGAGGGCTCTACATTGGTGCTGAAAGCTTGGAATCGTTCCCACGCTAGACTAGATTCTATCTTGATTAACTTCTGCAGACTACGATGGAGGGGGCAAACAGGGGCAATCCCGATCGGATCCAACGGCTAGGATCAGCTTGCTGCAACCCAAAAGCCAAATAGGAGGCAGGTCCATGACAGATGCATTCCAGTAGTGTGGACGATCCCCCTCTGACTCACGTCTTCATGGCGAAAGCAGGTGTAGGTGTGGGTGGGGTAGGAGAGCAAAGAGATCAATCATACTCCTCCGAGACACCCATCACAGTGCGCAGCAGTGCGAATAATAGAGGTGCCTTCAGTGACATGCGTCATGGATTGTAGCCAATCACAGTAGACGGTTTCTTCCCTCCTCGGACGTTGATAGGTGTCGGCTGATCAACCATGTTGAAGCCCTGGCCGCACGGCGAATGATGAGTGGTTGGATCGCATCTCCCTGGAGGGGTCCTGCAGGAGACATGGACCGGGTTCGTCTTTGAGCGGATACGGCTCTGTTTATTCTGATATAGTGATATTTTGGAACATGCGAAAGGGAGGGGGGGCAACGAGAGACTTCATTCTTCATCGTGAGTGCTCCCCAGAAAAACGAATCACAGGATGCGCTGGATGAGCTTGGTCGCATCGGGTCGCCGCCTACGCATGACCCTCCGAGGGCGATCAACCGCGTCTGGGAGATCTTCCACCCTCGTTACCGTGTCGAGCTCAGCCACTCATGGGCAATCCAGGACAGGGGATGATCCAGCCCTGGGCTTAACGTGATGAGAACACCCTCATCACCTTTTGATCCAGAGTGATGGGGTCTCTGCCTTGGAACGAGCGCTCTCCAGGTCACCGGGCGGTGCCGCGTGGAGAGAGACGTACCATATGGACCAGATGTACTTGCTGGGTTCACAGGTGCCTGGCGTTTTTTGGGGGGGCGCTTCTTCCAAGGTTTGTAGTTAAAATAGATATATACATCAGATTATTATTATTATTATTCTGATAATATATATAGAATTATCTAATGAGTCTATCTGTCTATATATACTAAGATGGATCTCCCCTGTGGCCACCTTCTTCAGAGAATGTTGCTTCCCCTTCACCACAAACCCCATCCCACTATATGTACCTACCTATCGGCCCTTCTGCAAGTTACGTGCGTGGCTTTTTTTCCCGGCCCCTCTTTTCTGCCTTCCTCTCTACCCGTTGTGGGTCATTGAAATTCGGTCCAACAGATCCGGAGGATTACACGGCATATGCTGTACAGCAACGCATCGGTGGGGGAATCGGGTGCCTGGTGGATCACAACGGACTGAGACGCTGAAGTTCTCGGTCTCGTTGATAGATTTTCTGTTTCGTCAAGTGTAAGTCTAGAACTCTTTTGTTCCCCTTTGTCGTCAGGAACCCACGCCATCCGCGGTGAAATTCCATGGGTGGGAAGCGGAAGTGGAGCCAGGGCTAGTGCTCTAGGCTCGCTAGATGGATCTGTTTGGGCCGGGGAGAGATTAGAAAACGGGCACAAAATGACGCCACGGGAGGAAGCGAGTGGAGATTCAAGGCTCCCCCCGGAGTTACAGAGATAACCAGAAAAAAAAAAATGTATATATATAATTAAAAAACGCACTAACAAAATGCATTGCAGATGCGCAGAAAACATTTAAAATCGTCCTCGTCCTCCGAATCGTCTTACTACCCCTCTTCGCTTAGCAGTTCATACTCCGGTAAGTCGCCCATGGAGAATGTTTCATATCAACAGCCCGGCCCGGCATCGCACACATTCCACCGTCCCAGGTGGCCGTGTGTGCGCTGTACATTCCAGTCCCCATTTCTGATCGTCTGCCTATTAGGTCTTTCCTCTCCTCATTCTCCCCTCTCACCGCGCGATCATCTGGAAACTCTGATTCTGAGGCACGGCTACCCCACCCCGGTCTCCCTGTCCTCCTTGCGGGACTTGACCTCCACATCCTCAACTTATAATCCCCCCTCCCCACGCCGGCGGTACCGCCCGGTTTCTCCTCCTCTCGACGCCTTTGAATCCCTGTCGCTGTCCTCCTCCAACACTCGCCCCATTCCAATCCCCAGACGGGCCGTGCGAGTGTACGACGAAGACCTCCCCGTCACCCCACTCACGGGCAGATTCGACGAAGACTATTTCGACGATTGGGAACGTGCTTCCTTGTCCGCCAAGTCTCGGCATAGTCTGCCTCCTCCTCCTCAACCTGGCCGCCGTGGCCATTACTCAAGCATGCGTTCTGATAACTCGCCCTTCTACTCCCCGGTTGCTTCGCCCATCATGTCCCCCCGCCGGCCCAGCTCGCCCCAACCATCACGCTCCTCTCGCACGCAGACCCCAGCTAAATCGGTGCCGGGCTTTCACCTTGGCTCTTTACCCCGCTTCCATCCGGCGGTCTATCAGTCTGGTTCTCCGAGCCATTCGATGAACGGTCAACCGCCCTCCCCGCGCCAATCCCGCCAGGCCACCTACCGCACAGCCTCGGGTTCTCGTGACGGGAAATGGCAATATAGGGATCTCCTGGATGGTCCCAACCCCAGTCCCTCTGCGCCGCGCCTGGACCCTCTCCGGAGCCCCGGCCCCGTGACTCCATTGGCTCTTGAGGCGGGTGATTACCTTGCCGCGGGCTCAATTGGCGCTGAGCGTGCTCCTCGAGACAGTACTTCCCAGCATGTGGGCCCACCCCCAGAGTTGGTAGAGAAGTTGATTGCTTGGGACAATGACAAGGCTCGTCAGAAGAGCCGCAAGTCCGCCAAGGGCCGATGACGGGGTGGCGTACGCAAATCCTTCTGCACGGACATCACAACTATCTATAGTACACTATATGAGGATCATTGACTGCATGTCGTGATTCTTTAGTGATACTTTTTTTTTGATTATCTGTCTACATTTCCCCCTTTTTATCCTTGTGGATGCTTGGTGGTTTTTTTTTTTTTTTTTTTTATTGTTTTGTTAAAAGACTGAGACCTCTGATTCCTGTTTTCTTCTTGGTGTTTTGGGCATGAAAACAAGAGGGCCTTGAGAACCACAGCATCAGGCCATGCATGGAGCTTTATCTTTTGTCGCATATTTTTTTTCCTTTGTATCTCGGGGCAGCCACCACACTCCAGAATGACGCCTCTTTGCATTACGATATCATGTATCTATACCCCATTAGTCTATATTGAAGAATTCCGTTTCTTGAACATTATAAGAGATCCAAGCTTATCTTGAGATCTTTGTCTGATATCAATATCCACATTTGCATTCTGCAAGACCCTCCCAGCTTCTGCTCTTCCAAGGTTGACTCTTCCATTTCGGGGTTTCCCTGTAGATATAGCAAGATGCCCAAATCGGAAACTCCCAACCTGAAATGGCTGGGAAAGAGTGAATCACCTGGGCAGGCAATTGCCTAGAAGGAAGGCTTCTTCACCGTGATTCTTTCCCAATGCTGCCTTCGGACTTATTCTCTTCCTTCCGGCTCCCTCTTCCCTTTTTTTATCAAATTCCCTGCCCCTCCTTCCTCCATCTTTCCTTCACTTCCCATCTCACATCTTCAACCCCCATCCTTCCTCCATCACTATGTTGCTCCTTCCAATCTTTGCCCATCATTTTCATCAGCAACAGCACTCGCTTTTGCAGTACTCCATCCCACAACATCACCATCACGTCATTACTCTCATCACTCTGCTCAACCTCATCTCTTATTTCGAGCAGGAAGTGACTCACCAAACATCGCGCCTCAACTAACCATGCTTCACTTAGCAACTGACGCGACGTTTTTCTCGATGACTTTTCTCAACAGCATTCATTCCATAAGAATTGAAGAACGTGTATTAACGTCGAATAGTATCTTTGAAACCCCGACGCGTTCTCCTCCATGTCCCTACGCCAGTTAGGACGACCCCGCATCTATTCTCCCCAATCTTTGAATGTGCGGCTAGCTTGGCATAGACTACGAGGAAATTTGGGTCCTGAAATAAGGTTTCGGGCTCTGTGCCTGCAGTGTCCCTAGAAAAATTCCCAGGTAAGCAGAGGTCCCAGAGTGATCAAACGGCTCGTGACTAACAAGCGCATTTCAGGTGTGAGGAAACAGAGGGCGTGTCTCCTCCTATCACACATATTTATAGGAGCTCCTTGGCATGATCATCGTTACCAGAAACGTTTACGAAGGTAAGTGGTCATGTAATGGCTTGTGTCGAGAGGTTCAGAAAGACTGTTAAGTCGAGAACGCTCGGCTAGATGGTCGCAATGGAGGTAATATGTCTGTTCGGTCCCTACGATTGGTCATCGAGTATTGGATCGCAGTAGAATCCTGGCTTTGTCCAGAAGTGCGGCTGGCTATGTCCAGAAAAGAGGCTGGTTTATCCAGAAAAATCGGTTATCGCGTCCGTTCCCATGGAAGTCTAACATTGCTGCTGGGACGCCAGTGGCAAAAGGCAGAAGTGGTAGAAGACAGGTTCTTTTCGATTTACGACATTGAAGCGACTTTGTTTGTGACTGAGACTCGAGGGGTGACACCCAACGACAGACATGTAAGAAAAGAGGGAGGTCTATCAATTCGCAATTTCGGTGAGTCTTCTTCATCTTTTACCATCTTTCGCACACAGTCATCGAGAAAAACGTCACGTCCGTATTCCGAATATCCTGCAATTCATACAACGCCATCAAGGTGAGCATCAACAACCCCGCCCAAGAAATCAGCTTCATTGCATGTATGAGGATCATACATTGCATCGTGAGACCCTGGCTCTTTGAAAGGGCCTCGTTAAAAAGTCAACAGTGACATTCACGATACTCAATATCACTCAATTCCAGCACTGTTCGGATACAATCGTCACTCGGTACGTGATACAGAATGTGACCTCCGACAACCGCAACGCATGTTGAGAGAGAATGCTTGGGCTCAGCTCTTTCGGGCGTCTACCAACCGGCCATCTGAATCAAGGTAGAGCTCGCTGGCAGATCAAATAGTTGCAGCTTGGGCAGCCACGATATGAGAGAGATGCGGTGGTTAATGGAGAGGCTGCTGTCATGTTTCCGTGCTTTCAATTTGTCTTTTTGTTAGATCATGCAGCTGGGGGTAAAGAGCAGCGGGTTTCTACATGCCATGCCGAACGACAAATGACCATTTGCATGACCATCAAGAGATGTACATAGTAATGTTGAAATTCAGGCTCTTCAAACTACGCCTGATCTTTTTCAATGTTTCTTCAAATGTTCGAGTTTTTCCATGTCCATGCTTTTCCACTGCCGAGAGCCATCCGAAGTCAGGAATGTGCCTGGTGGTAACATGTGGTGGCCGCATTCAGTAGGACGGAGAACTGTTTCTGGAATGTCGAGATCATATTTTGTAGGGGAAACACGCCCAGGTAAACCTTGCCGGCTGTTAGTGGGCCTAAGGGTGAGATCCAGGCTGCCATCTAGGGCCCACCCAAGCACCAGCGTGGTACGGTGTATAGTGAAAGCGCAACACTGCTCCTAAGCATTCTCTATTTCCGGTCACACCAAGATATTCTTGCGCAATCAGCCACCCTTTCTCCTTATCCCCTCTACCTCTTTTATTCTAGCCATTTCGCCTACGAGATCTCACACTGGTATCCCTGGAGGATATTATTATCATCACCATCTGGGCACTGTCTCTCGTAAGAGAACCGGGACCTTGGCAGGGTTTAAAGTTTGGGGATCACAAGCCCCTCTTGCCTGAGGCATCAGGACGATCGCCGTTTCAGATCGAACGCTCCGAGCCCTTTCAACACCTATACATCTTCAATTTGGACAATTGGTCGGAACGGCCATGGCCGTCGCACGCTCCATGCGACGTACAAGCCCTACCAGCCTCGTGCTGGCTGCTTTGCTAGCATTCGGCTTCATCTGTTTCCTATTAACGCCTTCCACGCCCTCCGCATCTGCGGCCGCAACATCGCAAACATCGCAACAGCGACAACAAGACGCTGCCGAGCACCCTCTCTCCCCTCCCACGAAACCTTTCCTCAAATCCCAGCCCGTTCGAAGCGATGGGTACCAAGCCGCCCCGCCCGTCGTCCACTATAACCTCAACAACCTCACCAGCACAAGCACCTCCGCTGCGAACGGCGAGCGGGTCCTTATCCTCACCCCACTAGCACGCTTTTACCAGGAATACTGGAATAACCTCGAAAAGCTAAGCTACCCACACGAACTCATCTCCCTGGGCTTCATCGCGCCCAAGACAAAAGATGGCAATGCCGCCGTTGCAGCTCTGGAAAAGGCTATCGCACGTACGCAATCCGGACCCATCGACGACCGCTTCGCCAGCATCTCTATTCTCCGCCAGGACTTCGATCCACCCCTCCAATCGCAAGATGAAAAAGTCCGTCACAAAATGGCAGCTCAGAAGGAACGCCGTGAGTCTATGAGTCGCGCGCGCAATAGTCTTGTCTTCACTACTCTCGGCCCCAGCACCTCTTGGGTCCTCTGGCTAGATGCCGATATCATCGAGACACCCGCCTCTCTTATTCAGGACTTAACACGCCATGATGAACCTGTTATTGTCCCGAACTGCTACCAGCGCTACTATGATTCTAGTTCTCGAAAATGGGACATTCGCCCATACGACTATAACTCCTGGGTTGATAGTGAGCTGGCGCAGGAGATAGCGGCAAATATGGAGCCGGACGAGATTCTGCTGGAAGGATACGCTGAGATGCCTACCTACCGCACGCTTATGGCTTATCTACCGGACTTCTCAGCCTTGGACCCCCATCGCATGGTTGCCTTAGATGGCGTAGGTGGTACCGCTTTAATGGTCAAAGCAGATGTGCATCGTGATGGTGCTATGTTCCCTGCTTTCCCGTTTTTCCATCTGGTTGAAACAGAAGGATTTGCTAAGATGGCGCGACGACTTGGCTATGCGGTATTTGGGCTACCGGACTACTTCGTATGTGGACCCTATCTCACTTATGATGAAGTCCCAATTACTAACAAAGAATAGGTCTACCATTATAATGAATGATGGGCCAAAGTTCGATCGACTCTGATCAAATGATAAGGAGTCAAATTCCATGCATGGATTGCGCGCTGTGCGCCAGTCACGTCTCTTCCTTTTGTCCCCGATGCAACGGGGCACCGACACATCTTCATTCTTGACATCCTTTCGGCGTCCGCATGCTCTTATGGGGTCTTTATTCTGTTTTATTGGAGTGGTTTTCTATTCAGTATCATTGTTGCGTCTTTCTATCTATTTCACGCAACTTTTGCAGCAAAACACAGTTATATCATGTTGGCTCTATGATGAAAATGACAGTGTCAAGCTACTGAAAATTCGGGAGTAGGTATTTAGGGCGGAGTTTCATGGTTCAATTCATTTGATATTTTTAGATGTATGAATGACTGCTCATTTTCACTATTCTCGACACCGCAGAAACCAATTAAATCACAGCTCATTCTATAGACTGTCGGTTGTATGTCATACTACGTTAGTATAATGTTTCGTTGCAATAAAGCTCCGCTTCTAAAGCTCAGTCCCAAGAGATCCTATAAGAAGGTTAGAATAGAAATTAGAATAGAGACCGCAAGCTGCTAAGGAATAAAGTACTTACGCAAGCATGATACCTGCGCCAACAGCAACAGCCAAAAACTGTGTAATCGTCTTGCGAATCTCAACACCCTTATTGGGCCCAGTCTCCAACAGCTCGGGGATAACAGCCACGGTACCGACATACAAGAAGGTACCGGCGGTAAATGGAAGCAGCATGTCACCCCAAGTAAGGCTAGTGCCCCAGATACCAGAGGAAGGCGCATCAACCATGACTCCATTTCCGCCAAACTCTTGAACTGCAATTCCAATGAAAGTACCCAAAAATGCACCGACAGCAGTAACAAACTGGGCGCCCATAGCCTTGCGCTTGGAGAAGCCAGACTGGATAAGAAGCGCGAAGTCACCGACCTCATGCGGAATCTCATGGAAAAAGACCGCGACAGTAGTGGTCGCGCCGATGGTGGGCGAGGCGTAGAAAGACGAAGAAAGAGCCAGGCCATCCGTGATATTGTGCGTGAAATCCGCGATCAGGTTTAGGTATCCTCCAAGCTTGACACTGGGGTTGATTTCTTTCTCCTTGGATTCAGGCTCAGAGGCCTCCACAGCCTTGTTTGTCGACTTCCGCTGCTTCAGAGAATCGGTGTTACCCTTAGTCTCGGCGCTGGTAGTCGACGCGGTTGGTTCGGCATGCGCGTGTCCGTGGGAATGATCATGGCCCTCGCCGCCTGTAGCAATGCGCAGTGTCTTATCCATTGCAACGAAAGTGAAGAAGCCGACCATGATACCAAGACCAAGAAGCAGGTTCTTGTTCGGCTCAACCATTACAAAGCTGACATGGTCATGGGCATCTTCACCGAGGAAGATCTCAGGGAGGAGGTGGAAGAGTGTATCGCCTAGTAAACCTCCGACGGCGAAGGCAACCATAACAGAAAGGGAGGAGGGATCGATATTGGGAGGACATAATGCGAGCAGGAAGTCTAAATCCATTAGCTTGGTACAACTAGGAATTTCTTCGAGGATTCGTACTAGGTGGACCGGAGATATACAGCGTCGCCAGCAGGGAGTTAACTGCTGGGCTCCCTGGGAAGAGAACAGCGAAGATCTTCGCGGTTATACTTGCGGTTTCGGGGGCGGTGGCTCGTTTATGTTCATTGAGGGATTCGACAAGGGGACAGTTCTGTAAAGTATTTAGTAAACAAATAGCAGGATAGAGCCCCTTCATGAAGCTAGTTGAGCTAGTTGGCGAATATTCCTTTGCTTACCTGGAGCTGTTCCTCGATTTCGCTTACGGACAAATCCTCGGGGCGCACGTTAGCTGCGGCCAGGGCAGAAAATAAAAGGCATCCTGCAACAAGGGCGAGGCCCATGCTACGTGAGGGAAGGAAGCGTGAAGCCATTGTGGTGCGGGGATGTGATGCTTTTCCCCTGAGAGCTCGAGGAAGGGTAGGAATCTAAACACAGCGTGGGGCGGGAGTTCCCCATGTCATCCGAGCGCGGAGCATAGTTTCCGCTCAGTCCCCGCCCTATATTATGCCTTGTATACTTGATGTTCTACATCAGAGTTTATTAATGCCTGCGATTAAATGCTTGATGTTACCATGTAGATATCGACCTAATTGTTTATCTCATTTGGTTTATACCTAATTGCACCTCAAGTGCTGTGGCGTCACCTGGGCAAATAATCTCCAAAGTTTTACCAATCTTACATAGTAAATCAACAGAGCACCAAGGTTGACGCATACTTCCAAGGTTACCTATTAGCAGTCGATCACATTATGACTCTTGAGTGCTTCTTTGAAGTAACGTTTGAAATACACTGCCTCTTCCAAGAAATCCAGTTTTTGGACGTTAATAAATTAACGAATTTATTTGCAGATAGCGATTTGTGTACACTGGCAGTTAAATTACCACTGGCACTGGCAAGAGCTGCGTATATATGGTGATTCAAGTTTATTCCTCTGGGTGTTCGTGGCGAGTCTTTCCTCCCTTATGGCCAGCTTCTTTTGCGCGCGGATCGCCAGGTTTGAAAGAACCACTGGAGCGCCGACCACCGTGAGACGCAATCTCTCTCTAGTTTTCAATGTTACATGAGACCAAATCTTAAACAACCAACCTCGGAATAAATCTGTCCTCGACGTACCTGTTTCGCGGGCTCCATTGTGGCAAATCCACCGGAATGGCCGTGACTACTTTGTCCACCTTTACGAGCGATTTCTTCGACCTGCTCATGAGGTCGATTGGCAAAGTTGCCTGGATTTGGGTTGGAAGCCATCTTCAAGTTATTGTCGGTTTAAACTTCTTCAATGTTCTGTTTATGTATGTGATTGAATTGGATGGAGACTGAGTCAGGACCGCGGGGATCTACTCGAATTTATACAACGACGTGGCGTATTGAGCCCTCGAATAATGTCAATACATAGACCTAAGCTTTCCCACCGTATATGATCATTGGCCAATGGATACTGGCAGCGTGATCTAGACCTCAGGTTGTGCCACCACCTGGGCATCTTCCAACGTCGCCACCACCAATATCACCTGGGCGTCATGCTACAAGTTGGATGTATTGAAGATTCAAAATGCAGATCCTCAGATTTGGTCCTTAGAGACCTGAGCAGGCACTGAGAGTTCAAACAGGTGATATATGATTAAGATGCCAGCAGATTCTCAAGTACTCGGGTGAATGTTTTCCAACGTTGTGCTAGCACGTAAGATGCCCAGATGTTATAGATTGTATCAGGGACACACGCTATTCCTAATCAAGACTAATCAATATGCAGTTATGGTGTTTCTGCCACACCCCACCGCATTAAATCTTGCGAACTTGAGACAAACATAGCAAACACGCCGAAGCCGTGGAAACAAAAAAAAGTTTCGATAACGATAATTCTGACCCACGCAATCGACTTACATTCTCTATACACAAACAAAATGGGCAAGATTTTGCAAAAAAAGAAGAACCGCTCTGGACTGTCCAAGGCCCGTGCCAAGAACAACCGCCTCAAGAGCGGCCACAGAAAGATTAATGTGCTGGGCAACGCTATCATCGCCGAAAACTGGTATGTCGCAATCGCAGACGAAGAAACGAGTCTCAGAGAGGATGAAGACATCTTGCTAACGTGGAGTTGAACACAGGGATAAGGACCTCACCTTGACACAAAATTACCAGAACTTGGGTCTTCTTCACAAGCTCAACGCCCCTGCCGGTGGTCGCGAACGTCTTCCCGGAAGTGAAAACGACACCGAGGCATCGCACTCACTGCAGATCCGCGGTAGCGCTAAGGCCGATGCTCAGATTGACCTGGGCGAGATTCAGGTCGAGCGTGACCCCGAGACTGGAAAGATTCTCCGAATTATTCGTGAGGAGGATGAGATCGAGGTTGCGGGCCACAAACACCGACGCTCAAACCCGCTCAATGATCCGTTGAACGAGATCGAGGAGCACGATTTGCAGACCTTAGCTCCGAAGACAAATATTGTTCAGCAGTTGGAACGCCAGGCAGACTTGGAGGGTGCCGCTGGTAAGGTTAAAAAGCCGCGACACCAGAGCAACCGCGAGGGAGAGTGGATCTCGCAATTGGTTGCGAAACATGGAGATGATCTTATGGCGATGGTTAGAGACCGTAAGCTGAACCCTATGCAACAGAGTGTGGGTGATCTACGGAGGAGAATCAACAAGTGGAAGAAGACTCAGGAGTAATGTGGATCCTTGCGTATATCTCTGTCCAGCATTTGGTTAAGGCGAATCGGGCGTTCTTCTGGGAATGTTTTCTGTGATCAGAAACAAAAAGTTTTCGCGAGTGTCTAGTTCTTGAATCGTGCATGTATATGAAAGATTTAGGATGAATAGTGCATAGTGAGCTCGCGTGGAGCGAAATATTATACTGAATTTGAATATCGTGATTGTACATTAATCAATCAATGACCAAGGGTTGAATAGGTTACGGTGCTGGTCCCAGCTGGTGGGATATTCATGCGATGAACAATCCGTACCCACCGACGACGTCGCCATTCTCCCACTCCGAATGAAGCAGGGCTCCCTTCTTCCCAGTCCCGAGTAGAAGATTTGCTCTTAGCATCTTTTGGTGGCGTATGCTCATGGTCAGCTTCAGGCTGGAGATCTCCATATGCCATTGCTGTGATCTCCTCATCCTCGGTCGACGAGGAATTACCAGGAAGATCCCAAACCCAGCCTCCTATCTCATCGATGATGGCATTGCCTTCGGGTGTAACACCTGGGACCTCAAATCCAACGCCTGTAATCATACGCTCTATCACCCACTCCCGACAATCCAGATCAAGCTCCCACTTTTTACTCTTCCATTTCCACCCAGATGGCGGACGAACATCGTCGAAGAAACGGCACCCTCGTGGACGGTCACCTGCGATTCGAGATGGGGACAGTGGGTCATAGGGTAGCGGACTGAACAGAAAGTGCTCCCAACCCGACTCTGATGTGCCATCAGAGATACGATGTTGAACTTCAAAAACTTCCACTTCTCGTTCCTCTGGATCTGTGTCCAAGGATATATCCGCCAACTGCTCCATCGCAGACACAGCAGCGGATGGCGTTGCGGGAATAGGTTGCCCAAATAGCTCGCGTTCGTCTCCTTCACCAATAGGAGAGTCGAGATCGGATAGCCCACCCACGTCCTCCGCCAGACCCTGGAAAAACAGTCTTATCTTTGGGTTATTCGATAGAATAGCCGCATTGCCCCCAGCTAACATAATTAGTCGAATAGGTAAAAGATGTGCTGTCAAAAAGAGAACTGCAGCAGCCACTGTGCCAACCAAGAAGAGGGCAGAAGACAGTCTCTCATTTGAGAAATTGGTGAGTGGTGCAATAGCAGAAACTGCAGCATCATGGACGTCAGAGAAATCTGCCATGCAATTTTGTAGATCACGCATATTGCGGAAAAAGTCCTTGGACGTCTCGGGAGCTGGTTTGATGGTCTTTGCTGGTGCCAATGCTGGTCCATCATAGGAGTAATAAGGTGTTGTGCTAGAGGTAGATGTAGATGGTGGCGGAGGGTGGCGAGTAATGAAGGCTGGTACCATGATAGAGAGTAAAAAGATCACCACTGGTAGTACTACCAGTAGATGTGGATCTAAGCATATGAATGAATATACGAAGAGAAATGAGATGGTATGAGTAGGAGTCTTCCAGCCGAGTAGAGCCTCTACCTGGGCCTGAAACAGAAATACCACACCGATTCTATACAAGCATTAGTTTCATGCGCAGGTTTCTTGACCGGCAAACCATATCTGAATAGTTCATACCTTCCGTTGAATCGGCGAAAATTATTGGTCATTGCTGGAAGACTGAAAGGCGGTTTCTTTGGGGAGCTCGCCGTAGCTGTGTCCCCATTGTTGGTTTCCACATCGTCATCGTCTGCGGGGATGACCTGTTGCAGCAGCCTGGGTATCTATGTTAGATGTCTCGCATCTATCAAATACATGAGAAGCATGCTTACTTGGTAAGTAAGCGATCCTGAATAGAATTCTTTGACTGAGAAGAAGAGCGCGAATGCGCGCTGTCAGGCGAACCCTGCCTGTGGCGCCTCGGCTTTACAATGGACAGCCCCGAAAGAGGCTCATTGCGGTTTGCCAGCGTTTCTGGAATTTGATCATCCATGCTGGGCAGATATTTGTACCACACTCTCCTTTCGAACCATGAAGAGATTTATGTAACAAGGAAAGCTTGGAAGCAAAGAAAAGAAGGAAGCCTGGCGAGTCTGCCGAGGGGAACCTCTATGGATGAAGCACATGCTGTGGTGGCCTTGTAAGTATGGCAGAATTTCCCGCCCCTAACTATGGGTATTGTCAGTACCAGGGTACCACCGTTGATCGGCATACCCACCCTCTAATCTCCCCTAGTTCCATGGACCCCATGCCGTAAATACTGTCTGGCGCGGTATGTACGGTACAGGCATCTCGCAATCAGGGGAAGTTCCCCAACGCTAAAAAAGTTGATAGTAGTGTTGTTGATTTTCTCCCTGTCATTTTTGTCTGATTTACATTTTTTTTCTCCTCGTCACCTCTCCTCCAGAAGCACTTCAAGTGTTCTTTGAACCGCAGTTATCTGGTTTTGATCCCCTTTGTGGTGCTTTGTTGGTGGATCCTGATATCCTTTTTGCGACCGCCCTAGCACTTGCCCCAGCAACACGATCGAAAGCTACGCCAAAATTATTTCTCGGTGATTAGAAACCTCCCACCTCCTAGCGATCGCCCCTCTCTCCTATACTTGGGATCTCGCCAACCGCCGCTCCTTAGTTTCGCCCAGAAATGGACCGGTAACCGCCATTTGACGAGTCGCGCGACGGTGCTCAAGGCTCTTTCTAGTGGGAATTTAAAACCCGCTTCTCCTGAATGCCATTGCAACCAGTCCCTGGCATTTCTCCGTTTGGTCGGCCAAGGAGGTCGTCAAGTTAAGGCTTGCATCGCTTTGGAGCGCTGATTGGGAACAATGCCTGTAAAGCCTTCTCAAACGTCGGGGAGGGGTCAAGCCGGCTCGGTTCAATCTCGTTCATCTAATCTATCTAGAAACGATGACTCGGGGTCTGGTGGTAAGTCTGAAGTAGTCTACAGACCCATACATCAATGGGACGAATGCTAAGAAGTTGTTCAATAGCCGAAACTCCCGCCCGCCGACGTCTTCAGAAGGCCGCATCTACCAACTTCCATATGAATTCTACGGCCAATCTCGATTCACAATCCTCCCGGGGAGTGGGCGGTCCCCGCGTTGGGGAATCCGGTCGCAGGCGATTATCTATTCGGGGCAATGCGCCTCAGGGGCCGCGACCACAAGACGCTTCGCGTTGGAGGTGGGTATTGTTGACTTGGCCCCCTGTTTCGAAATTGGCTTGATCCAGCGAGCGATCGATAGTTTCAGAGTTATAACTGACCGTGATATCATAACAGCAAGCCTTCTGGTGGCTACTTCCACTCCGAAACCTCATCGATCGACTCTACGAATGATCCTAAAAGTTATAACCTCCGATCCACAAGTGTTGGGAATCTAGCAAAGCAGGATACCAGCCAAACACCGCCGGACAACATGGAATTCTTGGCGCCGATCAATTTCGACGACTTTCACAACAGCATCATGGCGGAACCTAGCCTCAATCATTTCCCCATGCCTGGAAACGGAGGCGTTGGCTCCGAGAATAGGGACTCGGGTTTGTCGACCAACAGTTCCTGGACAAATCACAGTTATGAAAGCAATATTTCAGATCGTACAAGAGGCGCATCTGCTCGCCGAAAGAGCGAGGTTTCACGATTTAACGGCCAGAACCCTACAAATTCCGGGTTATCTGCAGCCTCCGCGAACACCCGCTCACGTCGCCAAAGCCTTGCCCAGCCTTCGTCGAGTAACAATGCTAACGGTCAAGCTTCTGGCGCAAGAGGATCCCGTAAATCGATCAGCTCCGGCGCGTTTGCTCCCACTAGTGCTTCTGCAAGACGCGCTAGCTTGAGTGCTCGCAAGGTCAGCGCCGATCCAACGCGGACAGACTCGAACAACTTTCTTCGCCCTCGAGGCACGCAGCCTGACGCCAGCCGGGATGAACCAAGAGTTCCCTCCTCTGTACGAAGCCTCAAGGCAAAGTCTTTTCAGCCGAGTCCTCGTGAACCGCGGGGAACTTATTTGACTACTTCGGGAACTACAGACCATACCCGTTCTTCGTCGACCAATGCTGTCCGCACACCGATTAAAAACACATCTGGGAATGCTTCCAACACAACACCTTCTTCCTCATCTTCATCTTCCAAGCGTATGTCTGTCATGCCGCATGCAACGGGTCTAGGAGCCCGAACCATAAGCCCCACGGATGCACGGCGCATGAAGCGAATGTCAATCGCACCTCCTGCGCCTCCCATGCCTCATACCCCACCTACACAGACAGAGCCCCTCCCCATCCGGCCTCTATCCTCGACCCAATCCCCCTCTTTCCTCCCAAGAAAAAGCGTTACTCCTTCCTCTAACCGGACAACGCCAGATCCAAACCGCAAGTCGTACAGCTCCGGATTATCTCTGTCGTCAAACACTAGCTATAACTCCGTGAGGAATTCTAGTAGTTCACTTCAACCCCGGCTTTCTCAAAATTTCTCGTCGTCACGATTGCCCACCCCAAAACCGCGCACTGAACAATCATCGTCAAATACCGAAGAGGAAGTACCGCCCGTTCCCGCAATCCCCAAAGCCTATGAATCTCCAAAAGCTGAACTGGATGCACCGGTCTTCCCTGCGCCAAGAAAATCCAGTTTGCCAGTGGATATCAGCCAATTGCATATTGCGCGGGATTCTGACACGGAAGCTCCAGGGCGTCTCAGTACTACGGGAGACGATAACAATAATGACCTAGCGAATGGGCGAATAACGAAGACACCTGAGTCGCGAACCCGAACATCAACAGTTGTGGGTCGCAAGGGCTTACAGCCTCTGAAACTGCCGCCTTTGAACCTTCTCCCTTTGGGAACTCCGATGACCACCAAAATTGAAGCGTTACGAGACCGGGAAGCTGATGAACGGAAGGCTCATACACCGTCTAAACAAGTAATTTCGAAGACGCCTAGTACGCCAATGACCGCATCAAAGGCTTCATCTAATTTCTGGAACTACCATGAAGACGAAGAAAGAGTACCGGCTACCCAGGCACGGAGTAGTACATCTCATTTTGCCATCAGCTCAAGCTCTACAGCGGCGGCATTACGAGCAGCCAGTAGCACTAGTGCGTTTGAGTCGTTCGATAATATGCCCAATGGTAACAGAAATATCTCCCCTTACGCCTCATACACTCTACCCAAGAGTAGTAGCGAGTTCAACTCTCTGCGTCAACAGGCTAGTGGAGATTATTCTAACACCCGGGCATCTCACTCATACAAGTTGACTGGCCCCCGACCTCAGACACAAAGTGCAGTCTTCACACCTGCTGCAGAGAGACTGAGTCAAATTTCAACACCATCTGAGCCAGAGAGCACCACTGCACCAAATTCGTCATTGAGAGACCGATTGAACGTGGCACGAGTTCGCAGCAATTCTAAAATTGCTCATGCATCCGAGTTAGACGTCGACCCAGCCAAGTACAACCATATGCCCCCGCCCAAGCTCCCTGCATCCGCAACTTGGAACAACTTGTCCTCCGCAACATCCACCAGCCCAAGTATCAAGACGTCCTATCTCAAACCACGCCGTCAATCGTCCGTGTCTAGCATTACGAAACAAGCTGCGGGTCGCAAAGCCAGTGTCAGCAGTGAACAAAGCATCACATTAGAGCCCACTCGCTCCAATGATTCTGCTGGAACCGGGGACTCGTCACAACCACGCTCGTCAAGTGCGTACGTGTCTCCGGTTCACAAGATAATCAATTCTGCTCGTTCGAGTGCGGCTGCCTCCTCTCGGCCACCCGATGCCAGTGTGGATGCCGATATAGTCGTTGCCGACGAAGAGATGCGGAGACTGGGTACCAAGCGTAAGGACTTCGAGACTGCTGCCAGGGCATTAGATGAATTACGTCGCAAGGCAGGTCCAAAAGACCGGGTCAGCCCCGCTTCAGCACTCAAGATGGCCAATTTGAATATTTTTGAGCGTGGTGAAATTATAGACTATCGAGATATCTTCTTTTGTGGTACGCAGAATGCGAAAAAGCATGTTGGCGACCTCCATTCGGGTGCTGCGAACTTTGGATATGATGATGACCGTGGTGACTATAACATCGTGATGGGCGACCACCTGGCATATCGCTATGAGGTTGTTGATGTTCTTGGCAAAGGAAGTTTTGGACAAGTGGTGCGATGTGTTGATCACAAGACTGGCGCTTTGGTCGCCGTGAAGATCATCCGAAACAAGAAACGTTTCCACCAGCAAGCTTTAATTGAAGTTAATCTTCTGCGCAAACTGAAAGACTGGGATCCTGATCGCTGCCACAGTGTGGTAAACTTTGTTGAGAACTTTTATTTCCGTGGTCACCTTTGCATATCCACTGAGCTGCTGGGGATTAACCTGTACGAGTTCATCAAGGCACACGATTTCCGGGGATTTTCACTCAAACTCATCCGGCGTTTTACCAAGCAAATGCTCAGCAGTCTTACCCTCTTGCACGCTAAGAAGGTCATTCATTGTGATCTGAAACCGGAAAACATCCTTTTGGTTCATCCACTCAACTCCGAGATTCGCGTAATCGACTTTGGATCTAGTTGCTTTGAAAACGAAAAAGTCTATACTTATATCCAAAGTCGTTTCTACCGTTCGCCGGAGGTCATTCTGGGCATGTCCTATGGAATGCCCATCGACATGTGGAGCGTTGGCTGTATTTTGGCTGAATTGTTCACTGGTTACCCCATCTTCCCAGGTGAGAATGAACAGGAGCAGCTTGCTTGTATCATGGAAGTATTTGGTCCCCCGGAGAAGCATTTGATTGAAAAGAGCACACGCAAGAAACTATTCTTTGACTCACTGGGCAAGCCACGTCTCACCGTTTCTTCTAAGGGACGGCGTCGTCGCCCAAGTTCGAAGGAACTTCGTCAAGCTCTCAAATGTGACGACGAGGCCTTCCTAGACTTTATCACACGATGCCTTCGTTGGGACCCGACTCGCCGAATGACTCCTCATGACGCGCTCAAGCATGAGTTCATTACTGGTATCAAGTCTACAGCTCGCCCTAGGATGTATGCTCAGGCAAATGCAAGCTCTCCGTCTAAACGAGGCACTACCTCTAGCGGTCGGCCCTTGCCTGAGCCCCCCAGCTCAACTCTGAAGACTGGTACATTCACCCGGAATCGTGACGCATCTGGCAATTCCCCAGTCAAGGGTTCCGGGAAGCGCCATTCGACCGTCACAGGTCTACCGCCGTCAAGTCCTGCCAAGCGAGGCTCCAATAATTCCACCACAAGTGGAACCACGCTGCCTCGCGCCTCAGGACGAAGCATCAGTGGGAAGCCTGATCTCGCCACGGCGGCAGCAGCGACCAGCTTAGTGAGTTGAGACGGAGCCATTGGCCGACATAACCCGCGAAAGAGGTCTTAAGCACGATCACAGAAGCTGACCATCCAACAGAGGACCAAATAAGCCGATACCCTCTTCCCCATGTTCTACGCCCTGTAATCATAATTGTTTCTTTTGGTTTTGATCCCTTTTGTTTTCCTTTTGTTTTACCGATTCTTCTTGTCTCATGTCTTCTCATGCATCAGGTGGTTTGTCATGTCGAGCATTTGTTCATCCGGTTCGTTAAACACACGACCATGGAAAAGAAAAAAAGGACGGCATCCATCCTATACCCGTTATGTTCGTTGGCAGCATTTGCATCTGGGCCTTGATATGATTCATGCGACGGGGTTTTATTGTGTGATGTATTTCGTTTGTGTCGCTTGTCCTTCACTTTTCCTATATATTGATGACCCATCATTACCCCCCCCCCCCCCCCCCATCACCAGGGCCCTCATTTCCGGCCCTGTCTTTGTACAGTTTGACGTTGTTTCTTTCTTCTTGCATCTCTCCGAGAGAGTTCCACGACCAGAGGGCACTCATGTAGAGCATTCGGATTGGCAATCAATGCATCACTACTTACGATACATAACCATTATTTGATAGATGTTAGCACGAATATTCAATACACTAATGTAAATGCATTTTCCACACAGAATTGACTTTATAGAGAGACTAGAATCCATGTTTATCGCGGTATCTTCCCCGTGCATGATACTAAGTAGCTTTCCAACGTACCTGACAAAAGTGGGTCGCCGCAAATCGGCCTACTTGGCCTCATCGCCTTATCTGACCCGCACTCCACCTTTCTTTCTCTGCTTGGACTTTCAATGTCTTCGACCTCTATTCCGCAATGAATGGCTTCGATGCTAAGGGCCTCGATGAGGATTCCTTTGGGGAAAAGTCCGGTCTATCAGGACTGAAGACCTTTGACGCTTTCCGTAAGTTCTCTTATGACACGTTTCCATCACACGCGATCCTCTAATCGCCAACTTTCCACTTTAACCAACATGGCACCATAAAGCAATTGCTACAGCAAGCTAATTCCAAATGCTATCTAGCTAAAACGAAGGCCTCCTATACCACTCCGACTCAACGTGGCGGCCAATGGACAGTCCTGATCCTCGTCATCTGCACGATATTCAGCTTCTCGGAATTCAAAACATGGTGGCGCGGCACCGAACAACACCACTTCAGTGTGGAGAAGGGCGTCTCACATGAGCTCCAGCTGAATCTAGACATCGTCATTAACATGCCCTGCGATACTCTCCGCGTCAACATCCAGGATGCAGCCGGCGACCGCATCGTGGCAGGTGATCTACTGAAGCGCGAGGAAACAAACTGGGATCTGTGGACGCAGAAGCGCAATAAGGATAAGCATCAATACCAGACGCTGAGTCACGAGGAGGAAGACCGATTGTCCCAGCAAGAGGCAGATGCGCACGCTCATCATGTGCTGGGCGAGGTGAGAAGAAACCCTAGACGGAAGTTCGCGAAGGGACCCTCGATGCGCTGGGGCGATAAGGTGGACTCTTGTCGGATCTATGGCAGTTTGGAAGGCAACAAGGTGCAGGGAGATTTCCACATCACAGCTCGGGGCCACGGATATCTGGAACATGCGCCTCACTTGGACCACAGCAGTATGTCTTTCGCTATTCCTTCTTTCCCCCTCCCTTTCGAATTTCTAGCTCGCTTTTTCTCCCTGCGAAGCCATATGTTCTATATCCAACTAACGCTCTGTCAAAAGCATTTAACTTCTCCCATATGATCACTGAGCTCTCCTTTGGCCCACACTTCCCAACCCTCATGAATCCTCTTGACAAGACGATCGCCGAGACAGGTGCTCACTACCATAAATTCCAGTATTTCCTATCAGTAGTACCAACCTTGTACACAAAGGGCAAGAGTGCCCTGGATACATACACCCGATCTCCCAACTCGGTCGCAGCTCGCTCGGGGCGAAATGCCATCTTCACCAACCAGTACGCGGCAACCAGCCAGTCTGGCGAACTCCAGGAAAGGCCCGACCTTATTCCCGGTATTTTCTTTAAATACAATATTGAACCGATCCTTCTGCTTATCAGTGAAGAGCGTGGTGGCTTCTTGGCCCTTATTATCCGCTTGATCAACACGATGAGTGGAGTGCTTGTGACTGGTGGTTGGATCTATCAGATCTCCGGCTGGGTTAGTGAGGTTGTTGGAAGAAGAAAGAGACAACAGAGCGAGGGATATTTGACAGGGAAGCATTTTAAGGATTGAATTTTCATCTTGCGGCGTCCATTTAGCTATCAACTTATCAATTCGTTGACTTTACATTTGCATTTATACTTCCATTTCACTTTTATCTTGATTTTCTGTCTGTGTCGTGAGTTGAAAACTGACATCCTCCAAGTTCTTGATCCAATCCATATAAATCAATTGTTAGAGCCAAGGTTTCGCTCCCCAGGTGCCAATGCAGGCACAAAAGAAAAAAAAAATTAAATCAAGCCTTAATTCTCCGACTCATCTCCTCTGTCCCAGCCGATTTCTCGTAATCAATTTCCTTCCCAAGATCAACTCTTCGGCCCAAAGCGCGTCGTATAATCCATTCCTGGCTATTTACCTCCTCTTCAACCTGCCCAGCCCCCAATGCCGGAATCTTTTCCCCTTCCAATCGCTTCAAGACAACATCATCCTCTGGCCTGGCAAAATAAACCAAACTATACCTCGTCGCCTGTGCTTGCAACCCAGGAGGTGCATTCACACGATGGATATTCGACCGAAGCAGCCCGTTTGTGAATTTCACCATCGCATCGCCCAAGTTAATGATTGCTCGTCCTGGCATTGGTCGTACATATACCCATGAACCGTCTCCGGGCATTTGCACCTGTAGTCCACCAACTCTGTTCAGAAGTACAGTTACCGAGCCGAAGTCCGTGTGTTGACCCAGTGCTACCCTGCTGTCTGAGAGGGGTTGAACCGGTGCTTTGACCCAGCGCACTTGGTCGCCGCTTTTAGCGGTTAAGCGGTGCATATCAGGTAATTTCTTTTCTTCCAGACCCAGTTTTTCATTGAGAATGGTGAGAATAAGTGTGACTATAGCGTGGGCGGACTGCATGAAAGATCCAAGGAGAGCTCTGTTCGCGTGAAGGATTTCTGGGGCCGGAAGTTGCTCCGAGATGCCCATAATATCGTCTTTCGATACCTGAGTTTTTGTGAGCTCAAGTTATCTGTGCATGCATGGTTTTTAAAGGGCACGATGAGAATCTTGACGTACGTTATAGAATTCATTTCGATCCAGATTCCCTGTCTTGTCCACTACACTGACGCCTTGCCCTTTATAGCCAAAGTATGAATTCTGCGCACTAAAGTCGAACTTTTCCTTCTCCTCTACGTTCAAGTCAAACAGCTTTTTGCCAACGTCGAATAGACTATCGGCGTCCTTCTGTAGAGAGGCCCCCATCGAAGAGTCCCGGATATCCAAGTAGAAGAACCCGATGTCAACAGATGCTTGGAAGAGGCGATTTAGCTCTGTGATATCTCCATCCAATAAGTTTTTTAACGATAATTGGAGAAGGGGTGCTATTGGGACATCGTTGGGGAAAGGTGAAAGGTCGGGAAAGTTATCCGCATCATCAGTTGGAATCGCAGGAGTCTGGATCTGGTCCATGATGATTTATGTGAATATGAATTTGTTTCAGGAATTTTCTTGGCCTTGGTATGATCTGCTTGTATAGTGAGGTGCAGCCTTCAATTGAAATTGATTGCTGGGGGAAACTTGGGGGAATCATTTCAAGGTTGATGCTTCGGCAATATCAGCTACCCCAGAGTCGTACTAACAACAGTGGGCCGAGGCTCTATATTGCGGGGAATGTCGATCTTTACGAAGGATATCAAAAAGCGAACTGCTTCAAGTTCTATGCAGATGCTCAAGACCAATATTATGCTGGCTTGCATATTTCAATGCCTGCATGTATCTTATTCGCTCGCTTTCTGCATCTCGACCTGTTTGCTTACGCTGATATCCAACAGCGAATTCCGCGTTCACTTAAAATGTATCGCGAATGGGACCGAAGACAACGTAGCTTAATAGTCTATTGGAAAATATCAAACTTGAAGTCTCGGAATTATTGAGGATATGTAGGGCAATAGACGGAAAGTGAACCCGTATATCTATCTCGATTTAGCACCTAAAGCTGAGGTGTTAAGGGAGGGTAGCCCTATTGTGAGGAAGTAATGCCCAAAGAATAAGAACTACCAGCTGGAGGCTGATCGCGGCAACATTGAGCTAAATCTTGAGCATAACTGTAAGCTTGACTTGTATTGAACTTGAATCGATCTTTATGGGCTGCTTAAGAAGCCATGCAGATTTAAGGCAGAATGCTGCTGACTTGATGGAAGTCACTCGTGGTCGAAGTTCCATCAGGGTCCCAGCAATCCCTTCCAGTGAAATTCCCGGAACTCTCGTCAAAACTAGCTGCCAGTGGGCATTTGTTAAACATGAAAGCGCAAAGGGTGATAGAAATGGTAGGTATCTGGATCCTTCATGGAAATTGCGACCCTAGACCTCAAGTGCTGCTTTTCCATGTTCAAGTTGATGGCCCTAGCTCTACATAACAAGTATTTACAGATATGTTTAAAAAGTTTTCCTAAATTATTCCCCATTAGCTTCAAAAACTAAGATTCTATTCAAGTTTCTCTCGCATGCGAGTGACTCGAAGTGACAGGCCGACACACATCATCATGATCATGTGCAGCCTTCAACATTGAAGTTGAGGGAAGCACTTGAGTGTATAGGTACTAGTAGTATTATCTAGTAGGTATAAATATCGAAATGCACATTTGGGCTTAAATTTCCTACTACTTTGTGCATGTGGCTCACGTACCGGTCTACCGACCTCGGGATGAATTCCATTATTCTCCCGGAATTTATTAAGGTGTATACGGAGCCTGCGCCGTAATTTAACTGTTTGCAACAATTTGAAGTTTCATTCACCTTTTCCTCTTCTTGGTACCAAGGTGGATATTGAGACAGAGAGGTTGATGTTCCAAGTCATTCAAGATCATTTCAAAGATGCCACTGTCATTGCTGTCACTCATCGATTGCAGTGCATCCGAGATTTCGATAAAGTTTTACTTGTTAAAGAGGGTCGAATTGTTGAGACGGGGGCTCCGGGGATTTGATTTGCTTGCTATTCCGAGTTTGTTCAAAGAGCTCTGGGATGAGCAGTAGTACACTACGTGTTGACCACGGCCATGTAGAGGGCCGAAAATTCAAATGCTACAAGACCTGGACTAAGCTGTTATAGCATGCAATTCATTCCTGCTGCATACAAGCCCATATTGTAGACATGATCGTGGTATAATATAACATCCAGAAGTAAGAGCGCCGCTTCCAAAGATAGAAAAGCGAACCTAAACCTCAAAAATCTCTCCCATGCCAACACCAGCACCCTCGGCACCGGCCCGACTATCAACAAGATCCAGGCGCCATCCTTTCCAATCACGCAGTTTACCCTTGATCTCCCGAACCCACTGGACCCGCTGTCGACCTTCCTCCTCAGCCTGTGCGCGTCGGAACTCAGCCTCATCAAATTCGTCTTCGAGGTTTTCTTCAGATAAAAGTTCGAGACTGCCTCTTGTGCCAGGGACATGAGGATGAGGTGGGTTGGAGGAGCCGGCTCGAGAACGATTGGCATTCTGGTTAGCACCTGTGAATGCAGCAAAGCCGCTAGATAGCACTGTTGAGAAAGACGAGTGTTGTTGCTGGTGCGCCATGCTGCGCCGGCGGGCGTGGTCCGGACGGCCTCCGACTAGGTCGACATCGTCGAAGGCGTTGGCGGCGGTATCTCCTGCTGGGTACTCGGGGTTTTCTTCGAATGGTTGACCGGCTAACTCTTGGCGCTTCTCTTCCCAGACACCACGGCGGAGGTCGAAGACTTCGCCTTCTAGTTCGCGGATACGGCGTTCTAGGCGTTGGCGCTCTTCGTCTTCTAGCTCATCAATGGCGTCGTCATCTGCTCCTCCGGCATTTTGTTTACGCACGCGATCACGCTCTTCGCGGAGACGGAGGTTCTCATTCTCGATGCTTGCTAGTTTCTTGCGCATCACGGCTGTCTCCTTGTCTGTTTTCTCACTTTCGCGGAGTCGGGCCTGATGACGGGTTTCTGATTCTTTGTGCAGGTTACCCATTGCCTGGAGTTTCTTTTCAAGTGTCTCGATCTTCTTCTCTGCCTCTGTCTTCTCATTCTTGGCGTTTTCAATATCTCGCTGCAGGCTCTTGATCAGAGTCTCTGTGGATGTCTTGTCGACGCCTTCTTTGACGGCCTTCTCTGAAGCCCTAGTCAATGCTTGCTTCGCATCGGCCAATTCGCCCTGCAATTTCTCAATTGATCCCTCGCGTTGAGATACCTTCTCCTCCAAAGCTGCTACTTGGGTCTCATGCGCACTGTTGGAGGAGGACTCAGAGCTGATTTGGGCCCGCAAGTTAGAAATATCCAACTCCATCGCCTCAATAGTAGCCGATTTCGACTCCAGCTGGCGCACAAGATCAGCTGGTGGAGACTCCGACTGCCCTGGTACAGAAGCGCTGTTGTTGCGATGTGAACGGGATTGAAGCTGTGAGTTTTGTCGTTGAAGCGAGGCAATCTCCTCTTTCTACTAGACGTTAGTCTTGTGATCCTTTTTCCTCATATATGCTATGGGTAGCCATACTAGTGTCTCTATGCTTGCTGCTTTCTCCTCAGCCTCCTTCAATTTCTCCCGCAGCTCCGCCCCGTCAACATTGGCTTCTCGAAGATCCTCCAACTGATCCTCGGTTTTCCGCCAGCGTGACGTCGCATCACCCAGTTCCTTCTCTATACGCTTGTTCTCCTTCTCCAGTTCCTCAATGCGTGTCGACTGTTTACGGAATACTTCGTGCACCGAGTCTCCGTCCCCGGTCAAGGGCGGTAGTGACCCTGGGGGCGATTTGAGTGACGCCGGCGAAGGCGAGTGACTTCCTTGGGATATGGAGGTTTTGCGAAAAGACGATGAACGCATCTTCGATTGGATGGAAAGGGACGGCTGGCGACCATGGCCAGCTCGGGGTGTGTCGAGGCGAGCAGATTGCGGTTCAGCATCGGGGTCTGGAGAGGTAGGAGCCGGGGGCATAGGCTCAGCAGGGGATTCGGCGGCGGCATCCTCTTGTCCTGTTGCTTCGGCTTCCGTCTTCTCTGGAACTTCAGTTTCTGGCTCTGGCGCCGACTCGGCTGGTGTCTCTGTTGCGGCAGCAGTATCCTCTGGTTTCTCCTCTGCGGGGCTGTCTGCTGCAAGTTGATCGGATGCTTCTGCGGTCGCTTCAGCCTCAGGCTCATTGGAAGCCTCGGCATCTTTTGAAGCGTCCGCAGCGGCCGGGGTCTTCTTGTTGGCCTTTTTCTTTTGTTTCTGGAGCTGGGCCACCTACCAAACAACATTGGATGTTAGGGAATAACAATGATGAATGGTCAATTCTGGGGTGTAACGCACTCTTTTCTTGGCAGCAGCCAGCTTCTCAGCTTTAATGCGCTCCTCCTCGTCTGCCATAACAGATGTTGGTCGAGTAAATTGCAATGAGGTAAGTAGTGGGGAAGACTCGAGATGGCTAGGGAGAATAGAATGGACAGCTTTCCCCATCTGCCGCACGGGCCACCAGATTGTATACTGCGGGCATGATGGAGTATGCTGGGATGTTTAGCGCCACGTACGAAACAGACTAATGAGACTTGCGATATAGCTGCAAAGTATCTTCGGAGATACTCTGTGCTTTTACCCCCTAAACTAAACGAAATTTGTTACTTCTACAAATGAAACTTGGCATCAACAAAGAGACACCACATTAACCAATTCAATACTCAAAATATCATTAGGCAATATTGACACGAATCGAAGGGAAAAAGTGAACAGCATTAGTGAGGCGTATTCAGTTATCAATCTTGCCACAAACGCCCCTTGTGGTTAAGAAATATGCAGGTTGAATTGCGCCACAAGTCCGTTGAATATCATCCGAACGCCTCCAGCTTAAAATAAGAACAGGAAGAAAAAACCAACAAATATATCTCCGATCAACGGATGGTGAAGTTGAATAAAGCCCGAAGGTATAGAAGCCCAATAGTGATGGTTTTAAACTTCCATCGAGTCCACCATTTCCTCACTCATAGCACGAACTCTACCCTTGCTGCCGGAACGAGATCGGATCTCTTCGTCGCTGAGCATGTACTGATCATCATCATCCAGGATAGGATGCAACGATGGTGTTGGATGATCCATCTCATCGTCACTTTCAGCATGGCGAAGCGATGAGTCGGCACGAGGGCCAAGCCAGTATCGGGCGCGCTTGCTGGAGCTGAGATCAGGAGTGAGATAACCGTCATCGAAGGTACGCTTGCCTGTAGGTGTCGCGACGCCCTCATCTGGCGGTGTATGACTCAGGATAGGGATTGCTCGAAGATATAAATAACAGACGCGCTTGCGGAGAGGGTTGAAAAAGAAATAGTGCAAGCTCCAAATTGCGCCGTCATCAGCATCCGTGGGATCCTCATCTGGGGAATAAGAGTACACGGAGGAATCCTTCAAGGACATGTGCTCATCCATAATTCGCCACATCCGTGGGCCCCAGCTCGGGGCGCCTGCGCTATATGATCCCGAGAGAGTCGCAGGGGATGATGGGGAGAGATCGATCGAATCACGAGGTCGAAGGTTGTACAGGGTTGAATTAACTGTATTCATGACTCGCTTCAAGTGTCGCTCTCGACGGAAGTCTGTTGGACGAAGAACATTTGAAAAGTCGTAATCCGGATGACTGGCGTTGAGGGTCGCGATCAAATAGGCGAAGGTTCGACGACTGGAATGCTCACTCAGGGGGCCAAATGGACTTGACCGTGACAAATTCAGTGATTCAGCAGCATCGTGGGCATTGGGCGGAGACAAGGAGGCGGAAAAGCGAAGGATCGATTCATATTGGGCTTCGAGCGACTGTTCGATGTGATTGTAAAGCTTTCGGTCGGATCGGGCAGCCTTGGTGGTGTACAGGTCGCAGCCCCCAACGATATGACAATCGGCGGTGTCGAAGTTCAAAGAACCTGTGACATCCTCCAATTCGGGAAGTGGAAGGAACTAAACTCACAGAATGATAAGTGAGTATATTACACGGTATATTTGATAGATGGCGTGTCCAGGTAGCCGGGAATGGTGATTAGGTCACCGTGGCGACCTGTGAAACTAGGGGGAAACATCAACCAACCTTCATACTGCGACAGCGTCAGATATACCAAGTGTCAGAGGATATAGAACACCGATGTCAATGATAAACTGCAGCTTTTTTTGCCCGCGTATACTGCTTGAGGGTAGATAGGAAGCCTTGTAAGGTGATGGGAGATAGCGCGGAGATGGTCGCGCCGGAGACGGAGATGCTGATTGCCGATCGGAGATAGCTGCAAGCAGGGGAAGATAAGAGAGTAAGAGATCACTCAGCGGCCGCGAGATGAAAGAAGAAGTGAGGAATCGCAGGTCCTATCTTTGTTCTCTCTTTCTCCTCTCGCGATGACTTGTAAGAGGGGGGATTGCGACCGGGCCAGTCACGTGGAGCCACTGGGCCAGTGAGAACCCGCACTGACCTCACGCCGGCGGTGACATCCATGGAACGCTCACTTAGATCAGTCATCACAGCCCAATTCGGTCCAGGTTGCGGGCCACATCTTCTGAGTCCTGAATCGGCATTTGGTATTCGCATCAGTAAATCAAATAAACGCTATAAAAAGAACAACTGAATAACCAGAGAAGAAACAATAAAAAATAAAAAGAAAAAAAAAAACACACAGCCATTCGCCTCCTTAATATAGAAAACACCGATTACATGATCTTAGTGACCACATCTTCCTCAACCTGGGGCAGAAGAGCATTAGCCCGATTGCGCCGGGAAAGGCGGGGGGAGATAAGACGGGGGAACAACAATGGGTCTATGTCAAAACATCAAAGCAAGCAGCGTAGACAGAAGAGCCCATAGAGAAGGGGAAGGATGGCAAGGGAATAATATAGGAGAGGCAGTAGTAAAACCATCAGGGGGCAAAACTCACCTCCATATCTTCCAGACTGTCCTGTTGACTGATACAACGAAGGACATTCTTCTTACTAGTCTCTTGCATCTCTCCGGCCAGTAAGAGTTCGTCGAGGATGAAATAGGCCTTTTGGAAATTGAAGATGATGTCCAGCTCACAAACATTCCCGTAGTATTTGTCCATCTGTTCGACGTAGCGGTGCACCACCTCCAGGGTGATCAATTCGTTATCGGTCGAGGAACATCCGGCGATGAAGAATAGGGAGGCATAGCGACGATAAACCACTTTGGAATCTAGCATCCAATGTCTGTTAGCTGGCACTCTGCGGAGAGCTTGGACCGGAGGAGGGGAATGGAAAGCCACCTTTGTATTCAAGGAAATTGCACATCCGCGTACGGCGGGACAGCACCAGCTGGGTCACATCCTTAATGATCTTGGCCTTCTCCTTGGGAGAGAGGGTGGTGAACCATTTGGCAAGGCGCTGCAAAGTCGAAGAGAAGAGGGAAAAAAAAGTCAGTCGGCTTAAATGAGGGACGGGAATGAGGGTGGGCCACGAAAAAAAAAGAGGAGACATACCACTTTGCCCTGGCGGGACAGGAGAATCAGATAGCTAGTCCGATAGTCAGTAATGATTCAAGTCTCCATCCAGCTGTCATCACACACTTACTTGATGGGCATGATGGTGGGGGTTGGGGGAAGGTAAAGGGATGGGGAGAAGGGGGCTCCGAAACTCGCGGCGGATCCGAGCTCTGGAGAAATTATTCACGGGTGGAGCTGATGGCAGATGTGCCCCGCTGAGCCCTAACTGCCAGGAAAACAAACACGAAAATGAGGGAAATAGAGCTCGATGAATTGGAGAGAAGAAAGAGAGCAATATGACAGATTATGGTGCGGACGAAACGGTTGTTCTGCGCACGGATCGTGAATGAGTCAACCTGGGATATCAAGGTACGTCCATGGTTGTTAGGCTGGGTATACTCCAGATCGCTATGATAGATTATTACGACGACCAATAGTATTATGGCAATTCCGCTTGAATGATCAGGTCCCAATACTGCTTACTCTACAGCTGCATGCAATTTATGGTAAAACAAAAGAGATCTGAAGCTCAAAATTAAAACCAGTAGGTATTATTAATGACATTGCAGAAGCACCCCCAGATGCGCCACTTCCAACGCAAGTCAGATCGCAAAAGATGATGAAAATAAGACAAAGTCAGGTAGAATAAATAATGAATAAAGTAAGAGTAAAGATCCGTGTGCCATTTTTCAAGTGTGGAACGTTGAAGAAACAGAGATGTCCATAGTCGAAAGTCCCCAGTCTGCCCAGCACTCAGTGCCGGGCTGTCAACGCCATATTCATCGCAACATGCCCATGAGTTCATGGTCATCATAATTATTCTGTCAGTCGATAGTAGATAGTCAGCCTTCAAAAGGAAGGACTATTCTTGTCTGAGATCCAACAGCCAAGTTGTCGCTTGGGGGTCCAAGACTTAGACCTGGGCCATGCTGGGACGAGCAGGGCGACGAGCGCTACCACTGCGACCACGTAGGTTGACAGTGGCAGAGCGCGACATGAAGATGGAGACAATAGTGGACGCCATATATCCAGCCCAGCCAAACCACAAGAATGCAGTAACGGCTTGAGCCTCACGGCAGCGCTTTTCTCGGTTAAAGGCACCGTTGGTGATTTCGTTGTGCAAAGTATACGACTAGAGAATGCGGCGATTAGTTTGCTGATCATATACACTTTTCTTTGGACGATTTGGGTTGTTGTGGTCCCCAAGGAATGTACATACCGAGTTACCGCAGGAGTGCGCGGTTAGCTTCGCAGCGAGCGCGATGGCCGCGCAGAAAAAGAAAATGGTGTTGAGGACATCAACGACGATCATGATAATCGGGTGGAGAGCCCAGTCCAGGCTGAAAGATGCGGGGACCAAGTAGAAGAGAGAAAGCATTGAGAATGCCGACAGGAACATGGTATAGTTGATGGAACTGGGGTTACCGGCGAACGCCTCGTTGATCATGTTACCGACGAGGGACATGATGAGAAGAGTCCATACGAACTGTGCATGATGTTAGTTTTTTTCTGATGATTCTGGTAGAAAAGAAATTTTCAATTTGGGGGAGGTGTCGTACCTCCCACACGCGCAGACCCAACTGAACACCCCGCAAACTCATGGTGACTGATTTTTGAGAAAATGGAAATAAACTCGAGCTGGTGGTATGCTGAGAACTCGTTGGGACGAGGATGAACAATCGCGAGAGGGGTAAGTAGTCGTACAGCCGTTCGAGAAACCTCAGACAGGGATACTGCAGGTGATTTAGGGACCGGCCAGGTTAATAAAGCACGGATAGGCCGGAGAGTGTGGATGACGATATAGAAAGTGTAAGCTCCAAACTCACTACGTCATGCATCGACGCGCCCGGGAGCTGGCGGCAACACGCCAGAATTTCGAGGACCAGGATTCAGGGAGAGAGGGAGAAAAAAATTTCTGTTTCATTGGGATCCATGACTAAATGAGTTATCTACTTTTTTTCTTCTGAGTGGTGTTCATGAACCCGAGGTGACAGTCAACCCCACAGTAACCAGACCCTGCACAGCTTTGGGATGATCTTCAGGCAACGCCCGGTCCCCTTTTTACAGTGCATGCGTGCCCAGGTGGCTGTAACCTAATAATTATGCATATTATGGGATGAACTAGTGTGATCTATTAAGGCTCTCAAGTACTATATATTTAGTTGTGCAGATATATGTATGTACCAGGTGTCCACGCAGATATACAACTAGTAGACAGTACCGCTACCACATATTCCAGTCCTCGGAATGATCCAATTCAAGTTCTAGTAGTATGTATTACCTAGTAGGTACTACTATGTGCTTGAGCATCTACTTTACCATTAGTACTAGTATCTAGTAGCACTGCACTATGCTCGTAACTTCTAAGGTTGAATAGTACTAGTAGTAGTAGCTGTACATAGTAACCGAGTTGAACAAACCAATCTTGGAAGACTACTACACACTAGGTACTACTACCTTACTTATATTTAACCCTAGAAGAGTTAAATAGAACATTGAAGTTCAATTTCAATTTTAAGAAGCTAACTGCTAGTAGGGGACTCTTTTCAATAGCAATCTATTTAAATTGGCTTGAAATTAAGCTGGTCAAACCAAGCAACCCAGTACTACTTACTCCACAGTATCGTGGATGTACCATATACTAGCAACCAAGTTTCAACTCGATCCATTCCAAACCCTGCAGCACACATAGTAGGTAGGGACTGGTACCTAGGCACAAAGCATCACAAAATGGCCTTATCTTCCATCGCCATCCTCACAATCCCTCGACCTCTTTTTTCACATCAACCGTCATGTCCAAAGTAGGCATCTCCCGCCTCCGACAACACAAACACCAAGCAGTACAATGTGAAGCAGACAGAGGCATAATACTCGACACCTGACCCTGTCGCGTAGCCCGAGGCTTCATACAACACCCACAATCAAAAGCACAACAACCCCTATATTGACGACACAGATGTTCATCGCGATGATGCTGTGCTCTCTTCGATTTTCGCAAGTCTTCTCGAATCCACGCCCCGCTCGGCTGCTTCAACGGAAGACCCTTGAATCGTAACCATGCCTCTTGACCTTCAAGCGAGACCCCTTTCAATCTCTCCTGAGTATTCAGCGAGTGTCTCGGATCCGCAGTAGCTTTGTACAAGACACTAGTCTCCATGGAATGATCGCCATATTCCATCAGATAAATTTCGCGTTGTTGAAGCTCGCGAAGACTGGCGATAGTGCTTTCTTTCTCGGCTAGGAAATCAATTTGGGTTTGTCGGTCTTCTTCTAAGGTGTTCTGTTTGGCAATTGTGTTGATTAGGGTAAGTGGCCAGTGAGTTATTCGGCCTGCCTGGCATAAAATCGTTTCGAGAATTTCGAAAATGTCAATGCCACGGTTTTGAGACAATTCAATGATGACAGCAGAAACGTTGTAAATGAAATACGCAAGAAGCAAGAAACTTAGCACTATCACGACCAAGCAGAGGAATATGTACCAGAGGCTTATGAACATGTCATAGCCGACAGACCGGACACTAGGCATGGCTGGTATAGAAGGGGGACTACTAGTAGTGATGCTCATGTAATAGCGTTTGAGAGTGAGGCCGACGGAGTGTGATAAAAGAATATTGTGGTTTCTTGTGTCGTCATTGAGTACTAGGCATTATCCGTATTGTTGACTCCGATCCCAAAGTAGATCGTTGAAGTGGGTATGACATGTTCGAAAAATTTAGCAGTGCATCATTTTGAAGGTTCAAATATTCCCCTCCAAAAATTTAGCATCCTAATTCAAATGAAATGTTGTATATAGTACTCGAGGTAAAGCCCAGCCCAGGCAGTCGTTACATCGTATCTGCTTTAGATAACACCAGTAGTACCATTCAGATAATAACTGGTACAACTACATATCCTAAGAGTGGGTGTCAATGCCCTTTCTACCTGGGCAGTAGTTCCAAGTTCAAGTACTACCTAGGTAGTACTACCTGCCCACATAGGTCATGAGTTCGAGTCGACGCCCGAGTTGACCGCAGGTGATACCTATCAAGGCGTCTCCTAAGGATCTTACAAGGCCAGCCGAAAGAAGATTTCATGAATTAAACAGATAGAAGAGATAAATATGTATATACGACCGGTTGGTCTAACTTTCGAGGTATATAAACATGACCGAAGCCAACATGAAAATAATCGAGAGGGAAAGAAAAAGCGAAACACTCCCCTTCTAGCACCGAGTCGTGTAGCAATATAAGCCCTCACCAAAAAGAGTTAAAGCGTAGAAAAGAGTATAAAGAATAAAAAAGACAGAAGAGGCCGCCGAGAACACCGTAAAGCCAACGCGCCCCCTTTTAATTGACCCACGACTTGATCCCAACCCAAGCAAGAGGAAAAATAAGAAACAAATAAACCAAACTTAGCCAACCCATGTCTTGAGGATAGGAAAGCTGATTCTGCATTAGGCGGAAACTGGATTCATGTCAAAGTGAAATGACTTTCTGCCACCCATCTAGAAGATCACTTTTTTATGTCGTGTCTAATAATCACCTTCGTCATCATCGTCGCCATCACCGCCGCGACCACGGGGACCCTTCACTCCATCCTTGCGGATGGGGATCTTGATACCCTGCAGCGCAAAGCATTTGCTTAATTGTGTGCTCTCGATGACACCTGGGAACTTCTTTGCCGAGAAAACCTGGAAAGGGTCGCTAAAGACTGATGCGAGAACTGGTGCAGTGCCGTGGTTGATTACAGGGGCACCGTTGGTAGACTCTGCAGACTGCGTACCGACATTGACGAAGCTCATTTTAAGTCTATGAAATATTAGCGACGGTTCCTTGACTGCTAGAGATTGGGAATGCGAAAGGAATAATTACCGGAAGGTGCCCTCTGTGCGTACACTCAGGTCTTGTAGAATGAACCAAACTCCAATTTTATTGTCGGGGTCGGTCAACCGGAAAGCACTGGCACTCAAGCTTCCAATCAAATTGCGGGTGAACATCCCACCTGGTCCACCTGTCACTGGTGCAGGGGACATAGCCGGTGGGACTTGAGGGTTGGGGTAGCCGTACTGAGGGTAGCCCATTGATTGGCCGTAGGCATTGGGATATTGCATTCCTTGGCCACCGTAGTAGTTGTTGACTGGAGGGTAGGGAACTGGTTGACCATATGCGTTCTGGGCGTAGGCTGGATAAGTCGGAGACATGCTTTGAGGAGGTGGCGGGTATGAAGAGGACATGGCGGTTGAGATTGAAGGGGAAGTGGCAGAGTGTTTTACGAGATTGACCTCATTGGAGCCTTCGGCGTTCCATAAGTCGACTGTGAGTACGTAAAAAGAAGTATCGATTTCACTAAAAGAACAGATTAGATGGGAGCATGCTTAAAGAGGAGACATTGGGGTAGGTTACTTGATATCAATCTCTTTGTTCGTTTGCGCATCTCGCACAATGAGTCGGATACATGGTGGCGGAGTGATTGGTCTTCGATCCTGTAGGACAATGATCGCATTAGAGAAAGATGCACGCATGAAGTGAAAGATATCTTTTATGGGAATAATAATCGCCATACCTTGTCGCCGAATCCACACATGCGAGCTCGGATGGGCTGCTGAACGACTTCCAAAGACCACAGACGGCCATCGTGCATAGTCGTTATAGGCGCAAGGTGGTCGGAAGTGCGAAGCGGACCAGAGCCCGGGGTAGGATATGCGGCGGACGGGCCAGAGATACGGTCCATTGATAGAGGCGGCGGCGGCGGTGGCACCGGTTGGGCCCTTTCCTGCTCAACGGCGTACATGGTTCGTGCAGGCAATGAACCGAGGGCCAAACTCACGAAGGAAAGAACGGGTTCCTTATTTTATGTATCTCTGGATAGAAGATTTGCGATGGATCCTTTATTTAAAGTTGTTTCGCGGCGGGATGTCAAAAGGTGGCATGCGACCCCGCTGGAGAGTCCACACGTCAAAGTTGAAGCATCGACTTCCCGGGGTTGGGGCGGTCGCGGAGCGGGAGGGGAAGAAGATTCTGGCGATCGTTTTTTTCTTCCAGCAGAAATGATCAAGGAGGAAGTTCAGGAAGGAGAGAGAGAGAAAAAGAGAATTCGCAGACGAGGAGAGACAGCCGATACGAAATAGGGTAAGGATGGAGGGGAAGTGTAAAGTGACGTTCTCGAAGCAGACTTTGGTTGCAGTGCTCGCAGTGGAGAGGTAATCTGAGCTGCACATTATCCACCCTGCACCTTTTACTAAGCCCTTTTGGGCCAGATCAGTTTGTTACCAGATGCCAAGCCATGGGGTATTTTACCATGCGAAAACACCAAGTCGCTCGGTGCAGGCGCTGGATCACTGGGTGCCAGTGGTAATGCTAAAACAAGTATTTGGAGCTAAACCATGATAGGCAGGCTGCTGAGTCACCAGTGTCCGGGTTCCTCCCAACTTTAGAACTAACTACATGAATGATTGCCCACTTTTTGGAACTTTTCCTCCATCAGGTGTGCCATTCAGTGGATTCCTGCTCGCGGTAAAAGATCTGCGCAGCCTCTGACGACCTGGTACAACCAGCCCAGTGCCCGATTGCGGTCATGACGCTCAGGGGTTCCTCCGATTGTTCCAAAAATGTCAAAGCTGCAGGCGGAGAGGAGGGCGGTCAGCCTTGTTCACCATCTGGTCTGCCACCATCACCCAAAACCCAGACCGTCGGGTTCCCTCACCAACCCCAGTCCCGACGAATCGTCGTCTTCCATTGGCTCCATATCAACTTGATGTAACCGCCATCTTGCAGGGGGGGGCTCTTTGTGAATGAGCTTGCCTTTCATACCCTCACTTCTTCAGGTTTTCTTTTCATCGCATCCCCCTTCTTTTACTGCCGTCGCCGTTTGCGGGCAATTCTGCCCACCAAGTGGGTCTGCTAACCATCCATGATGGCACCCCCTCCTCCCCCCCCCCAAAAAGACCTAGAAAATTATTCTCACCGGAAGGAGAATAGCCCCCCGGCTATTAATTATTTCAATTCGATGATTTGCGAGTCTTGCTCGGCTAATTCTCGGGGCCGTGCACGCTTCTCGGAGATTACGTGAGTATAAAGTGCCCCTGCAGAGGGTGGTTGTACAGAAGAATCCCAAAGATCCAGGGGTGGTACCTAGATAGAAACGGGGATTGTGAGTCCACTCTATACATCTGTATATCTCAGTGTTATTAGTACCATGCTTTAACGAATCTTGGGCCGATGGACCCATTGACCCGGCGGTTCTATCCTCAAGATCAGCATCTACCTACATTATAGCCAGCCCAATGGGGTATAGTACCCAGGTACTATAACGCCAAGCATCCACCTGGGCACCATGGGTGTACATACAAACCCTCCGACACTAGTATGTATTCGGCTTTTACGAGTCTAAATTTGAAATATCAAGATAATTTTTACTACACGCATGCACTCAAGTGCGAACTTTGCATATGTAAACCACCTATCCACATGCAATTCGCCGTGCCACCGGACTCTCAGAAGGGTGCGGATTTGAATGCAGGGTTGACTATGTATTAGGATTGACAAGCTTGCACTATGATACTTTCAATGTTTATGGTATCCACTAGTAGTACCCATATGCAAACATATGATAACCCCCGATGGAGCCATGAAATACATACTATGTGCCTGTTATCCATTGCTGACCGCTTTAACTTGGCTGTCTCCTTTTCTACCAGATATGACAATAGATCCCAAACAGGTATTCTATGCAACCTGAAATGGAGACAAAAACAAAAAGATCTCGATGCACATAGCAATGCGTCTTCATATGCACACCGTACAGATTCGTTTCGCTCAACTACTTAAAAAGTTAAAATAGGAAACATTAGCGGGGAGACTCTAGGAACTGCCTGTATAAGACTTTGATGCGTTATTATTTTGGCATTTATGGGATCACATATAAACAATAAGAGATAAAATTGCTCAAAATTCATCATATGGTTATAAAACAAAGTATTTAGAGATATACAGGCACGTCAGAGTACATTCATGGATGGATGTTTTGCACATCGTATAAGTATTGTCGGCCCCGGGTTTACCCCACTTGGACAGAAAGCGGGGAAGTTGCATAATCTTGAAAAAGCATGCTCAAGTGGGCTACCTGTAAGATGCTATGATATCACCTACGTGATAACCTACACTCCGTTATCTTAAAAGCACATAAGCCTATCTTCAAGATGTGTTCCCAGGAGCAAATCATCGAAACAGCCGACTGGGAGTCTGAAGCAGAGCCAGAGTCAAAAGGTAAATAAACCTCCGTGGGCCTGGATGGAAATCTGCGAGCGAGAGCCTAATCCTCTGACGGTTTCAGATTTTACAAATGCTTCCGAGGCCATTAAAGATTATCACATTCTAGAAAAAAGAGATGACTACGCGTTCGATGATTCGGAATGGGATATCGTTGATGTAAAGGATGCGTCGTTGGATTTTGGCAGTGGATCGAGCTTGCATTTTGATGTTACCCTAGGATGGGGCCAGTGGAAGCATACTCTTTGCTCGGTCGATTACAAGAGCAGGGTGCAGTTAGGAGAGACAGAAGATGCTGAGAATGGAAATGAAGATACAGGAGTTAATGGTGACAGTGATGATGATCCAGATAAAACGCAGAAATGACGAGGAAAGATAGCTTGGACTCGATGTACGTGAGCTTGAGAAGTTTGGACGATTTGGACGATTAGTCTCATTGGATTTGAAATAAGATAATAATACAAGGAGTTAGAACAAATTAGGCTGGCCTCGTAGGAAGGTTTCAAGTATTCTCATAATAAAAGAATAACAGATGCTGCCCCCGCCCCCTACTCTTTCTTGAAAGAGCTCTGTACTGATCCATACCTAGAGTAGAATTAGTAAGTTCACATTCTGGCTATATAACAGATTAACATACCCCTGAGGACACTGATATCCCAACCCAGCACTACCGCTACGCATGTAGCAGATCTTAGCTTCCTGACACGCTACAGTGTCACAAACCGGACTTTTAACGCTCAACTTCCCCTGCAACGCGTTTTGCATGCTGACAAGTTTGAGATCTACCTCCATAGCCTGAGTAACACGGTGCCAGAAAGTAGCGTTAAGAGGGGCTCTTTTGTCCCACCCGGCAGCTGGTCCATATGTATCACGAGTAGAGTACTCAAACTGAAATGTCGGGCCCGTTTCATTCAATGTAGAGTATTCGGATACGTTACTGAAGAACGTATAGGCCTCATAGATATTGAAATCGCCCGTATCAATCTCGTACAATCGGAAGCCGCTATTCAGATTCGTTAGAGGCGTCACGCTGGGCCCTACCCATCCAGTCGAAAGTGCATTTTCCTCGGTCCTCAGTGTTCCATTATTGGCGTAGTAGATCATGAATTGATCCTCGTGGTTATGACCCCAAAAAGTATTGGCAATGACGTGGGGTGAGTAGCGATCTATGATCTGGTAGAAAAGGTTGGTTGGATCGGGTAGGGGATTGTAGCCGTCCCAGCCACTGAGTACATGACCGATTATCCAGACGCGTTCACTAGCATCCTCGGCCCTTTGTAGCTCACTAATCAGCCAGGCTAGCATACCCGAGTTGTCGGGATTTGTAGTGTTGATAAAATTGAGGATATTGGATCTGTACCAGAAATCTTCACCTCTGTTAGCAACCCAGACTATCATATAGATTCGTGGATAAAATACCAGTATTGATCGATATGATTCTCAGTCCATAATGCGTCTTGATTGAATAGCCCCCATAATGTGTGACTGCTGCTTCTGCATCTTCTTCACTAATCCACCCTTCGTGTTGCCATAGCCCAGCTACATGCTTGTAGTTCCATGTTGACTGCTGGCCTAGACGCCCTTGAAGATTATGAGGAGAGTCGATATTGGACGGAGCTGAGTCGTGGTTTCCAAGAGTAACAAACACAGGTCCTGTAAGATATCTTTTGAACATTTCGAACACACTGGTCTCAGCATACTCAAGATACTCATGCGAAATCTGTGTCTCCGGATCATGCGCCTCCAAATCTCCAGTATACAAGGTCCATGCCAGGCTTTCGTCACAGCTTCCCTTTCCGGTACCTGTCAAAGGCTCCACTGCCTGTAAAGCAGCAAGACCAAGGTCATATGGGGTATCGCATTTAAAACTTCCATATGGTGATGCGGGAACAAGGGCCTTGTGTTTTGAATGAGCATTGTGGTTATCACTCCGACAGCAAAGACCTGACGAGCAGTTTGCTTCAGAATTTACTGCATACCGCGCATCGAGATGGAAGTCTGACATGTGAAGTACTTTCACCCGTTCTCCACTTGCCCTTGGAGCACGAGCGTCTATGGGCTTGGGCCTGGCGAACAGGTGTGACACATCAAGAGGACGAGTATGAGGCTGAGGGCAAAAGCCTTTGTTGAGGTAATGACAGATGTACTGGCCATCGAGACCTTCCACATCTGCATACGCAAGAACCTGCGTCCAGATTGCTCCAAGCGCGTTGGCTGCATATTGTTCTTCACAGTTCTTGTGAGAAGAAAACTTGAACTCTTTGCACAACTTGATGATTGTATCAGGAACGAGCGCTGGAGTAAACAGAGCCGCGGGCTTGGCTGCAGCAAGTGCCTCCTTGCATAGGTCACATTTGTTTTGGGTGTCACGATGTTCGATGACTCTGGACACGTTCGCAGCTACAGCTTCAATAAAGGCATTGGGATCAACTGGCAGTATGGCTCCCTGATACTGAGGAAAAGTCGGCTGATCTTCACTTTCAGGAATAGCGTTGGGGTCGGTCAATTCAAGCGGGAAGGTGTAGTTTACAATCGGGTCGTGAATCATTGGCTGAGGCTCTTTAGTCGGTAGCGCTGGTGACTCATAATATGATCTGTAGAATGATGAGCCAGGGTTCGTGAGAAGAGTATGGAGAGACGCACGAGAAAGCCGAAGTTGGGAAACCTGGAGCAGCAACATAGTACTGATCACCTGGCAGCATGAAAGCCGCAGCATTTGCTAGCAGGACGAGAATAAGCGACACAAGAAACATGTTGACTGGCAAGTAGAATCGAACAGAAAAGAGAATGAAGAAACAAAACGACAGGAATATTGAAGAATTCAAAATGGCGAGCGCGGCGTGTATCAAAACAATCGACGAAAGAGGAACGAGTGACACTTGAGTGCACGTGGGTGCTCGAGCCAGTCAGGGCTTCAACTTCAACTCCAGATTAAGACAATTTAACACTTACGAATACACGAACATATTCATGGCAGGAACCTTAATTGACATACATAATGGAATTTTGATCTCAAATTGCAATATAAGTGCCCTCCATCCTCAGATTCTGTCTCTATGATTTACAATGGCCTCGAGAAGGACAAAGATCAACAAACGTGGCTCTGATAATTCTTTCCAGCTCTACCATGATACAAGACTTATCTCAGTCTCAGCGAAGTCCAAATTGACTGTAAGTAAGGTATTGATAGATAATATTGTATAAATGTGAAAATGTAAACAATCTATAGATGTGTTGGAAATACTATTCTGACATGGATGATTAATTTAGTAACTCCACATGCAAAGACACCAGATCAACAGCCAAGACAACAAGTCAAGCATCTTAAGCAATAAGAATACGAGATCTTAATCTGAGACCCAACGAATGAAAATTATTCAACTGTTGATCGACGAGCGGATGGAGCCATGGCGATCACTCTCCACCGGCCTGCATGTCTGATCTTGCATTGAAAGATCGAGAAGTCCCACAATTCCAACGTAGATCTTCTATGTAAAGCCGATAGCTTACAGAATAATTAGATATAGTCCAAAAATAAAGATAAGCCCTAATAAATTGAGATGAACCATTGAGCTATTGGGTGTTCCTTCTTCGAACTCATGATGTCATCCGCAAGGCTGTGGCTCGGTGTTGGCTGCTGCTCCACAGCTTGAAAAGCCGAATCTCCACGCCGAAGATACGAGTCGAATAGACAAGCCAAATGGAAAAGCCAAATGTACAGAATGTCCAACTTTCCGAAAATACCTAGGTAATGTCAGTCGTCATAGATTACAAGGTTTTGCAGAGAAGTATTACAAATCTTCAAGTTGAAAGTCAATGACGCCCAGGGGTGGGATTAGGTTACGGGGTACATGTAGGCCTCGGAGAAAAAAATTGAGGAACTTCTTAGTCCGGAGAGACGCATGTTTTATTTTCCAGAGATGTTTTGAGCCTATAAATTGATACTGTGTGTATCCTCAAAAAAATTTGCGCGGCGACATTATTATCTATATTGCATCGTCTCCGCCATTTCAAAAAACCCAGTTCCATCAAATCCTCCAAGATGCCCGTTCATCCGTCTCTGGAGGGATCAACCTTTGACGCCGACCTGCGCGACCGACATCTGATATACGATTATGCGGCACAAGACGAGGACGGAAACCCAGAGAAATGGCGATATGAAATGTGGTTTGAGACCGAGGATCGCATCAACTATGCTATCCATGGTGGACCAATGGCAGGGCGCTTCAACTTTCAAGCTGCCGACTACCAATGCATTCGACCAGGAGAGCTATGGCAGTGTAACTGGCTCGAAGAGACAGGTACCATATGCTCACTGGTATATGATATATCAAGGCGCAAGATCAGTACCCTTTTGGGATTCTCCAAGGGGCATTGGGAGAAAGCGAAGGAGGCACATGGCGATAAAAGGAACCCAAAGGATTTAGAGCGCTGGCGTGGGCTGGCCAAGCTTGGTATCCAAACAGATCGACACATGTTGAGTGAGCAGGCGAATATATTGGAGGATTTTAGAGGACCGGGAAATTTGAAGCCTGTTGACAGGAGTTTGCCAACTTTGTAAATAGCCACTGCCAAGGGTGAAGTAGACGCCGAGGGGACAAGTGTCAGAGCGGACCGTGGTACTCCAAAACTGTTGGCGTAACGACGATGTGGACTTCGATTATCATTCATATACGAGGCTCCTGAGCCTGTACATTATATCAAAGTTGCCGATTGCTCTAGTCCGTAGATTGGCGTGGTGAGCCTGTAGGTTCCAAATAATGACAGCCATTTGTGCGTGATAAATTTGAAGACCCGACCGGCATTCAATATAATGAATGCCGAGGTAGCAAAAAAAGAAACGTGAACTATAGACTATCCAGGTTGGCAGTCTCGAGAACATCATAATCAATCGTTATCGTTTGATGACCCGGTCGGTGGACCTTGAGGGGCCTGGAGACAAACCAGCTCAATCTGGACTTCGTCTGGGCTAGTTGGTGGATTGCCATCGAAGCTGGGGGCGCGGCTGATGATTCCCACCGCGACCTGGGAAGCTTGTTTGTGATCGGTCATGTCGTCGAGATACCAGACTCGCCAAGGATGATAGGTTGAGCCTGCTTTCATGATGGTGACCTCTCGTGACGGGGCTTCTTCATATGCAAAGTCTGGAGATAACATGTTTAGTACAAAGGGGGAAATTGGTAGCAAGTTGGATTAGGCAGGGACATACCCTGCACAGGAATGGCGGAGACATCAAAGACAGGTGCACCACAGTCAGGTAGATCAGGTTGATCCATGAGGAATTCGTTCAATACAGTTGCTAGTGGTTGGATGTAATACTCTTTCGATGTAGCAAGTTTAAAGATGTGATCTTGGAGAACAGTCTTGATGTTATGGGAGCAGCGAGGGCCCCAGATACCATCGCATCCATTATTAGGACCTGATGGAGTTCCCGTCATGTTTCCTACGCGTAGAGCGACTTCCGAGGTGGCATTGTTCTCGACAGCATTCGGGTTAATATGGTGGTTGCGATATCCGAGCCAAAACGCGGTTTTCGTCATGGGTCCATCGCCCCTTCCGGAGGAGCTAGAGTCGAAGGAATAGAAGAGGGTGATGGGATCGGTGAAGAGAGGTGAGAAGTCGAAAGGCACGGCGACTTGGGCAAGGGCGTCGATACAGCCAGAAGTCCAAAAGGAGCAGAACTGGGCGGAGCCAGATTGCAGGAGTCCGAACACGATCAACCACACCCAGGGCCGGGCAAGCCACCCAAACCCTAGGGAAGCCATCGTTGAGGACTGAATGGTGGACGGAGATGATCGACCGGTGAAAAGCGACCGTGAAAAGGGCTGTCAATTCGTGATGACACGCAGTTGGCTAGCCTCAGCAGCGAGTTCCCGGGCTCATCGTCTTCGCCAAGCCGAGGGAGAAATCAACCGGATCACCGCAGGATACAAAGACAAAAAGTGTGAAGATCAAGAAGAAGAGGAATGGGAAAGCATCAAATGATAATCAAACGGTTCAACCAGATTAAACCAGATTGAGAGGGCCAAGACTCATTTCAATTCCGGAATCCAGGGAAAATAGCCCCCGCAGCACTAGGGGACTCAAGCGGATGTTTGACCCTGGGCTAACCGACCAGTGGTTCCTCGTAGCAACCAGTCAGACGAGCGGAATCCGTCGGGAGTGGAGACGGTGGTTGAGCGAAAGGGCAGCAAGACCAGAAAGAGGAGAACGAAAGAAAAAAAAAGGGTCTTGGAAGTGGATAAAGAAAGACACAAACCAGTCTCCGGCAGAGCATGCCAAATGGAGACGTTTCGGGGAGGGGGGAAGTGTTGATTTACGAGTGTACGAGGACGAGACAGATAGCATCATGCTGCATCCATAAGATAAATAAATAAATTAAAAACCCAATAATTGTTCCGAGCATTCCCCTCAATGGCCGGTGAAACAGGGCGTGGTTGGGACGGATCCCGGCGTCTGTGTAGGCGTCTGCCTGTCGTTGTCGTATAGTGTGAAGAGGCTCCCAGTACGAGCAATGCATGCTGACAGGGACCATTCACATTACTGATACTGCTGGAGAATCTTTCGTATCCATTTCCTTTTTCTTCGCTGTTTCTCTTCAGTCTGGTGGTCTTGTCTGTCTCTGCTGTTTCCTTCGCAGCCAAGGAACGCACCAATTCCCGGTCCCCGCATGACAGACCAAACAGGTAAAACCAGGCGGAGATCCAAGTCAGGGTTGCAGAGCTCAGCAGGGACCAGCCACTCACGGCGGTCCGTGGGATTCAGGAGGGTCCAAAAGCCTTTGGGTCCACATTATCTCGGCCTTGGAAAAGACCCTTGTTGTGGCCCCTTCCTGCTGGTGGTGGCGCTATTGAACCCTGAGCTAAGGCCTTGTCTGATTTGAGATAACAGGCCAGCCTTGCAATTATATTTCCGTCTTGAGAGAAAACACGATCCGTGCTGGAAAATCTCGTTGGTGTTGGTCCTGAAAATGAGAATATATCTCATAACCTGGGAATGAAAACGAGGAGGAAGTAAAAAAAAAAAAAAAAAAAAACTCTGCGGGAGTCTTCCTCACCGGAAATCTCTACACTACGCGAACCTCGGACCATCCACCGAGGTATGGAATCTTTTTTTCCCTCTTTCTGACCCAACATCGCACAGGCGAACGGAGACTATCCTCTTGGCGGTATAGGCCAGTTTCCTCGTGACACCTAGATTCACATCCAAATATCCTGCATGGGCGCCCGGTGTTCGTCTGCAACCCCCCGATAGTTCCGCCCTCCGGTCGTTGAGCGGATACAGATACCGCCGCGGTATCAGATCTGAGACGATCACTCGGGAAATCTCCTGTCAATCATTGAAGGTCTCGATGCTCCATGAAGCGCGAATCCCTCTGACGTAAGAATCCTGGTGGAATCGGCGCATTCCGCCAGGGTGTCCGTCACATACCACACGCTGCGTCATAACTCGGACTGGTCAGACACTCCTCATTGGTAGCACTTCAATCTTTGGTTTCTGGTGGGTATGTACTGTAGGTACTTTGCACTCCAACTGTGCGCACAAGTGTACTGTATGTAGACTAGCATTTCGAGCTCACTCATTGGCTCTAATCGGCCTGCTCCGCATGGTCGGCACTTGGGATGTATCTTGGCGGCTGGGTTTTGGATGCCATGGCTCCATCTTCACCGATAGGATCTCGTATCAGCACCCACTTTAGGCAACACATGCTCGGATAGCATTCGCAATATTGAGACATCAAGAGATGATGGTGAGACCTCAGTAGGGCCTAAATGACCAAATAAATTCGTTGATTCGTCTGTATCGTGTGTGATCTTATTTTAGTTCGATCGCAAATCCCGCGGAACAATCAGCCCGTAAGTAGGGGAAAAAGCGGAACATTCAAACGTTTTTTTAAAAAAAATGAAAAAAAAGGAAGAAGAAAATAGAGGACAACAATTGAATGAGAACAAGACAGAAAGGTAAAACACAATCAGTGTCAAGGTTAGGACCCAAACTTTTTCACGCGTTGCATCAAAATTGTCTTTGACTCGTTAATAGAAGTGTTCAACTGACGAATCCGCTCTCTTTCACGCGCCAAATTATCGTCAGCCACCGCCATAATAAGTCGCAATGATTGGATCTCCACTATCTCGCTATCACTCAATTTTGAGAGAGGATCATGAGCCTCCAAGTGTGTCCGAGCGCTTAGAACCTTCGCAACAGCCTTAATCAAGGGCACAATGTGCGCTATGTTTTGAGTCAACCATGATGCATTTTCAGGACTTGCTCCATGGTGACCCCAAATAATGTCTATAGCTGTCGCTCGTTGGGCGAATGTATGTTCGCCATGTGGAGGCACAGGCAAGCGATCCGTTTCCCAATTTATGGATGGTAAGATGAGCTTTTGCTGTTGCCACGCTTCATACTGAGACAATTCCATGCTGGTCATGCGTTCTTTTGCGAAAGCCTCTGCATCATGTCGTTGGGGTGTTGAGGCTGTACCAGCCGTTACTGATAAGCTGCCACCGCTTTGAATAGCGTCTGCTAGACCACGTAGCTTTCTTGCTGTGCTTTCCAAATTATCGTCTGCTTGCGGGATTGGCAGCATAAAGGGAAACTGATCAGAGGTGAGAAGGGCGAGTTGCTCTTGCTGTTCGCCTTGAGGCTTTGCATTGTATTCGGGTGACATCTCCATCTTTGAATTTGAGCCCAAGGGACTGTTTTCCGAGTCCATATAGTGTGGACGTGCTTTAGCAGGGTTGAGTATGTACAGTTCCTGGATCGGTTTAGCGCGTTGACTCGCCGGGGATGGATGTGAGATGCAGACCTCTTAGTTTGTTACTTCCGCTCCCGTCGGGCCCTTTAAAGTTCAATTTCGTATCTGGAAAGATGTCTGGGGATATCGTGGATGAAAGTAGAAGGCAACGAGTCTTGCAGTGTTTAATGTAGTCAGTGAGAGGTTGATGCTTTCCTGGGACGCGTAGCTCATTATAGGATGCCCCAGGCAGGACCATCAGGTGACCTTACCCCAGATCACAGTTGGAATGTCTAACGGATACGGTCTTGTACTACGAGGTTCCATGTACCTAGAGAAGGACGAAAGCATTCAGTTCTAAGGCTAAAAGAATAGTTTTGCAGATTGATCAAAAGGGGAAGTCGAAACTGAAAGGAGATGAATGAAGAATTCAAAACCGTCAAGTAGTGAATAAGTAAGTGCATAATGTACAATTCCACGTAGTGCTTTTTAAGCAACTAGCTCCAGCTCATGATATGATACAGCGATGCAAAAACAAGCATCGAAAATGCAAAAAATATTGACCGTATGTATGAAAAGAGTTTCCTTTTCAAGTAAAAGCAAATCACCAAAAATAAAAAAAGTGTCATGGGAGAGTGTCCGTTGATATCCAGAACTCCGTAACTCCACGCTGATAAAGAAAGAGAAAAGATGCAAATAGATGCGTTCAAAGTTGGAACCAGAGACAGTTCGTTACTAGGAACTCTGGTTTTATTTGTCGTCATCATCACGATAAGAGTGGTCCTTGAGAGCGTTGCCCTGCAGCCACGCGCGCTTGAGAGGCCCGTCCAATCCCAATGCCTCGCGGTCTCGTCGCATACCTTCTAAAACTCCGACAATGCCACCATTGCGCAGACGTTCAAGGACCACGTTCATCCCATCCTTGCTCTTCAGGACGGCGTCCCGGGTGCGACTGACACCAATGAGTTCAATGGTCCGCTGAATGCCAGCAGTAGAGAGGGAAGAGAAGAATCCACGCTTAGGAGCTTCATCATCTGCTTCAGCGTGATCGCCAGCTGTATCCGTCTTCTTTCTGCCAAGCAGTTTACCCTGGCCTAGTCGAGACTTGAAAGTCACCGTAGTGCGAACGGTAGTCTGTTCAGCCATCTGTTCCATTGAGAGACCATCAAGAGTACGAGTGCCATTCTCATCATGGAGACGCTGGTATCGCTGTTTCTCCACAACGCTCAGGATACCAGTCCATTCCATGTTTCGTGATTCAGTCTCCATCCAGCCCTCAAGGGGATCAACAATAGTAGTTTCGAGGATGTAACTCTGGCCGGAATTGTCGGAGCCACCCATTCCCTTGGGAAGCAATTTCAGAATACCGGCTGGGACCTTGGATTTCTTGAGGTGGAGTCGTGTGGTATGGAGACGTTGGGTAGTCGGATCGACGTAGCGATCAATCACGTCGGTGGTCAGGACATGGCGCGAGTAGGGGTTTGGGTAGCGAAGGAAATAAGCAAGAGAAACGGCGGGAAACGAGTAGTCGTAAGTAAACTTGTTTTCGAAGAACTTCATGATGGCGGTAGGATCGATGATGAGGGAGACATTAGGGGGGTTGTCTGATCCGTGACTTTTTACTCTGGAAGGCAAAGGAAGCTGCATCGTGTGGGGCACCGGATCAACTAGACGGCCCGAGCCATCAACACGCCTATCAACGGCGCGGGATAATTAATGGTGATGTATGCATGATTATACATGTAATGGGGTCATACACTACGGGAAACCTCCACCGAGGCACATGAGAAATCCGGTTTGAGGAGGCACTTTGCATACCTAGCGTGGGCATTTGCTTCTAAAGGGTTATACATGGGCTGATCCAAACCTGGGGATCCCGGGGCATTCATATGTCGCATGTCTCATACCGGACCTCGGTAATCAGTATCGGGAGATCAGATGGGTGTTACAGCCTAAGGCATCCATCCAGTCTACCACTACAGATTTCTACTCCACCCATGAGAAGCTGTTGACTCTGAGGGGGAATAGTCAGAAAGATAGGGACAAAGAGACAAACACAAGAAGTCCAAAGATCATTTTCTTTGGGGTCATTGCATTTGAACACGGTCACCAGATTGAAATTGGCCAATCGGATACAACAATCTCGTATCATCGCATCAATCAATGCAGCGCTTGAGTATAGCACGTCCGAGCCACGCCAAAGGATAATCTGGGCTCTGTTATTTTAGCCGACAACGTTTGAAAATAGTATCAAATTAACAGTCATCCATAGTCTTTCGGGCTCATGTTCTGATAGACTGTATTGATGATACTCCGCTCTTTCCGAGGTCTCACATACTATAACATGTCACTTCGCCCGAAAACTGGGCCTCTTGATGGTTTCACGGCTCAACACAGGACCGGTGGAACTCAAAAATGAGCTTTTAATGGTGGAAGGTCGAATAAAATATCACTTGTCTCTAAGAACCGCTCAAGATTCGCAGCCGATGGGAATGGTTGGAGCACGAAGACTTGCCAGGATTTTTGCCCAGGTAATCATCCCCATTCTTCAAGCGAGCAAGCAAAATCTGAAATCAGCTCAAGTAGCCCAAAACAGTTCTCTGTATAATGCTTCATCTTGAAGATATGTCGTTTGCGTTTGATATGGCCTAGTGTCCCACGTTGCACTTGCTTGCTAAGCTTATGCCTTTGAGATAACCAGCACTTCAATAGGTAGAATTAAGAGCCATATCCAGGTGTCGTATTTGGAAAACACCTTCATAAACTGCAAATATTCTGTTCTAGTGATGTATTCGACTCGTTGTATGCAGTGGTATGAGGAAGGCCCGGGCGTATGAAAAGATTTTTTACCCCCAAATTCTCTGCCAACCAATACATTCCGGGATGGTCGGCTTAAACATGCAACAAGGCTCAGTAAGTAGTTCCCATAACTAGGCAAGAATGGTTCAACATGCAGTAATCATGTACTTTTCTCAGTTTGGATTGGCATTTCCAAACTTCGAAGGGTCTTATACGGCTTACGTGGCAGCTGGCCCTTTTGGAACAGCCATTTGCCAAAATGAGCGGTTCACATCCAGGAGACCCAGAACGACCTGTGGAGAATTGGACGTTGCGCCTTCTACCCGGCTAAGTTTCCCCACTGGCCTGTGAGGTAGGAATGGAAAGTTTGCGACCGCCTATGGGCTGCCTTCTGGTCATTACCACCTGCTACCGAAGACACAAGCACTTGAGTGGTGTGATTTGCCTCGCTTGTCCCTGTTGAGTGCCTGTCTAGATCCTTGGATCGCACCATCCTTCGAGAAATAAGTTGGAAATTCATTAAATCTATTTCTGAGACACAAGGCTTGCGGCAATGCCAAGGAGACCTAGATATTGTATCACCCATGCGATTCTAGGCTTTCCCCCACTAACGGCTCCTCCCCACTCTCAGGCTGACATCCCTGGCCGCGCAGATCCTTTGCTTGGTATTCTTTGATCATACTATATCTCATTACGCAGGCTTCCAAATTGAAGTGCCCACTGCAATATGTGCTACTACTAGGTATAACATTCTTGCATGTTCTTCCGCTCTTGACTAATCCAGTGGCTATTGCGACAAAAAGAATTCTTCAGCAAGCAAACTATGGAAAAGACCTCACGAGGATAATTCTGAGGCGATAGGCAAGGTTTTCCGCTGCTTCTTGCCACCTGCCTAATGATCTCCAAAACCACAGCCTTCTGGCATGTGTCTCCAATGGCTAATTTTAGAGATGAGGGGGCGAGAAAAATTGAACCAGATTCTGATGCGCTGAAAAGCAATGTTCCTGTGCCTGCTGGACCAGAGTTCCAGTCGTCCGAGAAACCTCTCCTTGCGCCCATTGAGTCTGAACCTTGGAAAGAAAGTAGAACAAGGGGATCTAGAGAAGGTACCCGACCTACAGCGGCCATCATTCGTAGCACCAACTTCTCGAAGTTTCTTTGTCTCCTGAACCTGAAAGTCCCGAGTCCATGTCCCGCGGTAAAGTCAACCACAACGCCATTGCTGGTTCCATTTTGGCGGGGGGCGAAGCCTTGGTTGAAAAAAGGCCCAAACGCTAGGAACAGCTTATGTCAAGGTCGCCCCCAGAATATGGACGAACGAGATGATGTACCATCCAGCAGCATGGAAGGAAATGATAAAATTTGTGAACTTTATTGGGACTGGGCCTCCGCGTAAGGCGATGACAAAGGTGTTCTCGAACACCACGTTGGATCCACAGCAGATAACCTTATTGCTTAACTGGGCTTAACCTTTCATCCGACTTTGCCTTGTCATTTTTTTTCAATTATCGTCGGTGTTCAACTACCGACTCCACCAAGGAGGATAAATAGGATGGAATTCGCACTCGTTATGTCCGTTTCTTCAACCAGTCCAGTCTTTTCTTTCTCTCTATACATTCTTCTTTTATCTTTTTGTGTCCTTTGACACCGACATTCTCTTGTCTTCGTTTCTACAGACAATCCTTAAGTCAATCACTTTGATTACTTTCACTTTCACTTTCAATTCAAGATGATCTTCTCCAACGTCCTCGTCTCCAGCATTCTCGCTGCCTCCGCCGCAGCCATGCCTCGTCCCCACGTTGCCCGCAGCAGCGGAACCGGTGGCCTTTCAATCAAGAACAACATGGGCTCCGATGTCTACCTGTGGACTACCTCCGATGAGTCTGGCGAAATGCAAACTGTCACCTCCGGCGGTGGTTCCCACGACGAGACCTGGCAGACAAACTCCAACGGCGGCGGCATCTCCATCAAGCTGTCCACATCCGAGAGCAAGGACTCCGTCCTCCAATTCGAGTACACTGAGGACAGTGACACCCTTTACTGGGACCTGTCTTCCATCAACCTCGACTCGGACTCCGATTTCATCAAGTCCGGTTTCTCCGTGACTACCGATGACGACAGCTGCTCGTCTGCCACTTGTGATGCTGGTGACTCCAACTGTCTGGCCTCTTACCAACAGCCTGATGACACCGACACCAACTCCTGCTCTACTAGCGCCCAATACACTCTTACCTTGGGTTAAATGGGGGTTTTCGCTTGTTTTTTTTTTCTTCCCTTTGGAAGGGTCCTTCTTTAAGACTGGATTATGACATTCTCTTATCTTTTTATTATGACTTTAGCGAGATTCTCCGTGGATAAGAGTTTCCATTGTCGCGTGCTGGCTATGCCACGGTGGATTGATAAAAAAATTGATGTTCTTATAGACATAGATTATAGATATAGACAACTCTGTATATACAGAAATAAATTCGAAAGAATATGATTTTCAAACCCCCTATCTCCATTTTCCAATTATTTTAGTAATGATGCAATCTCGGATAAAGTATGAAGCCTCAGGGTGGCGACGGTTAAGTTGAGTGTTTGGTACGGATGAACCTGCAGTACCATGGTAGCATCGGTGCCACGCCGAGTTGGCCTTTATTCGGCTCTGGATCGGCTAGAAGCCTGTTGAGGTCATTGCAGATAATTTGATGTGAAAAGGGATTATAGGGCTTGAATTTCTTTAAGTCTAATTCTTAGTGTCCAACCTTAGAACGTAAATGAAAAATAGGTACAAAATGCTACTAAAACGGGTACATACGGAAAATTCAACTAAAATAAATTTTCCATCAATATTCACGTATATTATTGACCTTGACGAAATTTGATCATACTATAAGTATTTGCATGAAGGCTGCATATCATGGTGTGGGTTCGAGATGGTGCTTGATAGGTAGAGCTGCGGGTTGATAAAATCGAGGCTCTTAAGCACTTGAGAGCGATGTTATGGGCGATACACGGATTTTGACCAACTATCCAATTTGCAAGTTGCTCTTTGATTATTAAAACAGAAAGCTGTTATCCAAGGTGATATTTGGCGGTTAGGGCGTTATTGTTCCCAACACAACTTTCAATGTTGGCGCAGCTTCAATGTTGTATTTACAGGTAAACGACAACCTCTAGCCAACTTCAAGTTATAACTCCATTGAGATCGCAGCTGGCCAAGGTTGAGGCTCGCAGACACACCCTACCTAGTACTAGGTTAACACAGTCTTAGGTAGGTAGTAGGTATGTAGTGTTAAGCCTGGGCTCAACCTTTGGAAATATACCTATGTACGACCTCGGGACTAGATACGTACCTAGTATCCACCTGGGCAGCTAAAATGATTGGATCTTAAGCTGGGCCTCTTCCCTACCTACTGCGCACACGACTCGGAGCTCTAATGTTCAACTTTGAAGTTGAGACCTGGAGAGATGCCTGAGGCACAGACATGGGTATGTGCATGCAACTTCCTTTACTCAAGTTCAACTTTGAAATGTTTGAACATATCTTGACACGGGAATCACCACTTGGGCATGGATACATACCTACTATACATACATATGTACTATACCTCCAGGGCTGCTAACTATGTACCTAGGTAGGTAGTAGGTAGTAGTAGCACTTGAATACTACTGGTACTAGCTCATCATGATGAGCCTGAGCGTAAAACGCGGATGCATACTAGTATATGTATTTCGCATTCTGCTACTATGTGAGACCCACTATGTCACCAGTGGCAGGTGGAACATTTTAAAACTTGAATTATCCCAGGAACGACAATATATGTATGTCTATGGAAGGCACGAGCTAATCTTGGAATTAGTCTAAAAATACATTAGAGAAAAGACAACCTGTGTCTCGTCAAAAGTTTCAAGTCCATTCAATGTCAGTTGTACATGCGGATATAGTTGAGAGTGCGGCTCCCCCGTAAACCATTCATAGGCCACGGAAAGGATCAGTCAGCGACACAAGTTTTTTTCCCCATCATCCCCCACCACCCACTACCCCGAGCTCGAAAGCTGGAGAATTTTGCCATTGACCCCTTGATCTTGATCTGTGTTTCACTACTGCTTTTCCCGATATGGCCGACAACGTGCCCGCCGCCCCGGAGTCCTCAGGCCGGGGTCGTGGTGGTCGCCGACGCGGCCGCGGAGGGGCTGCCCCCTCCGGCCAGACGAATGGGCCACACACCGCAGGAAACAACGCCGGTAGGGGATCCAAGTCTCGGGGCCGAGGAGGCAAAGGATCTGGAGGTCGCGACAAGCAACAGGGCTCCGACGGGGCTCAAAACTCCAGTAAACCTACCGCGACGGTCGGAGCCAAATCTGTTCCAGCTGCTACGGAAGATGCGGACGACGGGGAGGTTTGCTTCATTTGTGCGTCAGCGGTTGAACATACATCTGTTTCGCCGTGCAATCACCGAACGTGCCATATTTGTGCCTTGCGACTTCGTGCCTTATACAAGAACAAAGGCTGCGCACACTGTCGTGTAAGTAGTGGTTATGGTGGCCTTTTCTCTTTACTTTTTCTTCTTTACAACCCCAACCAGCATAGTATAGAATCGCGAAAGCTAATGTCTCGATTTAAAGACTGAATCAAATTTCGTAATTTTCACCGACGACCCCGTGCGACGATTTGAAGACTTTCAGAAGAAGGATTTCGCTCGAACAGACGATAATCTGGGCATTCAATATGAAAATGACGATATCTTCGAGGACACCGTCTTATTGCTTCGCTACAACTGCCCTGATGAAGATTGCGATGTAGCTTGTCTGGGCTGGCCAGACTTACATCGACATGTCAAGAGTAAACACGGAAAAGTTATGTGGTAGGTTTTGGTTGCCTTTTTTTTTTCTTTCTACTTGACGACCCACGTACTGATTGGAACGGTACCATACAGTGACCTGTGCACCCGAAACAAGAAGGTTTTCACCCACGAGCACACTCTTTTCACAAGGGAAGAATTGCGAAAGCATGAAAAGTATGGCGATGACAAGCCGGGCACGGTCAACCAGAGCGGTTTTAAGGGACATCCTGAGTGTGGCTTCTGTCACCAGCGGTTCTACGGTGACGATGAACTTTATACCCATTGTCGAGATCGCCATGAACGTTGCCACATTTGCGATAGACGCAACTCTAACCGTCAACAACAGTACTATATTGATTACAATGCCCTCGAGGACCATTTCCAAAAAGATCACTTCATATGTCTTGATACGGAATGTTTGGAGAAGAAGTTCGTGGTGTTCGAGTCAAAAATGGACCTCAAAGGACATCAGCTAGAGGCACATCCGAATGGAGTCACAAAGGACACCCACCGTGACACAAGATTAGTCGATCTGTCTGAGTTTGATAATATCCGCAGCCCTTACCAGCCACAACGACAACGCCGTGGTGCTGGCCGAGGACGCGACCCCAATGCAGAGCCACTGCCAGCCTCCAGTGCGCAGCCATTAACACGAGCTGAAATTGCCTACCAAAGGCAAATGGCCATTCAAAGCGCGCAATCAGTTTCCACTCGCAGCTTCGGTGGTCAGCTCACCAGAAACGACACACAAACAGTACAAGCACCCCCTCGGTCAGGTGGTGCAACCCCAGTTCCGTCTTCTACACCACGCTCTCGACCTCCTCCAACCGCAGAACTCGAAAGCCTCAGTCTCGCCGCCAGCACCGAGTCCCTTGGCCCCGAAGACCAAGCACGAAGACTCCGCCACACAGCCGTAGTTGAACGAGCCTCCAATCTTCTACGTAACGATTCTACCAAACTAGCAGAGTTCCGCTCTCGAGTTTCCAGCTACCGCAGTTCCTCCATCTCAGCTACTGAACTTATCGATGCCTTCTTCTCTCTATTCGATACATCCAGTTCCGAATTAGGCAAGCTCATCAAGGAACTCGCCGAAATTTACGAAGACAGCTCTAAGCGCTCTGGTCTTTTGCAAGCCTGGAATGATTGGCGCGCCATCAACGAGGACTACCCTGCTTTGCCAGGCCCCGGTGGTCTCTTACCCGGCATGTCACCAGCTACCGTGAACACCGGCGGCAAGCGTGTCTTGCGCTTAAAATCCTCTACGGCCCAGTCGTCACGCTCCGCCGTTGGCCGCAGTGGCGCTACACCATCCGGATCATCCAATCCTTTCCCTCCCCTCTCCGCCGCTGGACCATCTCGTCGCTCACAAGCGCCATCTGCCACCCCTTGGGCGGCTGCTGCTCCCCCATCCCTAGCTCCTCGCCCATCACTCGCCAACGGCCCTGGTCGCTCCTCTTCCACTCCTTCCACAGCAAACCGTGCCCCACCGGCTGCCAGTGGTGCGGATGCTTTCCCAGCCCTCCCCGCAGCCGCTAAGCCCAACGTTTTGATGGCAGGTAAAACTCGAGGATATGTTCGCTGGGACGATCGGCGCGGACCTGCTCCCACCGCTTGGGGATCTAACCCATCTTCGGGGCTTGCTTCGCCGGTCGATACGGAAGAGGATTCTGGGCCAAGCGGGAACAAGGGTAAAAAGAAGAAGGGGAAGCAGACACTTTACCATTTTGGATAGGATGGATACCCTGGTGCGTGGGACAGGAGTCAAAATTTTGTATTTATCGCATGTTTGGTCTGCATGAGCCATTGAATGAATAGACTGAGCGTTATTTTCACCTCTGTGCCTTTAATAGTATAAGGAGATATTCTTTAAGAACCATCACGTAGTAGGCAGCATGTTGAAAGCATACCTAGTAGATCGTCAAATTTGGTGAAGATTTCATTTGAAATGTTGGCATAATCCTTCAGCTTACATAACACTAACAATATCTGTATAGAGCACAACATTTGAAAGTCCGAAATAAAATATAAAACATCAATACATGTGGATTCCTTTGATATATATTAATTTATTCTATTCATCGGTGATACTATTGGCTGGTTCTCAGAGAACTGTAAATCCTGTTATATGATTTATACGAAAATCAAGGATGCGCTTTGCCCGAGTACGCGGTATACTAACCCAACAGAGCCAAGGACATCCTCTGACTACGAACTATATTGCCCTGCTACAGGTGAAAGGAGTGGATTAGCCAGACAATCCTTCCGGCCCACTCGGCACTCGCCTGCATCGATTGCCCGACACCAGACGACGGAGATGAGCGTAGCGCCTTTCGCGCCCGAAACAGCAAATGTTCTAGAATGTTTCGTATCGGGAGAACCGGCAGCCTCGCGTCCATTCTCGTTAGTAGCGTCGAATGTAATAGTGCAGTGCAGTGTAGGGACCTTGATATTGTGGCAAACGAATGAACGGGATAAAGTCGCCGCCGGTATCATAATCTGACATATGAAAGAGGCCAGACGCTGACGTCGGCTTCGCCTATCCAATCGGTATAAGCCGAATGGAAGATTTTTTTTTCTCGGCGAGGTTGTAGCTGATTCCTTCGTGATCAGTCGACGCGGCGATCTTGGGCACGTTCCTGCATGACACGATGGGGAGTGGGTTTTGATGTTAGTGGGTTTGCGCCTTGTTGGATATGTGGATGGGAATACCCTGCATCGTTGCATGCGTTGGGATATAGATCTAAGCGATCCTACACTATATGCTAGTGCATGGCGTGTGCTTGGTTCGTGGCTGTCTTGGAGGCTCAGCTAAGAACCTTCGAATAGTAACAGGCAGCACCGAGACTGGCACTATTACTGGGGCGTCGGAGATAATCGATGTGTGGTTGATTGCAGAAGAACCAATGGGAATTCAGATATGGGTGGTTTTCTCAGCACATGGTCTGTATATAGGTGATTGGTACCTGTACGTTCACGGGTAGCATTGTGGTCAGTGTTTGTCCAGCCTCGACCCTCTATTTCTCGAGCATCGATATCGACGACTGGTTTAATTCACAACGAGTAGGTCAATATTACATAGTAGTTTGGATCGTGTGCAATATACTCCGAGATATTTCCATCGACAACCGTGGACCATGAGCGTGTCTCGCATTGCGCGCGTTTCCACCAGTCCTTCGTTCAGTGTCGCGTGGTACACATTGCACTGGTAGGTGGATCCAGCGGGGGCTCCGTGGCATTAGTGGGGCTGAACCTACATCAGACTTGATGTGCATGCGTTAATATAGGAGGGCTTCGTTGATGTCCTCCAGATGTTCCCCCATGTGCTGGAATAGAGCTCTGTGAGTCGGAGGAATCAGCAACGGGTTGAGGGGGGAATGGGGGAGTTGGACGGTGTGATTGGTGGGGGAGGTGAGTTTGGGTGGTCCAGCCCAGAAAAGGCCCAGAAAGGCAAGAAAAGTGGGTCCCGCGCGTGTTTGATAAGCTTTAAATCGAGCACGGGGTGGATCTGGCGGTCCTGATTGGCTGGCTCCACTACAACCGCTTCGACAATTGAATTTCCCCCCAGACACGAGGGCGACACGAGGCATCGGCGTGGCAGGGAGTGTCTGTATTGTGATGATAGACTTGCCGTACCTGCTAAGCATTCTTGCTGGGAAAGCCAAGTAACGCCTGGCTGGTCTTGGTTTGCTTGTTCATGCTTGTTTCGGGGGATGGCGACATTGGCAAGAGTTAAAATGGTATACAGTTGATATAGAAACATCCATTGTCGTCACTGCTACCGAGAATGGGTCCTGTGCTCCAGTTTTTTTTTTTAATTCTCCGTATGAAACAGACCATGCAATCCCTCTAGATAGACATGGTCACTAGATACTACAGACGGAGTAGACCGGGGGCTAAAAAGGTCCCTGGTAACTAGACTCGGATTTCAACGTACGGTTTTTGTTTTTTTGCTTTTTTGATTTTTTTTTTTTCATTCTAGAAGAGATGGAAATTGCCACAGCATGGCAGCATGCATGGCAACTTGCCAGGCACGGGATCAGCCAGAATCCACCAGTCATCCCATCCCATCCTATGACAAGCGACCAGTGACAAGCTGGGTTGACATCGGTCCAAGCACCCGAGCAAAAGCCATTCAACGAAACCCCCAAACGAACACCGGAAAGGGAGATTGCCCGTCCCCACTTCCATCGTGAATCGTGCGCCCATCCATGCATGCGATAGGCTCTACCCGTTTCTGACCCTTCCCTCGTGGCTCCCGTCTAGTGCGCTGGAATCTTTCCCGTTCTTCGATGCACGGCCAAGAGGAAGCCAAGGTTTTTTGCTCGCGTCAGGATAAATATGTGCTGATCTGCTCTTTCTCCCCTTCTTTTGTGTCTTTTTTCATCAACAACCTTTGCTTTCTTTTTTTTATAAAAAAAAACCCCTTCTCCATCAAACCCCATTGGGTTGTGAGATCTGCCTGTCGTCACAATGGAGGCCCCCAAGGAGATCTTGTACCACTTCGAGGAGATGGAGGTTCATGAAAAGGCCGCCTTCGATGAAATCATCCGTCCCGCCGACAGTTACACCCCCGATGGTCGCTACTGGGCGGATCTTCCCGTCGGTGAACGTATTGGCTTCTGTATGCGGCAGGACCGCGATGAAATGAAGAAGGAGCGCCAGTGGCTGTGGGAGATGTTCAAGAATGATCCTCTGTCCCCCATCGGCTACTACTTCCGCAACTTCATCCTGCCTGGTGCAGGTCTTGGTCTGGAGGGGTATGTCATACAAAGAACATCATCATAGCTCATAGTTCAAAGCTTAAAAGCTAACCGTCGACTTCCTCAATAGTTACGTCCTCTTCTCCATCAGTAACGTGGAGAGTCTGTTCGATGAAACCTTCAAGTCTTGCTGGGGAGGTACCACTTGTAACAGCAATTGGGTTGCTGCTGTCAACTATCTCGAAGTCGCTGGTATTATCGTTGGTCAAATTCTCGTTGGTTATCTTGGTGACGCGTAAGGGAAACCCAATTTCTCAACCAATCGGGGAAAATTGGAAATAATTAACTGACATTTTGGGGTCAAAATAGTATTGGTCGTCGCTGGGGTCTTATTCAAGATGCTACTATCATGTTCATCGGTCTGCTCATGCTGACTGCCGCTTGGGGTCTGACTGAAAATGGTTGGGTTATCTGTTACGCTTGGTCTCTCTTCTTCTACTCCATTGGTGTCGGTGGTGAGTACCCGATGACTGCCACCATCGGTATGGAGAACGGATACGGCTCTGGCAAGGTGACTACCTCCCATGATCGTCTGCACCGTGGTCGTACCGTCGTCGGTGCCTTCACCATGCAAGGTTGGGGTCAAGCTGCCAACCAGGTTATCCTCATGCTTCTCCTGATCATCTTTAACGGTGGCCACCGGACTGGTTTCTCCAAGACCACCACCCAATGGGTCTACCGTGTCTCTTTCGCCATTCCCGCTGTCGGTACTCTCTGGCTTGTCTACTACCGTGCTTACCACATGCGCGCTGCTAGTAAGCAGCTCGAGGCCCAGAAGAAGAAGTCTTCCGTTACTGGCTACGATACCGAATCTCTTAAGTTGACCTTCAAGCATTTCACCCCTCGGCTGATCGCCACTGCCGGTGGATGGTTCGCCAACGATATCTTCTTCTACGGTAACAAGCTTTTCCAGAGTGGTTTCATCAAGGTCATCAGCCCCGGTGACAACTCCGTCATGACCAGCTGGGAGTGGACCCTTGCCAACGTCGCCGTCGAGATGGCTGGTTACTACGGTGCCATGTGGACTGTTGATAACAAGCTTTATGGCCGTAAATGGGCCCAGATCATTGGTTTCATGATGTGTTTCATTCTCTTCGTTATCCCCTGCTTCAAGCTCGACTACTACCAGAGCCCCGAGCACATCCATTCATTCCAGGCCATGTATTTCCTGTCCTCGTTCTTCAACCAGTTCGGCCCCAACTGTATCACTTTCCTCGTCGCCGCTGAGGTCTTCCCCACCCCTATTCGTGGTACTGCCCACGGTATCTCCGCTGCCTTCGGTAAGCTCGGTGCTCTGATCATCGCCATCGTCGGATCCTACACCGATACCCAGCAGCGCTTCTACATTGTGCCCTGGTTCGGTCTCCTCGGTGCCCTTCTCACCTGGCTCTTCCTTCCCGACACCACCGGTCTGGATCTCCGCGAGCAGGAGCGCCGCTGGCACTACATCCGTCTTGGCCGCGAGGAAGACTACCACGGTCCTGCCGTTCACTCCAAGCACTTGTCGCTCTACGAGCGCTGGACCGGCAAGGGCAAGCACTACGACGCTGCTCTTGACTACAAGATGAAGGTCGAGGAGTTCCGCGGCGAGTGGGAGTCCGCCATGGCCACTCGCAGCACTGAGTCTGATACCACCTCTGACGTCTTTGACGTTGACGAGACCATCCTCTCTGGCTCCATGCACAAGTACTTTGAGCGTACTAGCCCCCGCATGGAGGCCATGAAGAAGGATATCGTTGAGCCTTTGGTCCTTCCCGCTGCTGCTTCCTCCGAGGGTGAGAAGACTCTCTCAAACGAGTAGATCTATACCCTCTACACCGAAAAAAAAAGAGCCTCTTTCGCATTGCACTCAAGTTCTGTTCTGTGACTAGTCTCCTGCCTACTTGGCCATCCCCATCTCTATTCTTGTTCTTTTCATTTTCTCTTTTGATCATACCATTGGAGACTTGGTGACGGCAGCTCTTGTATAATACTAATTCGTTATTGGTGCATGTTGATGATGGAAACGGGAGATTGTACAAGGGACGCCCGATTTACGCTGTTAGAATACCCCCCAAATACCCCAATCATCTCCTTCTGTTTATATAATTCTTGATTTTGAATATACTTTTCCTTTCGAGGACTGCAAAAAATTACTTCCTAAAGATTTAGGATATGGCTGTAGAATGTTCGATTAGAAGGTATTTGCATGTATTCGTGCAGATCCTCAGAAGACAGACTTCTGAAGGTGTTCAAATGTTTCTTCAGCTAATAACCTCAAATCAAGCATTCTCATCGAGTTTACAAATAAGGTCGAAAGTTGGTCAGTGTTCTGCTGATAAATTCAAATCGAAAGATCAATCCTCACAGTACATCATTTTTGTCCTTTGGAAGTGACATTCATACTATCTCCATGTAGAGGAATTGATACGGGTGGGTATAGCTGGTCCGGCCCGCGACCCGACCAGTAGGCCAGGGACTACTCGGATACCGATCCACTTCATTCCCCCCTCCACTTTTGCGCTGACACGTACAAGAACAGACATATGGACCCGGGTACCTACAGATTCGATCAATTGGAGGATTCAAGGAAAGGATCGGATTCTTTTTCCAGCTGGACCTTGTCAAACTCCCTATCTTCCAGCGTTTCATTGCTGCTTCTACCTCTCTCCGCTGTCACCTTCATCACCTCCACAAAATCAAAGCATCTTCATACCAATGACTGCCAGAAAGTGTCTCCAAACTAGTGACTACAAAATTTCCAACCCTTTCCAGTCCACATTTGCATTTCACCCACCCGAACGCTTTCCGCTCTTCGGCCCGTATTCATAAATTTTCACATCTCACCAAGTGCGCCTACACCATCGCACATCGGCAATACCCCTACTGCAATCTCAACATCATTTCTGCCCTCAAGACGTGATTCCAAAATGGATAAATATTCCAATGAGGCTGTTATTCTTCTTGGGAGATATTCATGGCTCGCTTCTTAAGCACTGCCCCAGAATACCTTGACTGCTACAGTGGCCTCGATCTTTTGGATAAATGCACCCAGAGAGTGCGACTATTGCGACTCTACGCAAACACTTCAAAAGGTGGGCTAGAGTATCAATAAGAGAAGAGCACGAAGTTTCTGAAAACTATTATCTGGTTACAGGCAGATACGGATTCTAAGGTTACCTATCATGATGGACCAAAAAGATACCCTGAAGTCAGTTCTGAGTGCCCCCGAGTATGATGATGAGAAATGTTTTGTTCGTATCGATGGTTCATGCGGAATGGAAACCAGAGGAGGTTGATGAAGAGGATATTGCGAGCGGGGACTTACCTGAGATTGAGAACAGTCTTGAGGGAGTGCACATACGAAAGACGATGTGGGAGAGCTTTGGATGAAAATGCATTGGTAGATTATAGATTTGAGAGAATTTCATGATTTGCGCAACCTTGATGATTGGCAAGTGAATTATGTTCGGGGCCCGGATGTTGGGGACATGGTAGTACCTATTTTGATGCCTGCACATGTGGCTATAGGAGTTTAGATATCAGGTCAGAACAGGGATAATCAATTCTACCTAGTACTAGATCATCTTCATCCATGCTATACTGTACATAGAGTTTGCGCATCTTAGTACCCGAAATACGGTCCCCAGTCCACATGCAGTGAAACTTGGCGCTGGCATCTAGCAGAATTCGAGATCCCATCCTCATGCGAGACTGCATGTAGCAGCTATGATAATCAGCCCATGATTGGCTCAGGAACCGAGCATGGCTCTTTTTTCTAGTTCACGCGTAGGGGTTATCAAGAATTATACGAGAGAAAATGGGATGAGTGAAATGTTGCGCTCATGGCGCATATTGCGCAGTGAAAGGACCTGTAAGCCGTGTCGAGGTTCATTAGAGACCCTGATCGGCATTTCTGGCCCTAAACAGGTATTCTGCCTGTCGAATGATGGGGATGAAGTGGGAGATTGGGGCGGCCCCCTGTTGAACAGAGTTGGTGGGCAGCTCGAACTGACACTATCCTGCAGACGATCGGTATTTAACTAATCTTTACTTCAATACCATTTCTGCCCCATTTCTAACTGTCGGTGCTGTTTCAAGCAAAACAAGATTGAGGTTTTGCGATCTGCATCTTAGCTTATCCTTCAGGATTGAGCAATTACTCCAGGGCTTCGGTCCAGTGTGTTATTCATGGTGATTCCAAGATTCCTGCGAGTAGCGAATTCAAAGGTTGACCAAAGACACTTAAATACATTAATTTACTCCCTGTAATCGTAGGATAAACTGCTTTTTCAACATACCTACAAATTCACTCGTTACCACGCATTCCATTCATTGTGCAGAATAGTCACTCGTTCAATCAAGTTCCTCTTCACTTCAAGTTTTACAGCCAATAATCAGTCTGTATCTCAACTCCATTTTTCACACCTTCGACTTCAAATCTACCAAGTCAAAATGAAGTTCCTGTTCACTATCGCCCTGGCAGGCCTCGCCGCCTCCGCCCCCGTCTCCCAGCACGAAGGCGCCGCTCTCTTTCGTCGCGACTACCCTTCCAGCGACACTCATTGCGATCCTGAATACCCAAATTCCCATATCTGTAACATCGACGGCACAAAGCTCTCTTGTGTGAATGGACAGCCACAGCTGTTTACCTGCACCGGTGACTGTCAGATAAACTGCCCGGACGGGGCTGCTTGCCAGGAACCAACATGCGTTGGACCCGTCAGAGTCTACTAGTATCCCTACATACTACCGGGTGTTCAAGTTGGATCTCGGTCAAGAATTGCGCTTTACATTCTCTCTGTCATTCAAGTTGTTACCACTTCCCAGGCATTTGAACAATTTAGTAGGTAGTACCTAATATATTACATTATTCTTTGTACCTTCTTCAAATTGTGGTTGGATGACGGGTTTGGAACTTTCAGATGTTGGAAACGTTCCAATGTTTGAATGGGATAGAACTATAAATTTACTAGCTGACATATCGCAATGTGATCTATCTACCTAGTACTACTATGCACCCATTTCAATAACAACCATGCCTTGACCTACCTAGTAGCAGTACTAGAGGTAATACTTACTGTAAAATATTGCTCCTACTGACTCTTTTTCAATCATGATATGAAACATGATTTGAACCAGAATGCAAGAATCCAAACATTACTCTGATATGTCCTATTACCCCGAGCCTTTGAGTGCGCCACTTAGTAGTAGAGATTGCGCAGTTCAACCGAGCGCAGTTACCCAATTAGGAAATGCCGCCTCCGCGATTTTCAAAGCCTGAAAATTTAACTGCATCAATGCCTAAGTGGCCGAATAATCACTAAGCCCACAAGTCTTCCCTTATTACACAGTCAAGATTTACATGGATGTTATGAATGAACGATAAATAAAATTCAGAAACTAAGCCGCAACGTGGTTGGTCACTTAGGCACCCATCCAGACCGGTTATTCATTTCCTTCAAACACAGCTCGAATATGCTATACTCACGTCCACCAAGGCTTCACTTATGCAGGCTGCCCAATTGAAACCTTGGGATATTGCGTGTCGTAGGATGTACGATTAATGGCGAAAATAGCTCAGCTAGCGCGGGGTATTCGAATGAAAGACTCCGCTTTGCATACAAGGGCCATCATTGAGGATGCTCCACAAAAATGATACTACTAATGCGGAACTACCTCATGAGGAACCCGCCGCCAACAACTTTGGAAGGGAACACTGGCCCGTACATGCTACAATGATGTGTTCGAAAAGATGATCTCAAACTATTTAAGAGGAGAAATCCCCCAAAATCCTCAAATTTCACACCACTTATGCAAACTTTTTGACTACTTCTTCAAAGCTCAACCTCAAAACTAATTCAATGTCGGAGTCACCAATTCAGAATGGCAACTTTTGCCACGCAAACAACACTTTCACCGGAGAAAGCAGCGTGATGAAGATGTTCTCGCTCAAAGGCAAAACTGCCATCGTCACTGGCGCCGGAGCAGGCATTGGTCTGAGTGTCGCGCACGCCCTCGCGGAAGCTGGAGCAAACGTCGCAATCTGGTACAACTCGAATAAAAAGGCACTTGACGAAGCTGCCAACATTGAAAAGACTTACGGTGTCACATGTATGTTGAATTTCATAAACTGATCCCTTCTTATGTTATCGTAACTAAGTTTTACTAACACACCGTAGGCCGAGCATACCCAGTCAACATCAAAGAAAACAAAGACGTCGAAGAGGCCGTGGAGCGGTGTGTTCGCGAGCTAAATGGCCGCCTAGATATCTTCATTGCCAACTCAGGTATCCCATGGACAAAGGGCGCAATGGTGGATGCGCCACTTGACCACTACTCCGATGTGGTTAAAACAGATCTGGATGGAGTCTTTTACTGCGCAAGAGCTGCAGCGGCTCACTGGAGACGCCAGAAGACAGAAAACACGGATATTTTTGGCAATCCGCTTAATAGATTCACCTATGGCAGCTTTGTTGCCACTGCATCCATGAGTGGTCACATCATCAATGTTCCTCAGCTGCAGGCCGCGTATAATGCAGCTAAGGCTGGCGTTATTCACCTTTGTAAGTGATTCATATTGGAAACTTTGAAGTTGTTTGACTTGTAACACCTTATGCTAACTACTAATAGGCAAATCTCTTGCTGTGGAATGGGTCCGATTTGCGCGCGCTAACTCGGTCTCTCCTGGTTATATCGCGACGGAAATATCTACGTTCATTCCTGATGAGACGAAGAATATCTGGAAGGGCAAGATCCCAATGGGTCGTGAAGGATTACCACAGGAGCTCAAGGGTGCTTTCCTTTATCTGGCATCGGATGCTGCTAGCTATACAACTGGAGCAGATCTTATTGTGGATGGAGGATATACCTTGCCATAAACTGATAAATGGCTGAAAGTTGTCTTTTAGTTGATATTATACTCTTATTTATGCATTTAAAATAGAATCTAGAGTTCATAGATCTAAAGGGATCCATTGTTCATGCCTCCAATCATGCTGAAATCCAAATCTAAGTTATCAAATATACCCAAAGTCGACATCGGATCGAAGAAGTCAAGGTCATTGGAGGGGTATGAAGATCCACCAAGCGCCTGCACTTGAGGACGCTGCAGTATTGAAGTGTCTGCTATTAGACAGAATTAGAATCAAAAGTAGATGAGCATTCTCAGAGCCGCCTCACCTGCTACAGAATCTGTGTTATTCCTGGATGTTGGGCTTCGAGTATGGTGATTATCATATGTCCTTGCCTCGGTGCTTTTATCGTGATTATCTCCCTTCTGAATAAGATACTCTCCTAAGTCTGCCATGAGAGAGGCAGAATGAAAGACATCTCCTAATTCCCGAAGAATGTGGCAATTAGAGACAAGGTGTCTGCGAGCTCTTGCTTGCAATATATGCGTTTGGCTTTGCTGCAAGTTATGATAGACCACCCGTAGGGACAAAGCCACTGCATATGGAATGATTGGGAATGAACATAAGTTGTTGTGAAACTCATCTCCAACAATGTAGGTAATTCTCTCTGCCGAGAAACTCTGGCGTAATTTTGCCTCTGAAGTTGGATGAACACCATCTGGGCTCGCCGATCGACATGCCAGAATGGCAGTCGCATGATATAACACTTCCACGGTAGCTGAAATTCAGTTAGAAATTGATTGAAGTAATGGCCTTCGTGGGATAATGGAAATAGTACCGATAGAATGCAATGGGATGTCTGATATGTCAACTTCGTTTAATATATCCTCGAATGTCGGGAACTCTTCTTTCCAGGTCGAGTTTATGACAGGCTGATAAAGCTCGATGACTCGTTCTAGCACGAGAATGGTACGAAGTAAGAGCTGAAAGCAGCCATCCTGTGCGGATATAGATGCTAGTATATCGCGATTGGTGTCCCTTCGATGAAATTGCATGGGCCTCCCTAGGAATGCCGCAGTAAGGACGTCTAGCGCATAAAGACAACAAAATAGTCGCGTGAGTGTTTGCTCCCTTTGTATTGACGACGGACAATGATGATGCATGCCTATAGTATATGTGTGGCAGATGGCACGCGATAGAAGTTCTGCCGATTCTTGGCGATTCCCCGAGAACTGAGTGAAAAGCGAGGCCATTGAAAACGCTTGAATCAAAACCAATTTGTCTTTGGCCAACCCGAGTGCGATGGATGTATTGATCGCGTCCAAAAGACTTTGAGAGAAGCCAGAGGATGTGTTGACTGTCGGTAGTAAATGAAGGTATGGCTTTGCATCTGGGTGAAGACTAGCTGCAATGCATATCGATTGGGTCAAAATGACCCTTTCGGGAGATGTGGTGGGCATGTTTTCGTAGGCCTCATAATCTAAAACCGGAAACATGGGATGTATTTTCTCAATATAGATCTGTAAAAGCTCCTTCAGGTCACCAGGGGATGGTAATATCCCTAGGCATTGGCTTTCCAAATGTGGGAGGAAGACTGAAGAAAAAAAAGGATCTAGACAAGACATCAAGCTGGACTTAGGCTTCTTCGCTGCTAGTTGAGTATGTGTACTTTTTGTTGATAGCCAAACGCCAACATCTCCATGTCTCCTGTTTGCTTTGGAGCTTGATGCCGGGCTTGCTGCAACCAAGAATGCGCCTTCTGGGTCAAGATCTCCCACAAACCACGATTCGCCATCAATGCAAGCCCCCGGGGAAGGATTCTGGTCATTTCCATGCACGGTCGCTGAAGGGCTTGCGGAATTGGAAATCGAGTCAACTTGTATACTAGCTGATGAGAATGACGAGTTCCTCGTCGGTGTACATTCTTGCCTGCGTAGTTGAGGGTCAATTTCAGGTTGTTGAGAAGCCCTCAAGCCATGGGTACAGCGCCTCTTCCGTCTGCGACAATGGACGCAAGCTCGGTGAGCCTTTCGTCGATTCCGAGGAAAGCTGTCTGCATCGTTGGTGATGAATTTTAGTGGCCTCTGTCGACTTCGCATATTCAATCCACGATACTGCACGATGTGTAACGGCTAGAGTTAAAAAGCTGATCGGCTTGGCATTGCTTCATATTTTGCCCCGCAGTCCCCGGGGTAAATGCCTAAGAAGCGATAAGATCACTGACTAACAAAATTTGAGTCATGCAGGGACCACAAGCAACTGAATCCAACATTGTGTCGACATAGAGTTGTCAGTCCCGATAATGCGAAGAGGGTAGTATATACCATAGCATGGTTATAGTATGTCATAGTATTCAACGTCGTTGCTCAGGCTCACCCCATCAGGCATGACCACATCAAATTTAAGATTATCCAATTGCCATGTTCGGCCCAGGAATTTCTGTTCTACCGCCATGGCAAGAATTAGGCCAGTACAAGTCTATAGTTACTGATATAGCTGATCAAGAATATGTAGATGCAATTGCTAATGAATATCCCCACTCGGGGGCTGCACCAACTCCCGCTTGGAGGGCAAGCAAGCAAAATCTGACAATGAAGTAAAATAAAATTCGAAGCGCCAAAAAAGGTCCTAGAGCCTGGGTAGGCGAAGGAGTTGAATGAATCACGCCAGCATCCCCATGCATTGCAGAAACGAGCAGATAATAAGGAAGATAAGAATGGTTGCAAGAAATGAAAGAGTCAGAGTCGTTAAGTTCAATGACGAAGTGATCCAATATGGGATGAGGGTTAGTAGAGGCCAAAAACTATTCATCAGGGTTGTACAAGTTTTGATTCAGAATCTTGGTCATGGTGAACATGTGAACGCGGTCTTGTTTGAACACTGCACGCATGGCATCGTCACAACGGATCTGGCGCCGGTCACTAGGATCTTGAAGTTCGTTTTCTCGGATGTATTGCCAGACCTTTTTTACCGTTTGAGGCCTCGAGAGCTGTGTTTCAAGTCAGTGACGGGCCAGGGTTTGATCTTAGGGAACGCGACATACCGTGGCCTCACCGAGAAGGGCAGAAAGAGGGGCTGAGAGATTGAGAGGTTTCTAGGGAAAGGTTAGGGTGAGATCACATTGTCGAAGGGTATATGTGCTTCTTACATGGAATCCACCAGTCCGATTAACCTCTTTTTTCGTGTCTGAACCCGACTCGACGTCAGAGTCATCCGATGCCTTAACCCTCTTAGCGGTTTTGGCTTTGCTCTTCTTCTTCGCAGGAGCCGAGCGACGTGTATTCCCTCCCCGGGTTGGTCGCGCTCGCAGATTCTCTTCGGCTTGTAGTTTCGCGGCGAACAGGGCATCCGCATCGACATCGGCATCTGGCTTGCGCTTCTTGGGTGGTGGAGACGAGGGACTCTGGTTGGACGCGTCGTCGCTATCGTTTTGGCGTTTGACAGGAGATGATGATGGGGGCGGCGATTGTGCGGTAGAGGCAGCTTCATCATCACCGTGGCCGTTGCTGACGGGTTCGTCGGGCGACTCGCCGACTCCATTTTTCTCCGCGTAGATATCGAACCGTTCCATGATTAGCTGCTTAACCGCAGCCTACATATTGGAACATCAGTATTTATTCCTATACCTGATTGCATTCGAATTGGCAGCCTGGTCGTGATGGGGGGAAAACCAACCTTCTGAGGAGTGAGGTCATAGCCGACTTCCTCCTGTAGACCTTTGCGAATGCGCTTCTCGGAGATGGTATTCAGATCACTCTTGGCCAAGATCGAGTCGATAATGTCGGTAAACCGATCGCGCATATCGGATGAAACTATTGCGACACGTTAGAGAACGAGCTGCGCCAGCTTCAAAGAACCCGACAACGGCGCCGGGGCAACACCGAGGTAACTTACGCGACATCTTCTCGGCGGATCAATGGAGCGAATCGCGTTGGGAATTGTGCTGGAATATGAACAATATGATAATTATGAAGATGACTAGGAGCTCCCCGAATCTCAGTAGAAAATGATGCCGATTGCGAAATGTGTTGAAAAGTACTTCAGAGCTAGTCAGGTGGGTATAGTCGCACTGGCGCTTAAGCCCGGGCGGTGGTGGAGGGGGAAAGAAGAAGGGCAGGAACGGGTTACCCCGAAAGGGCGGCCAAGACAGAGGATTCCTCCAGGTTTTAACTGTCTAAACGGGAGAAAAGGCAGATCTTTGTGACATAAGCTGCAATGGAATCACAGGAGAAAAAGAGGCCAAAATCCAAAAAGAGAGCTCCGATATAAAAGGAACAAAGTGAATGCAGAAGACCCCGCTGTAGCTGTCCGTTGTACATTGCTTTCCCTCCAACGTACATACCGATCACGGGGATCACGGCTGACTCAGCCAGATCCATATCACGTGAGTTTACACCTTATGTCAGCGCGCACAAAGAACCCGCTTGGCACGAAGATTTGTGGATTTGTGGATTTGTGTTTCTGGCCGAAAATCTCCCTTGAAGTCCCCCAATATCACCACTTCTTGCTGTCCGGCTGTCGCCTACCGATCACCACATCATGGCGCCCAGTTTCGATACCCTGTCCGAGCAGGACCTCCACGAGGAGGAGGATGAGGAGATTGATTTCTCTGGTGCGTGTGCAGAAACTTTTCCCGATCGCCCCTCTTTCGACCTCTAACCCGGTGTTGGCAGACCTGAAGGAACAGTTGGACGTCAAGCTCGACGAGGGACTGGACACCTTTGTCGTTATCGATGGACTTCCCGTTGTCCCCGAAGAATCGCGCCAGAAACTTATCAAGTTCTTGTTGAGGAAACTCGTCACTGTCGGCCAAACCGCCGAAGATGCTGTTTTTATGCCCGTGACCGATAAGGGCCAGACCGAAGGGTGCGTACTACGATGGAGAAAGCCGAAGAGTGGGGCTTGATACGATCTGGATTTGCGACTTGGGTGGAAGAATCAAAAAATCTGACTGGAAATTTCTGCTATTCTAGATTCGCCTTCGTCGAATACGAGACCCCCGAGCAAGCCGTTGCTGCCGTCAAGCAGCTGCACGGTGTTCCCCTGGATAAGAAGCACACTCTCTCCGTGAACAAGTTGATGGATATCGAGCGTTATGGTCGTGAAGGTCGCATTGAGGAAGAATACGTTGCACCCCAGCTGGAGCCATTCAAGGAGAAGGAGCACCTGCGCTCCTACATGGCCGATTCCAACGCCCGTGACCAGTTCGCCCTTTACCGAAACGACAAAGTTGGTGTTTTCTGGAATAACAAGTCTAACCCTCCCGAGAACGTCGTCGATCGCGCACACTGGACACAGCTTTTCGTCCAATGGTCCCCCAAGGGTACCTTCCTCGCCTCCGTCCACCCCCAGGGTGTCCAACTCTGGGGCGGTGCTTCCTTCTCTAAGCAGAAGCAGTTTCCTCACCCTTTCGTTCAACTCATCGAATTCTCGCCTCTTGAAGGCTACCTGACCACATGGTCCGCTCGCCCAATCCAGGTTGAGGAGGGCCAACCTATCCTGACCTACGAGGAAGATGGTAAAAACATTATCGTTTGGGATATTGAGACTGGAAAGCCTCTTCGATCATTCGTCTCTCACGATCTGACCGCTGGCCCCGCCGACGAGGGTGAGGTTCAGCCCAAGAAGAAGGTCCAATGGCCCGCTTTCAAGTGGTCTGCCGATGAGAAGTTCGTTGCTCGCATGCTTCAGGGCCAGTCAATCTCCATCTATGAGGTGCCCAACATGAACCTACTGGGTCGTACCTCAGTTAAAATCGAGGGCGTTAACGACTTTGAATGGTCCCCAGCCACAGTTAGCCGTGAGGGTGTCAAGTCGTACGAGCAATTGCTTTGCTTCTGGACCCCCGAAATTGGCAGCAACCCTGCCCGCGTCGCCATGATGAGCGTTCCTTCCAAGGAGATTGTCCGTACCCGTAACCTTTTCAATGTCTCAGATGTCAAGCTGCACTGGCAATCACAAGGTGCTTACGTTTGCGTTAAAGTTGACCGTCACTCCAAGTCCAAGAAGTCTATGGCTACCAACTTGGAGATTTTCCGTGTCAAGGAGAAGGGTGTTCCCGTTGAGGTTGTGGACAGTCTCAAGGACACCGTCATTAACTTCGCCTGGGAGCCTAATGGATCCCGCTTCGTTCTCATCACCACCGGCGAGACCCCCACCGGTGCCGCCGTCCCTCCCAAGACTGCCGTTTCTTTCTTCGCTACTGAGAAGAAGGGTAGTACTGCCGGTAACTTCAAGCTTGTGCGTACAATTGAGAAGAAGACCAGCAATGGAATCTACTGGTCCCCTAAGGGACGTTTTGTTGTTGTCGCCACAGTCCACTCCCAATCCAACTTCGACATTGATTTCTGGGATATGGACTTTGAGGGTGAGAAGGTTGAGGCCGAGAAGGATCTCGCTGCCAACTTGCAGCTTATGAAGACCAACGAGCACTACGGTGTCACAGATATTGAGTGGGACTCCACAGGTCGCTACGTGGTCAGCAGCGCTAGTGTCTGGACTCATTCTGTAAGAACTCACATTTTTTATCTAAATTATTCTATCATGCAGCATATACTAATTACCTCGCTAGATGGAAAATGGCTGGAACATGCACACATTCGCTGGTCAAACCCTTTCCGAGAACCCCACCGAGAAGTTCAAGCAATTTGTCTGGCGCCCGCGCCCCCCAACTTTCCTCAGCAAGGAGGAGCAGAAGCAGGTCCGCAAGAACCTGCGCGAATACTCCAAGGAGTTCGACGAGGAGGACCGTTACGCTGTGGACATTGCCAACACCGCCGTTGTGGAGACCCGCAAGCGTGTGCTCAACGAGTGGCTCGCCTGGATGCGCAGGGAGAAGGAGCTTGCTGCCGAGGAGAAGGAGGCTTTCGGCTTGCCCGACGATGCCGATTCACCCAAGGTCGCCAAGGATGCCCCAGTCGGCGTGGAGGACAAGGGCGACACTTTCGTGGAAGAAATTGTGGAAGAGATCATCGAAGAGACCGAGGAGGTCATTGGTTGAACAATTCCTGTTTTTCTTTCCCGCTCTTTTCCTTTTTTCTTTCGCATATAATGTGTTTCCATTTCTCTTTTCCTATTACTTTCCGGCGTCCCCTCTTCGCTTGAGACCCGGGTTTCTGCCCCCCATGTGTTTTGGTCCTGTTGTTATGTAGCAAGGATCGGGGCATCCCAAAAATCTGAGATAGATTGAGCTATATTTGTCCCTTGAAGCTCATTTGATGTGCAATGTGGATAAGCATGAGAAATGCCTATGAAACAACCCAACCACCGTTCTTTCTAGTTTGTAGTTTTCTTCTTATTTTTTCTTTTCCTAGATTTATGTATACATGCCCATTGCAATCCCGACAACACCGAGGGCTATTATCATAACCTTTATCCTGGGTTCCACACGTCCTTGCAAATTGGCAACTCCAGCACTAGGGCGACTCGCAGTCGTCGCAGCAGACTCAGACGTTGTAGCAGACCCCGACGCCGACGCAGTTTTCGTAGTTGAGGTTGATATGGTCGAGGTAGTCGTATATGATGACTTGCTAGGCAACACATTCTTCTTGAAGTACGCGTCATGGTCTCCAACAACATTGCCAACCGGTGTGTACTCACACACCACATACCACCCCTGTGCCCGAGAGCTCCCATCCGCAGTCCTTGAAACGAGTTCATCTCGTTTGAATTTCATGAAGTCTTCCGTATATCCACAATTTACTGCCGCGCACCCGACCTCCAACGTTGATTTCCAAACCAGTTGAGTGAAATGACCCGTTTCTTCAGTGAATCCAGTTGGTTTATTGAAGTTGTATAATTTCCCCTCGTCGCCCCATGCCTCTACCGCAGCAGAGGCATTTGGGTATCCGAAGGCTATGTTTTCGCCATATGGCCCATCCTGGCATGGTGTTAGCTCAACTTGCAAGGTAGATTTCTCGATAATGTATGGCTGCCTACTGAGTGTTTCCATATGCACGTCTCCGCCCAGTTACGAGCATATTTCGTCAGGGTCTCATTCCATACCAAGGAAACTGCTTCATGGGCATCGCGATAGTCATTGCTCACTTGAAGAACGATGTCTTCAAAGACGGGTATAGATGTATAGGATGCCGGAGTGGGAACTGTAGGCGTCTCAATGATAGTCGTTGCTTCTGCTTGGACTGTTGCCTCGACTGTAACATAGACGATATCTCCAGCGAAAACTGTTGTAGGTATCCACCCCAGGAGAGTATGGAGTAACAGTAATTTCATATGATGTTCCTTCATGGTTTTAGGTTTTTTCGATGATGTTCGAGAGAGCTCTGAATGCGACAAGGAAGAGACAAGGAAGAGAATGAATAGAGGTGAAATCAACAAGTTAGGCAGGAATTGCTTGATTACTGCATCATTTCTGTATCTCTCAGGATAGTTTCTTTGGTTTTCACAGAGCGGAGCCTAAACATCACCCTGGTTTCAGGCGTGGGAGAAAGGCTGCACGACACAAAGATCCCCCAAATGAAAGAGACTGGCACCTTTCTTCAATGAATAGGCCGCTTTTCTTCTAGAGCGCCACACGACACACTTTATCGTCTCAGATCTAGAATCAGTCCAGATGATCGCGGGCGGCACTAAGGCTTTCGCGGAGCTATTGTTTTACAAGAATATCTCAGTACATCACATCCAAGTATACCCGGGGACAATGAGTGAGGGGCATAGGGCTAGCTTCCGTGCAGAATGAGTGAGTTTCTAAAACTGGAAACGCAGTGAATTGAAGAGATGCAGTCTATTTTAACTCTGACTGCAACTGATTGGCTATAATTATATGGTTATTGACTTAGGAGGTCAGGATCGTGTTTCAGACGGAGTGGGTTTTGTTCCAGTAGGCGCTTAGTTCCCACAAGCTTCAGCATTTTTGCTTTAGCTAAATCTTCACGTATGGTGTATTTTCTAAACAACGTTTGCTTTATCACCAGCTCAATGTGAGCAAGACATGATTCTTTGTAAATACATACTAGTAAAACTTCCGAGGTTTGAGATCATTCCCTCTATTGAACGTCAATGCCACAGCGCTTGAGGGAACTCTTTTTTCCACGCAACCATCGCACTCTGATGTTTCCTACCACGCACTATGTATATGCATAGAGGTATTAATTCCACGTTCCAGTCACCTCTCACGACGCTGGAGAACGTTCAAGTTTGAAGCTTCGAGTCTCACTGCAGCACTTGAGTACATATATGTAGGCGAAATATACTTAGTCTGTTACATATATATTGAAGGAAAGACTTGGAGCCATTCCAGAAATCTGGACGAGTTATAGACTACCTATGTACCTTTAAGTGATTCTTGAAGAGCCTGTTGCTTGCTAATATGTACTTTGATTTTCTAAATACATCCATGGATCAAGACTCGGACTCGTAACACCCATGCGAAACCTCATTTCTGTACAAAATGTTTCGCTATGCAATGAGGGTATCTGTAACTTTTTACATCACACTACACCCAATACCATACATCGCTCGTTCCACGTCACGTTTCACTTGATACCAGTCCGCTCGGCGTTCCGCGAATTCTACAACTTCCTCGACGCGCCAGATGCCCTGGAATCTATCTGCATCGGCGATCAGAGTCGCTAACTCTTTAGCATCAGACGGGTCGATCAGATAAATCTGTGCGAGTTCGCGGAAGGCTTTGAAGTATAAAAGAAGCTCGTTGTTCTTGAGAGACTGGACGAACTTAAAGTAGTGGTTCATGTCACTGTATTTCTAATTAGTATTCATTGACCAGAACAACTAATTGCACTTCGGGTTCGTACCTGATAAGCCTCAGGGATCCTTCCACACTGATCCGTTGACGCTTGAGATGCTTGCATAAAGCAGTGAATAGTCGTAACCCGACTTCCTGGTTGAACACATCCAATGTGCTCTTGTCGGTACTCCCTACCAGCATCTGTGTGTGAGACGACACCACATCGACCACAGCCGTCGCAGCTTCTGTTATCCCCACGTTCATTGTCTGGCGGTGAGGGTCTGATGAGACCCCTGGGTTGAAGTCGGTAGCCAGTTGGCGAGTGGCAAGAATATAATCTACTTCTTCCATGAGGACGTCAATTCCCTTGTTCAATCCAGCCGCAACTCGTTCATCCAGCATCTGCTCGAACTTCTTCTTTTCCTTCACTGCCGGATCGATGAAATCGTTTCGATCCGTAAGACGGGTTGCGATCAATTCTTGCTCATAAAATACATCAATCATCTGCAAAATCAAGTCACCGACATTGACTAATTCCAAGAAAGTCACAAGAGGCTCGACCCCAGATTGGTCTCGTTCGTCTTGTTCACGAGGTCGGTAGTTTGATAGGTGATCAACAGCTTTATCAAAACCAATTAGAACATGCTGGTGGCCGAGAATACGTAGTAAAGAGACAAATATAGCCTCGCACTGGTGTTTCGCCGCTTTTCCATAATCTCCACCCAGTCTCACGAATTGGGCGGCACGTTCCAGGCTAGATTTAGCGGAGTGCACAAGACTAAGTGCGATCTCGATACTGAACAAGGATCGGATGCCCTCCATCTTGGATTTCATTATGAGAGCTTTGGCTGCTAGTTCTGTCGTGGGCGCTTCTTCGACGGGCATTGGCGAGGGAGAGGACATTGTAGAAAACCGGTTGGAGTTCTTAGAAGCTCCATTGTCGTTGTTCTCAGAGTCCGACTTCGCTTCCTCATTAGATTTGCTTGAAAAACTTGGTAAGATGTTGACTGGCATCATGATCACTTTCTTGAATGAAGTGAGGAAGTCTCGCTTGTCGGCTTGCCGATTAACATTGGACATTAAATAAGATTCAGTTGAAGCTGCTTGCTCTGAAAGCTGACGGTCCCAGTCTTTTACTGTGGCCTCGCAGCCTTTGCGGAAGAAGTCAAGCTCCTCCGCCAAGTAAAGATCTATATGCGGCTCATATATTTTGGTAACGACGGTATCCAGATATTGATCGAAGTTATCTCCGGAGTTTCGTATTGGAAGCAGGGTTTGGGAAAGATTCATGCACTGGATGAACGTGACAGAAATCGCAGTAAGGTAAGACTCTTTGTTGACACGATGCAACTCATCGAAGATAGCTGTTAAAAATGGGAAAAGAACATCTTGTCCTACTTTCTCCATGAATGGAACTGCCAATTCCAGCTCTGAAGGAAAGACCCGGTTCATCGTTGTCACTTCTTCATTATAGGCGACACTTAAGCGCGTGAAGAAGGCTTGGGTGTGTTGGATTTTCACCCTCCCAGATATAGTATCGATGCAATCTGTCAAGCTGCCGAGCTCCGATTTTCGAGTGACTAAATGATTATGATGTATGAATAGCTCAAGAGCAGATTTTCCGCCGTTGAGTGCGAACAAAATGTGAGCATACTTGCGCATAAGTCCGTCAATGTCGTCTGATTCATAACCCTTCCTGAATTCGTTCAATGCAGCAGTCTCAAACATAGACACAGCACCTTCTAAGCGATCCACTCGCGATTCCCACCCGGTGGTCATATCGCAATTCGAGAATGCCAAGAGCTGAGACAGCATTTTGGCCTGGAACTGAGGGTCCTTATACTTAGTGAAGACCAGGTTGTCCGTAGTGGGCCCAGACTTCGCAATATCGTTGTATACAGGTGCCAAAGCGGCGTATATTTTCCCAAATTCTTGACGAGCTTCACCTCGAATAGATTTTGCCTGTTCCAAGACCACCAGGTCTGGATCACTGGCCTCATTTTCCAAAGGCTCAAGTTGTGACGCCGTTTTCCCAAGCTCTATCTTATCGAACCCATCGGAAAGAGCGTTGACCTCAGAGCTGGGTGCCTTTTCGATTGATATCGTAGGCACTGCACCATTCACCTCTTCCGCCGCATCCTGCTTCTCAACCACGTCCATATTGGCGACGGTACCGTATATCCTCTCTGCATGCTTCCGTGCATCCGATTCATCCCAGCATCCAATTCGCTTCAAGCGTTGTACCCATCGAGTATCATCATATGCCATTTCATGGAGGAGTTTGCAGGACTGCGCGGCTCGAATCAGGTCGACGGGATCGAGGAAATCTAGGATCGATGATACGATCTCTGTAGAATATCAGCACCGGTCTTATCAGCCAATCATCCACACGCCGTACCTGCAGGCAGTGAGGCTCTGGATATCTCCTCAAGTGACGCCATGCGCAGTGAAGCCAGCACATCTCTGCGAGGCTTGACTGGCACCGCAGCTTTCTTCCCGTTTGGCATCTTTGTTGTCTGGAATCCTCATCTGGAGTGGCCCAGAGTGTTCGCGGGGCGTGCTTGGGGGTCGGGGACGTTGTATTTGAGCCTCGAAGCCACCCAAGCGCCCAATGTGATGGTTATCGTGATTGCAGGAAGTGTTCAAGTCGGCGTCCCAGCTTGAAAAGTAAAAAGCAAATTAAAAAAGTCCACAACGTATCGGGGCGCACAAGGATCAGCCCGGTTCGAGCGCCGATCAGCCTGGCAGGGTCCACCCCACCGCCCTTTCAAATGTTAGGTGAGACTGGCAGAATCTAGCGGTGAAAGACTATCATAGTTGGACAGTTGACTACAGGTCATTATGCGCACAATAGCAAACTTGTATCAATGATGAAAATTGCAAGTTTCTGGATAGTCTGCAGAGCTTTCATTTTTCTGATAAGACCCTCTTTCTTATTATAGCTAGTACAAGTGAACTGCTTCGAATATCACTATGTTATTATCTTCAATGATGGGCACACGAATCAAAAGGTTCATAATTTTGAACCCCATGAGCTGAATCATACATTCGTAAACGAACTGTCCGTCCCTTTGCAGTTAACACCATATAATTTGCGTCATGAAAGCTTCATCAGTATCTATACTTAAGTTGCACTTGGAGATATGTTAACTTATCGTTACGGAATATCTCACTCAAACGTATTGCTTTGCATCTGGGTACTCTCTGTTGGGCAATCAGAATCGGAGCTTATCAGAATGGGACTCGAGATAGGCTCATGATCTAGTGGCTGATCTGAGTCTTGAGTTTCTTCTTGCTGGATTGGAGTCGGGGTTTTCAATTCTTGAGATTTAGATGAAAACACTGATCCGCTGTCACTGCCAATTGCCTCTTGAGCTTTCTGGTCTATGAGACTCATTTGCATTGGGAATTCATCCTGTAGCCTTTTGAGCCAACTATAAAGAGACTCATCATCCATCGTACTATCACGAGCAATAAGAAGCTGTTCACGTAAGGAAAGAAGTAGTTTCCTCCTTCGAGCGATGCATATAGCATGTGAATCACGATTACGGCGTTGGGAGATGTGATCGAATATTTCCGAAACATTGCAAGCAGTCTCAATCACACTTGGTGGAAGATCTACTAGCTTAGCGAGGGTAATGCCATACCTGCGAACTGGTACGGGACCTTCTGTGATGCGATACAACATGGTCATTTTGGATGCGTCTGGAGATATTTCAGCCGCTAAGTGCAAGTTGACGACGCCGGCGCGCTCGGATAGAATGCGCGCGAGATCATGGAAATGTGTTGCAAACCATACAAATGAGTTGCTAGCTAAAAGGGCTTCGGCCAGAGCAATAGCAATAGCAAGACCATCGGTTGTGCTTGTTCCTCGGCCCAGTTCATCGACTAATACCATACCTTGTGGCTGGATATTTCGTAAAATGAAAGCCATCTCTCGCATCTCTGCCGCAAAGGTGGAAACATTTGCATCAAGGTCATCAGTTGTAGCTATGCGAGCAAAGAGCTGATGCACAACTGGAAATGATGCGTATTGCGCTGGTACGAAAGAGCCGATCTGGGCCATTACGGTCATCAAAGCTAAAGATCGAATATACGTTGATTTCCCACTCATGTTGCAACCTGTAATTATCTGAAATCTGGATTGGGATGTTGCATATGCGTCATTTGGAATGAACTTGTTTGCCCTAATCTGTTCTCGAATTGGGTGGCGTCCATTCTTGATGGCTAAGGTGTTAGTCAGCTCAGGACGAATATAATCATGTCTGGTTGTTAGTTGCGCAAAGGCTGCAAGCATGTCAAGCATGGCAATTGCTTCGCTTATACGGAATAACCCTGAGACTTCTGTACAAATATCACGAAGGAGTTGCTGAATTGTATGATCACTTAGGCTGATTACTTCGTTGTGAGCATCCACAATTTTCTGGTTCAGTTTTACCAAATCAAGAGTTTGGCATTCGACGCGATTCTTTTTGCGGTATACGTTGATGAAAACATCGGGAAGTGTTCGAAAGTCTTCATTGGAGATCCAGATATAGTACTGCCGTGCAGAGTCGTATTTGAGATCTAGCGTCAGGTCATGAGTTTCTATGGTCATCAGCAATGGACATTGTGTTTCGATGCATCGACATTTACCTCCCAACTTTGACACAAGCTCTACAGCGTCAGCATTGGCTTCCTTGTATGTTTGTCTAGCCACATCTAGGAGACTGTTGACACCAGCCTGAATTTCAGTCAGACTTGGACCAGCAAGAGACAAGAGGCCCCATGGCACATTTCTACCTTCACGCAATATATTCTCTGGTTTCGAAGATCCAGAGGTTTGCTTTGATATATGACTTGATCATTCAACACTTCCTCAATATGCTGTTCAACTGATTGATGCCCTGCCGGGGAACATAGCTGGGCATATTAACTTGGATGGCCAGGGGCATTATGAAGGTCCTGCATACCTCGCGAATCGTCAAAAGCAGATCACAATCTGCCGCGCCCAAGGCTTGATGAATCTTTTTTATGCCAGACACATATGTTTTGAGCATAATGACATTGTTCACAGATTGTTCAACATACTGAACCGCTTGCTTTGTTGGGACAAGAATAATCTTTTTACTGGTCAGTACGTTAATATCTCAAAAATCGAAGAATGGTACTAACAGAAGTCAAGACCTTATCCGCATCAACAAATCCCCTCAATGCCTGTCGTACGGACATGAACATATCATCTTTAGTAGAGAGATCTTCTACCGCATTATATCTGGCGGTCAGCTTAACTCGCTGAATGGAAGGTTGGAGAATTGTTGCTCGGAGAAGTCTGGCTCCCATTGGTGTCAACGTATCATTGAGTAAGCCATATAGGCTATCTCGAGACTTGGCATTATGTAGATTCTGAATTAACTCCAGTGAGACAATCGTTTTTAGATCAATTGTCATGGAACCTTCCGATGGTTCAAATTTTATTCTCAGGGAGTGGGAGACAAAGACGCGCTGAAGCTCCGATTCAACATATTTCAAAACCTGCACTCACAATTAATCAACTATGTTTATCGAGTCAAATAATTCAAATACTTACTGCAGCAAAACAACAGGCGGCGAAATAGTTCCCACTCAAAGTCACCTTTAGTGAGTCAGCCTCATCGGGGAATGCTAGCCGTTCCAAATACTCATGTGAAGCCTTGTCCGACCAATACCGACGATCCAGGAAGGTAAAGATGGGGTCTGGTAGGTTTTCTTGGATGATGTACCGCAGCTTTGATTCTGGCGCTGTGTTCATGAAGAGAATCTCACTTGGCTCGAACACGCCAATCTTGGTAACGGCTTTCACGTATGTGGGACTATCACACATTTGACATAGTACCACTTCTGCGGTTGCCAGATTCACGAATGCCAGACCGACAGTTGTTGATACTCCGCGTGATTCGCTCACTGCGCAAACAATGTCCTGACCTGCGACGCTAGTCGCTGTCGTAGTTGGCTTCCCTGTCCCGGCAGGTCTGCTTTTGGTGGTCCTAGAGGTCAATGGGACAAATGAACTAAAGGTCGATTCTCGAAAAGACACAGACATCGTGTTCGGATAAATGAAGATAGTTTGGAAGTGTTCCTGGGGTCATTGGATGATCAGGAGGGCCCTGAAGAGATGAGAAAGAGAGGTTTCTGGCCTGCACTGGCAGTACTAATACAACCTTAATGCGCGTACCTGCTATATTTGGCTCCCCGTGTATAGTACTACTTACCTATTCATCCTTGTCGGGTTCTCTCCCTACCGAACTGACCGACGTACATGTTACATTTATGTAGTTATTAGCAGTTTGTTCGAAATTTAATTGGAAGACAATTTCTTTGACAATTGAACTGTAATTAGAGAAATTGAAGTGACTAGACTCCAGCTGTTTTCTTACTGTCGTAGTTAAGTGAGCAGTCCCACCCGCCCCACAGCCCGATAAGATAAACTCGGCGACATCAAATTTTCTTTTCTTTCTTCAAACTTCCACCACTCAAACAGACAATGGCGACCCTTGTCCCCCCACCCAGCAAGCGTCAAAAGGTCGCCCAGGCCGAAAAGGCCAGAGAGCAACAGGAGATTCAAAGCATCCCTGGCGATCTTGGTAGTGTCCGTGTGCAATTCTATGACCAGGCCACTGGCAATGCCACCGGGCCCGCAGTCTCCGTTCCTGTCGCCGATGCGAACGTCAAGAACCTCGAGACACTTCTGAACACATTGCAAGGAAACGTATGTTTGAAGATGATTGCATTCTATTTATAAATTATCCCATCTAGCTAACAACATTTTCTTGCATTAGGATGATGAAGACCGAGTCCCGTATCGCTTCACCCACCAGTCCGACAAGGAAGGACAGACCATTGATATTCTCGCCGATCTATACCACTCCCTCCTTCAACCAGGCATAAAGACGACCGAAGATACAATTTCTCTTTTCTTCACTCCGCAAGCCGTCTTCCGGGTCAAGGCTGTCTCACGCTGTGCGGCCTCCATCGCTGGTCATGGAGAAGCCATTCTCGCAACCTCTTTCTCTCCAGTTTCCTCCTCTACCATGGTCTCCGGGAGTGGTGATTCAACAGCGCGCATTTGGGATTGTGATACAGGAACTCCTCTCCACACTTTGAAGGGCCATACGAGCTGGGTGCTGGCGGTCGCCTACTCGCCCAATGGAGCGATCATTGCGACCGGCAGTATGGATAATTCAGTGCGACTATGGGACGCAAAGAAGGGCCAGGCGCTTGGCGGTCCATTGAAAGGTCATGCTAAGTGGATTACGGGTCTCGCTTGGGAACCATATCACCTACAGGAATCCGGTCGACCCCTTCTTGCATCTGCGTCTAAGGACTCGACCGTGCGCGTGTGGGATGTTGTTTCGAGACATATCGATACTGTATTGACTGGTCACAAGGGTTCTGTTACTTGTGTAAGATGGGGTGGCACTGGTCAGATCTACACAGCATCTCATGATAAGACCATTAAGATTTGGAATCCTAAGGATGGCACGCTCATTCAAACTCTGTCGGCACATGCCCACCGAGTTAACCATCTCGCCCTTTCGACAGATTTTGCCTTGCGAACTGCCTACCATGATCACACTGGTAAGGTCCCCGCATCGGAAGCCGAAAAAGTTGCTGCTGCCCGGAAACGATTCGAGGAAGCTGCTACGGTCAACAATAAGATCACTGAGCGACTCGTGTCTGCTAGTGATGATTTCACTATGTACCTTTGGGAACCTTCTAAGTCGAACAAGCCTGTTGCCCGACTTCTGGGTCATCAGAAAGAGGTCAACTATGTCACTTTCTCGCCAGACATGGCATACATTGCTTCTGCTGGGTTTGATAACCATGTCAAGTTATGGAATGGACGTGATGGAAAGTGAGTTGCTATCTCAGGGAATCAATATATTGTGGCCAATTGCTAATTATCATACCTAGATTTATTAATACTTTCCGTGGACACGTTGGTGCGGTCTATCAATGTTGCTTTTCCGCAGATTCGCGCCTCCTAGTGTCTTCCTCCAAAGATACAACGCTCAAGGTGTGGGACGTACGCTCAGGAAAGCTGTCTGTGGATTTACCTGGACACAAAGATGAGGTCTTTGCCGTGGACTGGTCTCCAGATGGTCAAAAAGTTGGAAGCGGTGGTAAAGATAAGGCCATTCGCATTTGGCGTAACTAGAAAAAAAAAGTATACAAGTTATAGATACCCATTTCTTGACATAGACATCAATTACATTAAAAAGAAAGAAAATCATTCAAACTATGTCATTAACTTCCCGTGGTGTCACGCTATCCTATCTAGTGATAATAAACCAAAAAGATACTCAGGATAATGTACAAAGAGTCATATGCTAAAGATCCAAACAAATAATCACAACGCTAGCAATGGGACATTAAGTGAAGAAACAAATAGCTTAGATGTACTGCCAAGCAGGAACGTCACCCTTGTAGGTAAGAGCCATAGCAGAGAAACCGAGGCAGTCATCGACGTTACCAGAAGGCACAGTAGCATTCTGGATAGCGGCAAACACCTGCCAGCGGCTGTCATCAGTGGGGCAGGCCATGAAGCCCTGGGCACCCCATCCGTTGAAAGAGTAGTGAGACCAGGGCTGACCAGCCTCGTAGAAAAGGTCACCGACAACAGAGCCGGTAGGGATAGAGGCAGAGTGGGCCTGGGTGAAACTCAGGGCACCATTGGGATCAACGTAGACCTGTTGGCCGCCGGGGACCTCGACATCCTATAGGTGAGATATTAGCTTTGTTCCTGTTCTGTCACACATGATGTGGAATGATAGGGCTGTGTCACATACCAAGGAGTTGCCACCTGCAGCAAAAACGGTTTGGTTGCCAGGGGGGCACACAATGCCATCAACGGCAGGGCAGTATGATGCGGTGCTGCCACCGAGCCAGAACTTCTGACCAGCAGCGTTCATCTGCGAATAGTGGATGGGAGAGCCAGAGCGAATGGCCATAACACCGAAAGCTGGCGGGTTGGAGGCCGGGGCGCTAGGAACAGGAGCTGGAGCGGCGGCAGCCAGCAGGGGGAGAGCAAGAGAAGCAATGACGGCCTTCATTTTGAAAGTTGAATAGAGTTGAAGAGGTGAATAGAAATGTTCAAGTTGGATGAAGTGTTCAAGTTTAGAGAGATGTTTGTATGAATCTGATGATGATGGATAGAATATTTTTTCTTCTATTTGGCGCATCCAGGAACCCTTTATATACCCCAAAGACAAAGCATCCCATTCATACTAGCAGGGGCATCGGACACCCCGCGTGCAAAAAAGGGTCCACCAAGCATTGAGTCCCAAGGAACCAAAGTCGATGACGGACAAAAGAGCTCTTCAAGGTCGGCCACACCCGATCCCAGCGGAGTCACCGAGTGGCGAACCTTATTGGCCATGGGTGAGACAGCATCATGTTAGACTCATTGTCAGGCATCGTCAACGGCCCTAAAAGATCGCTTGTGGCTAGTTTGCTAGCCGAGCAACCGAATGTCTCTCTGCTAGAGCTCGACAAGGTATAGTGCATGTTTTTGGAAGTGAGGCCGTGCTTTTCCGACTGAGACAAACTGGTGGCATGCCAAGGAGCATAAACCGGGAAAACGTGAGAAAAGGCGGATCCACGTTATCCCGTGGTTGTTATGCTAGTGCGAACACGAGAGTGGGAGAGCCATGGTGCCGCTGATCTGCATTCCCATGTCTCACTCTATTCTTGTATGCTATTCTTATCGCAAGCTTCAATGCTCATTTCGCCGAGGTCAGTGTCGTAAGGCAGCAGAAATACGAGATTAGATCGATATGTCGTCGATTCGGCACCACGGCCGATGTAACCGAATTGCATAGCAACCATTGTCGTTGTCCACTGTCTCCACGCTGGTGCCCTCAGGGCTAATCAACCCCACATTCGGACTTGATGCATGGCACTTGTTTCTCCCAAAATACCGAGTTTGAAGTATTCAATCCTGCTACGCGAAGGCCGTGGAGTCGCTACTGCATCGTCGGCGCGAAAAACCTCCCCAACAGCGATTCTAACATTTCTCTCGTCTATTCCTTTCAAAAACGTGTCAATCAAGGTTTTTTCGGCCGTTTCCAGCGCTGTAATAGCTAGCTTTGAGGGTGCATAGATGAGATGAGCTTCTCGGTCGGGTTTACGCCCGTAAAGAATTGTTAACGCGACGTGCTTACGAGATCCATAGAAGTCAAAGCGAAGACACTTGCACCCACTGGTGGACCCGCTCTGGTAGTTCGCTATATGTACACACAGGCTGACGGAAAATCCATCAATCCAGCTCTTCCACCCGCGTAGTGGGTCTCCCCACTCCCCACTCGTTGGTACAAGTCCCCATGCTCAAAACTGAGAATAGCATTGCGTTATGAAGGCAAAGCCCAAATCAGCGTGGAAGCGCGTGTTTCCATACTACATGTGATATCCAAATAAGACGCCAAGTTTGGTGCAACAATGCTATCATGGGGCTCAAGTGGCTGATCCTACCTCCAAGGTTGAACATGGGCAATTGAACATTGAAGTACCCGGGGGCTCATCCGTCAGCAACTTGAGTCCCTTAGCTTGGAGCATATCGAAATGTCCTAAGACATATTATCCACCAGGCGGATATCTTCGAAACTGAGTCTTACTTCAATGCTGTCCCTGCGAGTACTACCTTGATATTATGAAAATTTAACGCCACTGATGCCATTTTTGAATTCAGAGTCAACTTAACATACATACCAAGCTCTGTATAAAGACAAATAGTGAGCCATGCATGACATGCGATGACATGTCTTGAATATTCAATTCGCCACGCTTGGCTTTGATTTATCATGACCTCCCATTAGGTTGGGATGGCAAAGTGACATGTGAAACGTGAACTTCAGAGGATACGCTTCGAAATTCCTACCTACTGAAATCCCCACGTCCCCAAGTAGTGCTTACTCCATATAACAGAAACTTTGGCAGTGTGAATAGTATAGTATTATAGATTGTCAACTCCAAGCTGGTCGAAGGTATCTAGCAATCTCCACGGCAAGTGCTGGTGCTAGACATGAACTCCGACATATTCATGTCATGTGTAGTAAAAAAACTTGAAAGACTTAACTTGAAACCTTAAAATTGGGTTCAGGTTACACCATTTAACTCTTATAATTTCTCAATGTCCAGCCGAGAATACCTCACTAGTGCATATATGTACTAATTACTACATATGTGCACATTGCTCTGCTTGCCCTTGGAGCTGTGTACAATTCTCAAAGATACAAAGGCACGGTACAGGGAACATAATGCCTATGTAGTATACCCCAGGGCTGTCGTAGTAGAGATCGATCGTATGAAAAAAAAAAAAAAAAAGATATCAGGGGAGTCAACTGGTGTGAGGAGATCCTCAGGGAGTCCTTTGAATTGCAGAGCCTCATGTAGTGCTGATGGTCTCTCTGTTCGATGAACATTGAAGTCGTCACACTATGTCATCGGATACACTGCTCATGGCAAAAGACATCACATCTCCTCAGGCTCCTGTTATCATCCCCATGTTTCACAACATTTCAAGGGTCCACTGGATGTGCAAAGGTAAACTACTTTCACTATGTTGCCGGAATAAAAATTGAACAAGCATGAAGAAAAGTAAGAAGAAAGGAAAGGTTGATGGGTAACTTCGAGAAGCAATCCAAAGTATGCTTTTCTACTACTTTACTAGTACCATATGATGTAGCACTTGTACGTTCCACCTGGGCAGGTACGAATATAAGCGATGTTCTATTGCATTTGAAGCGGATCCCCTATCGCCTTTCGTCTCTTTTGCGAGGTTTCAATGTCCTTCGCTATCAATGACGCGCCTGGGAGTTAAATGCCACATTCCCCTGCAGACTGGCCACGCGTTCATGACGAAAAAGCCCGGAGACCTGACTTTCACGAGAAAATCTGGCTTAATAGATTGTAAAGAGTAGATAACTCACTATTTCAGTGCCGAGGAATGAACTCCATCGCTCACTGGGCCGATATTCAGGGGTCAACGTCAACAGAACCGGCCCCTTGCAGTAGTATATGCCTTATCTCCCTGTCAGCCATGTGCGAGGAGCCCAATCTCATGGTAAGTTTGAGAGAAGGCAATGCGTCTGGTTCGGTGACTGGTGAACGAGACCAGAGTCGTCGTCAGCAGTCGTCAGCTGATCTGCGTACCCCTGAATATCCGTGCAAATTTGGATACTGCAGAATTGTAGGATACGTTGCACAGGAGATCTTGTACGCCCATGTTGTGCGCGAGTAGATAGTTTGACCTAAATGCGAAAGTGAAGTCAGTTGCAGGAGAGCAGGAAACCCACGAGTCCACGACTTTAATACTACCGTGGGAAGGCGGGAGCATGGGCAAGATACCCCAGGTCTAGGAGCCAAGACTTGTACCGAGCTGCCGTCTTTTATACTAAGCTGTACCTAATTATTTGCGTCTGGGGAGTGAGTTGATCGATCCGGTTCAACTTGAATCAGCGGTGACCATATGCCGGGACCATGCAGTCTACTGAATCGGGTTATACGCAGAGAGATGCACAACCAAGATTTCATGTTAACAATGAAATACAATCATGGTAAAAGGATAGTCTCCTCTTTTAAATGACGCCCTGATGACCTCAATAGGCGTGCCATGCGTTTTCTAGTGCTTGTCCTCGGACTGACGAGGACAGCCTTGTTGATAAATGATTGGTTCAAGTTAGGGATGATTGATGATACCCCGCACAGAGCACACCATGAAAGATCATCCGAGCTAGCGATCGTGCACGCTAACCCATATGAGGCATGGATATTGACTCATTATGGAGAGCCAGAATCTAGCATGGAGATGTGTGGAGTGTGGAGTGTTGTGCATACATACAGAGCAGACTTCCAAGGTTTGTAGCGAAAGTCAAAAGCGAATTTACTATTCGATCGCATCGTACAACGATTATTGTATGACCTTCCGCAGAGGCTTGTTTATGCAACAAGTCCGAACGAATCAAGCTACCTACTGATCCTTCTTGAGATTCTCGTTTGAAGCGGACAGGTACGAGTACGAACAATACGGGTTCCTCATATTCTTTCGCACCATCGAGATGTTCCTCTTGTGGATCTATCTGATCTTGGGGATATGCGGGTGGGTCAGTTGATCTTCACGAGTCGATTTAGCGGTCTACGGAATCTTCTCCGAGATATTCCACTGCCATAACATGTCGAGTTATGATTAATCCCTATCTAGTAGTATTTAAGGCCAACCAGGATCCAAGCAAACAAAGGTCCTTTCAAGTTAGTCATAATTTCCCCTCAAATAATATTTGAAGCCCACGCTACTATGGACGTTTTGATGTTTTCCCGCAAGCACTGCCACGTCAGAACGTCGGTCATCGTAAGCAAAGAACCGACTAAATGAACTAAATTGAAGCCTTGCCATGTTCAATATGAATCCCCATGACGCCATACAAGTAAATGTTTGCGAGCCCTGAGGTCCGCTCGGCTCTCGCCTCTCGACTATCCTGGCGATCCTTAGGATGTTGTGGACATTCATAGTTCCGCGTAGTGGCCCGGGCTCATCATGGGGGCGCTAGATGGCGTGCTTCCAAGGTTAGTGTTGACTAGCTCCGAGCTCAAGGTATACTAACATCAAACTATATGCGAGTAACTCAGCCAAAGCCATACAAAATCGGGTTACACACCCTCAGCTCTTCCATCAACTGACATCACAATCCCCACCTTTTATTGAGGGTGCTGATGTGCATTAGGGCTTTTCTCACGCGAAAGGTACTTGCCATGTTGTGATCGGGCTGCAATCATGCGAGATTGGATGCTTTGGCTTATAGACTTGCCCCTGGCTCTGAGTATTTGAAGCCGTAGAATTCCTGCCGTTTCCCGGGGATGGCATTCCACCTTGGACTACGGTGTGCCTGAAGTGGTCTCTTGTTTGCGATAGTATATTACTGGTTCTAGCCCTCGTCTTCAGATACCATTGGGCTGGTATTATTATAATTCTGTTTATTTCCTGGGTCGACACGTTCGAATTTTGCGAAAAACCTTGGTATCATTGGGCCAATTCCTCATAATCGGCCATGTTTGCTCGCGCTTTAGGGGCACTTGCTTTGGTGGCTTCAGTTTTGATTTCACCTAGCGATGCCATCTCATACTCTCCAATAAAGCCCCCATCATATCCCTTGGCTGTGCGGAGCCCATATCTATCAGGTGAGCGCTGATCTTTGCTTTGTCCTTCGCGCGGACTCTCGGGGACTAGACTGACATTCCGGTCCATAGCGTGGATCCCTGGCAATTCCGTTGCTTCATTGCCCTCTAGTAATGCACAGTTTTGGGCAGGCAATACTTTAGTCTGGTCTGTGATTGCTCGTGTAGATGGCGACACCTATAATTTGTTTGGCGTCGCTAGTCCTAATGACGGGACTAAATCAGGCACCGTCACTGCGGCTACCTACACCTCGACGCATTCCACTTTCACCGTGACGGCTGGTGCTCGCAGCTTCACGCTAGACTTTTTTTCGCCTGTGTCGCCCAAGAACTATCTGCGCCAGTCCCTTCCCTTCTCATATTTAACAGTGACGGTCGCTGAAGGCGATTCGAGCTCCATACAAATTTACTCCGATATTAGCGGGGGTTGGACGGGCCAGTCTAGCGATTCCACCTGGAGCTACTCCACCAGTGGATCGACGGGCGTATTCCAGATCCAGGCGGTCGGGCAGGCGACCTATTCACAAAACAGTGATGGGCAAGCTCTGTGGGGTAGCGCTGTCTACGCCACCCGTCCTTCTGACAGTAGCACACTCTCCACTCAGGCCGGTCCACGCGTCACCGTGCGGGAGCAGTTTGTTGACAACGGCACCCTGTCAGGCAACCATGCCTCCTGGACCTCGGGAGCTGTTGTGGGATTTGCACACGATCTCGGAACTACATCAGATGAATCCGCGGTCACCTTTGCGATCGGTCACGTGCGCGAAGAGTCCATTAATTTCCTCGGCGCCGCGCAAACGGGCTATTATCGTGCCGAATACGCCGACACCGTCGATGCCGTTTCCTACTTCCTCGATGACTACGACGACGCAAATGACGAGTCCAGCGACTTCGATGACTTAATTTCCGACACGGGATCGTCCAGCTTTGGATCGAACTACTCTGATATCCTCGCACTCTCTGTGCGTCAGGTTTACGGTGGAATCGAAATCACGATACCGAACGAGTCATTGGACACCGACGACACCCGTGCCTTTATTAAGGAAATCTCCAGCGATGGCAACATCAACACTGTTGATGTCATCTATGCGACCTTCCCTATTTTTTATATTCTAAGTCCTGAGTACCTAAAGTTGCTCATCAGCCCCGTGTTTGAGTACATGGCCACAGATGCATACTCGGAGAATTACGCTGTGCATGATCTCGGGGCAAACTACCCTAATGCGACAGGACACTTATCTTCTGGCGAAAGCATGCCCATTGAGGAAAGTGGCAACATCATCTTCCTCACATATGCGTACCAGCTAGCTTCTGGCGAGACCGATCTATACGACACTTATTCCTCCCAAATCAAGACCTATGCGAGTTACATTGAAAATAATGGTTTATACCCGGCTTCGCAGCTATCTCTGAACGATGCCCTCGGAGAACTAGCCAACCAGACCAATCTGGCTGTCAAGGCCGCAGTTAGTCTGGCAACATACGGCAAGCTAGCAGACGAAACATCGTACGTCACCACTGGCAGAGTCTGGGCAGATAAAATTTGGACAGATCACCTGGGGACCGACGCAGATGGCACCCGCTTCCTGATCCAATACGGTATCACACCTTGGTTCCTTGTCTACAACCACTACCCAGACAAGTTGTTTGGGCTAGACGTCTTCCCGGACGAGGCCTACAACGCGACATCCGATTTCTATCCGACTGTCCGTCAAACTGCCGGTATACCTCTGGACGGCTCATTGGAATGGGGTCAGACAAATTGGCAGGGCTTCGGGGCTGCTGTTACAAATGGCGAAGCCCGGGAGGTCTTCATTAATGATATATGGGCCTATGTGTCGAATGGTCTGAACAGCGCACCTTTCTCTGATAAATATTGGACCGAGACTGGTAGTGGACACAATGCTGGCGAGTTTAATTCATTCAGAGCACGGCCGACACTAGGTAGCCATTTTGCATTGGCCGCTTTGTATGGCGCGGATACCTGGTCGTAACGAGTTTCTTTTCTTCATGCATGGCATTAATCTGTGGATAGTTGCATTGACACCACGAAGAAGCTATAATTTATAGCCAATCGTGTTATTGGTTATCAATTGGTTTTTGTCTTTCATAGCCTGTTGTCAGGCCAAGTCACTTCCGGCATATAACGTCTTATATCATTCATGCATTAATTTATTCACAATTTGAGATACCAAAATGACCCAGAAATAGAGGTCGTAGAAATATCCTTCACCAAATCAACAAATCATCAATCACTACGCTCCAGCCCCGCCAGGTGCGCTAGAGAAGTCGCCTTTCAGATAAAACTTGTCGGTGCCAGTTCGCTTTCTCTCCAGCTCCTTCTCCCGTGCGCGCACGTACTCGTTTGCTGTGCTCCTTGGCGACCTTTTGCCGGGCTTTCTCGTCGCCTTTCGATCGCTCTTCGCCCTCTTTTTCGCCGTGGACTCGGAGCAGGAGAATTTTTTGACCTTCACCCAATCGAACTTATTAGGGCAGGAATATAGGTCTCGAAGCAGCGATGGTGTATGAGTCAAAGATAAACTAGGTATTGTTAGTCTTGACAAGAGGCAGTCCTTTCTAAAAACTCATGTGTATACACTCTACCGTGACCCAGGTTGGCTTATGGTACTGCGCCAAGAAGGTGAGTCTGTAGGTGCCAGTGAGATTCAAGTTGACGCCCACCTGGGCACTTGTTGGGGCTAAAAGTGGGGTGAGATCACATTCATGCTCCAGAGCCGCATCATAACCCAGGCACTGGCAGGTGACTCCACATAACTATAGCCCTATGGCTTACTACTAAGTACATTCGATCGTGAACTAGATAGTTAGAGTTCCATATGTAGAAGCGGCATAGTTTGAGACTTCAAGACTAAAATTCCCACAGGTAGCTATACTATCCATGCATACTAGGTACTGTTGTTCACCTAGTTTCATGATATACGTCACATCTAGTTCTAAAGTTATTCTCCTGCCTATCTTAGTAGGATTATAATACTGACTACTAGTCCTACTCGGTACTTGACTCTACATGTATCACCTAGATCATAACTAGTCAGCGAGCAAGCATACTTTCTTACAGAAATCATTGCATAAAAAGCCCATCAAAAAAATAAGTGAATCAATGTCCCAACAAGTACAAGTGTGGATATTATTTTCCACGTCACTGGCAACATGCTTGAAAATTGTGAGACATCGATGTATTCAATGCCCAACTCAGGCAAGAGATTGTCACTTGCCCAGTTCACTGAACGATCACATTCACTGATCACATCCATCGATGAAATCGATTTGGGCTCTGTATTTAGGATGAATTTTGACTATGGGGTATGAGTGATCTTGGAGAAGAAAAGTCATAATTTAATTATTCGAGGAGCCAATTACCACTCCATGTAGGTTAGATCGATAGGTTACCCTACGTTCAATACATTTGCAGGGACCCCTGTTAGCACCGCACGCACCAAAGAAAATTCTAGAGGCAGCTATATCAAACGTCTTTAGGCCCCCCAACTTCTTAGCTCGCCCCTCGTCTCTTCTCCCTTCAGCTTCTCCCTGCTAAGCTACATATATCCCTAAAAGTCCCTTCCATTCAACCCCACTGCCAATTCCGAGCATGCCTCCTTCAATCACCCAATCAAAGAAAAAGAAGATTCCTCGAAACCCTCTCCAGCATACCAAGATCGCTCAGTTGGCCACAGAAACCCAGAAGTCTGGGGACTCAGTAGACCAAGGGATCCTCGATAGGATTCAAAAATACCTAGCACGAGTATATCACGCAAATTCGTCCGAGGGAGAAGCGAAGGTAGCTCTATTCCTATCACAGAAACTTATGAGCCAGCATAACGTTACCCAAGCAGATCTCATGCTAAGTGACAAAACAAAGAGTCACTATGGTGGGCATAGCGTCGTGGAAATTCGAAGAACGGACGGCGACAAAGGGGAGAGGACTGTAAAAGAAGCCTTTGTGGTAAAATTGGCTCATACCATATGTACGTTCTTCGATTGCAAGCTCTATACTGCTGATTTCTCTGGCTGTATCTAATGGACCTTCTATGGTATTTCCCAGAATATTGTCGCTGCTGCAATGTATTGGAGATGACCCATAATCAGATCTCTATCTGGGCTTGTGAGTACAAAGTTCATCGTCAGTAACACCCCAGACTTGAGTCTTTGAGTCCAAGTACAGCTTCACTAACTGAATAACGAAGTTCCGACCACTTGGCTTATTTGATTCGGTGTCTGATGGAGCACATTGCAACATGTAATGCTACCAATCGTTGTATCTGTTGGCCCACGGAATTTTAATCACATAGATATTCTATCTTCCAATCACAATCAAATTGTTTGATATTGAAATTTTCCGACCATTTATTGTTCTCGCCTAATGGGTCAAATGAAAGAAAATAGGCCTGTCAAGCTACAATTCCCCCCATATTCTAGCTCGAGCTATTATCGGCGCATGTCCAAGGCCTCAATCCACTCGACTGCTTGAGCGAGTCAAGGATATTGACGATTGATCCATATGTCCCAGCAACTGTCATGAAAGAGCCGACGGCAATGATGAAAATACTCCAGGCCGCAAGTAAGTTCCACTTCCAACTCTTATCACGCCGGCTCCAGTTGTCGTAGAGCCACATACAACCAGTCGGTTGATATGAGATGCAAAATCCTAGAAGGGATCCTATCAATGACACGAGATCACTGAAAACGGGAATACCACTCGCAATAACATATGCGATAATTGTTGCACCACCGGTGCACCCAAGCCATGTACTCCAGTGAATCCAGGTATTGGCGGCCAGATGCTCCGAATTTCTCAAGATGCGGATAAAAATATATTTAGCCGGTAACTGAGACTGTCAACTCACGCTCAAAGCAAAGGAACTAGGCTATAACTCACATGGAGAACAATAGTGGTTGTTACAAGAAGCCCGGGCAGAGCGAGGCCATAGCAGATTCTCTTTATCAGTATTCCTGCAGACCCAAGCGCTGGGGATGCAAGAAAAGAGCCACAATAGTAATATATGACGGTAGCGACTACTAGGTAGATGATTGTAGAGCTGATCTGGGCGATAACAAGGGACCGGGTGAATAAACAAGGATCTCGCATTTCTGCCACGATAGCAAAGTAGGCTGACGTGGCTGAGCAAGCAAAGATGAGAGTTGAGATCGCCGTAACCCCTTCAGAAAACGTGGGATTGCCGACGAGCTTCCAGTCCGAAGACCATGGTCCCTCTTGTGGCGCATCTGCTGGGCGATCCTGGATACCGACAGCGACAGTGACGATAAAGACTGAGCGATTTCAGTAAGTGTTCAAACTATTTTTTCAAAAGCGGTGCCTGATTACCTGAGCAGAGAACAAAAGCCAACCCAACCCAAGCTAGCCAGCTAATACGGCCAAGGGTTCGTATACTTGAAAAAAGAAATCCAGCAACAGCAGCTACAGCGACAAAGGCAGCAGTGCATGTTCCGTGGCTTGATACCGAATTCAGGCCAATAGATATTCCAAGTATTCCCGAGCCTGCGACGAAAATCCAATCTGAGGAACGGTCAGATCAGACCTCGCATATTTAAAACGTTGATTTTCGGTAATACTTACATAGACAAAAGGCGATTGCGAGTAATTCACGTCCAGCTCTCCCGAACATCAGAGCTCCTGCATCGTCAATGCCGTAAACCTCGGGGTGATTAAGTTTGAAGACACCAACTATGTAGCTGGTCCAGACAGCGATGCCCGCCACGACACAGAGAAGAATAGCGCCGGGAATCATACCCAGCGTATCGAAGGCTTGAGGAAGTGAAAGAATTCCCAGGCCGATCTGAGTCTTCATCATCAGCGCGATAGTTCCGATCCAGCCCAGCTAGTGCGATGTTAGCTCATCCCTGGTCCATTCAAAAAGTATTTCACACAGCCTACCGTACGATAATTGGGTCCATTCTCCCCAGACGCACCAAAGACCGGATCGATATGTTCGCATTTTCCAATCTCCTCCACTTGGGCTTGTCTGTCATCTATGGGCGTAGGGGCTTCTGGGTCATCTTCACGTTTCGTCATCTTGGGCGAGTCCATAATCTGGGGACTCGTGCTAAAAGTATCACTCCGAATTCCGACAGCGTAGCTGGTGTTAAAACCAAGGTGAAGTTAAAAGAGACCTCGGGAGCAAGGAACAATGTTAGTCTAATATATCCCTCGCCCAGAGTCTGGGGTCATATGTCATTAGACTCCTGGAGTGACCGGGGCAATGGATCCACACAGCAGTGATAGGCTGGAGGGCAGAGCACCTGCTCAATTCGCACGAGGATCCCAGATCACTCTAGACTAATTGAGTGGGGTTTGGCGATACATCTCTCATATTTCTCGCCACTGGACGTTTTGACCAACCTATCTCTACTATTGAGGTTGCGTTAGTATTTGCCTGTAATTTCCAGATGTAATAGTCTTGGCCGGCCTCAGAAGCTTGCCTGATAGCAAATTTAATGCAATGAAGCTTTAGCAGGATCATGATAACCGGGTCAGTGGGTCAAAGAATCCCCATTGCGGATAGGAGCCGGGATATCTTTCCTTAAGGCTGCGCTAACATATTGTCGAGAGGCAAGAGGAACCGGAGCTGTGGGGCCGTTCAGTTTCAGCAGCATTCCAAGATTGTTAGAAAGTACGGCATGAGCAAAGATAAGACCGCGAGAGGATTGATAATGATATCACGCAACTATGTAAGCTAACAATATGTACATTTTAGTAGGTTTATTTATTCGCCCCTGTTACTGAACGGGATGAATATGTGAGGAGTACCCCACGGCTCAGATAGCAGTGAGTTTTCTGATATCAATGCCTCCCGGGAGGGAAAAGAGCGATTGGAAGATCAAATCGCCCTGATCACAATGGTCTTGCCTTCGACCATAGCAAAGCCACTTTAAATGGAATCGATAGGTAATTTCCATTGAAACATCATGCTCTTTATTTCATTAAACAAGTACTGAGAATAACCATCATATTCTACAGATTATGATATATCTATCTTCAAAAGAGATGTTGAATTTCCAAGCATAGCGTATGGCTAAAATTCACACGCCTTTCGAGCAATTACCCCACTATTTGCATCAAAATTATGTGTCAATATAGAAGAGGGCTTGACAAAGGAAATAATTATGCTTTCCCGTGGGACATAGGATTTTAGTGAAACGAAGGGGTCAGTCAAGAGTCATTCGTTGGTTGCAGGTAGACCTCGCCAAAAGGGAGGTGGTCCCGTGTTCCGGCGCGGGAATTTCATGCAGAAGGGAAGGGAAGGGAAGGGAATTTTAAGGGAAGGGAGACGGACACGATTTTACTCCCGCGGGACCACATTTGGCGAGGTCTAGTTGCAGGTGCCCTCGGGTTACGTCCATAAATGGCAGTCCGGGGATTCTCCGCATCACCACATCTCCAAAGGAAAGGCTAGCCGAGCGTGGCAGGTCTGCCGTGGTTATCCGTTCGCAACCCGAGAATTTTCGGGAGAAGGAATCTATGTACCATTCGATGCTTCAGACTTTGAATTAGGGGCTTAGAAAATTCCTATCTGAGTTATTCATTTTTCCTTCATCCTAAAGGAACGCACAGAACCAAGGTCTGAATGAATCTTCATATTGTAATTAAATTTACGTGACTTGCGCTCAAATATGAGTTTCGAATGAAATGGCTACAACCGCACATCTCTAGGAATTGTGGGCACTGGTCTCTCTGGTAAAGAACTTTAGAATGTTTGGAGAGCGCTATTTCAAAAAAAAAAAAAAAGAAAAAGAAAAAAAGAAAAAGGAAAAAGAGCCTATCTTGAATATCCTCTTTTCTCTCAATAAGATTCCCACTGGCAACAATGGTACTTGATCGCTGCGTATATGCTCCATCGACGAACAGAGGCGCCCCAATAACAAAAGAGCTGCGACCACCAGCCAAGTAAAGCACTCCATCCGCAATCTCCTTATCGTTCCACATTCTTTGCATGGGTACAGCGTTCGCAACCTTCTTAACCATGACTTTGAGCATTTCTGGCCGTGTAGTCAAAGGTGTCTCGGTGTAGCCTGGGCAGATGGCATTGATCCGAATTCCGTCCTTTGCATAATCTTCAGATGCAGTCCGGGTGTGTCCCATGACTCCGTGCTTCGTGGTGGTGTATGCAGTCGACATAAGCAAGCCCACCACGCCCTGGATCGAGCTGAAATTGACAATACAGCCACGAGACAGAGGTCTGCCATCGATACTTGAAAGAATCGGCTCCTGATTCAACATGACTTTGCAGGCGGCCCTCAAAACATAAAACGTGCCGCTGAGATTCATGTCGACCATTCGTTTCCAGTCATTAGTATCAACAAACGGCACTCCAGATGTCCTCCCTGATGTTTCATTGCTATTCCAGCTGCGTTGACGACAGTCGATACGCCCGAACTTTTGCGCCACCTGCGATGCAGTTTGGTTGACCTCATCTTCGTCTGCGACGTTGACAGCAAATATTTCTAATTCAAACGGCCGAGATTCATTCTTCTTGGTCATGTAAGCCTCAATCTCTGCCTTAACAGTAGACAGCGCAGCGAGGTCCAGATCCAAAAGGGATTAGCCGTATGCGCCTTCAGTGGCAAAAGCTAACGCGCAGGCTCGGCCAATGCCAGATGCGGCGCCAGTGATCAGTGCGTGCCCGGGGACGTCCATTGCAAATCGTCTTAATTGAAGCGTAGATTTTGATTGATCAGCAATTCTGCGAAACAAGCTTGGCGAGGAAGGCTTAGATTGCTGTTCGAATTGTGAGATAAACGTGTTGAAGAAATTATCCAAGTAAAGCTGACATATGCAACAAATGCTGCTTAATTATGTACTAGTAGCATGAGGTTGCCGTAGGAACTAATGACGGATGATGTCTAGTCACAGATTCAACATGGTAAGCTTTCCTTATACAAGTTACTTGACTACACCGGTGAGATAGAATCTGCTCCATAAGATGGCAAAATTCAGCTATTCGGAGACAAATCTCAGCGGGACCGCACCTATAGATTATCTGGGCATAGTTCACCTCTATTCCTATCACTTTCTCGCTGGAGCAAACGAATCATTTATATCTGAGCTGTGAAATAATTTCACTCAGCTATATGAACTTAAAGATAATCGTGCATTCTTAATTCTCCTTTGAGTAGTATAGTTTTAACCCATTTGGAGCTTGCTGTTAAATTTTGATAATTGTAGAGATTCTGCTTGCGGTTCAAAGTCTCAACCACAGCACTCCTCTCGCTTAATACGAAGATACGAAGCACAAAATTCAAATTCCTAGTATAGGAAAAATTGAACGTAAAACTTGATCATTAAATGGAGAAAGGCAGAAAAAGTACCAAAACTAGAATGATTTTCGTCTCACGCAAACTTAAGCCCCTCCCAATTCGCAAGCCCAATTTCCCTGCACTGCTTCCGATATTCCACCGCACTACCCGTGTACCTGGCCACAATCCTCTCCTGCCTCCCTTTCACATTGGTGTTAACACCTGTGAGCCAACTGTCGATTTCATTCGCTAGAGCACCTTCACTGCAAGCAACGACATGCTCTGTCCAAGCATCAATAGCCTCCTTAGTGGGCTCCACATATGTGTATCCATTATCCTTGCAGAATTGCAGCATTTCCATAACGATATCGACAGCATGTTCAATGCTTCGTGGGATGTTTCCGAATGGCTGGTGAGGCCCAAGAACCATGAACATATTAGGCATTGCCTCCGCTGTGAGCCCTAGGAATGTGCGGGCCTTATGGTTCTGCCAGATTGCGTTATCTTTGTCGGAGATGAGAGGCCTGTTGTTTTTCCCGTGCCACTCGATGTCACTGAAGGCTCCGGTAATGGCGTTGAAGCCTGTTGCACAGATCAAGATATCCAATTCGTGTTCTTTGCCGTCGGAAGTTTTCAGACCCTTCTCTGTTGCTTTTTCGAATGGAGTCTCATGTAGATCCACAAGGTTGACCTTCGGGTTATTGTAGGATTCGAAGTAGCCACTCTCAAGAGGGACCCGACGAAGCCCGAAACCATGATCTTTCGGAATAAGTTTATCTGCAATCTTCGGGTCCTTCACTCGCGCTCGGATCTTCTCAGCCATGAAGTCTGAGTATAACTTGTTGGCCTCGCGGTCCGTGTATGTATCCTTGAAAACACCAAGCCACTTCCCGAAGCCCGGTTCCTGGTACTTCTTTTCCCAAAGTGCGAGACGTTCTTCCTGGCTGACCTCTGAAGATTTACGAGGATCGGCTTGGTGTAGGAAGCACGAAGGGCTTTCCGCACATTGTTTGAAAGTCTTCTCATAATTCCCCTTGATATCTTCCATTTCAGCGGGGCTGATCTGAGCGTTGCGAAGAGGACAGGACCAATTCGCTGTCCTTTGAAAGACATTCAGACTCTCAATAGGCCATTTAGCGACTTCTGTGATGGTCTGGATACCAGTAGCCCCTGTACCAATGACACCGACTTGTTTTCCAGAGAAATCATCAGAGGTGAGGTCCTTGGGCCAGCGAGAAGTATGGAATACTTGACCGGTGAAATCATTGATTCCGGGGATATTTGGCAGCGTCGGCGAAGACAAAACACCAAGGCAGCTGACAAAGAACCGAGATTCATACTGAGCGCCTCGTTCATCGACGAATTTCCAAGTACGTTCTTGATCTTGCCAGAAGGCTGACTTGATCTTTGTGTTAAATTGAATCCCGTCACGAAGATTGTGTTTCTGCACTACCCGGTTGATATATTGCAGAGTTTCAGACTGAGAGGCAAATGTCTCCTTCCAGTTCCATTCATTCAGAAGCTCTTTGTCCCAAGCGAATTGGTAGGAGATCGATTCCGAGTCAAAACGTGCGCCGGGGTAGCGATTGAAGTACCAGGTACCACCAACATCGTCACCAGCTTCAATGACCTTGACACTCCACGAAGGGAAGCGCTCACGAATATGATGCAGGCTGCAAATACCCGACAAGCCTGCACCAATGATAATCACGTCGTAAGGTTGCTGAATTGACCCCATCGTCGAAATAAGACGCCTCTTTGCCAAATTGATGACTCCAAAATTCCTCGTCGAGTTAAGACTTTATAGTTGACCGAAAGAGAATCCACTGAATAAAGCAATCGATAAAGTGTATGCAGAACGGCATCTATCTCCTAAAGTTTCCTGCGATTACATCTGCTGGCTCCGGAAAGATCTATGTTGGGGATAAGGCAGTTCATCGCGAATGTGGAACCATTATTGCATCGCCAAGTACATAGCAAAGTATGTAATGGTGCTCCAACGGTTATAGTGGTGACTCGGCTAAAAGGCAATTTACTTACGTCGTCATATAGGCATTTTGACCACCCTTCTACCAGCTCCACATTCCTTGCACAAAGATGGAGCGGGCTGACTTGCCCAGGCATTCCCCACATATCGGCAATACTTTCCCATTAACCACAGTCGCCAACGAAAACTTTGACTAATTGTGGGACGGCTTGCCTGATACCCTGCAGTTTCAACCTGCTCTAACGTAGTCTCTCTACACCTTCCCTGCCATCGATGCTGTACCGTTCATCTCAAAGGAGAGCCAATCAATCTGGCTCATGATGAATACCTCGGGCGGCTCATCACAGACTGTGACGCCAAAATCAACTAAACGAGATCGATCCCTGACAGGCTGCAGCACTTGCCGTCGGCGACACACTAAATGCGACGAGCGCCATCCATCCTGCTTAGTGTGTGAGAGCCAGGGAATTCTTTGTGAGGGCTACGAAATAAACCTCATTTTTGATGCGTCTGGCCGGCACGGCTCACAATGTCGACGACCGTTGTTTTCTTTAGAAATGCGCCGACACATGACCGAAATGCTTACAATTAGCGCCCAGCCTGAGGACATAGACACCCTGTTGTGCCGGTTGGACGATGACTGTTCCAATATCGAAGACGTTGTTAACTTCTCCACAGGCTGTGGACCCTTTGGGGCCTTTTCTGTGACAATTCAGCCCGCAGGGGAGCAAGCACAACAGTTGACCGATACGCAGGCCATGCAGATACCGCCAACGCAGCTTACGGAAGTTGCACAACCGACCAGAGAAATAGAGGCTCTCTATGCCGATGATCCACTCATGGAATGCTTATTCTGGGGCGTTGACATGCCGATCGGAATCAATTATGATTACATCTCTATGACCGACTCATCTCCTACGGAGTATGAGACAAGCAATGATTCCCAGCTCTCCCATATACCGGGGACTACCAGTCCCACACAAATATTGACGATGCCTCTGCCACCTAATTTAGCTCCTATATATGCACCGGCCCTGATATCCCATTATAGAGATGTGATCGTACGACGCTTCTCCCCAATATCATCTATAAAAACCCCTTGGCGTATCCTGCATGTACCTATCACTATGCAAACTCTAGCACAGCTGAACATGGGCGAGCTTGCAACGAGTGCAAGAATGGCGATCTTTTTTAGTATACTAGCAACCAGCGCTATATCACTGGTCAACACGACCTCAGAGCAAGATGCTTCGACATGGAGGGATCAAGCGGATGCCTTTATCGCGCAGGCTCAGCATTATTTCAGAGCCGCACTTCGGGTGATTCTCGCCGGGGAGAAAAAGGTTCGATACAAAGATATGCTAATCGCTTTCCTTTGTATGTCAACGCTTTGGGTATGAGCTCTATTCATTCTGGAAGACTTTGATTTTCAAAATTCTCATCATCGGCCACGAACATTATATAAACTAATCTGGAACAATTAGGCATATCTAGGAAACGAGAACCAAGTCGAGCGCTGCCTCTTGGATTGCGAACATTGGATTACGATGAAAGGCGTTCCGAAAATGCAGAAATCCCACAAAGTCCGCCTTCTGCATCACTGCTATCTCTGTTCTCGCACAATCTACGAAAGCACATCCGTCTGCCGCAAGCCCGTATTTCCCGCAAACAACCCATTCGGTAGATTCTTCCACAGGCAGCAATGGACAAATCGGTTCGAGCAAAGAATGAACGAGTTAAAATACGGGCCGATCGTCGAAAACGACATGCACTTTGAGATACCAGGCAAATGGGACTCTTCAATGTACCCGGATATATACGGTATCCCAGAACCTCTCTTGTTTTCCTTGGCTCACATCACTCGTTTGGCGAATGAGAGGCAAATATCTAATTCGGTTCACTCTGAAGACGCTCTCGGGCTCAGTGAATATATGCAGAGGGCGCGCAGTCTGGAAAGATATATTTGTAAATGGCAGCCTCCCTCATTCCTCTCGCAAAATTACGCGGAGCTCAGGAACGCTGCCTCTACTTCTGAACTGACTGAAAAAGCTCAACACGACTTGATTATCAGCCATATGATCAAGGCCATGCACAAAGCATTGATCATTTTTTTCTATCGACGGATATATGATACCGATGCGGCGTTAATGCAAGACCATGTTGAGCACATCCGAGAATTACTTTCTGAATGTAATCAGATTGGTATTCCGGCCGTTTACAATGCAAGTAGTTTCGTGTGGATCTCATTTATTGCCGCGTGCGAAGCGTTGAGCCCCACCAGTCAGGAGTGGTTTTTAGTCTGGTTTGACCGATGTATCATCGAAGGAGGCCTTGAAGTCTTCCAAGTCATTAAAAATACTGCGCAAGAAGTATGGAACAGGAACAATCATGGTATGTGCGTTGGCTGGCCAGAGGTTTTATCGGAAACCGGGCAGAATCTCTTTTACATTTAGTTAGGGTCCGATATAAAACATCATGATTAAACAAATGGTAAGTTCAGAGTAAATCAATCAGGCAAGCTTCCTTCACCTACGAAGGACGACTCCTAACCTCTACGGGGCCACATCAAGCATTTCAGCCTTTGTAAAGATAGAAAACTCCAGTGTAGCATGTTGCAGAGAGCGCCGTGTTAAGTCTTAGATTACTTCATCAAAGCGGAATTAGTAAACCATCGTACCTATCTAGTGTTTAATCTCATTTGCTGTTCTTGGCCACTATTGGATTTATTTGATCCACATTATTATTAATTTATTAAATTCTCTCGAGTTTAATATGCTGGTTGTATAGAATCTACAGGAAAATGGTTTTCTGTGGTGTTTACCACCTAATTTATAAGGCAAGGGCTAGTAACTAAGGGCCGGGTGGAGAGGGGAAGTTGATAAGGTCAACTTGAAGCATACTTTTCAAGTTATTTCCAGGCTGTCTAGCACCCATGGGTTACATCTTCTTGTCGGCACCCGAATAAGAGCTGCACAAGCTCCGGCGGCCGCGTCTGGGCAGCATCCTTCCCTTACTAGTAGTACTACTAATATACTTCATATAATATGATATATAAATAAAAAGAAAGGTCCAATTAGCCAGCTAGCGGAGTATAATCAGTATACTAGCTTTGGAGTAAAGAATATAGAATATAGATAAATCAGAGATTAATTTGTTCCCCAGTCTCACCTGCGCGAGGAACTTGAATCTGTGCGACAAAGGTTTTTCAAGAGAAAACGACGACACTTGCACAGAAACAGAGGCCACAACGGTACAATATATAATTAAAGCAATGAGGGCTAGCAGGAAGTACTACCCATCCCCCCTCCCGGATATAGTACCAACAGGCGGCCAGCGGCGAAAGAGGGACCTCGGGAGCTTCATAACAACACACCACTCGATTTTGTCACTCCACGCACGAAGAAAGCAACATTGAACACCCAGGGCCACCCGTTCTGTCACAACTAGTCAATTAATATGCAACACAATACCCAACACTCAACATGGAAACCCCTTACAATATATCAATTCGATTTGGCGCTTGAGTTGTTGTTAAACATTTGAAGGCAGTCAATGGCGGCAATATTGCAAAACCCCATTTTAGTAGTATAGTACTATGTCAAGCTGGAGAGGAGTGGTTTACCACTATTCCTCTCTAGGACTACATATGTAGTGTATACAGCGCCTGCCCGCATTTTCCATGTATTCCCCCTGAGAAGTAGAGATAGTTCTTTAACCAGACATCAGTTCACAACCCTCATGATTGGATCGAATCGTACTAGTTCATACGCGTTCGCTTCAGCCAGACAGTAAGTTCTGCCTGAATTATAAGGCAAACTCATTCTGCCAGCAAAACTGGGGTTGTCGCTCTCGAGTGCTGTACACAGGGCAGTACTGGAATGTACCTATATCTCGGCCCCGGGTCTTGATTGTTTGGAAAACGGAAGGCGGGGCTTCTGCATGTGAGTGGCGGAGGCGTAGGAGCTTCGGCTATGTACTGGTATAATACAAGGTATTTGACAATCGCACGTGTATCGTGGTGCAAGGGCAAGCTTTCCAGGAGAAATTGGAAAACATAGTGAATGTGTTTTTTAGATTACGAGTCTGTTTCAGGGCGGCATGAAAAATGAGCTTTGCACCCACATTTATTCCACAGTCCAATAATCCAATGAAGAATTGGACTAGAGATTCTCAAGAGCAATATCCGTGGTGAATCAAATGAAACAAAAAGTTAACCCACACGGACACTTGATGTCTAAACTTGATTGATACTTAGTAACTATCATGACTAACCATGTATCGGCGTATGTTTCCTGGCCGGGATAACTTGCCTAGTGTCACCGGGTTCGGTGCCACCCCCGACGGATATAATATTTGGATCATTTAAATAAACGTTCACGCACTCAACGAAAGGGTGAAGAACTCAATCAACCGTTGTTCCCGAAACCCGGAATTTTAGAATAAACGCCTCTAAAATGTCAACCTTTGAAGGAAAAGTGGTGCGCAGAAAAACCTTTCAAGCTCCGAACTATGAGATCAAACTCAATGCTAAGATCACGATCAGATTGCCATCACCGGCGCCGCGTCTGGCATGGGCCTAGCCACCGCTAAATTAATCGCATCACAGGGCGGATACGTATCCCTGGCCGATATCAATGAAGAGGCACTTCAAAAGGCAGCGAAAGAACTAGATCATCCAGAAAGGCATCTTGCTACCGTTGCTGATGTGTCTTCAAGCGATTCGGTAGATAACTGGATCCAGACGACGGTACAGAAGCTTGGAAAGCTAGACGGTGCGGTCAATATGGCCGGTGTAATTTCTCCGGCCAAGCCAATCACCGAGATGACAAATGAGGCATGGGATCTCAACTTTAACATCAATGCCCGTGGAGTTTTCTTTTGTATTAGAGCTCAACTGAAGGCAATGAGTGCAGGTGGAAGTATCGTGCGTATTTTGAACATATTTCCTGAAATCAAGAAAGAAGCTGACGAATGGTGCAGGTTTCGGCGGCAAGTGTCTTTGGACAATTTGGAGCACCTGGAAATTCGCCCTACTGCTCAAGTAAAGCTGCAGTTATTGGCTTGACCAGAACAGCCGCTAAGGAAAATCAGCATATCCGAGTGAACTGTGTCTCCCCTGGTAAACCCATCCATCCAGTTCATTATTAAGAGTCGTTGAAGAGGATTTACCTTTTACTAACTATGTTGATTTCTTAGGATCTGTTAATACTCCCATGTCTGCTGGTGAAGATCCGGAACATGTGAAGCGTGGATTACAGGTTACGGCGCAAAAGAGAAGGGCAGAGCCAATTGAAGTGGCTAATGTTATCGCGTTTCTTCTCAGTGATGCTTCCTCATTTGTTACTGGTGCTATTTATAATGTGGACGGAGGCTGGGTTTGCTAGTTCCAAGGTTCAAAGTCATTATGAACACCATTCCACCCTAACCGGGAGGGCGGGGCGGAGGTGCGGTGACAGCACGGCTACATACATCTCTACTAGTAGTGCCCAGGTGTAGTGGGGAAGGTCGTCCTCTACAGATTTTGCCGAATTTGGCGGTAGAATATTGGCTCGGAAAGGCCTAAGTCCAACTTGTTACGTTTAGTAGTTAGAAAAATATACATGCAACACACACGCGTTCATACAGCTCGTCCCGCCATCCCCGACCGTAAGTATCCTGTATATGCTGGTTGTGGGTCCAGGTCTTCTTCTCCATATCGACCTGTACGGCTAGTCCGTATAGCCAAAGAGCGTTCCCCGTTTCACTAGGTATGAGCATTGAAACTGATCGCCTTCCAAGGTTTCATAAGGAACGAGATTCTACACGATAATCTTGACCCATGGTTGTTACCTAGGCATTATAAAAACTCTGCCGCTGATGCGCGTGTGTTCAGGTCCAGGGTATTTAAAAAGCTACCTATATCAATTGATTCAACATGTGCACTTGAGGGTCTCACTGGTCTTGGCTACATCCATGTCTCTACACATGTACGATGTTCCTTAAAATAGGAAATTCTACTAGTTCTAGAGACAGGATCAAAGATGAGATGAAGGAAAATATTGAAATGTTGTCAATGAAACGTCGTTCTCTGCACTTCTATTCGTGGTATATAGTAAAGAAAATCCATAACTCATTCAGCAGTAAATTCAACACGAAGCACTGGTTTGTCCAATTGGCGAAAATACACAAGAGTTTCCGCATGAGATCCCATCATTATTAACTCCAATGTCTGTTTTTATGTTTTGTGATTATTTGACTTTTTGTTCGTTTCCATCTACTCAATGGCAGATTGAGAGCCACCGTGGGTGACGGGGTTCATGTTAGGCTCCCACTTGAACTTGAAGTCATCACCAAGCTCCTTGCGGATAGCAGCCCAGACAGCCTCCTTAACGTTCTTGAACACACCGAAGTTGGCGGGGTTCTCCTCGTCGTTGTCACCACCCTGGAAGACACCAGTGCGGACCAGACAGGTGTTCCAGCCGTACATGTTACCACCGATGATATCGGAGGCGGGGTTGTCACCAACCATGTAGATGTTCTCGGGCAGCTTCTTCTCGCCGTGCAGATCCTCCATCCAGTCTTGCATGACCTCGTCGGCGTAGATGTAGGTAGCACGCTCGGGCTTACCGTAGAGGACACGCTCAAGGTCGTTACCGGAGGTGGCCTTGTACATGGCCTCAACGGCCAGACGGAAGGCACCCAGGTGGAGACGAGGGGGGCCCTGGTGCTCAGTGGGGCAGAGGAGATCACCCTGGGAGAAGTAAATGGGGATGTGCTTGTGCTCCTTGGGGTTCTTGGTGCGGGTGAGGAGACGTCCGTCCTCGGACATCAGAAGATCGTTGATGATCTGGTAGTCGGTCATACAGTCGTAAGACTCAGCGAAGCAGAGAATAGCGTCGAACTTGACCTTGGAGAAATCGCGGGGCTTGGCGTGCTGCTTGTCCCACTCGGAGAAAGTACGGCAGGGGGAGATTGTAGGGTCCCAGGCGACGATGTCCTTGGGGTGGATGACGTTCTTGAAACCGTATTGCTCAGCAACATCACGGATCTTGTAGCCCTCGCCACCGCAAACCAGCACGGTGTCGTAGTACTCAGCAAGAGCCTGCATGGGGGTGTGAGACTGGATGAACTGGTCGGTCGAGATAGTCTGCTCGAGAATCTCGGAGAGCTGCTCACAACGAGCCTTCTCGGTCTTACCACCACCGTTGGTCAGAAGAATGTGGGGGAACTTGATGCCTATAGTGGGGAAAATTTTTATTAGTTATTCGCCCCCCTAACTTGTCTTTTCTTTGGGAACTTACCGAGTTCGTTGTCACCGTTCAACATCTTGAGGACTTCCCTACCCTCCTGGATAGGGTTGTTACCGTGAACCAGCACACCGTCGATGTCGAAAGCAAAAGCCATGTTCTTGACAGCCTTCACCTTCTCGGGTGCGAGGTCCTGCAGTTGAGAGGCCACAATGTCACGGCTGATAACGCTAGGGCGGGAAGCACGCGAGAGTCGAGAGCTCCGTGACATCCGTGGTGAACGGGGAATGGGCAAAGATGTGCCAAAGGAGTTGCGAGAGCCACGACGGTCCTTCATGGAGGGACCCAAGCTGAGATGGTGCATCATGGCGGAGGTACCGCTCATTGAGCTACGGGTGGCAGGGATCTCAATAGTCTCACCGTCCTGGTTAGGAATAGCGATGCTTCCCCCATCGCGAGGGGAGCGAGCGGCCTGCGCATCGCTGGGACGGGGGTCGGAGGGGGCAGCGGATTCCACGCCCAGGTCAGCGTCTTCGAAGCGAGGCATGATGGGCAAGATGTGTGTTGATGAAAGAATCCGGAAGTAGGTGAACAAATCAAGGAGGTTCAAGCAGATGGGGGTCCAATGGGGTATATGTATGTCAAAAGGAATTTGGCAGCGTTCAGATAGACCCCTCAAAACTGGGTCACGGAGCAGAGTACCGAAGAACAATAATCAGCCGATGACGACCTGGGACCCGTTTTATAAAAGATGACGCGCTGATCGGTTCCCCTAAGAAGCAGTCCCGGTTTTACGAGCTGTGAATGGTGGATCCATTAAATTTTTTTGGGCTTCATGTTTTCGCTATACGGCCAACGTCCGGTCAAACGCCCGATTGTCTCAACATAGACTAGCTAGACCAATTCAAGACCAGTGAAGACAGTTAAAAAAATTGGAGACGGTACAGTGACGTGGCATTGGGTAGTCCGATCAGCTTTGAATTCAAACACCGCGAACAACACAATGCATATGGGGAAATTATTTTTTTGAATGTTTTATAAAATGTTGACGTCACCCGAAACCTTGAGATCTGAAGAACGCAGCAAGTGGGATGTTAGATTAAGCTTGCTCTCGTTTCAATCGTTGCTCGGGCAAGTTTCCCCCTCTCAGCAAGGGTCTTGGCCGCTATCGTAGCTCTTCCCGGTTTATAATGAGCCGCTGCTATTACATCGATCCTGCGTTTGCAATCGTGAATCTCTCTCTCGACATCCGGTTGCCTGCGATCACAATCTACCCCTCCAAAAAAAAAAGTCCCTAACAGACGATTACTATGACGTAGAAGCCGCTCGCCAATAATCGCCCATGCATTCGACCTCCTGTTTCCCAATCCTCCGGGTTTACCCATTGCGGGCTAACCGGAAAGGAGACAGATTTGTGGATATCAGTGGATTTCAGATCCACTTCACCACCCGTACGGTGGATAAAGGTGGCGTCGGAGATGTAACATGCGGGCTCCCGCAAGTTACAAGAAATATGTAAAGCATTCTGCGACATGAAGAGAATTCCTTGTATCTACGCGCATATGGATGCTGCCCAGATACCTCTGGTCGTTTCGGCATGACTTAAACGGTTCCCGAAGCCTTCGGTGGCGTTTGAAGGGTCAAAGCAATCCCGAAACCATTTCGCTAGGGCTCGGTATGTTAGATGAATAGTGCATTTCCAACGGCGCTCATTGGTTCATCCAGAGGCCCATTCCCGTCTCCATCGCCGCTCATGATGACCTAATGCCGACGATGCCGACCAATGCCTGAGCGTCAACGGGCAATCGGACGTTTCCGGGTGCCTGACCGCCCGGGTTTATGATTTTCCCGAGAGGCTTGGGCGTTTCTGCCGGTGGCTTTCAAGGCAGTTTTGGTTCGTTTCGTGAGATCCCGGGATCCTCATTCCTTATACAGTGTGCGGTGACTGTCTTCATGCCGAATCAGACAATAGTCTATGAAATTGAATTTTTTTTTTTTTAAAAATAAAAAAATACTTCATTAAATGTTCTATTAAAATTGCTAGAAATTTTAAAAAAAGGTCCAGAAATCTAAAGATCCAAAACAAAACCCCTTTTTTAATTAAAAAAAAGAGAAAAAGGGCAAAATAAAACGCCACATCTCAGATCCATCTGGTTGACGGAGTACAGGGTACATAGAAAACCGTATTCAATTGCCCTAACGGAGTACTACAGTCCATAGTACAGTAGATGAGATCCACGGTCCCTTTGTTATGCTGCATATTGAAATCCTGCACATGTGCAACCCCCACCCCGTTGGCCCTTTATCGCTTTATCGCGGTCCGAAAGAGTGCATTCGCGCAGCAACACGACCCCACCACCCCTCCTTAACCACCATGGCTAGAGCGCTACTAATGCCGCTCGGCCTCGGAAAAGCATTCTGCATGCACGATCAACGTGAAATGGGAACGCAAGTGTACATTAAATCCCGCATGTTGGAATTGGTTTAGGACTAATTTTTCGGTTCCCATGGAGGTCGGCGTGCTTTTGACGCCGAAGAACTGATAGAGTTTGCGTCACCGCTGGACCATTAGCCCTTAGACTGGCCTTAGACTTTCGTTTATTGGACGCCTCAGCCGTGTTGCCTATGCACTGATTACTTTAGTGCTATAGATCGCCGTGGTTTCTCCGTGGGTACCGCGATTCAACCGTCGTGCACTGCCGGGCTAGATATCGAGATAATCCACTACACCTCGTGACGGAGTGGTCTCCTCCGTCAGGATGCGCTATGTTACTAACTGAAACGAAAGTCCCTGGAAATCATGGAACGATCCTGAAATGAGTTGGAGTAGCAATCGTTTACAAAAAATCTTGCATGTGGATGGAGTTATTGACGACCGCCGCGGGCTTGGCGTGGTACCTAGTAACCATGCATTGATCTCAGTTCAGGAAAACGACTACCTATTTGCGCCCTAGGTTATGAAAGAAAGCGACCTGAACGGTAATATCATCGCGTGCATACCGGGCAAATGGAGATCCAAATGCAAGTCGACCTGCGATTAACTCATGATCATTCCCACCGAGCGCATTGCGAGTCAAGTGCACGGCGACATTTTGATCTTCAACGGTTGTCCTCTTCTCCACGAACCTCTCCAGTCCATTTTTCTCGAGCAGGTCAAAATCAAGGGGCTTCTCCGTCTCTGTAGACGTTTGGCTATTCCCTTGATCTCCATATGGGGATCCTAGCCACTTGCCCACTAGCCCAACTGCTTGCTGGTTTGATAAATTGTCCCACAGTCCATCGCTTGCCATGATCAAGAAAGACGGTCTACTAGGATCAATCTTAGTACTAGTCACCATAGGCTCTGCGGTGATATATGGTGGCGTTCGCACATCATATCTAGGCGTCAATGGTGCAGGTCCGTAGAATCGTTCTTTCATCTCTTTTTGGAACTCCAGTGACCACTTCCAGCGACTATCACCGAAAGCACGGGAAATCATGAGACCTAGAACCCGACCATCCTTGACCATGTTTTCTTCATTGGGGTGTTCCTTCTGCAGCCTTGCGATTTCCTCTTGATTGCTCCCTGTTTGATCAACCGACAAAGGAATCGCTTCCCAGGTGCCATCCGATCTTTGTTGACCTAACACAGCTCTTGAATCGCCGGTACAGGCCACATGCAGCGTACTGGTGTCAGAATCGTAGAGTGAAAGTAAAGCACATGACCCTGCAAACGCGGGCTCCATTTTCTTAACTCTTTCCTGTAGCGGCTCATCGTTTCGGGATGCCTCTTCAGCTGTCTTAAAAATTGAAACATCAAGGTTCGAGAACGCTTCTACCAGCGCTCCGTGGATCAGCTCTTGTGGCGGGGCGGCTCCTCCATCAGGGGCTGTTTCAACCCGTTCTAGACTATGTCGCACATATGACAGTAGTTGATGTTTCAGAAGCTCAGCTGTTTGCCAGCCTGCATGTCCGTCAAAAACAGCCCAAGCCATCCACTGATTGCCATCCTTCCATGGGGAAGGGAGTTGACCGTGGAAAAAGTAATCCTCGCAAGGACTATTGGATGCCACTTGTACGCCGTCATAGCTTTTGACGCCAGGTACACTGTGAACTACCTTTGAATAGGCATTTTTTGAGATTATTTGGGTCACTTGATCTTTTGAAAGACCTGGTGCGAATGTCAATTGGTCGGTTGGTGAGCTATCTAGGCGCGGCACGTCGTCCCGAGTAGAGGTTGCCCACCAAAGAGCGGGCGCACTTATCGCGCCTCCAATCAGGATGTTTCTTGTCAGATTCGATCCTGCGTTTGTCTTTGTTGTGTAGAAACGTCTAGCTGACGTGGTCACACGACCAAGACGCGGTCGAGCCCGAACGCCCAATGAAATTGAGGACAACATGAACCTCAGGGATGAGCGTGAGGAGTGACCTCGGGAGACAAGATGGTTCTCAGCGAAGTTAAGTCCTTGGGTTTCTCACCACTTCTGGATTCCAGAGCCGATCGGAATGTTTCCGCTGATCTTTCTGGAATTTCGAAAAAAAAAAAAAAAAAAAGGTTAAAAGAGTGAGACAGACAAATAGTCGAATCAAGGGGGGTAAACAGAGTCGAGAGGCTGGACCAAAGCCAGTGTCACATGACAATAGACCCAGTCATGTATGAGTAGCTACTATACTATATAATTGATACACACGAACAAACGAGATCGAGCAGGTGAAATTGTAAGATGGCTATATAAACCAACTTAGGCAAGTATAGATGCTCGGGTTCATGCAGTGTTGATCATCTTACTGTTAATCTATGGGTCCCTAAGGGATACGGGTCCACGGAGTCCATAGAGTTTTAGTAGTAGGTCAAGAGCAACACGAAATAAACAATGATGATGAGTACCATAATATTAAATTAGAAGCTTTTTTTTCTTCCTCTTTTTTTTTTTTTTTTTTTTTTTTTTTTTAAGAATATCGTCATAATTGAGCTCCTAATGGGTATTATTGTTGAATAAGAGCAGTGTATCATACTAGATCCATGAAATTCGCCGTCTCAATTATGTTTGAAGCATGAAGCATTTCTTTCCTGGACACCAAACAATATGTCGCATGTGCACCACCATTTACAATGTGTAAATAAAATCGGGTCGCTTATCACCGAGCTTGTCGATCTGATTCTGGTCCAGGCCTTCAATCCAGTGGTCTCGGTCGCCTCGGCGTCGCTTTGCGTTCTCTCGTCGTAACAGGAAATACTGCACAATCGACCCGCCAAACAAGAACAGCACAAGGTAAGAGAGAACAACACCATGTCCAGGGTAGAAGCGTGGAGCATCGCCTTCGCGGTAGATATTGGAGGAGACAATGCCGTTGAGATTTCCCCAACCAATGATGAATCCTAGAGAAACACCACGCTTGTAAACGCCTATTGGGAAATTAATCACTTGATCGATAGTGCTCCGCGTTCAACAGACTTGTTAGATACATACCCTCAATATTGTTACTGGCCCATGAAATCGTATTGGCGATGCCCGGGTAGATACCCATGGCACCCAGGAATGTTCCTGCGTAGCGGCCACCGGGCGATTCACATCCCAGGAGCATGGAGAATCCCACGATTCCGAGAATAGAAGTTCCGATGTTGCAAAGCCCACGCTGCCTTGTACGATCGGCGATGAAGCCAATACTGACAGTCACGATGGCAGCAGCAGCATAGGGAGGTACACTGAGGAGCTGAGCACGAATGGAGCTGTAGCCTATATTGTGAATTGAGTTAGTTTCTGTGGGCAATTATTGTTTTGAGTACACAGTATTCACCCTAGAAGACCGAATTAGCATGCTATATTCCAAGCGTAGAGATAACTAGAGCACCTACTAGTTCGCTAATGATAGTCGGCACGAAGAGAGAGAAGGCATAGAGCGAACCGTCTGCTCCCATATAGATGATAGCACCAAGCCATGTTTTCCAGTCCTTCACACTAGACCAGAAATAGGACATTTGGAACTCCTCATGCTCAGCACTTGACTGCTGATCTTCAGCTAGACGACGAATAACTCGTGCTCGATCCTCGGCGGACAAGAACTTGGCTTGATCAGGGAAATCATAGACACACCAGAAGGAGGCCACACCAATAAGAACGGTGGCGAGTCCTTCGAGAATGAAAATCCATGACCAGCCTTTCTTGCCTCCGATGCCATCCATCTTGGTAATAGCGGCGGCTAGCAATCCACCGAAGGAGCCAGCTAACGCAGCAGCGGAAAAGAAAATCGCCATCCGAACACCGAATTCAGAGCGTTTGTACCAGCACGAGAGGAAATAGCTGACTCCCGGGAACAATCCGGCTTCGCTCAGACCTAGGAACCAGCGGACGGCCATCAAGCCTGCGTAGTTGTGAACGAGACCCATCAATGTCATGCAGATGCCCTATGATAGAATTGAAGTGGTCAGAATCAGAGAGAAATACCCAGACAGTTCAATTGATATCTACCCAAGCGATCATAATGATCGGAATGAAGATGCTCGGGCGCAAGCGCTTGAGCAGAACATTTGTCAAAGGTTCGAAAACTGAGTATGAAACAAAGAAAATGGTGAGCGTCGCATTGTACTGGTTGGGTGTCAAGCCCAAGTCCTTGCTTAGACCATCGAGTTTTGCATTTCCGATATTCGTTCTGTACTCCGTCAGATCTGAGGCATTCTTTGTTATGGCTGGGGGGTTGTGGCTGGGGGCGCAAGCAAACCTGTCGAGGAAAGAGACTAAATAGAGTAGACTGAGCCAGGGCACAAGTCGAATATCGAGTTTCCATAGTAGTCTTCGATCCTTTATTATTATGGAACGAGGTTAATCCCTGCAAAAAGGACATGCTAGGCCGGTTCTAGGTGGAAAGGGCACATACAATCTTTGCGCGCTCTTCCTCGCTGAGTCCCGCATCAGGGTCCTCCAGCTTCAACAGCTTGTCTGCATTGGCATTCTGAACTTTCTCTGGATCCGAGAGATGCGACACATTGTCTACACTTGCTTTCTCTGTCGGTAGGGCCATATTTGCGCAACACTCGAGGGTGGTGTTTTTAATTTGACAGTGCGCGTCTCATGCAAGGAACTGTGTGAGACCAGAGCGGGGTATAAATAGTGAAAGACGGAGATTTACGAGCGGACCAGCGGAGGACTAGCGGAGCGGGGGAATAAGCTACCTGTGAGCTAGAGCCCATGGATAAGCTGATTAATTGCCTCCAGAAGGGGCTTTAAAGTTTGAGACATTACACCAATCGTGGGAGACGATATTCGGGCTTGATGAAAAGTTAATTGGGCAGTCATTGGTGCAGGGTCACGTTCTATCCCATTCCGCTGTATGATCGGCATTGCAAAGGCTGATCTTCGTGGGGAATGCCCGATGCGGTTGGCGGCGAAGGCATGATTCGGCGAGGGAATCTCAAAGCCGAGGCTGGGGAGCGATTAAAGTCTAGAACTAGGCGGTCCCTGCATACTACAGTAGTGTTTGATATTGGAGGGATACATTTACATTGACCTTATATTATGTCTTATTACCGTGCAATCTTGCGAGTCACATATCGCCAGGGGATCAGCTCTGGGGGATTTACGACGTGGGGATAGTGGAGAAGCTACAGAGTTCAATTGGTCTCCGCGTTTTCGGTGGAGTCGGCCCTCCCTCGAGTACGAATGGCACTCCGGGGTCGGGTTGACTGCTCGGCGAATGAACTGGTGACCCGCCATTCTCTATTGAAACTCTAGTCTTCTCCCCGGCGCTTTATTAAAGTACGAACCCATGGAACCTACAAGGATTGACATCCGAATTTCGGATACTGTGCATTCCGAAACTATCAAATGGGGAGAATCTCGAAAATCAAGAAGACAAACATAGAATTCGCGAACGAGGAACAGAGACAACAAATAATGAGATGCGCGCGCGTAACTTTTCATCGGATAATTGTCTTTTTATGGGTTAAAAAAGGACAAAGCGAACAAGACGTAGCAGCATAGCAGCATAGCAGCATAGCATAGCGTTCAAGCACGTTGACTACTGAGCGTCAACGGAAGCAGTCTTGGGGATCGGCCGAGCACATGGGTCATCGTAGAAGCAGACCTTCTCACGACCAAATTCTGGATCTTTGCAGATCTCTTCGTATGCCCACAGAGCCAGCTTGATGGAGGGGAATTGCAGGATCCGCTGCTTCTTCTCGGGTACGCACTCGACGAATTTTGCGCAGGGGAGCTTGTTTTCCAACTTCCAGTAGGCCTGAAGCCCATCCTCAATACGGCCTTTAATAAGGAGACAGCGCGTCGCCTTCTTATCCACAATCAGCTGCTGGAGTTTGTCGGGGATTGGATAGGTCAAGGTTTCCAACACTCTAGCGGAAACCCCTGCAGGGACTGCGGATTTGGCGTTGCAGGCGAGCATTTCTGTGAGGTTTGTAGCACTCTCGCCAGCTACAAAAATCACAATTGCACTTTGGAATCCCGTAAGGGCAATGGTGTTCATCAACGTGGCAGAAAATACCGCTCCACCACGTACCCAAGATAGGACTTCTGTCAATTTCGAGTCCCATGGGATTCCCTCGATAATCACGGTTCGCCGCGACGAAATCTGGGCTTCTACGGGGGCAAAATAACGAAGGCCATGTTTCAAGACCATGATATCGTCCATCGAAACGTGCCACAAACGAGAGGTATCGCGTGCAGTGCGAATGAGCTCCGTCATTGAGGAAAAGGGACTGGCACCCGTCAGGTGCCACTTCGGTCCTGAAGCCATCGCAGACTTTCGTACGGGATTGTCTCTATCGTGGTCCGTTGAATCGCTTTCTTTTTTATCTGGGACGCTCAGGAGTCCCTGTTGATGTGTCAGTAACCTCCTCAGGTACAAATATTAGCTTTGTACATTTGGATACCGACCTCATTGGCATCCTCAGGAAAATAGAGGACATCAAAAATTCTTTTCCTGTAACAGTTTATCAGGAAGGGTACTATCACGCTATGAGGTGTTGAGAAGGACTGACCTCTTTGGCTCTAGTGAAGGAAAAGGGATAAAGTCTGGGGAATCATCCAATAACGAAGATGGGGGACCGGCAATAAGATGAACGGTGTGGTTGTAGAGGCCAAGTTGACCAATTCCTCCGTGCGAGTCTTTGGGTGGACGATCCAAACGTCCGCCGAGTTTGTTGGTCATGGTTCAGAAGAGAGAAAGAAAGCGTGATATTCGGTCTGATATCGGACTAAGATAAAGGGAATCTAGACCCAAATGTTTGCAAGAGGTTGCGATGGATGTTCGAAGAGGACGTGGCAATGAAGAAGTGATGAAAGTTCAAAAGCGAAGAGGAACAAAGTAAATGGTATTTATATTGGAACAACTGCTCTCGCGGCCGAGCCGATATACGCCTTCATGAATACTGAGTGAATAAGGTACAACTAAGTAATACTACGATAGCAGTTACAAGCCGACGCGCCCCGGTGAGTGAGTAGTGGGCGATGGTTTGCTGTACTCTCTCTCTCTCCCTCGCCTAGAAATGGCAGCAACTACATCTGCTATTGCGCACGCACATATGAAATGTTGCTGCCTGACTTATCTATAAATGTATGTTCACCTCTATCCAAAGAACTCTCCACTAGCCAAGGCAACCCATGGCAGATTTTCTTCCCAGCATCGCTGCATGAGCTGACGAGCATCTTGGATCTAAAAACGGAACGTCAGTCAGACTACTTCTACCACGAGGAAGCGAAAACGGGAATTTATTACCTGTTTCATGCCGGACTTTTCTAGCACCAGGAAGCGATTAAGTATCTTCGATCGCTGCGAAGGATCTCGAGATTCGCAACCTGCAGTAAACAAGGGTAGCAGCGAGCAAACCTCCGTCGAGGCACCGAGTCTCATTCGTCCAAGGGCTTCTACAAGCTGCCGAAGAGCTTCTTTGACTGGGAAAGAATCTGGCGACGATCCTAGTACACGGCGGTGGAGATGAATCAGCCCCGCACATCGAAACGCCTCTTCAGTGGCCATCATTTCCTGCCCTTCAATGCCCCTGTGGTGGTTGGGATCAGCATGAACACGATCGCTCAACCCATCCATGTCGCCCAAGACAGCTTGGGCCTCGAGGACCATATCCGCAGATGGATGCCAGCCCGGTCGGAAGTGACCCAGCTCGTCAAAGCGTTGATTATCACATTCTTGAACTAGCTTTGCTAACCGAATGAGGAAGAATCCAGTACGAGCCGTGAATCCTGTGAAGCAATCCACTGTGAATTCGTCATAGTTCCCGGGGCTCGAGCAAGCTGCCAAAACGGAGTGGTATAGCATCAACGGCCGGCCGGCTTGACGACATGACAATGCGCCCACAGTATCGATATATCCTAGCCAACGGGCAAAGAATGCACCGATCTTATTGCCAGGTCGAGCAATGCGGTCGCTTCGCGCAAGAAACAAATCCCGTGCGAGCTTTAAGTGACTCTGCCAAGTGATGGGAACTTCAAAGGTCCCCGGAGAAACGATCTTCAGCGACAATAGCAAAATGGCTGTAGCCAAGTGGCTGTCAGTTATCTCCTCGTGGGTTGCCTCCAAGGCTACGCGTAGCGTGGGGAATACGTTTCGGACCCAGTGAGCAATACGATTGGAGGGTTCGGAATGGCCTAAATAGCGCGCGCGGTGACTGGCTGAATATGCCAACAACAAATTGAGCAAATTAGGATCACCAATCGCCACTAGCGTTCACAAGCATGGTTAGCATAAAGATACTCGAGAACCCCTCAACTTTCCCTCATCGAGTGCAATTGGACAGATAACTTACTTGATGGCAGGACCGACATGAACGGATTATTGTCGCAGTTATGAGGAACCAACATCCGAGATGTATGGTTAATAAAATGATGAAAATACATCAGGTTGATTGGATTCTCCAGCAAGGCCGATGGCAGCGGGGAGAGATATCTCGGTATGTTGATGGATACTGGGGCCGCATAATACCCGCCATACTCTGTGTTCTGGGGGCCCGAGGGCGTAGGGTAGGCTTTGGGAGAAGCCTCTTCAGATCTTCCCCGAGAACTGATTACATCGAGTGCGGAATTAACATCAATCGCAGCATGATCGTTGTTAGCGGCTAAATCTCGATCTGGTCGCCCACAATCCAACCCATAATTGTCGGTCACGCTTGTGAGATATGCTTGCCACTTGCTCTGGGCAGAAATCGAATCCTGCAGGGCCTGTTGATCTTCAATTCCCTCATGTGTTGAAGCTTCTATCTGATTGAACAAATCCATCCCATCATGACCGGCAGGCGAACTGGTATTACTCTGGGTCAGTGATGAACCAAGCATGAATGCTGATATACCTCCAGAGCTCGGAACATTGGAGCCATGACTGTTTTCCATGGTCCCTGTTATCGCATGTTCCATATTATGCTCGTCTGGAACGGTTCGTGAGGGTTGAGACTCATTTTCGTTGAGTGAATGATCAGAAGCATCCCCCGCGTTGCGCAGGAAGGATACAGGTTGTGATACAGAATTTGAATGGAAATTGAATGCAGAAAGTGATCGAAGTCCCACACCTTGGTCAGCAGCGGGTGAGAAGGCTCCGTGAAAGGTTGGGCCAAACGGATAATGGGCCAATGACCCCGACGAAGCTGCTATTATTGGTGAATGCTCGGGCCAAGTGGATGTAAATTGAATCTCAGCCTGATCCGGAGAGCTTACAACTTCTGATGTAGAAGGAGGCTTCCGGGAGTCGAAGAATCCTGGTGGGACTGGATTGCTTGGGGAAACGGAGCCCATATTACTACTATGAACATTCACGAACCCATCTACAGGATTGCTCGTTGTCGGCATGGACACTGAAGTGGAGCTCACATCGTTTGCTGGCACAGGGTCGGAGAATGATATAATTGTGCCAGCATAGCCGCTTGATTGAGAGTTAGGGGAGTCAACAGACGCTCGTTTCGTTCGACCACCCCAATTCAAGCGGACGCTATAATCACACGACTCACCCTGCCGTTGGCAGTTGAGACAAGCAGGCTTCTCTTCCCCACTATATAAGAAAGAGTCAGCCAATTCTAAGTGACACGAAATGCGGTGATTGCTTACCATTTTACTTTACGTGATTTGCACGGCCTATTTCGACCAGTCAGTCATTTGGGGATATATATCAATTGATTAGTGATACAATGTAAGAGCTTACCAACAGCCCTTTCGGCTTCTTCGCTTCGGCTCTGGCGCACCAGGCCTCCGAGGACGAGGCATTGCACCTCAAGTGAAAATCAAAGGTCGACAAACACCCAACTTTGGTGTGATAGAATCTGCTGGACCCAAGAGGAAGTGATATCTGACTATTTACAGCTGTCATCCAGCACGAGTGCTGCTTCGGAAGACCTGTCGATGGTCGTTCACAGGGCAACCCAGGCGCAATTGAATCACTTTCTACGTCGAGAATTGTGTTGACCCCAAGTGGCGACGAAACGATAGTCGACCAAGCACCCACACCTAGTAGACGCGCACATCGAGGTGTGGGAGGGAGATGTGCCCAAAAAATATCAAAGTCTTGCTGGGGTTCCAGCAATGGAGAAATTGGTATCTTGTACTCCTTAGATGTGCAGCACCAAGAATGATAGGGCTATGATGATCCTGACGATCACACAACGTGGCAAAACTGGGGAATTCCGGGGTAAAGGCCCACTTCAATACTTAAGATCCTTGCCCATGTGCTCACCAGGAAGGTCACCTTTTGCACGAAATAAGAAAGAACAAGCAGGATGAGAAAATATTCACCCTCAAGAAAGATGCGAGAAAGTGTGGGGAAGACCCATGATAAGGCTGACTCAGCCGGTGGTCGGATTAACCCGCGGTCCGGCACGGGATGCCGCGGGATGCCGGTCACGTGGTAGGCGTCATAGGAGCCCGAGGGCTCCGATTAGGCTTGATTTCCCTGGTTATCCTCGATCTCCCGAAGTTCAGCCACTCGTGGAGAGGGAGCACAAGTTGTCTCTTACCAGCCTGTCCCTGCGCCTGAGCAACGTCTCGGAACATCATTGACCTCCGACATGTCCGGATCACTTTTCAAGCACCATCCCCTGCAGCGACTTTCGAGTCCTTCCAGGGGAGTATCAGCTTTGGTTCATGTAAGATGCTGATTTACAGCGGTCTGATATTAGACTGGTTTTCAATCTCGCGTACATTTATCGCGTCTAATTATTTCCTCAAATTGATGTAGTTAACTGGACTTGCAAGCTTTCTGTGGTCTTTCAAATTGTATGTCAATTCCGAGTATTTTCCTTGTGTGGATCTAATACATGTACGGCAAAGCTAATAAAAACTCAATAGTATGCATGAGAATCCTAATAGGGCGTGGGTCTTCCTGAGAATTCAATTCCACTTATCTTAAAGGGCAATAGCACGAGATACTAATAAGATCAGAAACGAGGCATATGGCTGGCACTGGCAGTATCTGACCGTTATCGGTCTCACATTATCCACATTGACATTCTTTGTCGGTCTACTGGCAGACATCGCCTTGTCACGCCGCCTATTTTTGATCAAGAACCTGCTATCAGTATGCAGTGCTCCGATGGAGGTATTGATCAGTGTTCTTTATTGGGGCCTTCGATTGGTCAGTAACTGAAGCGATTTCAGGAGTGTGGAAATGAAAATGAACTAACAAGGCTGTGTAGGTTGATGAGCGATTGGTCATACCGGATTGGGCCTTCATCCCACTCCACGCCGGTATGTAAAAATTCATTTTCGTATTCGAAGCTCCGACCATACTAACACATCCCCAACAGATATTAGCTTCCATGCAATCCCATCCATCGTGATGTTGATAGATTTGCTGTTTCTGTCTCCACCGTGGACCATCACCGTTCTCCCCTCTCTGGGTATTTCCGGAACCATCGCATTTTTCTACTGGTTCTGGGTTGAGCGTTGCTTCTCATACAATGGATTTTACCCGTATCCCCTCATGGATCAATTGCCAACCCCTGGTCGTATTGGACTCTTTTCACTGAGTGCTGTCATGATGGCTTTGAACACAGTCACGCTCAAATGGCTTTATAACCGGGTCAATGGCCTCGGTGCTCCCATCCCGGCACAATCATGCCCTGGCGATATAAAGCGAAATGGTAGCCTTTAGATTACTTATCGTGGAATTCTATGATTGCTGTCCTCCAGCTTCGTGGGGTTTTTTCTATGCCGCGTCCGGCAGCCTAAGACTATCACTTTTGGTTTTGATCTGCATGGTGCTACTGGAATCCGTTTTTCAATCTGGGCAGTGGGGCACTTTTTTACGAACAGTACTACTATATTTGCATTTGAATGCACATATTTCTTCGGATAAGGCAATGAAGCGGGATTTGTATTACAGCATTTCATTTCGAGCGCTTTCAAATGTTTACTTTTTCAAAATGCATCTGTTCGGGGTTTGCATGTGGTCTATAGTTCCGAGTCCGAGTCTTCAAGCCTGTTATATTACTAGGTACTAGGTAGTCAAATGTTTTAAATTGATACTAGTAATATCATGGTCTATTAGGTAATAATATAGTACATGACTACAATGAGTATATGTGTTTCAATTTGGATTTGCCTCTTTGATTTCGGTTCAACATTTAACGTTGATTTGTGCCTTCCAAGGTTTCCCCAAGATTAATCGTCGGGGCCAACACATCCCTACCTAATTGCTGTCTCCATCCTCAGGCCAAAAGTTTGGGGTGTTCTGCATGTGGGTGGTCTTTTGTTTGTTTGCTTTTCCCTCCACTGGTTCAAAAATTGAATGCTCAATTTGACTTGAGCTTTGAAGATCTCAAGTGCTCCAAAGCAAAAGGTGAACTGAGTTCACTCCGTCAAAATTGTAGTAGACACTGTTCAGCGGAGATCTGCGGAGAACTTCCAAGGTTAAAGTGTCTAAAAAGTAGTATACTAATGGAATGCAGTAAATGGTTTACATCAGCACCCATTCTTCCTTCTACTATATAACTAAAAGCAAGACGTCAAAAATCAGAGGAATACCATAGGAGACATCTCTCAATCACTTACCAGATTGTCTGCATGTAATAAAAGTATAGGTCCAATATTCAACTTTAGAAGTATGGTGCTTCCCTTGAGCAGCTCCAGATAGATGCCGCGGAGCCCGATTACATAAGCCGGCTCCACTCCGAGCGGTCTCTGCGTTCTGCTCCGTTGGAAACGCCGCAATCTTGTCTCACGTCCAATTTCAATCATTTGCCCAGCTTGCCAGTCTTATCACCATGTCAGCTCGCTCGGTAATTGGTGGTCGACTCACCTCGACCTCTATTGGCGTCTTCGCCGGCCCCTCCCCGCGGATGGCTTCCCAACAGCTGGCACGCTTTTACTCAAGCGCCGTCCGTCCATCGCCGACTATCGCGTCCAAGCTCGCCATCCAGCGTCATGCTCAGCCAACTCCCTCGGTGCTCAACCGTTCAGAAAAGCGGATGCAGTCCACATCATCCGGCAAAGATGAAGTGAAGCTGGACTGGAACTCTTTCTTCAAGCTCCGTGCTTCCCGTCGTCGTTACTCCCTGGCATCTTCCATTGCGACCTCCCTCGTCACCACCACCTCCGGCGTGCAGGTGCTGTCCTCGATGGATTTGGAATCTTTGGGTGCCCAGGTGATGGGTCTGGATCCTTTTGTGGTTTTGGGATTGGCCACAGCTGGCTTCGGTGCTATTGGATGGCTCTTGGGTCCAATTGTCGGCAATGGACTCTGGGCTTTGGTTTACCGTCGGTTCACACCGTCCGTGGCAACAGTAAGAAATCTTATACCTGATTCTTGATAATAAGACGACACCAACTAATCATCTCATGTGTGCCACAGAAAGAGAAAGAGTTCTTCGACCGTATTCGTAAATTCCGTGTTGACCCTTCGACCAACTCGATCGCCAACCCTGTCCCCGATTACTACGGCGAGAAGATTGGCAGCGTGCAGGGATATAGGCAGTGGCTGAAGGACCAGCGGGCCTACAACCGGAAGCGCCGCAACTTCATCGCTTAAATTCCATTTCTGAGTCATTTACTTCTGCAGCTTTGTGTGTATACTGTTGATCCTGCTTGTGATTCTGGCAGATTCTTGGCCAAATACTGGTCGCATTATTTTCTTTCTGGATATGGATCGGTGTTCTCTGCTTTTTCTTTTCCCATCTCATTAGCGGTCTAGGCGAGCTGGGTTTTACATTTGTATTTCAAAATGGCCTTTGATAGCACCGTTAAGCACCACTTCATTCAAACAAGCCAAGCTGAAATTCAAACTTCTTGAATCAAAATTACTAGGTTCAATCTTTAACTGTTTTTTAAATACGTCAATATCTAGGTAGAGTCTATTGTTATAGGTCCAAGTACTACAGAGTCTGCTGATAATGGATTATTCATTGCTACTTATAGTTGGTGAAAGCGATCGAGCAAGCCGATCATTCAAGTCTCATACACCCAAGGGACATTGACGTAAAGTATTACAGTTTAGACGAAGAATTAGCTTTAGCCTTTCGCCCAGTATCTACCTCAGTCCACCATGGCAGATGCGCAGGTAAGCCTTCGTCCAAGTTTCCTCGGAAGTTAGGTTTACGCTTCTCAAAAAATGCTGTGACGCCTTCCTTTTGATCCCTGTAAATTTGTTAACTCTGCAATACAAACACTCCAATGGAGAAAAACACTGACTCCGATTTGAACATGTGAAAGATGTTCTTTGATTCTACTAGATGTGCCATTTCAGGGGAGCCAGCATCATGCCATATCATAGCACGATTGAGATAGGATGCTGTAGGGCTGACATTCTCGGCAATCTCAGTTGCTAACTCAAGAGCTCGGGGCAAGACTTGAGAGGACTCGGGCATGATTTCATTGAACAAATCACCAAAATGCTTTGCTGTAGGGGGCAGAACTGCACCCGTGCTAAGCAAATAGCTCGCATTCGAGTGGCCGATGAGACGAGTGAGGAAAAAGCTCGAGCATGCTTCCATGGTAATTCCTCGTCGGGCAAAGACAAATCCATATTTGCCTTTCTCGTACCCAATTCTAGTCATTTTTAGATGGAAATGAACGTTGGTCCCGTATTTTGTCAATAGCATGCTTACCGAATAGCTGTAGGAAGGGTCATAGTCATTCCAACACCCACTGCTGATCCTTGCATAGCTGCGATCGTTGGCTTTCGGCAATTATGGATAGCGAGCGAAACACGCCCGCCCCTGAACTTGTCAACGATGCTTCAACAATAGCTCTGGAGCTGGACGTACCCATCGCGGTGGTCTGTCGGTCTTTCCTGACCGAGATGGCGCGTGAATCCTATATCCAAGTCTGCTCCAGCGCAAAATGTCTTTCCAGCACCCGTCAAAATAATCACCTTCACTCGCTCGTCGACATCAAATAAGGGGAACAGCTTCTCAAAGTCTTGCATCATTCCTCCTGTGAAGGCATTGTGCTTGGCGGGCCGATTGAGTGTAACGACGACTACTGGTGTCGCTTCTGGTGCACCTTCTGGATGATGTTTAACAATGATATCCCCCGATGTAGATATCTTCTCATATGAGACTGGAAGGCCCAAAGGGGCGGGATCGAAGATCATATTGGTCTAGCTTGAATGAGATAAAAGGGCCAAATAGATGATGCTTGATTGAGAATGAGGACAAAAGATCGAAATTATAGGTATAAATCCACTGTATATCTCAATTATTTGATTATTCATTTCTATGGATGATCGGTTCCTGGCGACCTGCATGACCTCGGTTCGGCGTGGTTGGTTTGCGGGGAAGTCTACGTGGTGAGTGGGGGTTGATCCTTTCCTCGGAGAATTGATTCTTTTAGAATGTGAGTCCAAAAAGAAAACATGATTGAGCCGACAGACCTAGTAAATCTCGAAATGTCGGCGCTCATCTATAAGACTACCTGCCAATTCCACACCTTCCAGTGGCGCTTGCTGTCTTGAAGGAATGAGAGCATTCTTCTGCAAAAGCCCATGGTGAATGAACATTCCCGATTGTCCGAGGTTCGCTGGTAGATTGATTATGTATCAGAAATCGTGACTAGCAAGCTTCTTGCTAGTATTTATTTCCAAGGGGAAAATCCCCCGAAAACAGCTCTGGATGACACCAGAGTATCTTCCATGAAAGCTCTTCCAGGCTGGGATCATTACTGATGAGTCCTTACGGACTATTGGCCCAGCATTGTGAGACCAAGGACAGAGTAGGCACCATTCGAAACATTGCCCCTGGGGTATCTGCATGCATATTGATCTGCCCAATGATCTGAGCATCGTGATGAAGATCTGAGGCAATGGAGGCGACTTTCCCCCTGGTGTAGGGTTCATGACCTCATCGATCCTTGGCGGAAGAAAAAAAAAAAGATTTTAGTGTCGCCTGACCACGGCGTTCAAGACAGATTGACAAGGTCTCTTCGCGACTCAACTACTTAACAGCCAATTTCCTAGCTTACCCACATTTCCAAAATTTCCATTCGGACGCAGATCAGCAAGCGATTTGAGGGCCATAAGGCGGAACCAAATTTGCCGCAACCCCTTCCCCCCACTTTCCTGCCGAGCTTCATCTCTTCCTCAACTTCTTTGTGACAGCACACCAAGATGAGCGGTCGAAATATCTCATATGGTCGCGGCGGCGCTGGTAAGGACATTCCAATGGACTTTGAATAGATTGAGCAGTGTTCTAATTTTCTTCATGTACAGGCAACATTTCCCGCCAGCAGTCTGCGACCACTCCTAAGGATCTCGTCACCCCAACAATTAAGCAGGAGGTCTATACCACCGGCCGTGGAGGATCCGGTAACATGGTCCAGAATGACCCGGATCGACCCGAGATCGCTCGAGAGAGCCAGGATGTGGAATCGCCGCCATTGAGGGCTCAGCAGATCCCCCATCATACAGGCCGAGGTATGTGATATGCGCTTTCGGGTAAATTGAAAGATGGAGGCTAATTACCATCGACAGGCGGCGTCGCCAATGCCTATATCCCCACAGCGGAAGAGGAAGAGCGAGCTCGTTTACAAGAGGCAGAGCTTATGCGTGTGCGCACACAAGACAAAGATCGCATCAAGGAGGTCGAGCATGAACGACAAGAACTACGAAAAGATGCGCCGGCCTCCTAATTTGATGAGCACTACGATGGAGACGAACCGTGCTCAAAGATGTGGCGAGGGCATCATTGTTGTCAGCAAATATTCCCAATTGCACTCTCAAATCGACACAGTCAGTTGGAAACTCGCCATTCGCATGCGCTTGCAGAATCTTTGAGAGACATGGAAGTACTGCAGGCAGTACTGCGGTAATGTGAACCCGTTTGCAAGCTTCGGTTCAAACGGGGGTATCGATTTTTCTGCTCTCTTTCCTGATCTCTCTACCCACGCTTTATCTTTATCATTTTATTTATTGTGATCCCATTCCGGGCTCTCCTACATATTCATTCAGTGGGGGCTATGGGTATTCTCGGATATGTCTACAAAAGGGACTGGCGCTCGGAGTCGGAATCATGATGGCTTATGGGATTTTAAGACTTTTGAATTTTACTAGTAATCGGCGGTTTGCTTGATTCCATTATTGTGATTGATGGTTTTATCTCAAACACATAGAGCACTCTATATAGATGTTGATTTCTATCTTAGCCAAAACGCTATCAGGTCTTTATATACAGTAAGTGCGCCCGGAATATTCCAAGCCCACGATGCATGGAACACTGGCCGAAAAGGCGCCATGGAGCCACCAGAGTCTTTTGATTAGGTAGTATAAGGGTCTCCCGGGCGGGCGTCAGCGCATCCCAACAAATTGCCATCGCAGCAATGAATGATAAGGGCATTGACACCATTATCATTCGCGGAGATGCTGGCAGAAGATGCTGGCAGGCATGCTACTCATGTCGCTCGCTTGAGGAGATTTTGTTTCGGTTCTGGTCTGCAATATGGAGCCTCGGAATTACCTTACTCCTCCGGTAAAAAGAAGCCCATAGCATCCGCAGGCCACGAGATCAACTCGAGCATTTCAGGCTCTAGTTCTTCCACAATTTCTTTGAGAAGACGGGTTCCCCAGTCACCCATCCACCACGAATCTCGGAGATGGTGTAGCACGACAGCGAAGTGAGCAAGTATAACTAGCGCAAAGGGGCTTCGCTCAGCGACCAACTCCGGAAATCGAACTGGGATGTGGAAGCACCAGCAAAAAGCAAAGTCTTTTGGCTCTCCACCATTCATCAGTTGTTCGAGGGAATTACTGAGATGTTCGATGGTCTCATTGTATGTCTCTTTCTCATGAGTCGAGTCATTCAGAGCTTCGGTCTCATTCTGTCGTTGTAGGGATGAAATAACCAATCTCGACATGTTTGGCATTCGGGGCCTTGTTTCCTCAGGTCGAACCAGCGAAGATAACTCGCCAGATGCCACACGTTCGAGGGTCATGACCATGGCACTTACAAGCCACCTCGTAAGTTGAAATACTTCTAAGAACTCATCCAGAATATCAGGTCGTTCACTTGCATCTTCCACTTGCTCATCTATCAGGCAATACGCGAATGAGAACACCATTAGAACGCCACATAGTGCGAAATGGGCATCGCATTCAGAATCCGTGAATACTTGCGTTCCGTCGACGTTAATTCCTAATAAGGCCTGACTTTGATGTTCACGTGCAGACACTAGATATCGCCATTTGCGTTCTGGGCTTGGGCTTGTGCTAGCTACCTGCAATGCTGACAAGGCTAAGAGTCCGTGCCGAAGAGATGGTGATCGTAATGATAGTCGAGGAATGACTGTTTGCCATAAAATCTCCGCAGCAGGATCCCGAGCCATGGATCGATATGTTGTTGTGCACCAGTGCATCATCAATTCGAGATCTTGTAGACCAAGGGCTTCTTCCATATCAGACGATAGATTATTCTGTGCTGGGGGTGTCCTCGTGGAGATATCAGCCGGGTGGGGCATCAAGTCAGTCATAGTTGGCAAAGAGTCAGAGGACATGGATGTAGCCGTCGATGAGATACTCGAAGCACACGAGGCACATGAGGCTGGACGAGTCTTTGTATCTAAACGGGTTAAACGAGGGCGACACAGTTGGTGGCTTAGCACCATTTTTTGCTCAATGCAGTTGTGACGACTCGGTTCGGAGCACTAGGTGTGGCAACTGTCAGAAATACATAATTTTATCATTTTATCATTTTTGCTTTTTTCATTTGATCGTTTCTCTTTCCTTCTTTTTTTCTCGGAATGAGGCGGGGTGATCACGACCTCGGGATGCATGGAGCTATGGGCGCCACGGAATCTCACGAGGATCCGGGAGGGGAGGTGTGAGAAATCACAAACGCCGGTCAATGCCGGTAAGCTTGTCGCATAGCTATTGTGAAAAATGAAAGATAAAAGTGGCATACCTGGTGTTCGCTCTTCACACTTTCCCGTCGGAGCCGCTTAGTACTAGCCCAGCTAGGCATTGTCTCGATAATTTTGACAAAGATGCGTTTCGCCCCGGTTAGAAATATGGATAGAGTTTCAATGAGTTCTCACGATATATAGGAGATGAAATACGGTTCGCATATGAACGCAGCCAAGAGTAGGAGGTGCGAGGGAATAAAAAAAAAAAGAAAAAAAGAAAAAAAGGATCTGGCCCCATGCAAATCCTGTCTACAGACATGTTGTGGTGGGGGGCTTTTGCTGGGGAATAGCCCCAGTCGAATGCTACAATGTATTGATTCAGCAACCCTTGATAGTGGAAACCGGGAGAGCCATTCAGGACAAGAAAATGGGAGGAAACAAAAACAAGACCGCCCAAATTGGAAAATGCAGCTTCAAATCGCCAAGTGACATAATCGACTACTCCACTTGACTTGCGGGTTTCCGCCCTTCGCCTTCTGCAAGCTCCGGCAAGTTACAAGTTGCGTGCCATGCGCAGCTGATCTGGCACCAATAAGACATTCGTTCATGAAATCCATGTCTTGATCGACATACTCCACTACTGACCCACGACCAAACCATTGGCAATGAATCTGCCTACAAACCTCTCAACAGGGGGGCTAGCTTGGGGGGTGCAGCTCAGTTTTTTTTCACTCCTACACCCTTTTTTCTATCTCCATTGGGGTCCGCAGGGGCCAAAACGGCAGCGCGTCTTGCCGCTTCGCGATTAGGCCGACCGAGGGATCCACAAAGTCTCCACTGAGTGACATCCTGATCGCATCCTATAGGCCGAGTCTATCCGCATTAAGTGTATCGCTGAGCCATGCGTTTTCCAAAACGGGGCAAACGCAACATGGTCCATGCATGTTCGTAGCAATTGATAGGTGATGAACGGAAGATGTCTGCCCCACAAAGGGAGGCCTTCCCATTCATCCCCTGGTTGCATGGAATATGTACGCTGTGTTGATCTAGATACAGTATCCTGTACACGAAGATTTTCGAAATCACACGAAGCATACGGTGTACATCACACTACCTTCTGCCTCGGTAGATGATCGGCTGTTATTACACTTTTCCCGCGTACTCCGTACTCCGTTGTCCGTAGTCCGTACTAATCTAAAATGTTCGCAGTAGTACTGCGAGTAGATGGAAATGAGGGGTTTCTAGTGCATTTCCCTAGGCATCTATATTCAAAAATAACAACAATTGATTTATTTAGCATCTTTGAATTTGTTCTCGAATACGTCTAGAGGCTTCTTTCCGCCCGGTCGCAGGGTGCTTGGGTCCTATCGGAGTTGCGTCACTGACGTGCGCCACGTCTCTCGGGGCTTCATAGCCGATGCCCCTGCTTTTGCCAGATACAGCTAGGTGCGATTATCGCCAACAGTTCCCCGAGTTTGCTTTTGGGGCTGTCAGCTGAAGCGAAACTGATTTTCTTTCCAACATGAAAACTTGAAATACCCTCTGCTTGTCCCCCGCTGTGGGTTACGGCCCCATTAACTCGATGGGGCATTCGGCCCGCGACTTGATCGGAATCAATACTACACGAGTCAGAGAACAACACTACAGTGTGGTCCAGAATGCGATTTAGATATGCCTGTGGAGTGCGAACTCGGTTGCTATTGTGGGGAGCTGACGGACTACCTACGCCATTACTTATTTGGGGATATGCATATCATCGAGTGCATAATAAAATAGTACATTCCACTTGAGGTGGTCCATGCTTCCTTAGATCGGCGCCTAGTTCTAGCCAGCACAGGTCAAAATTAAACCTCAGCCCCCGGTCTGCTTGCCGTGATCCGTGCGTTCATATGCAACTGCTCGCTACTTGAGTAGTGTTGCCATGTAAGGCTATACGTCCGCCTGTGAATCGTGAGTGGCTGACTAGCGTATGTGGTCAGATCGGGCAAGATCACAAACAGCCAGAAGTCTAGAAATAATGGGCTACTTAAGCCTCGTGTGGAACATTCTGAGCCACATCAATTGATATATGATTTGAACACATCATTATTTATAAGGGTGACCCGGTCAACGTACACATTGATATCAGGTTATACGGCTGACTGCGAAGGCCACGAAGTAAAATCCGGGGATGAGTTATGTCGAATGAATCACAACCCCAACGATCTCTCGCGAGGCTCTGGACTCCAAGCCCAACACGAAATGATACCCACTTGCGAGCGATATTAATGGCCCAGTTTCAGAACCCATGACATTGGAGATAAGTTGAACGGACAAGGCTTCAACTGGGATTCTGAGATGTTGCCTAGAACCTGGGAAAGTAACCGCCCTGCAGAACGAGGCTGACGACTCCTCCAGATTGCAACCTACCATTTCCAGGTAATGCTAATATATCATGGGTGCATATGCCCGAGCATCGCCGACCGGTTCATTATAGAGCATAGGATACTATAGCCTTATAGCCCACCCTCTGTACCAGGGCTAGAGGTCAGTATGAAATGATAAGCTTGGTGGCGGGGTCGGCTGCAGGGGAGATCGTTTCTGGCCTTGAACTATAACTAGATCCGGAAGAGCGCATGCAGCACGTAACGGCTAAAACGATGGCTTTGTAATTCAAGAAATGACGCGTCGTGTGGTAGGAATGGACTTGAAATGGCTTGGCCAGGCCAAAAAAGGCATTACGCCAGGTGGGCAGTGGATCCCTCCGGAAGGGGTTCATCAGCGCTCGAGCAACAGGGCGTTCAAATACTATCATGGAGTACTATGTATGAAACGAGGATATTACAAGCCTAACTTAGATATGGAATAACCGAATTCGCATTGAAACATCAGGTGCTTCTATTAAATTAGTTAGGCTTATTTGCAGATTAGCAGAGAGCGCCGCCGGCGGTATTAGAGCATGGGGTATCTCAAGTGCTCGTCCAAACTGCATATGTCTAGGCATTGTCATGTCCCCTTTAGATTGGAAACCTTGATTCGGCTAACTTCTTGATCGAATTATAGTGAGCTTTAAAACCCTCGAACATCTAATACTCGCTAAAATCATATTCGACCTCGTAATCTTCAGCATCAGTGTCACCATCGGAAAGTTCCACATCTTGAAGGTTCTCTCCTTCATCCTCCTCCTCCGCGGTAAATCCGTAGTCTTCTTTCTTGAGCTTTTTCCAGGCAGCAATTGTTTGCTTTCGAGTAATGTAAAATGGCAGTTTAGATAAAGCAACACATCCATCTTTCGTTACTTCCACGCTTTGCCCAATAGAGCTGGCGGTATCAGTCGCTCTGTCCATGAGAATAATGTGAATGAAAAACGTCATGCCTGGTTTCGCGACAACGTTTTGGCCACGCACAAACATCGGATAGTCCATCCACGTTGGAGCAAATGTGGCGCCTATGCTATATCCGCAGGCACTGAACCTCTGTTCTTTAAACCCGTTCTCATCTGCCACCCGCGCATAGGCCTCGAAAACATCGCCAATTTCCTTCCCAGGCTTCAAAGCTGCCATGGCTGCCTCCATCTGCAAGATATTCACCTCGAACATGCGACGTGCGAGCTTCGTTACACCACCAATATGGATCGTTCGCATAAGACAGGCATGGTAGTGTTTGTAAACACCAGCGTGCTCCAGAGTCACTTGGCGTTCAATTTTAGACTTGCCGGTTGAATAGCGGGTCAAGACAGCCTTGTTTCCCGAGACCAGAATATTCTCGTTGGCAGGATCATCTCCTCCGCCTTCATACACGGTCCCAACAATTTCCCTCCACAAATCACCTTCATACGCGCCCGGCTTAGCGAGCTTCAAAGCTCTCACAAGAGCGAAATCCGCCAAGTAGGCAGCCTTTCGGATCTTGCGAAGCTCCCCTTCCGATTTGATAATTCTCAACTCACTACCAAATAAGTTGCTATGATTGACCCATGTGCATAGTCCGGCGGTTGTTTCTTCTAGCAGCTTCCCTATCTCGAGGGTTAACGTTGCAGAATTTGGTTCATACCCAACCCGTTTAGAGATGGAGTTAACTCCAAACTCTTTCAAGACGTCGGCAACAAGAGCGACAGGGTTACTACCCACGTCATCGGGACGAATCAAAATCTCATTTTCCTTCAAAATCGAGGTGTAAAGGGCTTGTCTCAGATCAGGTGTACGAGTGATGAGTTTCATTGAGCCGTCATTGTGGAAGTACATGGCTTGAAAGAAAACATATCCGAATGTATCAAACCCAGTGAAGTAGTACAGAGACTCTTGTTTGGTCATTAAGAAGCCATCAAGATTTTCACGCTTCATGAGATCGAGGGCACGATGCCTGCGCTGCAGAAGCTCCTCCTCAGAGAAGTGCAGCACGCGTTGAAACGGCTGTGGCTTTTTGATGGGCACCATGGTACTTTGAGTCTTTGTAAATGATGGAAGAATTGGAGCAACAAGCAGAGCTAATAAAGTAGATTGAGCGTTTTGGATGATCGTTGCAGTTGGTACCTATTACTTCAAGTTTGAATAGAACCAGAAGAATTGCGTGAATTTATAGTTGCTATTACCCGGGCACCGAATTGCTTGAGCTCTTCAAGTTGTTTCCTTCCCCAACTTTCAACTTGGATGGGAACAACTGAACAACATTTTTAAGTGGGTCTTCCAAACCGTGACTCGCACTCGCCATACTCAGCAATTCTCTCCTCGAACTTGACAGATATGTTTAAGTCGTTGCAAAATATGTCGAACTCCACTACTTTTCTTGACCCCGCATCCAAGATCTCCACTGTTCGTATTTGTCGTTATCTCCTCATCTCCCTGTTTTCCGCACATTTAGCGCGTTCGACACCAGGTCGAAACGGGAAAGACCGACCAGGTTAGCCCCAGTCTATAACTGCGTTTTGATGATTCGCTGATCCCTATCGCCCAAAGTTGGCTGAGGGAACATTGTTTGGCCGTCGAAGTGGGTTTTAGCTCGAGGCGTTGCATACTTTGCACACCATGAGCGGCTGAATTGAATCGGGCAGGAACGACCGGCAGCCACCTGATTGGCCCCCGGCTTATCTACGAGCAGCAGAAGGGCTACAAGGGGGACGTGCGTGAGCCAATATGCCAGTATAAGTCTTTAGGGATATAATTATGACCTGAGCTCTCGTGTCAAAGGTTTATCGCTTCCTTCAAATGTTTACGAGAATTATTCTTCTTTCCTTCCCCAAAGGCGTGTGACACTCTACATGTTTGCCAATGAAAAAAAAAGGCAAGATGAAAAAAATTAAAGGAAACATCAATGAAATGACCGAGACAGCCGGGGTAGAAACAATGAATAGTGGCACGACGCACCGCGGCCTTAAACCTCGCCACAGCCAGATGATCGCTTTAGGTGGCTGCGTTGGAACGGGTCTTTTTGTCGGAACTGGAGCAACGTTAGCCACGGGCGGACCGGCCTTTATCCTCGTGGCCTTCATTGTGATGAGTATACTAGTACATTGCGTTGTTTCGACAATCATCGAAATTACGGCGTACTTGCCTATCACTGGAGCGTCCATGTCTTATTATGCATCTCGATATGTTTCACCGAGCATGGGAGTGGCAATGGGATGGCTGTATGTCTACTCGTTGGGAATATTGGTTCCGTACGAAATTACGGCGGGGGCCTTGGTGATTGACTATTGGGACAGGTAAGAATGTGCTTTCGTGGGTGCTGATTTTTTATAATACTCACGAGAGAATCGAGACTCTAGCCCTGTGAACACTGCCGTGTGGATCACTATCTTCATAATCGTCATAATCGGTCTGAACTGTTTACCAGTCACATATTATGGGGAATCAGAATTCTGGTTCGCAGCCATCAAGGTGATCACAATCTTGGGTCTCTTGATTTTGGCATTTGTTATCTTTTGGGGTGGCGGCCCCAAACAGCGTGGAATTCTAGGGTTTCATTATTGGAAGGACCCAGGTGCGACTACCACTTACGTTGTGGATGGACCAGTGGGAACCTTTGTCGCCTTCGTGGAGACAATTGTCTTGAGTGCTTTCCCTTTTGTGTTTGCGCCAGAGCTGCTTCTATTCACCAGTGGTGAAATGCATAATCCGCAAAAAGACCTCCCAAAGGCAGGACGTCGTTTCACTCTCCGCTTGGTTGTGTTCTACATTGGAGCGGTTCTGGCAATAGGTGTTATGTGTCCTCATGATGCCCCAGATCTGACAAGCGGCGGCCAAGGGGCAAAGTCTTCCGCCTTTGTGGTAGGGATTCGCGAAGCAGGGATTCATGGCTTGGCAAGCGTTGTTAATGCTGTGATTCTCACCACGGCATGGTCAGCTGGAAGCGCATATCTATACATGAGTTCCCGAGCGTTGTACTCCTTGGCCGTGGCGGAACAAGCACCAGCAATCTTCAAAAAGTGCACCAAAGAAGGTGTGCCATATATGGCGGTTATAGCGTGTTCCTTCTTTACGTTACTGTCTTACCTCAATTGCGGCGCAAGCAGCTCGACGGTGTTTCAGTGGTTTGTCAACATCACCAATACGTCGGGATTCATATCATGGTCGTGCTGCTGTATTGTATATTTGCGCTTTCGGGCAGCTTGGCGTATCCAGGGAAGACCCACACGCCCATACGAAAGCTGGACCCAACCCTACGGTGCCTGGATTGCTATGGTGGCCTTCATTATTTTGGCGCTGATCAATGGTTTCAACATTTTTCTTCCTGGTCAGTTCTCCGCGTCCAGCTTTCTAACGACTTACATTGGCATCCCTGCATTTTTTCTTGTTTATTTCGTTCATAAAGGATGGAGAGGGCGGTCCGACCCTTGGTTCCTTCCAGCAAGTGCGATTGACATATATGAAGGCTTAGAGCATGTACATGATGATGGGTTGAGGCCAATTTCTGACAAAGAGCCAACTCGGGAGAAGGCGTGCTAGCCTAGGTAGTAGACCTCAAGTGCTTGAAATGATAAGCTTCTGCATGATTATCATTAATTAATTCAAAATAAACTTCCGTACTATAAGAGTTTTGTGGATCGCGATAAAAAGAATTGAAATAGTAGTTCTGCATTTTTGGGTTGATAATCAGCAGTGAGAACCATCTATTCCTTGCTCTCTTCGCAGTGAAAAGTAGTGGAGACATGAGATGAAGAGCACCGTGCGCCTCGGCCATTTTCCAATGTGTAGCATGATGATGAAGAGGTAGTAGAATGATTTGAATGCGTCAGATAGCTATCTCAGTCAACTCATACTCTGACGTAATCCAGTTTTACCGAAATCTAATTAGGCGAAGAATTTACATCATGTTGGAATTACATATGTATCGAACTTGAAACATAAATAATACAACCTTGGAATACGAGCTTGGTTTGTTTCCATGCTATGATAAAGGGACATGCGTAGGTTTTCGAGGCCCCGCACGTGCGTTTAATGTTTGTCGCTACCAGATAAACACGAGAGAGAGCAGACAGAAGAGGAAGGAGCGTCCACTATCTGCGGGGAAGCTGCGAGTCTCCAAATCAACGGAACTCCGCTATCTTTGCTATCTAAATAGTACATCCTATAGCCCTGGAGGTCGCACTTTCCCAATATACACATGTGCTTGCATATCACTTGAGGGCATGTAAACTAAGCTCAAGCCATGGAACTAATTACAGCTAAGTCAAAACTTACCTGCCTATCCCCGCTTCTCTTCGCACGGGGATTCTATTTTCGACCTTCTTTAGATTGTTAAAGGCACACATCAAGTATTTGTTGACAAGGTCAATGTCTGTATTTAATAACTTCGATCTCCCATTAGCATTTCTGTAACTCAAAATGTCGACGCCCTTAAACCACCCCGTGATAGAGCTACATCGCCGAATATGTCAAGTCGGATCAATCACGGGAAACGAGCGACCGGTCGCCGAGGTGCTAGTGTCTTACTTGAAAAATAAAGGGTTCACTGTTGAGAAACAGATTGTCCCTTCTTCCGAATACCCGGATGAGCGTTTCAACATTCTTGCTTATCTAGGAGACAAGAGAGACAACAAGATTTGTTTTTCGAGTCATATCGATGTTGTAAGTGGACGGGGCGGAAACTTGAACCTCTCACAATCTGGCGACTGAAATATTGATTTGAATTAATACTCTAGGTACCGCCCTACTGGCCTTACGAGCTCGTCAACAATAACACCGAGATTCGCGGCAGGGGAGTAGTGGATGCAAAAGCATGCGTCGCGGCACAGATCATCGCAACAGAAGAGCTAATCGCATCTTCGTCGATCGAGCCGGGTGATATCTCACTGCTATTTGTTGTGGGAGAGGAAACCGAAGGTGACGGCATGATTCATGCGAACAAGCTTGGTTTGAGCTGGGAGACTGTGATATTTGGCGAGCCAACCGAAGGAACTTTGCCTAAGGGGCACAAAGGAGTACTGAATATGCGCTTAACAGCCACTGGGAAAGCGGCTCATTCAGGATACCCTGAGTTAGGGGAGTCGGCAGTTGACAAGTTGCTCTCCTGTCTTCACGAGCTACGTCAACTAAAACTCCCGTCAAACGATCGATTTGGGAAGACAACCATGAACATCGGTCGCATTGATGGCGGTGTTGCTGCGAACGTGATTCCCTTCTCCGCCCAGGCTGAGATTATGTTTCGAGTCGCTGGCAGTACAATCGATGATCTGAAAGCAATGATTGAGGGTGCTTTGAGCCAAACAGGGAATCTTTGTACGATCAGCTACGCGGTTGACGCTTGCGAGCCCGTTGAGATTGAGAGCGATGTTGCTGGGTTTGACACAATGGTGGTCAGCTATGGAACAGACATACCCAATCTCAAGGGTAATCACAAGAGGTACCTTTATGGACCAGGCTCTATCCACGTTGCTCATACAGAAGAGGAAGTGATAAAGGTGACTGACTTGGTGGCTTCTGTTGCGGCCTATCGGACGCTGGCCTTGCACGCATTGAACAAATAGCCTGTAAGCGATAAGCTAAATGAACATGGAGATAGTAGAAGAACAATGTAATTCAACCAGATACATGATCTGTGTCTACTTTCGATTCCATCTTTTCGCAGTCACAAAATCCTGGGTGTTTTGATCACGATAAATTCAAACCCTCAAACAGGTATTATTCGTATTCCAATGGCCTGGTGAACTTTTCTCCAGTCGAGCAAAACTTGGCTTTGGTCTAGAATTTTCCAAACCTGGTGGATAGTACTGTGTTGCTTGGAGAAACTTTTGAGCTGATATTTTTTCACACGGAGCCACCATTTATCCCATTCTTTGCGGTGGTCTCCAACAGCCTCGCATGACGCAATGTAGGCTGGCCACGAGATGGGTGCTGGACAGGAACCGCGCTCGAAAAATGAGCATTTCAAATCCTCGGCCTCGCTCATAGCAGCTAATGTAGCTCCTTGCTCCATGAACAGATGACTCCTATCACAGTTCTGTACTGAGCGATAGTAATATATGAGCGATGCAAAATGGAAGGCTTTTGCTTGTGCTTGGGCAACTTTCAGTGTCTGCTCTTCGTCCTCTACGTCCATGGCCGAAAAGGTTTCAGAGCATAGTACCCAAGAACTTAATTCATCGCCCAACGCCTCACAGGCTTCCATCAGGCTTGGTGGGTATGATTTGCTGTCATAATACGATAAATACTGCGTAATGCGGTATATCTTGTCTAAAGAACGAGCAATGGTGGAAGTAATTCCGTAAAGATACTCGATGCTAGGATTCGAATAATCAGGCACCGACCTTTGAAGCCAAGGATCTTCGGGATCCCAGGGCTCGGGCTCGGGCTCGGGCTGCGCAGTCTGAGCGAAAAGGCGAAGCATTGTGCATATTGCATTTAGTTGGCCAGTTTCCCGACTAACCAAAGCAGAATGATGACGGGAAGCCTGAAGACGGAAACCTGCTTCCAGATGAATCCAATGGTCATAAATACCGCCATCCAGGATCTTGACAAGGGATGAGGTCAGTGTCAAAAGAAGCTTGCATGGGCCCAAAATTGAAAGAACTCACATCCACAGATACCAGAGATAACACACCAATCATCAATTCTTTGTACGTATTGACTTTCTTTGAGAGAGCATTGCGAAGGCCTACAAGAGCCTGTTGCCTATGGTAAAAGGCTATTCGTTCCAACCCGCGATTCCTAAGACCTAACCCCAGCATATGGAAAGCCGCAGTTGTCAAGAGGCTATGAAATACAGCTGCTCTGGCAGACATATCGTGTGTCAAATCTCGGTATCCACCCAGATCAAATGATCCTTCAATTGCGAGGGGAAGATATAGGGAGCGAAAAGGGTTATTTCGGTGTGCCACTGGCTGCATTAGGTGCGCAACATGCTCGGCGTAATGGTTGATGAGAATTTCAAATGAGTAGTTGCCAGCCATGATCCCCTGGCTCTTGGGGTATGGAGCGGAAACCGCGTTGCTGATAACTGCTAATTGCACATTACCCATTCCCTGGATATCTAACCCTTGTTTCAGCTTGTCCAAAGAGCTCACATCTCGCCGAGATGAAACGGTATGAGGACTATATGTGGGAACAAAGTTCTGATCTGTTTCATTCTCCTGAATATCGGCATCGTCAGCGAAGGTCAAGTCAATAACAGGATCATCGAAGGCGTGGTGTGGAGGTTCCTCGTCTACACCAGTCGCCTCAAAATGAGGCAAAGGTAGCAATTCCGAGCCCTCTCGAGACTGAGGATCCGGTATCTGTGGGGGTGACAACGCTCCATTTGAATCAACGATATCAGAGGGCGCTACTGAAGCATGTGCAGAGCTTTCTTGGAGGTTGGACGAGGTGTCACAGTCAGTTGTATACCAAGTGCTGTCACCTTCAACACTCTCTTTGGGGGACATGACCTGAACTGGATTGTTTGTGGGAGCCCCGAGGCGAAAGACCGAGAATGGCCCAGCTGTAGCCTCAGCCTCGGCCTGTTTATCGAGCATCGAGAGGGTGCGCGTAAGGTCAGCATCCGTCATATGCTGAGTTACACACGTATCTTGAAATTTCGAAATTAGTCATGTTCAATTAGCAGATCAAATTTTCTTGTTCACCTGGATTGATCCTCATCCGGCTACCGCCACGCTTTGAATCGCTGACATTCAAATCTCCGACCCAACTTAGCCGAACATCATAGCCAGCGCAAGCCAGGCCCGCCTCCTCGCATTTTCTGCATGAATCTGATTTTTCGTCGCACTTTATGCGTCGTTTTCGGCACGTCCAACATCTAGGAAACCATTAGAAGCAAGCCTCAAGAGCGAATATGGCGTATCATACCCGCTATAAGAAATTGTTCGAGGAAGTGGTGGGTCTTGTTTGCTGCGATGCATTGTGTTAGAGGCCAATTTAGCTCGCCTCGGAGTTGCCACAGCCAGTATAGGTGTGTGCGTACAATAAAAGTCAAGGTAAATTTATAAATTATTTGCAGAGTTATTCAGCTACGAAAAAGTGATGAGGCTCTCGCTCCAGTGACTCTTTTCGTATTAGCCCGTGCGCAGGCGACTTTATCTGCGGGGTAAGCCAGCGACATACGGGAGAGATTCAAGTTGCCACTCAGAGGTACCATGCAGCCCTGGGATGAGTGAAATTCATTAGTGATAAGTAGTAAACTCTTGTAACCTAGTCCTTTACATGATAGTACTCATTTGTGAAGGGTACAACTAAAAATCTTAGAACCTTCCAAGGTTGAAAGGCTGTAAGCAGACATTAGAGCGCCGAACTCGTTACTTTAGAAATTTAGATCAGTGGATAAATCCCATGTACCTATTAAATCAGGATAGCTGGGTGTTGTCTTCTTTGTTTTTAAAGTTCCCGCCGGCAGGCAGTACAGAGGTGAGCTAAGGTGGGGCTTCGCAAAGAAACCATTCCCCGAATAGTGGCCTATAATACTATAGGCGGGCACTGATAAAGCCATCGCGCACTATCGGTACCCCCCGCCTTTAACATTTGAACGAGTGTAACATCATCTCCAACTCCATTTCTGCAACTATTTCAGATACAAAATGGCGCCCATCAACTCCCCTGTCTCAGCTCAAGAGCTAGAGATCCTTTCCACCAAAGCCATTGCAGCGAAAGGGTCCGCTTATTGCCCTTACTCTAAATTTCGCGTCGGCGCGTGTATCCTCACCGAGTCAGGCGAATTTGTGGTTGGCGCCAACGTCGAAAATGCCGCATACCCAGTAGGCACTTGTGCAGAGCGTGTCGCTTTTGGTACCGCAGTAGTATGTCGCCCTTGACAATCGTCTGACTGCTCTCACAAGCTTTATCTTCTTATGCTATTGCCGTATACACGGAAAGACTGACTAGAATTCCCTAGGTGGCGGGACACAAGAATTTCAAAGCGCTTGCTGTCGCGACCGATATTAGGCCCGCGGCTTCACCTTGTGGGATGTGTCGACAGTAGTATGTCTTCTTTTGAGCTGATTCCTGGGGCTGAGCTAACAACCTGTACTAGTATTCGCGAGTTCACTACTCCTGCTTTCCCAGTATACATGTACGACGTGGACGGATCATATGTTGTCAAAACCATGGAAGAGGTATGATTTTCTCTTGTTCACTTGGTTCATCATGATATTGAAGCTAATAATGGTATAGCTGTTGCCGGATTCTTTTGGCCCTGACAACTTGCCCCATTAAGTTGACCGAATTCTAAGGTTCGCTTACAGGCCAATATCGAAACGAGGTAGGTAGAATCCTTAGTTAATTTACTAACGATTCCCATTCGCTTCATGTTATTGTCTTTTCGCGTGCTGTCATGTTCTTCTTTTGTCTCTTGCTCGATTTATTCGAGTCCTGAGATCGTAGTTGTTCATACAGCAGAAAAAACAACGCCTGAAAGAATACCAGGACGCAAATTCAGAAGCTTAGAAGAGTTTCTCAAATCTCAATCAATCTAAATGGCCCCGCCATTAATTGGAGGAGTTGAAGCCGAATGACTGTTCTTCACAAGCCCGAGATTAGCTCTACCAGTAACGAGGCCAGACAGCCGGAGTACTGTATTCATAAGGAGGTGGTATCACTAATTGTATACGGCTTAAATCCTTGTCGGATCTTCATCAAATGAAAGCATATTATAAAAAAGTCACTGCATATGTTTCGTATTAGGGTCCAAGAATGCAGGGATGTATCGTGATATGACATAGAATCGAACATCACCAAGCGCCCCTCAAACGTTCCATAATCCCACCATTACCATCTCGAACAATACCTTCATTCGCGCCATTCACGTTTCTTCTCCTATGGCCATCGGCACCCTCTACCCCAGAAGTTGAAGCAGCTGCCTCCCCCTCCAATCTCCGCCTTAAGTCTTCGTATCGCTCGCGCTCTCCAGCAGAATGATTCGAGCCGCTCCTTCTTTCGCGTTCACTAACCATCCACGCCGGGATGCGGAATGCCGTCGGAGAGGGTGAGAAGCTTGGGAATAGCTCTGCACGCCAGGCCATCCCCACAATCCAGCCAACGGCAGATGGAAGGAGCATTGCAGGGAACTGGGAGAGGGCAAGCTGAGCCGCAACGAGATATGTGGTAGATTTATCAGACAGTAGAATGCTCAATTTAGGCGGTGTAGGCTTGGAGGCTGCGTTCCTTGTCGAGGGGTCGCTCTCGCCGTTGTTCGTGGTGGCAGGAGTGGCATTGCTTGCGCTCGGAGACGAGGTTGTGCTGATGCGATATCGGAATACCGCCGGTATTGTCGCATGATATTGTGCTAGCAAAGCGAAAACCGTGGCTGTCGGACCGGAAGGGAGGTAATTGAGCGTATTTAGAGAGAGTGGGCGGGCAACCAGGGTGAGGACGATAGGCGGGAGCAATGTGGTGAAAGGTAGGGTGATCAGAAGAAAAGTCTGCAGTGAACGTTAGCATACTCCAGTCAAGATTTACATGGAGGATTATCTCACGGCCATCTTTCGCTTTCCCCATGCCCGCTCAACGACACGGAGATGGTACACCAGCATTGCTGCGAACAACGCCTCAGTGGAATTGGCGAACCCGGCAATTTGCCAAACCAATGCGCGCCATACCTGCATGTACGGCCATATATGTGGCGACACATGGATTGAAGCTAGATGCTTGACATCGAGTATAGAGAGCGCGATTGAGGAGGCGATGGTGTAAATGAGCAAGGTTTTGGTGAGCGGGGTGTTGGTAAGACCGGATGTGAGCATGTTGAGGGCGTGAAGGTTTCTGTTTTGGTCTGCTTTATGGAGCGAGGAGACTCATCCGGGGCGTTTATATAGCGGTCAGGAGCAAAGATCGGAGAGGAAAGCGGATACGCAGTGGGCTTGGTGGTTGAAGCGTTCAATATGATGAGGTGTCGCGGAGAGAGCGCCAACCCCAACCAGAGGCCACATAGCAGCTCCGAGTCTGGGGGAGCCTCGGCTTGCCGACCGCTTCAAAGTGAGTTCCTCTTGAGTTCCTCTAATCGCTATTTACCCCAACGTGATGTATGTATTTACACTTTCTTTTGAATATGGTAAAAATTATGCGGTGTTTAGCGGATTCATGATAACATAATGCCTAATCGCTTTCATATCCGAGACTTTTCAGCTGCCATAATTCTTCCTCACTAGCATCCGGGTCCCCCACATCCTGTGCATGGGGGATCAGCTCGCTGATTCCTTCAATTTTCTTCAAACGACAATTCCCGGATTCCATAAATTCCACCACTCTTTCAATCTGCGCATCGAATCTTTCATCCTTGCCTTTTTCGTACCCGAAAATAGTCAAGTATTCTAGGTTATCCGGTAGACTGTCGGCTAACATGCCTCCCGCCATCTCCGAGCCCGCAGCAAAGTATAAGAGGAAGCCAATTCCTACATAGAGCTCTTTGAGGGCTTGAAATCCCTTGAGAGAAGCAACATTTCCCCAAAATGACGACAGAAAAGCCTTCTCCTCGTCGGTGCCGTCCTGTTCTGGGCCTTCATATGTGTTCCAATACTCATCTAGCTCATCGTTGTCCATGTCGGAGAGCTCATAAACCTCTCCCTCGACGTCCACATACATAATTTCAAGGCTCGTCCTGTGTGGATACAATGCTTTGATCAATGTTTTAGCATTGAACGGAATTTGTGCCCCGTCCCGCCTCGCTCTACCCCCAATGGAAAAACGGAATTCCTCGAGGGCTTTGCAAGAGAGTATCAATTTGGCGAGACAAGTACTTTCCACTGAGGAATGAGTGATTGATATCCGATTTATATCAGAGGAGCGGACTATAGGATATGGCTTCCCATTTGCGTCGTCTTCCATAATATCGGTACCCACCCATTCAATAGAAGGAAGACGATCAAAGAGTTCAAAGCAACCAAGCAAGTCCAGCCGTTGGTAATAACGATCATCTTCCAGATCTTCTTTGTTGATAATATAAGCCTTTTGCAGGTTCTGAAGATAAGGTTTATCGTGTGGGCTGGCGTTCGCTTCACGAAAAAGTTGATCGAGTGGAAAACCGATTTGCTTGCCCCGACCCCACCGTCCACTGATACCGCTGCTATAGTAGCCAGTATAGCTAATGAATGGCTTTGTCATAGCAATAGAGGAAAGGTTGGGCGATACGGATACAAGAAGGGCTGCCAAGGCCTGTGTGACAAAGGTCCCATTGATATTGCGATGTCTTTTTGCGTTAGAATAGAACAAACGCAAACGAATAGTGGATGCTCACCCAAAACCAGCATCTTTTGCCGTCTTTTGCATGATCATATTGACAACATGGTTTTCCTCCGAATCTGTAAAACCGGCTCTTCGAACGGCATTTTTTAAAAGGAGCATATCACCATCAGGTAGTTCCCGCTGAAAAGCCGACTCCTCATACTCTGAATGGTACACCAGCGGATTGCAGTGATCGATATGGCGCACAAAATACCCGAGAGTCGGGTTCCTGAGAATGTTCATGAGAAGGGTAAATCCCCGGTCGAGATCTTTTTCGCTTCGAGTTATCCAGATTCGATCGTATCTTTTCCGAGTCGCCATGTTGCACAGCGAATGCAGGAGGCGGCACTGAATGGAGAGGTTGGCCACATCGCGATTGCAGGGGAGATAGAATATTATACGCTGCTTGACCTCTGTTGGAAGAGTCAAAAATGTCATCTTGTCTGTGTTTCTATTTTGTTGATCCAATAGTGAGGTCCACAAGGCTATTTAAAGCATGATACTACCGAAAGTACCCGAATAGGACTAGCCAAGCATCTTTTCTGTCGCCTAATTTGTAAACAATTCTCGGCCTTTCAACCAAATGTGCCCCACAGCATTGAATTAAAGGCTGACTCTGACTACAAAATATTACAAAAGTAAACGCACTACATACATTACTCAAATACCTTTATTTATATGCCCCAGGGCATTCATACTGGTAAATAGGGTTCTCTTGTTACATGTGCACCCTAAGTGTGTATGATTGAGATAATAGTAGGTAGCAGTGAGGGCTATGCTTGGAAGTCGATTTTAAATTCGGGCAGTACTACATACTATGAACCTTGAAACATTCAAAGGCTAGAACATCATGATTCAAACCTTCAAATTGTATGGTACATACACGAGGTAATACGGATTCCAGTGCTTTCATAAATGAGCTCGAGTCGTTCAAATCTTCAGACACCATGTTGAAGCAGATTCATTTATTGACATGTTTCATGCACTGCGTAAGTATGTAATAGTATGTATGATCAACGCATTAGTGGCGAAGAAAATTGAACCTCAAAGCGTCTCATCACGCCCAACTTAGAACACCAGCATCAGCATGACAGGGGCGACCACCATGGCGACCAAGGCGAGGCTTCTTCCAATGTGTGAGCCGGCCGAATCCTTCGCCCCCGGGACACCATCTTTCCCGGATTTAATCTCAACAATATCATCCTCTGCATCAGAATCAGAGCTAAGCTTTGCCAATGAGACTTCGTCGTTCTCAAGGTCAAAAACCGCGTAGACCAGATTGATGAAGTTGGCTCCCAAAACGATGCTACCCTCATCCTGAAGGAAATTGTTCTCGAGAATGTTAAAATAACAGGTCTCATCATCATCAGACGAGTCAAAGTCACCACCGGGGCCAGCATTTTCTCGCGAAACAAACTCCTTCAGATTGAATTGAAATTCCAGTTTCCCAAATTTGAACTCGATGGTCGAGCTCTCGTTAATTGCGCTACAAGAGAAATTGACTTCTCCCCAGTAATTCGGAACCAATGCACTGCCAATCTGTGCATTTAGGGCTTGAGCCACGGATTTCGGCACGTAGGTCACTTGAAGTCCACTGTCAAACATCGCGTCCAAGGGAAACTGTTTCGAATCAGCAGATTGCCCGTTGATTGACATGCTATCCATATTGATACGGAGGCCTTTAGTCAGATCCGAGCCATTGACGATGGGATAGGTATAGAGAGACCCGTTGTATTTCGCCTTGTTCACACCGCCGAACAGAGCTGTCTTGTTGTAAAGACTGAACGCCGGAGAGTTAATGGCACCGGTATCAGCCAATGCCTGAGTAAGTGAGGTTGAAGATGCATTTCCGTATCCAAGACTCAAGACATCTATATAGTCTCAGGTTAGCATATATGCCTATTACTAGGCTATGTAGCACAGGAAGACCGGACATACTAGCAGTCTCCGCTCTTCCATTAATGATTCCCATTTTCATATCCTCGATGTTGACACCACCGATTGATAAAACATCTGTCACGACGTCACCAGTCAAAATGACACTGGAAAAGTTGTAGTTGAATCTCTCGTCAAGTTTCTTGGCGCTTGTTGAGGCCGTCTGGTTGTAGCGATATACTCCATCACAAGAACTGTCGGCGCATTCATCACTTTTCGCGCTATAAAGCCAACAGCCATTACCCCAAGTCTCAAAATAGGCTAAAATATCTTGCGACGGAGTACCAACTGTTAGATTGGCGAGGTACGGTGTATACTGGAAGATGACGTTAGCCTATCGAGAATCTTGAGTGTGAGCGTCGAACCTACATAAGTGTGTTCTGCGTTCAGTTCAACATCAACCGTCTTTGAACGCTTCGAAAATTGATGATGGGAAGTATCTCCTTCGCGGACCATTGGCACTGTGAGAACTGCCGGGCTGTCTCTTTTCTCCAAAGTCAATGCATTAGCCAAGGCTAAACTAGCCAAGCCAAATAGCCAAGCCGACCCACTACGCATTGTTAAAGACGCGTCAAAATCTAATGAGATCAGATAAAAAGACGTAGGGCTGAGAAGGAGTATGAAGGGAAAATTTCACACCCTCTCCTGGCAAGTCCCTTTCTTTAAAGACAATCCACCCAGAGAGATTAGGGGCCCTCTGATTCTGGTCGCCAAATACAAAATTGGCCTAGTGGGGGTTTTAGGGCCGCAGAAATCCCGCCGTCGAAACATGCTGGGGAACTAAGAATTGGTCCTAATTGCAGTCTGCCATGATGTCGTATCCTTCGTTTCGGAAAACGGGTATATCACCCAAGACCAAAGCCTTGCAAATGGCAACCAACAATGATAACTGCAGCGCTTTCTAAGCAGCCTCATTGTTTGAAACCAAGGGGAAAAAAGGGTCTTCGCGGAGTTGGCCCCATGCCCCCCGATGCTTAGAAAGTCTTGGCGGGGGCCACGCGGGCCGAAAATGAACTAGCGGGAGGAAGGCTCTATTGCTATCTTGAATGTTTTCCCCTAATAGATCCACCGATTGTTTCGTGTTTGATGTGTTGTGAATATGAGTCAAGAGCCGCAAATTCATATCCAATTTTTACGCCACCCATCTACAGGCATGCTGTGGTGACTCACTAATTGACATTTGCTTCATATTGGATGCCCGACCGGTTGCTGATGCCTTAGTCGGCGGGCTCTCTGTACTTGCTTAAAACCCCAATAAGCACTGGATTGAAGTTACCATTCAAAGATCTTGCCTTTTTATTTCTGAAAGAGTATTGGGATATGTATGAAATTCTCACCAAAAACTCGACATGTGTTTAGCAGTTGGTCAATGAAGGGTAGTCCCTAGGTAGAGGACTTGGACGCTGATACCTTGTAATCATCCTTGCCAAACAAGGTTGAAGCGCGCGCATGTCACCTGACAAGGCGAGAGACAGTCGCAGGAAAATCCGATCTACTACAGTCCGCGCTTCCTAGTTTGGGAACCTGGGCACCTGCCAGTGGGCAGTTGCCCTTCCAATGTTGGAATACAACATATACCCCGGCGTTTTCTCAACGCTATCTAGTACTCAACGCGATACCCAAGACAATAATGATAGCCTCACGACATACTAGTACTACTTGGTGATTAACTTAAGTTTTCGGAGCTAACCGATATTCAGGCTCATTCTAAAATCCAGTTTGCACACTACCTAGTAGTAATAACGTATCCGCCATCATGATTGCTGAGATAAGTTCCACATTGGGACAATTGAATCGTCGGGATGTGAAAAGAAAGCAAAAGAAAAGGAAAGGGGGGAAAGATAGCTTTCATTCGAAATAATGCAATCGGAAAAATACCACAATCCCGGAACCTAGAACGTTCTTCAAGCAACTTCGCTTCAAGCATTCAAGTTGAAAAATAAAGAGATAAATAAATAAATCGAAACTTAGATAACAGAATCGTACTAGTAGACACCGAAGACAAATGTAGCTAAGAGTGAGTTATCACTGACACGAGCGCGGATGGGACGAATTCAAAGGGGCAAAAATGGGTTAGAGACGCTAAGCCTTCGTCATTTAGACCGACTCGGATGGATCCATTGTGAGAACTTGAACTGCGAATATGCAATCGGGGATAGGAATATCTCCAATTCTTTAAGTACAGCTTACATCTGATGTCCGCGCAATATGTCGACTAGCGATGAACCTGAATCCAAAATGGGTACATGAATTACGGCGTATGCACACAAGTTCGGGTTATGCGCGTGTTATAAAGGCTAGCATAAATGTATCAAAATCAGGAGTTGGTTAATGTTTGCTTATGTCGCTGGATTAATCCACCAAGATGCGCAAGGCCTTCCCGGACACTGATTCAGTGGCCCACTTTTATCCGCTAAAACGCATTCATATTGGCTGCATGAACTACCTCGTGGGGATTTGAATCATTGACCCCACTATCTATGGACCGTGTGGTGCTAAGTTCCCCGATATGAACAGTACGTAAGATCCATTTACCTCAGTGGATGATGGTTTCTGAAAAAAATTGAGTGGACTGACCTGATTCATTTATAATCCGGCAGCCCTTCCCAACATGCATGTTTGTATACTACTTTCTCCTTCTTAGGCGCTTGCACACGTGCCGGCCATTTTGCTCGTCGCTTTCCTTCAAATAAGCTGTCGTCTACTACCGAAAGTTGCCTGACCGTTCCTTCAATGTTCTCGACTTCTACTACTCAATACTAGTATACACTGAATACGCCGCGGGGTCTATTCATTCGTTCTCTCTTTTTCCTCGGAATTTTCCTACTCTCTTCCGGAGTTCAATATGGGTTCTCCACAGCAGCAGGAGGCCCCCGCGACCATCTCAGTCAACAACGAAGCGGGAGGCTCCGACAGTCAGCTCGATATTGAAAAATTATCGACGAACAAAGAGTCTCCGTCTCCGACCTGGCCAGTCGCGCAATTTCCAGAAACCGACTTGAGTCGGGGACTAGTTGGATGGGATGGACAGGATGACCCAGAAAATCCTCAAAATTTTCCTGCATCCAAAAAGTGGGCGCTGCTGGGTCTTATCAGCGCCTTTACCTTTGTTTCACCACTTGCCTCTAGTATGTTCTCACCGGCAGTCGTTTACGTGGGAAAGGACTTCAATGAGACGAACGAGACAATCCTTGCCTTCAGCGTCAGTATCTTCTTAATTGGATATACTGTGAGTCAATTTTAAGCCCTCTCCGACTGGCTGTGAAGCAAGCCACTCATAATAACACTTCATTCTGTTAGTTTGGACCTCTCTTCCTTGCACCCTTGAGCGAGATATACGGCCGTCGGATAGTCCTGAGTAGTGCGAATTGGTTCTTCGTTGTTTGGCAAATCGGTTGCGCTCTCGCAAAGAATATCGAAACTCTTATTGTCTGTCGTCTATTTGCCGGTATTGGAGGATCGGCCTGTGTGACACTTGGGGCTGGTGTGGTTGCGGACTTGTTCCCTCGAGAGTCTCGTGGACGAGCGACATCAATCTGGAGTATGGGCCCATTGATGGGACCCGTGATAGGGCCCATTGCAGGCGGCTTTCTGGGCGAAGAAGTCAGCTGGCAATGGGTTTTCTGGGTTCTTCTCATTGTAGGTGGAACCACGCAGGCTGGCATTGAGGTTTTTAATAAGGAAACATATGCACCTGTTATAATTAAGTGGAAGGTGGCAAAGCTATCCAAGGAGCTCAATCGTACAGATCTCCTGAGTGCGTACGATGTTGACAAGGAGCCACAATCTACTGGCCAGATTCTCCAGAAAAGCCTGCTTCGACCCGCACTATTAATTTGCAAATCTCCAATTGTTCTATGTCTGTGCTTATATATGGTAAGATTTGCGAGTTTGACACCTGCTTGTATCTCACTGATAACTTTGGAATCTACAGTCTCTTGTGTACGGCCTTTTATATCTTTTCTTTACAACTATTTCCGATGTGTTTACCAGCACATATGGGTTCACCGTCGGCTTATCGGGGCTTGCATATCTGGGAATCGGACTGGGCTTTGGAGTTGGTCTTTTCATTATGGCTATGACTAATGATCGCATGGTTCAGAGACTGACAGCCCAAAATGGGGGAAAGTTCGAGCCTGAGATGCGAATGCCAACTATGATCATCTTTGCCTGCATTCTGCCAATCAGCTTCTTTTGGTACGGCTGGAGCGCTGATAAGCACGTATTTTGGATTGTTCCTATCATCGGAATGTTCCCATTTGGCGTCGGCATGATGGGAGTCTTTATGCCCATCCAGACATATGTCATCGATTGTTATCCAGCTTATGCTGCATCTGCCAATGCCGCCTTGACAGCGACACGGTCCCTCGTCGGTGCTCTTCTACCTCTTGCGGGTCCATCCATGTTCGACTCATTAGGTCTTGGCTGGGGCAACTCATTGCTCGGATTCTTGGCCCTCGCATTTGTTCCCATTCCGATAATCTTCGTCAAGTTCGGAAAGGAAATTCGAGAGAGATGGCCTGTTAACCTTGAAGGCAAAAAGAAATGAGCCAGAGGGCTGGATATGAATATCATACTAGTACTACTACATCCATGGATACTACCTAGGTGTAGAATATCGGTACCTTTTGAATGTATACAGAAAAGAGCGTCGGCATCATGGATGAGCTTATACATATAGACATTAGAATAATTTTGCGTTATTAAAGCTTAAAATTCAAAACAATACTTCAAGTTCATTAGATAGTATGTCCGCAAAAAGGTAGATTTGTTTATTCAGGCCGTGGAAGCTTCAAAGTTCCCAAGTGGGCAGATAGTAGTAGATGTGAGAAGCACTTGAGGCTATACCATGAACATGCAGAGGAACTTATGCAAGAATCGGCTTTGCAATTTGCATAAACCAATATCCATTTTGTCATGACATCGTGAAGACGATTGAGCTCACATCAACACCGGTCATCAAATGTGGAAATCGACTGATGAACTCCGTAGTGATACCCCACCCTTCTTCTTTCATAAAAGTCTCAATGAACTCTGATTTAATGCACAACTCATTCATATCGTTACGCTCCAGCAGCTTTACGCCCCACGGCCACCGTATTTTAAGACAGCAACTAAGCAGTCCAAACAAGGCTTCACGATCCATCTCAAGCATATGCCACTGCCGAATAATATTCAACCTGACCTTTGGCCAGGGTATCCAACTAAGTACAATTGGATGTGGTATGGTTAGTTGATCCTCGACGGGTCGAAAAAAAGCAGGAATTCGCTCATAAGTCTCTGGGCTGGGCGCCACGATCCAGCGGGAAAAGTGATATATTATCAATCCCATTGCTAGTCTTTCAGGATCTCGAACTGGCCTTTTTTCTAGTCGTAAGTGTATCATGTTTGCAAGCATGTTGCTGTTGTCACCATATAAAATGTCGAGTGGCGACGAAGGAGTATCGGGGCACGATGCCATTTGCTTCGGATAGGCAAACCAAGGACAATGTAAAGATTTCGCCTTTGAAAAGTCATCGGAGTAAAGGGGCAACTTATTCCAAGACGAGTTGGTGCTTGGGTGCATTATTAAACTTGAAGATAATCCAGCTTGGGAAGTGGTTTGAATTGAAATGCTTTCTTGGGCAGCCAGTGGTGTTTGTTCAGATATAATTAGCTCTGTCGGCGATAAATGAGGCGTTTTGACAGTTTCGCATTGAGAAAGCAATGGTTTGGAAATGCGCGCCTCTTGTGTCTCCTTATCCCAAGAGGTGACGAGGTGCTTTAATGTTGTTTCTCGGGCGACGTGAGCTTCATTTTGCTTGCGGAGACCTGCGATTATCTCTAACAGCTCTTGAACGCCCTTCTCATTGTGATATCGTTCACATTGTGTCACTTTCTCCTCAAGAGTGGCTTGATACCGCAGTTTTTTGTCACGTAGATTTTGTTGGGCTCGGCGATCGCGCAGACGCTTCTTTTCACAGGCGGACAAATCCGCCATTATGGGCCAGCTTGAGCTTGAACGGAAATCAATTCATGTAACCACCAAGTATACATACTACACATGTATGGATTGTCAGGCTTGCTCCAAGCAGTGCAAAACATTTGAATGCGGAGGCTGGTAAGAGTCATGTGGCGGAGCAGGGAGATCATCGGGTGACAATTAATCCGAGGTTATTCATCTCCATCCTCATCTCTTGAAGTCCATTGTCGGTAGGGTTAACATGATTCAAGTTTTCTTACTGCAAAATTGGGATTCCCCGCCTCAACACTTGAAACTTGAATGTGAATGGGTATATACTATACCAAAAAATTACTAACCAAGACTCGGAGGTGTCGCGCGGCAAATTTATTGATCGCCTGAGCGCTACCAAATTCTTTTGGGTGGCTTCAATCTGGGCGGAGAGCACCTCGAAGATGAACATGTTGGGGACATATGACATCTATGCATGAACTCGTACATAATACATACAATGTGAATGTATACTATGAGTATGTAATATCTATTGACCTTGATAGCGCATCCGCCCGCCTAGTTATATCTAGCTCTCTCCAACGACTGGTCCAGTTTCTTCCCCACCCCCGGTTTCGCCCTCCATGTCTCCCGCACACGTGAGCGGCTCTCGGTTGGGATCCGACATCTTCGCAGATTAACCTGTGGTGAACCAATCACCTTTAAATGCGACCATCTAAAATGGTAAGTTTGTCCAACGCCATGAGGCCGGCTCGGTGGTTATCAGGGTTTGACTACCTATACCGGTCCGTGTATCGTCATTCGACCCGGACTTTCATCACTGAATGCGGGGCGTTTGTGCTCTTTCGCCAATCCCATTCTACATATTCATCATGAACATATCTGCGGGGGAGGGAAAGTGGAAGCTATCCGCCGGAAGCTCACAATGCAGCCTGATTGCTACTATGTAGTACCATTTTAATAAGGGAGAGCCCTCGTCCGCTGTTTCTGAATACCATAATACATCTTTTCATTTACAATGGCACACACGCAACGCGTTGTTATTATTGGAGCCGGGATTGTAGGGACCAATCTAGCTGACGAGCTGGTCTCGCGGGGATGGAACAATATCACTGTTGTCGAGCAAGGTCCCTTGCACATGCCAGGTGGCTCAACCTCCCATGCGCCTGGCCTTGTTTTCCAAACGAGTCCTTCCAAGACCATGACCAATCTAGCACGCTATACCGTTCAAAAGCTACTTTCGATTGAGAAAGACGGCCAGAATTGCTTCAACCAGGTTGGTGGGTTGGAAGTAGCTACCACGCCAGCTCGGATGGAGGAGCTCAAACGTCGCCATGGCTTTGCTTCTTCTTGGGGCATTGAGTCACGTCTAATTAATGCCGAAGAGTGTCTCCAGCTCTATCCTCACCTTGACAGAGATGTGGTGCTTGGCGGCTTTCATATTCCTAGTGACGGTCTTGCCCTCGCTGCCCGCGCAACACAGCTGCTAATTGAACGTACGAGCCAGGCGGGCGTTCGTTACATCGGCGAAACCCCCGTCACCAATATCGAACGGAGGGACAATCGTGTCACGGGCGTGACAATTCCTAATGGCTTCATTCCCGCCGATATTGTCGTATCTTGTGCTGGATTCTGGGGTGTTGAGCTCGGCGCAATGGTGGGGGTTTCCATTCCTTTGCTCCCATTAGCACATCAATACGCCAAGACTACAACAGTACCAGAACTCGTCGATCGTGAAGTCAACAAACAAATCAATGGAAAGAATGCGATACTCCCTATTCTGCGACACCAAGATCAAGACCTATACTACCGTGAACATGGTGAACAATATGGTATTGGATACTATGGTCATCGCCCAATGCCTGTTGTAGCAGCATCTCTGGGCCTCACGCCGAAACAACTCGATGACAAGAACATGCCGTCCCGTCTTGAGTTCACAAAGGACGACTTTGCACCTGCTTGGAAAGAGTCTCAGAAACTTTTACCTGCCTTGCGAAATACTGAGATTGAAGATGGATTCAATGGAATATTCTCTTTTACTCCAGATGGAGGCCCTATCGTGGGACAAGCACCAAATTTGGAAGGCTTTTGGGTTGCAGAGGCTGTTTGGGTGACCCATTCTGCCGGTGTTGCGCGTGCTGTTGCTGAGGTTCTTACTGATGGCCGTTCCCAGATTGACCTTGGCGAATGCGAGCTATCCAGGTTCGAGGAGGTGCAGCTCAGTCGCTCATATGTCAATGAAACATCAGCCCAGAATTTCGTGGAGATTTATGACATTCTCCACCCTTCACAGCCCAAAGAGTCGCCACGGAACCTTCGTACTAGTCCCTTTTACTCTCGTCAGAAAGACCTAGGTGCCTTCTTTCTTGAGCTTGCAGGCTGGGAACGGCCGTTTTGGTACGAATCAAACTCGAACCTCCTAAAATGCCTCCCCACAGAATGGAAGCCCGTTGAGAGAGATGCCTGGTCAGCACAATTTCATTCTCCCATTGTCGCCGCCGAGGCCTGGAAAACCCGCAATGCAGTGGCTATGTATGATATGACCTCGTTCCATCGATTTGAAGTGTCCGGTCCCGGGGCAGTTCATCTTCTCCAGCGCTTGACCACTGCAGACGTCAATACCGCCTCCGGTATAATCCAGTATGCTCTCCTTCTTAATGAGCATGCCGGGATCCGAAGCGATGTCTTTATCACTCGACTGGGTAAAGATCTCTTCCAAGTAGGTGCCAACACCGCTACAGATCTTGCATATATTTCCCGTGAAGCTCGCCACCAAAGCCAATGGGTTCAAGTTCGTGATATCACGGGAAGCACTTGCTGCATTGGCCTCTGGGGTCCACGCTCACGCGATGTGATCGCCAATGTCAGTACAGATGACTTTTCCAATAACGCCTTCCCATTCTTTACTTCCAAGAGTATCATGATCAACGGTATTCCAGCTTTAGCACTCCGCAAATCCTACGTTGGCGAGCTGGGTTGGGAAATTCAAACATCTGCTGAGTACGGTGCACGGCTCTGGGATATCATTTGGAATGCAGGCAAGACACATGGGCTTATTGCAGCTGGCCGGGGTGCCTTCAATGCTCTCCGCCTGGAAAAGGGATATCGAACATACGGCACCGATATGACTTCCGAACACAATCCATATGAGGCGGGTGTTACGAATGCCATCCGTATGAGCAAAATGGATGATTACGTTGGTAAAGCTGCGTTCGAGAAGCTTGCAAAACATCCAGATCGCCGACTGCGTTGCCTTACAATTAATGATCGCCGTTCAATGGCCCTTGGGAAAGAGCCTGTCTTTCATCGAGGGGAAGCTGTTGGCTACGTTACCAGTGCTGCTTTTGGATATACCGTTGGCACGCCCGTGGCTTATGCCTGGCTCCCCAGACACGTGTCTCTTGGAAATACGGTTGAAATTGAGTATTTCGGTCGACGCATTGCGGCCACAGTTGCAGCAGATCCGTTATATGATCCTGATTCAAAGGTTTTGCTTGATGATAAACCGCTCGTTGATTCTGCCCTACATACACCTGTGAAGTCTCGCTTATAGAGCTTTCAGATATTGCACGAGACTATAATAGTATTCATTGCCCCATATTTGAGGGCATTCTAGAGTCTTGTTTCCTTTCCCCGTTATCCTTTTATTTTGCCATTTCTTCTCTTGATTAGCGATTTCAATACATGATGAACGAATTATTGGTTTAAAATTTCAAAAAACTTTGCATTTCACCTATCTCAAGTAAATGATTTGAAAAGCAAGTCTCTCGTGGTGGGAGTCAGTATCACCTCATTCTACTGATAATCTTCATGCATTCCTGATTTGAGAAACTTGGCCCTGGAAAGTCGTTTTCGAGCAAATAGTATTGAACTCTTGTTGGTCCCAGGTGGATGTACATTTACGTAGCTTAAGTGGGTCGAGGTCTGCCAGTGTACCTACAGTACACATTGCTGATCGCATACATAATCGCTGCCGCCACTTCAATGTTATGACGAATATACGATTTTATGTTAACTTGCAAGTAAATTGATTATTTCATCTTATGCTAATCTATTTTCTTGCATTTTGGGATGTTATTCGTATTTTTTGTCGGCCTTGCAGCGAGACAAAGTTCGGTTCGTTTGCGATTTGCTGAATCACTTTCCCATTCTGCCGTGTTGCTCCATGATCGTTTGGAATAGTTCCCTTTCTATCAGCGATCGTCTCCACCCAGCTGAGATTGAGTTCCACTCAGCTCAGCTTCGATGAACAGGGGGGTCACCTGATCGCAAGAAATGTTTTCCTTTCCTTTTCGTGTGTATCTTTTACGCGGTCGATGTTCTGCATTCTTCGCTTCCAGGTATAATATTGCCTTGATAGCACGGCAATGCGTCTTATTTCAACATCACAGCCCATCGGGCTAAGGGAGTTCTTCGACAGCGAACTACCCAATATCAACTATGCCATTTTGTCGCATCGATGGGAAGGGGAAGAGATCACTTTTCAGGAGATGATCGAACAAACAGATGAAACCAAGCAGAAAAAAGGTTACCAAAAAGTAGCTCGGTTTTGTGAGCGCGCACGCGCCGATGGATTCGAGTACGCCTGGGTAGACACATGCTGCATCAACAAAGAAAGTAGTGCCGAATTGTCTGAGTCTATCAACTCTATGTTCCGGTGGTACCTTGAGTCTGCTAAATGCTATGCCTACATGTCGGATATGGAAAGACGAGACCAGCTACCGAGTAGCGTGTGGTTCACTAGAGGATGGACACTACAAGAGCTTGTTGCCCCCCGTGAAATGATATTTCTTGACAAGAAGTGGATGGATATGGGATCACGAGAGGACCTTTGCTTGGAACTCGAAAAAATCACTAAGATCGAGTCCAGCTTGCTGCTTGGAAAGGCACGGCTAGATCAATTTAGTGTTGCTAAGCGTATGTCCTGGGCTGCGACGCGTGAAACCACTCGAACGGAGGACCGCGCATACTGCCTGATGGGTATATTCAATGTGAATATGCCCTTGCTTTATGGAGAGGGTGAGAATGCCTTCATCCGTTTGCAAGAGGAGATTATCAGAATTTCGGATGACGAGACTTTGTTTGCTTGGGAAAACGATGCTGTGTCGAAGGAGAAGCCTTGTGGCTTGCTGGCACGTTCGCCAAGGGACTTTGCAAACTCCGGGGATATCTTACCTTTTCAAGTCTCACAAGACGCGACTCCTTTCACTACGACGAACCGTGGGGTTCGGATACAGTCGCCTCTTGTACCCCCGCGTGAGAAAGTCGCGACTTTGGTTCTTCAGTGCTCGGCGGGATCTGGTCTGATAGGAATCGGTATTATGTCCACACCAGACACAGCTAAAAGTGATCAAGACTTTGTCCGACGCAAGGGATCTCTAACACGCGATATCCCATATGAAATGTTATTAGGGTCTGTTCTGGACACTGTGTACATTCCAAAGGCGTTTAGTGGGCATATACAAGATGAAACAGACACGTCCGATCGCCACAGTGAAGCTAGCAATGAAAGGGACATGGAGCAGAAGCCCCAACACGCCTTGAACACCAAGATCAAACCTCGAGGGCACCACAAGAAGTTGGTAATATGTTTTGATGATACGAAACATGGCTTCGTTGGTGATGACTCTGATTCTAATGTAGCCAAGATTCATCGCATGCTTGAACGGCAGGAGGATGATCAAGTGTGCTTCTACCGCTCATGGACCTTTGACATAACTCTAGAGGAGCTCACCATGGCCGGATACAGATTTTTGATGGAACATTATGAGCGTGGCGATGATATTAGCCTATTTGGCTATTCTAGAGGCGGTTTTGCAGCCCAGTACTTGTCCAATTTGATTGACTATACAGGGATTCTAGTCACTGGCCACGATCATATGCTTCCTGAAGTGTGGCGTACTTTCCATGCCCTGACGTCCTCTTTGTCGGAGACAGATCGGCAAACTACGGAGAAAAGAAAGCGATTTGAGCGTTTGCGAGCTTTCAGAGAGGCTTTCGTTAGGCCAACCAATGGAACACTCTTCATGGGTCTCTTTGATGCCATTGAAATACCTAAGGACTCGCATTCGCGAAGCTTTGTTGGTTTATCCGGTCAGATCGTACGCCATGCACTTTCTGTCGACGAGCGGCAAGTTTCGCGGTTGCCGCTTGTCGCAAAAAGAATGTCCCATGGCTCAAACGATGGTGATTTACAAGAAGTTTGGTTCCCTGGGTGTCATCAGGTAATTCCCCTCATTGCTTGAAGAACATTATCAGTATAAATGATACCTAGGTAGCGCATGTCCATATTGTGGGTTGTTTTTCGATTCGAAGAGCAATCAGAATGCTAGTTGAATTTTCAGCGAGCTCTGATTGACTATCTTGGAAAGCCTGTTTGATGCGTTTACATAACCAGGTATTGATTGTTCATTTATTTTCTAACTATAATAATAGGATATTGGAGGCGTCCTGAAGCTGGAAGATGAGGAGTGGGCACTTGCTCATTTGCCTCTTGTCTGGATGACCAACGAAGCACGAAAGGCTGGTCTGCGATTCGATACACGGAGGCAAGCGAGATTCCAATGCAGCACACTTATCGGTGAGATGGATCGTCTCAACGATGAAAGCTGCCTTGACTCGAATTACATTGCCAGGAATGAAGAACAGCTAAACGACAAGCAGCGGGACTTCGTTCATGCCCTGCATTCGGCCAGTACGAAAGGCTCCTTACACAATGAGCTGGAGTTCAGAAGGGGGTGGTCCCACTTTTCTGTCTGCAAAAGAAAGCTTGAGAACATCGTGTTATCAAAGATTTCCAGTCATACTGGTCACCTTACCAATGATGGCTACCGGTATATTCCCCCAGGTGCTCGTATACATTCTTCTGTTCTGCAACGCATACAAGCCGACTCGACATATCGACCGTCGAACGTGCGTACCAGTGATTCTTCGACTGTGATGAATAAGGGCGACCTAATTTCAGAATACTACATCCAAGAAGCCGATTGATAAATCGCTGTATTTGAAATGCTATTCTCCCATTGTAAGTTAGCGCGAACATTGAATCGATCGGCACGCGGTGCGAGTGTTTACTTCGATATGAAGCCCACTAATTCGAGTTCCGCCCTGGTACTCGGAGTCGTCAATTTCTTTTGTATTCATTCGAACAAATGTACTCAAGTGCTGTATATACGTATCAGATGCTCCATTATCTAGTAAATTTACATACACATCAATAATAATGCCCAATTATTTGATCCGGATACCAACGCAAATATGCGAGTAAACCAATTCGCAGCTGCCCAGGTGCAGAGCTACATAGTATGTCGGGATGGGTGTGGAGATTATACCTAATTGAAAAATCGAGTTACCCGTCTCCAGCAAGGGACGTGACTTTGAAGCTCAATAGTTCTACAATATTAACCAACAAAGACTACAGAAAATGAATGCTGTCCAACTTCTGGGCACTTGAGTATACTTCTTTAGAAGAAAATTCCCCCCGGGGGGGAATCGATTACATAACTGGTGCCTCAGGCACCAAAGCGCTGGTCCGGTCCCGGGGTTCAAACTTCCAATTAACATTCATTCCCATTGAAGCTCGGCTGTCACATTTCCAGCTCACACTGGCAGGCTACAATGCTGTTGCGATCTTTGCGGAGGGCCCGGTCGATTAGTTCGGGGCCGTTTAAGGTCTCTCGTTTTGTGTCATCTGCTCCACTCATTCGTATCCAGAATGGTACATTTTACCGACAATATCCCACCCAAGACGATGCTGCAACCAATGCGCCTCTGTACCCAGATTTCTCCTTCACTCTTCCTTCTAAAGGCGACCGACTCCCAAAGGGGCCCTCTTCTCTGCAGCATTGGGCCGTAATAGGTACATCTGGGCGCACCGATTTGCTGGACGTTCTCCGTGGCCAACATATTTGTCTCCCGCCGACTGCGCGATCCTATCCTTACCTTCTGACCGACGAGATTGTCGCCAAAGATCCTCAATTGCGCTATGTGACGAATGCCATTCAATATATTGGGTTCAGCGGGGAAGGCTCGGGTGCTATTGGGGGTACTCGGGGCGCTTATCTGAGTGCTCGTTATGAGAGCCTGCGGGAGGAGACTGATTGGACAGTGGAGCAATTCCTTCGCGGCCAGACATCGCTAAATCCGTTAGAAGGGGAGGAGAATGGCACTGTGCATGATGAAGATCTTCTAAAGACCGTCATTGCAGACCTGCATTTATCGGATCTACTGGACATGCCTGTTGCCAACCTCAGCAATGGGCAGACTCGACGAGCTCGCATTGCCAAAGCCCTTCTTAAAAAGCCAGAGCTTCTGCTTCTAGATGAGCCTTTTAGTACGATAAATGCCACCTCACTCTAAAACTATGCAGCGTCACTGACTTTTGATTACTTATAGTGGGACTTGACCCAGCAACAGTTCGGAGTATCTCTGGCTTGCTTTATCGACTCGCTGAAAAATCATCACCTCGATTAATCCTCGCTTTGCGTCCACAAGATCAAATTCCAGACTGGATTAGTGATGTCTTGGTTGTGGGACACCATAATCAAATTGTGCAGCAAGGCCCAAGATCCGAATTAGATCGATCGCTGCCTGTCTGGAAAAGGCTTGCGCAAGGAAATGTGACCCTTGGATCTGTCGGGAAAGAGGAGAAAGATATGTATCGCCGAGCTCAGGCGAAACTCAAGGCTGGCATTCTTGACAAACAACTTCTCCGCGACCTCACTAGCAATGAAGCCAGACAACCCTCAAAAATCTATAATGCGCAGCTAGATGGGGAGCCTTTGATTGAAATGGACGGCGTTCGCGTTCAATATGGCGATAAAGTTGTTTTGGGGGATTGGTCCCAACAGGTGAACAACGAGAATAAAGACGGCCTGCATTGGCGTGTACGTCGAGGCCAGCGATGGGCGATTCTTGGAGCCAACGGATCAGGGAAAACAACCCTTCTAGCGCTCATCACATCTGACCACCCGCAAGCGTACTCCCTACCTATCAAAATTTTTGGTCGTTCCCGTCTGCCAGAGGCAGGGCAACCTGGAATTTCCATCTTCGATCTCCAATCCCGTCTCGGCCATTCATCACCCGAGATCCATGCATTTTTTCCTCGTCAATTAACCATACGAGCATCTATTGAGTCAGCGTTTGCCGAGACATTCTTGTCCAAACCAAAGCTTAATTACAACCGAGATCTTGACGTTAACGCGGCTCTGCGATTTTTCAAGGCAGAGCTCGATCCAAATGCGGATCTAATAGATGCCCAGGAGCTTCCTAATATTACAACCGACACAAATATGTTCCCTAAGCTGGGCTCCGGTAAATCGTCCACTCAGCAGCAACCTTATATACCATCCGACTTTGATATTGATTATGCCGATAATATAACTTTCGGTCAGCTTACAACCGCACAACAGCGTATTGTGCTGTTCTTGAGGGCCTTGGTCCATAACCCAGACATTGTGATTCTGGATGAACCATTCTCTGGTTTAAGTGCATCCCAGCGTGACAAATGCCTTCATTACATTGATCACGGTGACGCACCATTCCCTCTCGGATCTGTCTCGGATCAAGAAAGCCCACGACATGGGGGTCTTTCAGAAAATCAAGCTCTTGTTCTCATCAGTCACGTTAAGGAGGAAATACCTGACAGTGTACGTCACTACATGCGTCTACCGTCAGAGCCGGGCGAGGCTGCCGAGCGATTGGACTTCCGATTTGGTTTGCTCAAGCCGAAAAGTATTCTGAGTGATCCACGGGTATGGGATCTTGCTTGGTCACCACCATCTGAATTTGAGAAGAAAGATAAAAATGCTTCCGATCATCGAGGACCAGAGTCTGGTATAGACGCCTATGAATGGCTCTTGATATAATGGCCTCTTCTGTTACTTCAGGTCCTACATCATTGTAAAATATTCGCACCCTCCTACAAATAGAAATGATGACTTTAAAAGTGACGAGGTGAATGTCCAATATTAAAACAGTTTCCGAAGCAAAAGCAGAAGCTCGGAGCAACCTTGTGACAGCCGCGTTTTGTAGGACATGTCGCAGTGAGCGATACTAGTACACACATCATGATCGCCCACTGGCAGGTGTGAGCGCACTGCTACTACTTACACCTGCCCTGTGCACTCTCGACATCACCCATCAACACATGTGCATAAGTCGCTCTATTTACATCTCTCACCTCACTCCTCATCCCTACACAATCCTGTTCGTTTCATTCCTTCAAGGGTATCGACCACCTGGGCTCATCCATCAATCTAATCCGTTCACATGATTGCCTATCCCAGCAATGATCGCTTTTTTAAGAATCTTATCGGTAGCCATTTTGAGAGTCGGTCCGTCCAGAATGCGCCCAACCCTGACCCTGAGACCGGTTACGCGTATGGTATGCTTTTTCTCGCTAGATGCTTGTTTGAGTAGATATTGATACTTGCAGGTCCTGTTGTTAATCCAAACCCTGGTTGGAAGCCAATTATCCAGTGGCACCAGACGCCAATTCAAGCTCGAGGCAGTCTCGTCATCCTCTCACGTCATATTCAGCAGGATATAGACGCAGGGAACGGCCCTTCAAACCGAATGCTGCGTCTGAATACAGAGAATTCCTTGTTATGTTCAGTCATCGATGGGCCTGGCGGTCGCCAGTGTGGTGCCTATCACGTAGAGCAGTCAACTTTTCGGCGTCATCTTCGCAACGTGCACAGTGGATGCTGTTAGTGTCCAATATTACTGTCCAAAGGAATCATACTAACTGCATATAGTTGAGCTTCATTCCCGCAGCCAAAAGAATATACAAGACCGAGATAGTGTTTGGTATGCATTGATGCGATATAGTGCTAGCAGGCCATTTGCGATATGAAATGTTCATCCATGAGCCAGGTCGTGGTCCCGATGGATCCCTACTGAGCTACTATGCGGAAAAGTTTACAGCATATTGCGTAAGTTCTTTTCCCTCCGGTCATGCATATCCGCTCAGAATTTAGCCCAGGGAGAATGAACCACAATTTGCAGCGTGTTAGGGCCAGCTTTTCCGCCGTCCGGATTTCTCAGAGGTTCTTTTCCCTGTCTACCGCCCACGAGCTGTAAGTACTCAATATTATTAACTCTTGCACATATCGTGCATGCTAACTATGGTAATATCTAGCGTCGCATTCCTATCCCAAAAAGAATTTCAGCATTGCCTAGCACCACTATAACCCATCATTGTCCTGGCCCGGGCCACGATAACCCCTCCGACCAAGGCCGATTAGGTGATTATCGAGTGACTCATCGACATGATGGGAATCATGAGATTGAAGAATAGCAGAGCCTGAGAGAAGGTTGGACCTCGATATCATGGAAAAGTCATCTCAATCAGAAGAAACCGAAACACCGAGATACCGCTTGAGGTGGATTTCAATATTTACTACTAACAACGGGCAGGGATATTATTTATTTTTAGGCTTTGCCCGCTGCCTTAATTCCCATGTTACTATATAGCGCAAATGGTTTCCTCCTTCCCTAGGTACTAAGCAGTCCTGTGCGGCGTCCACGGATAAATACACTGTAATGAAATACAAAATCTTTCTAAATATACGGGCTGTCGGGTCGGAGGCACGGGTGGGGTCAAACGCAGCGAGCGCAATTTGAAATTACTGGTGGCTCATAGTCTCAGGCTTGTTTAAAGACGCAAATGGCTCACTTCCTTGTTGCACCCCCATTGTTTCTCATATGCCGTTGGCGCCTGCCCTGCCTTCCACGATCACTGGTTTCTGCATCCTCTTTGTTCTTATCTTTGTAAGTCTTGAACGACAGCTCCCAAGAAAAACAGACGAAGTCATGTCGTCTGCTAGTCTTCAATTTATGCTAGCCAACATAGGACCAGTTGTGCTCACATTACTGGTGATGGCTGCGTTGCGCAAACTCTACTCGATGGGCCAAGTACGGCGGAAGTTCTACCATTTGCGCACACAGGGTCTGGTATGTAGCACTATCAACAATATGAAACTGCCAAAAAAAGAATGCACAACTGACAACAATGTTTCCCAATAAAGCCAGTACCTCAATACAGCTATGCTGTTGGAAATCTTCAAATGTTGCCGGATCTGCTAGCGAAAGTCCCTAAAGACGCACAACAATCAGATGCATTCACTTTACTCTCATATGATTTCTCACAGTTTGATAATTGCTTTTACATCGATGTTTGGCCATTTACAGAAAAGCCAATGCTTGTAATCAACAGTCTTGAGTTGGCTGTCCAAGCGTGTCAAACCTACACGCTGCCGAAGCCTGCGACACTCAACCATTTTTTTCATCCTTTTACGGGAGGTCCAAATATATTCACTACTAACGGCCCGGAATGGAAACGAGCCCGATCTCTATTTTCATCTGCGTTCAGCGTCAGCAAAGTCTTTCAATATACTGGTCATATCGTGGACGTGGCAGAGATCTACGTAGACAATCTGAGAGCATATGCGCGCAAGTCAAAGACTTTCTCTCTAGATAGTATGACTTGCGATTATTTGATGGATATCATTGGTTCATTTACAATGTAAGTTAGGACCCCTCAATTATACAGTTGGAGGGGAAAAAAACTAAGTTCAGCATTCAGAAATGACCAATTGAATTCACAACGTGAATATAATTCTCTTACGGCTGCCATGAAAACTCTCCTTGCATGGCATATTCGAGATCAGGAGATGAATCCGTTTGTGCGATACAATCCAGCACGATTTTGGGTAGAGTGGTACTATTCGCGTGCCATGTCCCGATACGTGGAGGGCGCACTAGACAAGCGTTACGAGGTCTGGAAACAGAACAAACTTTCAAATAACACTGGCACTTCAAACAAACCTCAGTCTATCATGGATTTGGCTATTGCGGACTTCATGCAAGACCGATCTATCGAAGATATGCTCAATCCCGAATTCAAAAGTTGGGCTACCATTCAAGTCAGAACGTTTTTCTTCGCTGGCCATGACTCAACAGCCGCAACAATTGTTTACAGTCTTTATCTTCTATCAAAATATCCAACTATTCTGGCTCAGGCCCGCGCTGAGCACGATCGTGTTCTTGGAGTGGATGTCTCTACAACAGCCCAGAGGATTAAGGAACACCCAGATTTAATGAACCAACTTCCCTACACCTTGGCAATAATCAAGGAAACACTTCGCTTGTTTCCTCCTGCGGCAGCTTTACGGGACGGCCAGCCAAATGTTTTTCTCGAGAACACAAAGGGGCATAAGTTTCCAACCGACGGATTCTATCTTTATGTTATGCATGGAGCTATTCAAAGAAATCCAAAATATTGGCCTGATCCTCATACCTTCATACCAGAGCGATGGTTAGTTGGGCCGGAGGATCCTCTTCATCCACCTAAATATGCATTCAGAGCATTTGAGCTTGGCCCGCGCGATTGCATCGGTCAATCCCTAGCTTGGCTAGACATAAAAATAACACTGGCTCTAACTATCCGCGAGTTTGACTTCCAAGACCAGTACAAGGAGTGGGATCAACAACATCCTCAAACTGGGCCTAAGACAAGTTTCGGAGAGCGCGCGTACCAGGTTCCCCATGGTGCATCGCATCCTGCCAATGGAATGCCATGCCGGGTCACTCAGCGCCAAAAAGTCAGTGAAAGCTACTAAACGCATTTTAGTCATGGGTTATGAAGTCGTTTAGTTCTCATTTATCGTGTATTTTTGATCTCCTGTCCTTTGCTTTGTTTGATAAAACTTGTTGAGTGATTATCTATTTAGCTTTTAAGTCAAAGCAAATCTTTAATTCATGTCAGATACCAAGGTTTTTCTTTTAGGCAGTTCAATGAACTCAAAATGTGATTTTGCTGCATCATGATTCATAAGTGGTCCCGTCTTGAACACTCTAAAGCCATCGTACAAGGTCTATCGATTGAGAGTAACAGCCAAACACGGACTTTCGTGTAGAATATGAGATATAAGTTGTTTTTTCTGCATTCTTGCGCCAGGGATACTACTAGACCATTGTTCTCCAGGTAGCGGCTGTCCAATACACCCGAGGGCTGAGAGAATGGATAGGACAAAACTCGCAGGCTGCCGAAAGTACGTAATTGATCGGTATCCTTCTCTCCCGTTTGTATCAATACCGGCATGCTGTCACATACAGCTTTACGAGCTTACGAGTCGTCCTATCACAGGCAGTCTGGCGGCTAGAACAAAGCATAGATGCGTGGGGGCTGACCCACTCACACCCAAACAGACATGCACATTGATCCTGCGAGTCAAATCCAGTCTAGTAACTGCTAGTCTATCGCTTAGCACGAGATGAGTGCGATGGCTCTTGTTTCCATCCTGGGAATCCCTGTCAATTTGACCAGAGTGCAAGGAAGGCCCATTCCTGGGAACCAAAACATCTTTCCCTCGACCTCTATGCTCTAATTCCCTATTACATCTTGCATCTTCAATGTTTCTATTCGACTGGGGACAGTCTCCGAAATTATGATAACTAATGAAGGTGATGAGAAGTCACCTCTGGATCAATGGCTATCCAATGAAAATAAGCAACGAAAACTTCTTCTTCATTCCATCGGCCTCGTGGTTTGACTTTCCAAAATGTTGACGTGAATGGTTATGTGGATTTAAGTTCATTCCAGCGTACCTTCGCTAGCTATATACAATTAATTTCGATCTATATCAAGGCAATAGCTGGAATCAAGTCACCGAAACAGAAAGTCACAATCCTGAAAGACCTCAACGGCCTCGTCTACATATTCCAGGAGAAATGATGTCAGTTCTCGGTCGACCCGGAAGTGGCTGTACAACTCAAGTTTCCTGAAAACAGCACTTGAGTGGCAGGCTATGCAAATGGAATTGAGGTCTTGTAAAGGCCAGGAAGCGGGATTCACTATGAAGGACTTCAATAGTTTCGCCCTTTTACATCAGGTCATCCGATCCTAACATATATCAGTCACTGGCAGTCATCAACCTTACTATGCGTCTAGTAAAATTCTAGTGGGTCGGATCTGAACCACATTGAACAAAGTGCTTAGGATTGATTATTCTGCGAGAGTCGCGGTCTCATCTTTTTTTTTTTTTTTTTTTGTTCCCACTCTACTGTTCTTCTACATACTTGATACTATTGAGTTATTTTTCTTCTTTTCTCTCTTTCACGTGGAGTAAGAATCTCTCTCGACTGTCCAAACAGAATTCAAATGTTTGACTCGACAATACGGTGGGTCGGCTACCTACTCGCGACCCCGGAGCTTCATACCCCGCCTGCGGGGACTGTGGACACAGACAACGGAAAGTAACTCTCCGTCATGGTTGAACGGTGAACAACATACAAGCTATATCAACTGATGTTTGCCGTTGCTGGATTTTTTTCTGGTGGAATCATAAACTTTTGTCTTACTACCTGCCAGTACAGCATCATCGGATCATCGCAGTTGGCCTCAACATGTCTGTTCCTCCTTCAGCCTGTGACATTTTAGTAGTAGGCAGTGGGAATGCTGGATTCAGCGCCGCTTTATCTGCTGCACAAGCGGATCCCAAGGCTAGTGTTATCATAATCGACAAATGTCCCTCACATTGGGCTGGAGGCAACTCTTATTTCACTGCTGGGGCGTTCCGCACGGCACACAATGGCCTCTCCGACCTTTTGCCAATCGTGAACAACACGACTACCGAGCAAGCATCTCGCATTGATATGTCAGCCTACTCGCAGAATGACTTTGCAAGTGATCTAAAGCGCATGACTAGCGGGCGCACCGATCCAGCCTTATCGAAAATTCTGGTGCAAGACTCTCGTTCCGCAATCGGTTGGCTTGCAAAGAACGGCATTCGCTTCCAACTCTCATTTAATCGACAGGCCTATGAAGTGGACGGCCGTATTAAGTTCTGGGGTGGTCTGGCACTGAAGACTCAAGATGGTGGCAAAGGATTGATGGAAGACCATATTGCCGCTGCGAAGAAGCATGGAGTCCGTGTCTATTTTGATACACCCGCTACAAAGCTACTCACTGATCCCAATACCGGTGCTGTGAATGGTGTAGAAGTTCTTCTTCAGTCACCTGACGGGCCTTCTCGGAAGCATATTATTCGAGCTAGTGCTACTATTCTCGCAGCTGGTGGCTTTGAGGCGAATGCCCAGTTACGAGCGCAATATCTCGGACCAGGATGGGATGCTGCGCACGTCCGTGGAACTCCTTACAACACTGGGGACCTTCTACTGAGCGCTCAACGTGATGCTTCTGCTAAGGCGGTGGGTAACTGGTCTGGTTGCCACTGTGTAGCTTGGGATGCTGACTCGCCCGCACATGCTGGAGACCGTGGGGTATCCAACGAGTTTACAAAATCCGGGTATCCCCTGGGGGTCATGGTAAACCGAGACGGCAAGCGGTTTGTTGATGAAGGATCTGACATGCGCAACTATACCTATGCCATGATTGGGCGTCAGATCCTTGCACAGCCTGGACAGGTTGCGTTCCAGATCTGGGATGCTCGGACTACAAACTGGTTACGTAGGGAGGAGTATCGCCCTGAAGTCACAAGGCATTTGACTGGATCCACAGTGGAGGAACTAGCTGATGCATGTGCGACTGTTGGATTGACGAATAAACAGCAATTCATCGATACTTTGGCAGAGTTCAACCAAGCGACGAGGGAAGGGAGCAAAAAATGGGATCCAGCTGTGAAAGACGGACTAGCAACAGTTGGCTTGTCGGTTCCCAAGTCAAATTGGGCATTGCCGATTGACAAGGGTCCATTCCTAGCCGTGAAAGTTACTTCGGGAGTCACATTTACTTTTGGAGGGTTGGCTGTCAATCCAGAAACAGCAGCCGTAGTTTCGCAGACGACAGGCCAGGAGGTACCAGGATTGTATTGTGTTGGCGAGATGCTGGGTGGTCTTTTCCATGACAACTATCCCGGTGGCAGTGGTTTAACGTCCGGAGCTGTGTTTGGCTATCGAGCAGGAAAGACAGCTGCTGGGGTCATTGCCAGCAACAGGAAACCAGCGTCAATGCTGTAGTGCACTGTACCGTAGATATTGAACTACCAACCCCACCATTATTTACATATATATAGTTGTCCGAATGTTTACTTGATCCACATAATCGGCGACTCTCTCATCTTCCCCGGATTATGAAGGAGACAGAAACCTTCTTAGCAGGCAAAAGGCTTATCCGGCTCGACGGGACCAACCCTCGGCAGTGACGACACCCACCGGGTTCTCCAAGCAACCCGCCATGCCGAACATCGATTATATAAGTCTTATAGAACGAATATGATCTCGTAAAAGACCAAAAAAAAAAGTCCATGTACACATTGCAGCGCCGAATTCCCTTCCCAAGACTCTTCAAAACAATAATTGGTCCACCAAAACGCACAATGAGGCTCCCATACGCTCCCAACACCCCTCCCGCCGATAGCCCCGCCGACACCGCGGACATCTACGCCCGGATCGCGGCGCGTCGCAACCCACGGCCATTGATTCCTCTCGACTTGTCCCTCCTTCACAGCCCACCTGTCGCCGATGGCTGGAACAGTTTCATCGGCGCAATCCGCAGCCGTACCATTGTCGATAGCGGAATTATGGAATTGGCCGTTTGCCGTGTCGCAGTATTGAATGATGCCATTTATGAATGGAATGCCCATGCACCCCTCGCGCTAAAGGGCGGAATTAAGCCCGAGGAGCTGCATGCTTGTCGCACTTTGCCGACAACTACCGAGGGCGATTTGAGCGCTTTGGAGAACAGCCCATTGACACCCCAGCAGAAGGCTGTTTTGCGCTACACAGATCAAATGACATTGACAGTCAAGGTTCAGGACGAGGTCTTTGCTCAGTTACAGACTGTTGGATTCAATGATCGAGAGGTCGTTGAACTTACCACTGGTATCGCTGGATATAACTGTGTCAGTCGATTTTTGGTAGCTTTGGACGTGGGGGAAAATAATGATCGTCAGATGAAGAGTGTCGATGAATTGGTCGCTGCTCTCAAATAAGAAAACTCATTCGTGTATTTAGGCAAAGAACTTTGATACAAAATGACTGACATGATTCCATACATCTGCTGGGCCTGAACGGTTTTCTCAAGTACCTACTACTTTCGCCGCCCTTTATAACAGTGTTGACCTACGTCGATGCCATTTACTGGCAGTACTCCAGGGCTTATAAGCTTATACTAGTACATATGTTATACACGTCTGCTAGGTAGCAATACTACCTGCTAGTATTGGTCAAAGAAACAAATTAAATTTGACTTCACGTTATCAAACTTGAGCGCGGGAATGCATGTGGAGGTGCTCTGTCCCCACGATGATATATGAATGAATAAATAATACATTATAGGGTGCTTGAATCGGAGTATTATGACCCCTCGCTCACGTTCCATTAAAATTGTGATCGCATACTTGAAATTTAATAAAAGATCATCAAAATGAAGTGGTATGATTCGCGATAATTCGCTTGGTAAATAAAAGCCTTGGGTATCTGTGCGCTCATGGGGAATCACTTCGCCTCTTTTTTCTGTCGTCTCCGAACATTCTTGTTTATCGAAGTCCGACTAGATTCTTCAGGTCTTGTGTATCTTCGCGACTGAGGTTTCCCAGTTTCCCACGCTCGAGTTGAATGAGAACCGGTGGATCCAAAGTGATCACAAGATCCCGGAGAAACATTGCAATGATAGCAACAAAACTCAAACGCGGATATTGTGCGGCCACCTCGTCAAACGAGTTTATATCCAGCTCATCAATATACTTCTGTCGGATCATTTTCCATCTTGATTCTTTTTCAGGCTCCACAGGGCTCCAGGAGCAGAGATCCGTCAAGTCCTTCAAGTTTGATGGATCACACCCTTCGCATAGATCTTCAAGAGTCGCCTGGACTATGAAGCGAGCGATAGCATCAAGGAATCGAGACTCAGATATTTTTTCAGAGGCCGCGGAGCAGAGTTTGAGGAACAGCATGCCTGTTTGGCATAGTAGCACGCGGTCTTTACTAGGCTTGTCTGGTTGCAAAGTGACCGCGTGTAGAAGTTGATCAAGTACCGTGAGTATTTGAACTTTAATATCCAGGTCTTGAGCTAGTGGTGACTCAGACTCAGGAGGATTCAAAGAAGCATGCAGTCCTGTCAAAATTCAATTACATGGGTGCTCGTGATTTAATATTTCTTGGCTTCGACCTGACTTACCTTTAACTGTATCAACTTGCCAGCTGACGTCTTCGTTGTCTTTCATATGACCTTCATTCTGGGTCAGGTTTTCAATAGCCACCAAGAGACTGTCAATGGCTAGACAGGCGAGATAATCAAGGATGATCGCATCAACATCCGATTTCGTGTCTGAGTTGGCGTGCATAGGCGTAGACGCCCTTTGATCCTTAGGCTGAGAAGCCCAGGTGGGTGACATTTTCGTCAGGTTGACATTAAAAGCTCATATCTGGCTTGTGAGCATGGAATGAAAATGGATTCAATGGTGTTCATGTACAACGGGCCCAGTTCGTTGAAGGGGTTGAAGGCGGAGTTGGAATTGGTCAGAGTTTGGCGCGTGGATCCCTGCGCCCCGCAATTTGGAGCTATTTTGTTTGAGCGCAGCAATCGGTACGTCGTTAATTCGTTCAGTTTTGATCTGAAAAGTGAGGGTTCGATGATTCTTGAGAATCCTTGTCAGTCCTCGCCTCCACTTTCCTTCAAAATTCTCACCAATTTTGTTTCAACTTCAGCAGATGAGAGTTGGAGAAGCGCGCTTATCAGAAGCTTATCGGCTTATCGGCTTATCGGCTTATCGCGATCGTGGTGGATGCTGCTTCTTACTTTCCCTCTTCTCTTCGCTCTTTGCACGTTCCCACGTACTGGGATCACCAAGCAGACACAGCAATGGAGAATGCGCGTGCTTTGTACAAGAATGAAGTCGACTTTGAGGCTCTTGCGCTGCAATCTCCAGAGTTTGCGAAGCAGTATGTGTGAAACAGAAAAGCAATCCGCCAAAGCTTGGACAAAAATATTAATAGATGCTCAGTCTGAAGCCTAACAAACTTGTTGACTTCAATGATCCTGCAACCGTTAGGTGACTGTTTGACTGACCTCATAAACTTGGAATCTGAGGCTGACTAGACTGTAGACAGCTTACAATCAGTTTGCTGCAGCGGGACTTTGATCTCAAAGTCAAGCTACCCGAGGATCGGCTTTGCCCTCCAGTCAGTTCGAAATTCCCCAAAAAGTGGAAGCCTGCTAACACGATACTCCCAGGTACCTAATAGGTATGAATGTCACCTGGAATTATGATCGACATGACGCTCATCGCCCAGATTGAATTACATCCTTTGGGTGCAAGATATTCTTGATACCACAACCGGATCTATTAGCCGGGGAGTCGATTCGGGAAGGGAGGTGCTGGGTCTAGATATGTATGTCATACTGGACTGCTACTTGTGATGACATATTCCAAATTTCTAACATCGACACGTCTCAGTGGAACGGGATGTTGCAGTATCTACCCTCTTTTGGGATGCAGAACTCGCCCACAGTGGAAGTTTTTGGCAACGGGTGGGTAACATGGCTATTCCCTTCTTTTGCTTCGCCTTTTCTTCGTCTGTACGGGGCACCAAAATAGAAGTTGACAATCATGCAGATATCGACAAAAGCAATGCCCAAAGTGCTCAAGAGAATGTGAATTTGAATAAACTCCAATCGCGAATTCGCATCCTTCAAACAGACCCGAGCGATTCTATGTTTCCTCTATCTAAATTTGAAACTCAAAGGTAAATGCAAATTCAAACCCGCAAATAACGCCATACTTATATCAGATAGTCTCGACTTTACAATGTGCAATCCCCCTTTCTACGCATCTCAAAAAGAAATGGCTACGTCTGCCGAGGCGAAAGCTCAGGCGCCCAATTCGGTATGATGCATGTGCGTTCTTTGTGAAGTATATGCTGATTTATCGCAGGCATGCACCGGTGCCGAGGTAGAGATGATCACACCAGGTGGTGAAGAAGCTTTTGTTATAGACATGATTGATGACAGCCTGCAAATGCGCGACCGAATTCAGTGGTATACTTCAATGCTTGGCAAGCTAAGCAGCGTGACTACCGTCGTCGATACGTTGATCAAACGAGAAAACCAAAACTACGCTGTAACCGAATTTGTACAGGGAAATAAAACCAAGCGATGGGCTGTTGCCTGGTCATGGGGTGACATGCGACCCTCAATGGTATGTCCTCCTCTCTATATATGATTGACGTGTCTAATTGTTGATAAACAAAAAAAGAATACCGCACGAGGAATCCCTGGATTTCCTAAGCACCTGCTTCCTTTCCCCGCGGACTTTACATTTGTCATTCCTTTAGAAACAACATTTGACAGTGTTGTTGATTCCATGAATACTGATTTGAGCTCTCTCTCCTGGTCTTGGACCTGGCAGAAAAAGCCTAGTGCAGGCGTTGGGTTTGCATCAGAAAATGTTTGGTCTCGTCAGGCACGTCGCAAAGCGAAGCTTGCAGAACAGCAAGAAGCCGCAGTCAAGCCGGCAGTAAACTCCGATATCCAGCTAGGAGTTCGAGTTCAATTGACACTTACCCGTAAAAAGGATTCAGAAGCACACGAAATCAACACCTTGATTAGCTGGATCCAAGGAACAGACCATGTGCTGTTTGAAAGCTTCTGTGGGATGTTAAAGAGAAAATTGGAGGCTAAATAGAATTTGCCACACAAAAATGACCAAACCAAGCATATCCTGACTCTCTGACGTTCTGACCTATAGTAAGGTTGATATGATGATATTAAGCCCTTTCGGCCTGTATCGGAGCCTGCGGGTGAGTTGTGGGTCTTCCCGGCCTCACTTCTGGACGCCGAGCGACCTCGGGATTGTGACGTCCCTCGGAAACAGAGTAATTTAAACCGCCGATTTCCTGTTGCTTCCCATCTTCACCACGCCATCATGTCGAAACTTTCAAGTGGCCTCAAGTCGCTGATCAATTCACCCTCTGCGCGGCCAAACACAGTGCCTGCGCCCGCCAACATTGCATCCATCTACTCCAAGATCCAACAAACTGCCCAGGCCCAAAATGTTTCCCAGCCATCATGGCTCGCGCTATCGGTCAGTCACCAATCAATACAGTTTAGATAAAAGGACTATATTGAATAAAATCGCACATACTAACTGCCACCAAGACCGCAGCTACAATGACCATGAACTCCCCCGAATCCCTTGCCGTCCTCTACCAAGTAGCCTCCTCCACATCGCCCAATAATGTCGAAACCGCCGAGTTAATGCGCGAGGTGGGATTAAAGTGTATCAGCTTTAACGGAATCCCACGATCAATCAACTGCCTCAATGCCTTTAAAGCTGGCCTTCCGGAAGCCGTCAGCGCCCAAATGTCGCGCACACCCACTCGAGCCCCGACCCCCGCAAATATTACCTCCATCAGCGAACGAGGCCACGCCCTCTGGGACTCAATATATCGACCATTCGAGAAAAAGCTCTACAATAAACTCGCGGACTCACATCCCGATCTCCCCGTTCACATTCTCCACAGTAACTACGGTGCTCTGCTTTCCGACCCCGCCCGGACAACGGGTGCCTCGGCCGGTCGCGTGTTGACCTCCATTGTGGCTGTAGCTTGTCTACGCGCGCAGACTGGTGTTGGACCGCAGGTTCTGTCGCATGTTTTCGGTCTTCGCAAGGCAATTGAGGATGGCACTTGGGCTAGCGATGTTGAGACTGAAGAGGGTGCTCGCTGGTTGGCCAGTGATGAAGGTAACACTTGGATTTTAAATAGTGTCGACGCTATTGTTGAGAGTATTAGCCAGGGTGCTGGGTCTAATTTTGCACCTGGAAAAGCTAAGCTATAGATATTTGTATAACCTCCATATTTAACATTTGAACATACATGCTACGAAGTCGAATAAGAATACAGTTCCTTTCCAAGGTTCCAAAAATTGCATAGGAGATGAACACATTGTGCTATAGAAATAGGCCACGGTACGAGAAGACTCGAGGACAAGGACGACTAAATGAACGTGCATGATTGATTTATATGCTAGAACTAATGCAAAATAAATGCAGGTTGGGTTCGTTACTCGTCATTATAAAGCGCAAAGAAAAGCCTTGCGAATTAAAGAGCCGGGGCTTCCCAAGAGTCTCTAGTGATTCTCATCACGGCGGACTGTTTGTGTGGGAAGCTGACTTCGCCCTCCTTATGGAAGCCGACGTCTTGCAGATAATTAATGAGCCTGGCAAAATCCGAATTAGTATTTGATAGGAAACGGGCTCAACGGATTCTTACTTGATGTTATCAATTCGGGGCTCCAAGACAACTGATTCCGTTCTCATGTCCGCGAGGAAACAGTGGTGCACCAGGGCGGTTAACCAGATGGCAACACGGTGTGGCCCTCGGAACTCTTGTTCTCCAACTAAAAGGTGAATGCCCCTGTCATAATTATCCACTCTCCCCATTAGACGACCCAATGGATCTTCCTTGACCCAGTAGACCTCAAAGTATCCAAAAGGCTTCCCATCCCAGCATCCAATGACTGGGAAGCTGTGTCGGCTCGTGAGGTTGCTTAACAAGAACTTCTCTTGCACTTCCCGAGGGCCTCCTACTCCCCACATCGCTTCCACGCGTGGATCATTCATCCACTTATGCAAGGTGTCAAGGTCAGATGGGATATTTTGATTCAGATGCTGCTCCACGCTGGTCACCGATGAAGTGACGGGCCGAGGTGTGGAGGGCCGGCTATCGCCTCCCCTGGGTGTTGCTTTCGATTTCGTCATTGGGACAAATGGGACTCTGAAAGAGAGGTATTGTCCCACGCTATGTACATAGCGCACATAGAAAACTTCGCCTTGATGGGGCGGTTTTGGGCGAATGGGGTGTCGTACTCCATTGGTCGAAGTATACTGTGTAGGAGCAGGGGGATAATATGTTGGTAGGTGGCTGGCCGACGTGAAAGGTCCACCAGATGTGAATGACCCGACATTGGGGGAATGAAATGTCACTTCAGCGGGTGACACCACCCTCGAAGCTGGTAAGCTTTCTCGGGCCGGTGAACCCTGGCGAGATTGGAAAGGAGTGACTGAAGGCGAGGGTGGAGCTGCTTGCGGTGCGAGGACGAAGAGAAACAGGCGGGGGTCCAATTGCCAAAAGGTCCGGCGACTAACAAACATATTTGACCAGCCACTCGAGTCGCGTGTTTCAACCGGCTGCAGTCCAACCGATGAATCCTCGCTTGAAATTATTCCCATACGCTCTAGTTTTTGAAGCAAATTTCGTCCTTTGAATATGCCCTCTCGTCTAATATTGATTCGCCAGTCACCCTTAGGACGCCCATCATGCGGGGTCGCACTAGACGCTGCCGTTTCCAGATGTAGATCTGGCTCAGGCTCATGGAAGTACCACCATAAAGTCGCCCAGAGCATCATTGCGATATGGCGTGTTGGAGACGATGCCGGCTTGAACTCGCTGGTTGGTGGATTAACTATGTATGAGATATAGAGACAATCACGGCGTAATGTGGGGGTAGTGAACCGCGTGATATTCGCATCATCGCTATATGTCAAAGGAGTCTCAATTTCCGCTTTTGCTTTATTATCTTCCTCTGCTGGCAGCTTCTCGCTGTGGATGATGATCGTCCACCCTGGCGGGAAAGTGGAGTTATGGAGGTTGAAATCGTTGGCCTTGAATGTGACCCCACCAAAGACGGGGGAAACGGTGAACGTGAGACCGTTTGGCAGATGGCAGGTGTTATGTCGCATTCTGGTGAATGAGTCTTGTCCACAATTATTCAAACGGCCCAAATGCTCAGAAAATTGCAAGGGATTGAAGCGAAAGAAGTTTCAATCCTCGTGGAGTGTGCGAAAGGTTGATGAGGTGGTCGAGTGTTTAAGTGTTGGCAATGACGCAGACACCCGCCATCATGCCACGACTGCCCTGATGGGAACAGTTCCATACAACCCACCCCTTTTGGTCAGCATCATGATATATATGGACCATCACTGGATCTAGATGGATCTGAGATGCGGAGATCAACTGCCGTGGACCCTGGAGGCCTTCACGCCCGTTCCAATGTGTAGTAACGCCTCAATTATGATTGGACGTGGGGTTGACTCGCTAAGGGCGCGTTTGGACCAAAAAGAAAAAAAAGCTTGGAGGTTGGAGCTTTGACTTTGAAGTTGGGGCCTGTGTGTTTTTGCTTTTGCCTTTAACACGCGTCGGTGGGAAATCCAGGGAAAAAATACGTTTTTATAGCACTCAACCTTTACAGTACATAGGTACTCAACTGTGTATCTTACTCGCTAGCCTTGAAAAGGTGGAGTCCTGCCACTTATTTCCGCGGAACAACTGCCAATCAATAAAGTAATGCAATAGCCTCTTGATATGACTTGCAGATCTTGCACGGAATTGTCGATCACGATAACTTTCTGTCCCGAAGACGATAACGGCAAGCAAAAGTCCGATGTTGGGCGATCAATTGTTGTCTAGCCTTATCAAAGGTACGCAATACGCTTCATGGGAGAAGCGGGTCGGTGCGGGCTCATCGCTGCGGGCTCCGCCGAACTAATACAATTCAAATTTTCACCGAAATCAGGCTCGCATGGACGGGACTAACAAGGAAAAAGTGGGACAATCCAAAGTTCAGGTGGGGTTGCAATGAAAGGCATCTTAAAGGGTGCAGGATTCCCCTAGAATCGCGCAATGGAGAGAAAAGGGTCGAACGATTTGTCTACGGAGTGTAGGAATCTGAACGTTCTGTTGGACAAGCGAAGACCCGCCATGAGCGAGCTGCAGGAGAAGAATAATGCCCCAATAGAGGAGGCGATCAAATCTGACCCTGTATCCAAGACCGGAGTCTGCACGACGACCGAGGACGAGCCCAAAGATGAAAACAGTCCGACTAAACGCCAAAGTCAGATCACCATTTTCAGTTGTGTATGTTGTTGATCTATTACCCTCTCGACAGCTCAGATATTCAAGTTGAAAAAGTGAACTAATCATCTGCATTCTCAAAGGCCCTGGCGTACTTTAGCGATGGATTGCAAAACAATCTCGCAAACCCCACGAATGTGGTCTTCAAGCAACTGCTTGGATCCTCTGGATTCTCCTCGGAAATGAAAACACGAATTAGCAATTCCTTGCTTGTTGGTGCCATTCTCGGCACGGTCGTCTTTGGATACACTTCTGATATGTATTCTCGAAAGGGTGGACTCTTGATCACCGCCGCATTGGTGGCTATTGGGACTCTGATGTCCACAATTGCTCTTCAAGTCCATCCGTCTCAGAACATGCTTTGGTATTTTGTAGTCGCGCGTGGGATTGCTGGATTTGGAGTAGGAGGTGAATATGCTCCAGGTGCAGCTGCTGGTATAGAAGAAATGGACAAAGTAAGTCCCCTGAAGTCTGGAGGTCAAGTGGATAAAACAAAAAACACCAAGCTGATTGATACTTCAGTTGTCGAGGAAGTACCGTGGACCAATGTATGCGTCCTGCACCACATTCATGCCCACTTTCGCTGGTCCAATCTTGCAAATCATCTATTTGATTTGTCTCATTGCCAGTGGCAATAACCTCACGGTTACCTTCCACGCAATTTACTCGATTGCGACCATCTTGCCCCTAGCCATTGTGGGTCTGCGCTTCTTTATGGCCGATTCATGGCTATTCCGTCGCTCCAATCTGAAGAATCAACGATTTTCGCTGCGCATCTACATCTTGCTTTTCCGTAAATATTGGTGGCGCATCTTCACGACTTCATTTGCCTTCTTTTTATATGACTTCATCAATTTCCCGAATAGTATCATGTCGAGCACCATCATTGCGTCTATGGTGAAGGACAATGACATCCAACGCACGGCTATGTGGCAGGTTATCTTAGCCGTTCTGCCCATTCCCGGTGTTGCAGTTGGTGTTTGGCTAGTTAATTTGATCGGCCGACGCAATACCGGTATCCTCGGCTTTGCAGGCTATATGATCATGGGTTTCATTATCGGTGGAACATACTCCAAATTGTCAGAAAATATCGCCGCGTTTGTTGTTCTCTACGGACTTTTACAAGCCTTCGGCCACATGGGACCTGGCTGTTCGATTGGATTAATTTCGACAGAGAGTTTCCCCACTGCTGTCCGAGGTATGGGATACGGAATTGCTCTAGCCTTTGGAAGAACGGGGGCTGCGGTGGGAACCCAGTGCTTTACCCCATTGGAGGATGCCGCTGGAAATAGTGCGACGTTCTACCTGGCTGGCGGAGTCGCAGTAGTTGGCATCCTAGCATATTGCCTGTTGCCCGAGAGTAGCAAAATTGATCTTGAAAAGGAGGATAGACTCCTCGAGGAGTATCTTGCGGAACATGGATATCACATTGGCAGATAGGCTTTTTTAGCGTTTCCTTTCGAAAAGTCACTGCCGTGCGCAATACTTAATTAACGACATTATACATGTATCTTTACTCTTCAAATATTGACTTGTCCGTAACGTAAGAATTATGCAAGCAGGATGGCGCACAGTTAATGAGGATTGTCCGAATGCGACGTTTCATTCTCTCTCGGGGCCGTGTGTTGCTCAAGTGGTGTTGCCTTAAATAGATTAGTCACCGGGTAAATGCCCGGGCGTAGACAGTCCTTGGCAGGTCCCTTCCGTCTATGTCAACGTCAACCTCTCCACACCCCCCAAAACCCGACAGTCACCTCGCTGGCCGAGCATCACCTCTTCCCTCGTCGCCTCTACCACTCATTACGAGCGCGACGGTTTCAAATGATAATCCCGCCATAAATTTCTATCGAGCGCGCCAACGTATCAAGTTATGTCTCTTTGAAGTTTAGCGCGACTTACATACTACCAACATACCATGACGTCTCACCTGGAAAACCGCGAACATCGCGCCTCCGTTGGCCAGTCAATCCCCCTGAATGACCTCGAGTCGAGCTCAACGTCCAGCAAAATCGATCAATCTCCCCGCTGGAACGGGTTCTCGCAATTTCACCCATCCAATATACTCGCCAACCCACAGGCCGCCCAGGGGTCGCAGGACGACTGGCTAGCCGCTGCCGAAGACCTATGGGTTCGATTAACGATCACGTTAACTCCTAGCTTCCTGCAGAAGTATGTTGGTGCGGAACCACCTCAGTCAACAAAGCTTCATGCGATCGCTGCACTCGACGGGCTACGAGGCTGGGCCTGTCTCCTGGTCTTCAACTTTCATTTCCTCTTTGCATACACATGGAAGGTCGCCGTGGGGTGGGGATTCGCGGGAGAGAATTGGGGGATTCACCAATTACCCTTTATTCACCTTTTAATATCAGGACACATCATGGTGTCCATCTTCTTCGTCATCTCGGGCTATGTCCTTTCCTATAAGCCTTTAAAGACCATCCGGTCTGGGGCTTTCGATCAAACATTTACAACACTCGCATCGTCAACTTTCAGACGCGCACTCCGCCTGTATATCCCATCCATAATTGGTCTTGCTTGTGTCTTCGTTGCTGTTCGGCTCGGCGCTTACAATTACTCGTGGGGTGTAATAAAGGAGGGTCGCACCATTGTGGGGACAAATGAACAGCATCCACCCATCTACAAATCCGCCTGGATCCAATCATGGGACTGGTACTACACTGTGGCACATTTGATGAATCCATTTGACTGGGGTCTTTACTACAATAATTACAATCCCCATCTCTGGACTATTCCAGTCGAGTTCCGCAGTTCGCTTGTTCTGTTCCTCGCAACCCTAGCAACGTCTCGCCTGGTTTCTTCCGTGCGCATGTCCCTTGTCACAACTTTAATCTGGTTTTGCATGCGCTACGGTCGATGGGATATCGTCATGTTTCTTGTGGGAATGCAAATGGCTGAGCTTGATCTGATCAATGGGACTTGGGAGGGGCCGAAGGTACCCGCCTCATCAACAGTTGGTGATAATCTACACATTCGATTCTCTCCTGGTGGCAAAATATTTACCACCGTGTCTCGTCGACGTTTCTGGATTGGCATCTTCATTATCGGGCTGTATATTGGTTCATGTCCTAACCTTGGATTCCGATGGACACCAGGCTACAAATGGCTTTGGCACATTACCCCATGGACTTATCCTGAGCCCCATCGTTTCCCTCAAACTATAGGTGCCGCTTTGATTGTGTTCAGTATCAATCATTCACCTGATATCCAGAAGATCTTCACCATCCCAGTCTCCCAATATCTGGGCAAGATTTCCTATGCCTTTTACATTGTCCATGGGCCTATACTTCATTCGTTTGGCTACTCACTGATGCCAAATATTTGGGCTATCACGGGCAAAGACACCGACTTCCAATATTGTCTCGGATTCATGATTGGCTGGGTTATCTGTTTACCTATTTGCATCTGGGCCGGTGACCTATTTTGGCGCGTCGTTGATATTCCCAGCGTCAAGTTCGCCCGGTGGCTTGAGGACCAACTTATTGTCAAAGGTTCCTCGGGATCTGCAAAATGAGACCATTGCTCTAGATCACAACCTTCAACTTTTAGCTAGCGGAATAGAATCATATATCATTGATGCCTTGTTTTCAAAAATGTGCACTAAGCCATCCATGGGGCTTCCCTCCCATCGTTTTACCTACAATGTACTTCAACAAGCCCCCAACATGTTTAAGCACTAAGACAAAATTCACGCCCCAGGACACCGCTCACCTTAGACGAAGCCATCCCCACCTAATTTCCCGTGGTGGCAAACTTGGCCAGTGCACGGGAACGCCAAGTCCTTTATTATCAGATGGTGGGATGTGGGGCATTCACTGCACTTACAACCACCAACACCATGCAAATCAAAGCTCCCAATTCCTTGGCTCGCGGCCAGCCAGGCGTCCTACACCATATTGTTCGTCAAATCAACCCCTGCAAAGCTTCATCGTTTACTCAACCCAAGAATTCATCCACTAATCTCTCCCTATCTCCGGACAGACTTCACGCCTTGTCGCGTTCGAACATACCCGCGGTTCCCGTCGGAAACCACACACCTTAATCTTCGTTGGCGGATTGGGCGATGGACTCGGGACAGTCGAATACCTCGCTGATCTTGCTGAAGGATTTGAAAACACCGAATGGACCATATTCAACTTGAGTCTGAGCTGCTCCCTCGGGGGCTGGGGAATGGGGCGTCTAGCTCAGGACATTGACGAAATCGCGGCATGTGTGCAATACGTCCGACAATATAAGGAGCCATACTATGGCACAGGGAAGGTTGTTATCATGGGATCCTCAACGGGCAGCCAGGATGTCATGCATTATGTCAATTGCCCGAATCCACGACCAGCACATCCCGTATTCGATCGCGAGTGGATACCCACCCTTCGGCCCCCTGTCGATGGAGTAATCATGCAGTCTCCAGTCTCAGATCGTGAAGGCATTCTTTACGTTATAGAACAAGGGACAGAAAGAAATAGCCCCGAAGAAATGCGTGAACTCTATAACAAGGCGGTTGAAAATGCACGAAACAAGACATATGAGGATGGTGAAACGGTTGACACTGTGGTACCGCTGTCAATTACCGGACGCATTGGATATGCTACCTCCACACCAGTTAGCAGTCGACGATTCTTAAGCTTAACCAGTCCCGACAGTCCTGACAAGCCTGAGGAGGATGATCTATTTAGCTCGGATCTTAGCGATGAGCGCCTCGCTGATACATTTGGCAAGGTTGGTGAAAGAGGCCTACTTAAGGGGAAGCTCTTGGTACTTTACTCAGGTCGTGACCAGTCAGTCCCTCCATGGGTAAACAAGGCAGCATTGCTCAGACGATGGGAGAACGCTATTGATGCTGGAGAGCAACAGTTCTGGGATCCACGCAGCTTGGTCATTCCCAACGCCTCGCATCAACTGAGTGATCCTGATCAAGCAGAACCAAAACGAATCTTAGTTCAAAGGGTTACTGATTATCTGAAGAACCCTCTATGAGGTTCAAGTTATTGTAGTTATACATTCATTCCTTTTCTATGGTGAATATTTAAAAAATAGAACATCACTCTGAGCTGGCTCTCCAATACGAAAGAATGGACAATTTGGTACCATTATCATTAACACGTCATGATCTAAACTATTAACAATTTCGCTGCATGATATCATAAATACTACCCGTCTTCGCAACCTGCTTACCAGGCCAATATCTCCTTCTGTGGCCCACAGGCAAGACCTGCGCAAAACATCTCATCCTTCTCGCTAACTTGAGCATTGTCCTTTGGCTTCTGCTTCGCCGGCCAAATCTCGCCTCCTTCCTTCTTCTCGCGATCGAAATGCTCTGTAACAACATCACGGACTGTGCTCTGGAAGAAAAGTGGCGCTTTCTCGTACTTGGGATGTAGCTGGCCGTTGGTAAACACATTTCGATCGAGGTTCCTCTGGGCATTATCACAGAGAACTTTGTCTTCCCTCATCACGCGCTCATACATATCGGCGATTTGGTGGAAATCTTCATCGGAGGAATTTTTGTTCTTGTAGATCTCGTAGGCCATCTTGGATGTGTCTGGATTTTGCGGGAGGAACTTCTGGATCATAATGAAATGCGGTCTGCTTTTGTTAGCACGTTACTTTTATTAGGGATCAAGCAAAGGAAGTAACTCGGAGATGACTTACGATACGACCATGGCAGTCATGGGGAAGTAATAAGTGCTAGCAGTATAAAGACCCTTGGCAATTTGTTCAGGTGTCGAGACACAGTGATGCTGAATATGGCCATCCTTCAGATCGCTGTCAAAGGATTCGAGGTTCAGGAATTCCGGAATATCAGGATGTGTCGTGGGGCAATGATAGCATTCATTGAAATTATCCGCGAGGATCTTCCAGTTATAATGACCATCCAACTCATAGGTGTGGTGAAGGTCATAGTTATCAAAGTCATATGCCTTGTATCGTTCTTGCTTGTCAACGTCTCGGAAGTGTTCTTCCCATGGAACTTCTGGTTGATCTTTCGAATCCAAGTTCACCCAGATAAATCCATTGACGTCGATCTTGACATGGATTTTGAAGAGGCCATTCTGTTCTTTGTCAAAGTCGTCCAGATCTTTGTATCCGGGAGCTTTAGCAAGCTTGCCATTCAACCCGTAAGACCAGCCATGGTATCGGCAGGATAAGATCTTGGAGTTTCCGGATGAACCTTCTTTTTCCACGACTGGGTACGCACGATGTCTGCACACATTGTGAAAGGCATTGATGTTTCCTTGTTTATCACGAGTGATGATGAAGTTGAATCCGGCGATTTCGTAGCGAAGCCAGTCACCGGTTTCCCGGAGCCGAGAGCTATGAGTGAGGAAGAGCCATCTCCTAGAGAATATGGCACGACGCTCAAGCTGATACATCTCTGGGGATGTGTACCATGATGCCGGTAAGGCACGGACTGGGGTTTGTTTCACTTGAACATCATCGGAAGGCTTGTTGTCGAAGCCGAAATAGTGCAACAATTGCGCCATATTAAGAGATTATGATTGTAAGATAAAAAGTCTTGAACGATATGACACTCTGAGGAATACATGCTGGCCTTTTTTATATCCAAGTGTCTTATTGTTGTTGACCCGATCTATGTGGTTGCTCTCCGGTCAGGTGCTCAGCGGGAGTGGATGAATGGAGTAATCGAACCCCCGTGCAACCAGGGAAGCGCGGGTCGGGTTGCCGAGATCAGAAGACGAACCCATTTAACCCAGTATCACCTACCACGTCACTATCATTATTTTGTCTTTTATATGATAGGGCCAGGAGCGGTGTAAAAAGTGGACAATCCATCCTTTGACCAAACTTCCTTATCGCACCTACTAGACATTTCCCTAGATACTAGCCATTGTATAGTACTTACTCGAGCGTGGACCCCGGGCCTATCAAATAGTATTGTGCCAAAATCTATTTAGGCGGCATACTAATATCAGTGATGTACATAATGCAAGATAACAACTCTATTGGCAGTAGCCCGGTCATCCGTACATAAAATCAATTGGAAAAAGGTCGCCGTGATAACCTTGGAACTGATAATTACTAGGTAATTCCAACTTGAAGATTACTAGACAATAGTATTCTATAATCGGGGCCCCAGAGCTTATCGTCATTCCAACTTGAACTAGTTCACACATGCACTACTTAGGTACAGGTCCAGAGATCCCTACAAATCCCTACATGTGCAGTTAATGTATTTCAAAGGATCTCATCCACGTCAAAGCTCTTCGATATTGGATATGACTTGGTGCTTCGATTTTTGAATATATAGGCTGTTGTATTGTACAATATGACCGACAAAGGATGCCCATAAATGGAAGACAAATGCGGAACTACCGGCCCGTTTATGAATGCTTTGCTGCCCGAATTCGAACCTTTAGTTAGGCACTGTATAACACCTTTCAGTAACATCGTTTGCATAGAATTTTGTTAAATATAGCTGTCGTGTAACCCGCGAATGGAAGTTGAACCCATTCTACGCTAAATGGTGCCGGGTTTAGTGTCGAGATCACTGGTATGATGCTCCCAATCTTGGAAGTTTATGATATAATGGTATAGCTTGGTCTTGAGTATTTGCCTGCTATGAACCCGATCCAGCCCTGGAGCAATACTGGTAGTTTTAAACTTGAGCTATACTTCCAGCACCTGGCGAAATCAAACAGTGGATGGTATTGAGAAATTAGCGCGGTCCGGGACCGCGATGTCTATCTAGACCTCGCCAAATGTGGTCCCGCGGGAGTAGAATTGTGTCCGTCTCCCTTCCCTTCTTATAAAATTCCTGTACGGGAACACAGGACCACCTCCCGTTTGGCGAGGTCTACCTATACTCCTAGGGCTGTACAAGGCTTATCCCTACTAGTACTTATGAAACTCTGGTCCAGTGATGTATCGCTAGGTAGGTAAGGATTATTCCAGCCGATCTTATATCCACTTTCTAAACCTTTTGTCTCTGAGTAATACTCGCTATTGTTAGAGTGCCTTACGCAACGGATGCTAGATCAGAATGTGTGCATTAAACTAGAAGAACAAAGCTGGAGGGGAGAGAGAGAGAGAGAGAGAGAGAGAGCTGTGGAGGGGTTGTCACACAGCTGCCTCGCTATCTCGCTATCTCGCTATCTACTATCGATAACATCGGGTGATAGGTAACAGCTATCCACCCCTTCCCATAAACTTCATTTGCCTCCTAAGGTAACGAGTATACATATAAGGAAAGAGTAACGCGCGGTTACGACGAGAACCTTTTCTTCGACATTAGATAATATATATATATATATATATATATATATCCAGTGGAGAATTTACCAGACTAACAACTCAACAGGTCACCCTTTGGCAAGATTTTAGCCTGCTTAATGTGACAGGCACATAGCAGTGTCTTTTATGTTCTACGTTTTCTCTATGTATGTAGTGTGCGCACTCGAGGAGGGGTGTGGTGTGATGTTACCTGCCCCGATCGGACCAATCAGAGGCAGGCAACAATGATATGGCTGATATCACACACCACACCTCATTTTCCCTTCCTCAAGCTTGCTGTCTTCTACTGGCACTCGAGGGATCCTTCGGGGTATTTATAACGAATGAATGTTATTATGCAGAAGGGGCTAAATTTTGGGACCCCAGAATGATATGAGTACCTCGGGACAATATATCGAGTGATTGACATGATGGTGTCGGGAATCGGTCTATTTGAGTCATAGTAAGTATATCATTCTAGTGGAATTCCTACGCGGGAACACGGGACTATCTCTTGTTTGGTGAGGTCTAGGTCTATCCATACTATACATGGATCCCGTCCACAGGTAGACCACAAAAATATTTAACAAGAAGAACACCTTATCATCATGATCCTCTGTATCTTAGAAGGCTCAAAATAACTTGTACAACTATTTCATAAGTAAGAATTCATATAATTATTGAACAGAATTTGTATTTGCCATGTTAAATCATGTCTAATCGGCATATCAATTTTATATTGTAAGGATTTGGATACACAACTCTAAGCGGAGACACCCTTAATGTGATAGCTCTTAAGCTTTGTGAAGCCGTCGTATGCCCGAGGTCCAAGAGTGCATCCAAGACCAGAAGTCTTCCAGCCTGTCCATGCGAGATCCTTTCGGCAGTGTTAGCTATAGGGGTCATAGAGTAAGAGGTAGGAGAGGAACATACTGGGGCGGGGTAGTCGCAACGGTTGATAAAGACAGTTCCGGCCTCGATATCATCAATCAACTTCTCGCCAGCAGCGATATCTTTAGTCCAAACACTAGCAGTCAGACCGTAGTCACTGTCATTCATCAATGAAACGGCCTCTTCATCACTAGACACCTTCATTATTGGCATCACGGGACCAAAAGTTTCTTCCTTCATGGTGATCATGGAATGGTTAACGTTAGTGAGAACGACAGGAGCAAGCCAGTTGCCCTTTGTTGCTGTCTTGGCGTGATAAAATGTTGCATTTTCTGGGGTGACATCAACGGCGCCCTTGGATAAGGCTTCGTCAATGTGAGATTGAATCTTCTCCTTAGCTGGGGCGGAAATCACAGGGCCGGTAGTTATGGTCTCGTCGAGTGGGTCACCAAGCTTGTATCTGTAGATAAACTGGTCAGCTGTCTATAATTGGCATGGCTGAGAGGGGAGGGATGAATAGCGGACCCCTTGAGCTCCTCTTGGACAGCCTTGACAAACTCGTCATAAACCTTCTCATGAACATAAACACGTTCAACAGAGCAACAGCTCTGACCAGAGTTGAAGACTGCGCCATCGACAAGATTCTCCGCAACATCCTTCACATCAACATCGGGGCGCACGTAGGCAGGGTCCTTGCCGCCGAGCTCCAGATGAACAGGTTTAACTTGGCGTGAGGTGGCCTCGCGGAGTCTGATACCACCAATGGTAGAGCCAGTGAAAGAGACAGACTGAATCTCCGGAAGCTGAGCAACCTGGTCAAGAACATCCAAACTACCAATGTGAACAACCTGGAAGACATTCGCAGGCAAACCTGCCTCAGTGAAAATCTCAAGCAATCGGTTGCCAAACAATGGCACTTGGGGAGATGGGCGCAGGATAACAGTATTGCCTGCCAGCAGTGCGGGTACCAGAGCGTTAATAGTGGTGAGGTATGGGTACTGTACGCAAGTTAGCAAGGTTTTGCAAGCTCTTCGTTTTTGTCTGGATACAAGATTCTTACATTCCAAGCTCCGGCAATCAAGATAGGACCAACGGGAACATGCTTGACGGAGCGCTTGAAGTTCTCCTCTGGCTTTCCAGGGAGATCCTTCAGACACTCTGCTGCAATATCCATCATGTGTTCAGCACGAAGGCGTGCGGTCTTAATTTCACCAGCGCAGTATCGAATAGGTCTTCCCATTTGTGTAGTAATCTCCTTGGCGAGTACATCGATTCGTGATGAGATGATTTCTAATGCGCGAACGACAATTTGCTTCTTTTCGTCGAGGGAAAGGGTCCGGTAGGATTTGAATGCCTCCTTGGAGGCGGCCGCAATCTTGGCTGCTTCGGCGAGGGATGTGCCAGGGTGCTCGAAGATAACCTCATGGGTGGCAGGGTTGATTGTGCGAACTTGATTGGACATTTTGAATGAATTAATGGTCAATCAACGTTATGAAAAAGAAATATTAAGGTGTTGTTGATGAAGTTTCGTGAGTGGCAAGAGGGGCAGGCCCGGTTTTATGACCTGTAGCTTGCTTATCGCGGTCTTCCCCGCGGTCCCGCTCTTATCAGCTTCCATGTATCTTCCAAGGTGGCTTCGCTTGCATTTTGATACTAACTAATGCATTGATTCAAATTATCCATCTTGCACAGGTGATGCAGCTAAAGGGCCGATTTGAAAATATGCATAGGGCTATTCAAACAAAGAAACCGACAAGCTGTCCTGGTTCCAGAAGACCTGGTTTGAGTTAGTTCAGCCACACTAGTTCAACAATAGCCGCTCCATGGCAAATAATATAGTAGCACGTTCTCAATAATCTTATCATTCCCCAGAGCACCGATTGCAATGAAGTATTAGCCGTTCCCCGGGTTTCAAAGAAACATGGAGCTCTACTACACAGCCTGAGTAGAACTTGAGTTGGGCTTATCGTATACCGTTTGGAACTTGTTTGGTGCCCATGTGCATGTGAGCGCGCTTAGCCCCACCGCGCGGACCGCGGACTAGGTAGCTGGTATATAACTCGTAGCTACTGAAGCATATTCAGTACAACTTGAACTTCAATGTTACTATGCTTTAAAGTAACACTAGTATAAACTTGAAGATTTGAGGTTACATAGTATTTACTCCCCGGTCAGGGATTGATATTGGACATCTGTATTGTTATTCACACACTTGATCTTTTTTCAAACTTTGGCACTTAATTGGAGTAACAGTACCATCTGAAGCAATTGATGACTACGAAGCTTAGAATCGCAAAGGAACGAGATATTGAGTCTCAGTCCGGCTATGAAGAGACGCCGTTGACGAGCTCTTCCTGCGCATCGGCTGGAGGAAGCAAGATCCAGTCTCGTACACCACCCTTCCAATCCGCAATACGACCCTCGCGAACTCTCACCGTGACTACCCGCACATCACTGTCAATTGCCATACTAGGACGGCGTTCGTTCACATCCCGTTGCTGTTGCTGCTGTTGACCGAAGAGATTCATTTCTTCTTCCTCGAACGTGTTGTTCTCTAAATGGCGCTCCTTGCACCAGGATTCCTCGTCAGAGCCAGGCTGCAGGAAGCGGGCCTCGCCAGTAATAGTAGTAGAGATACTAGAGAGCGCACTTGTGTTGAGATTGAGGAGCAAGCTAGCCAGGGATGATCGGGTAGCGGCGGGTGGGGGAGAACCTTCGCGCTCGCCATGTGGGTTCACGGTGCGGGTTGGTGGGCGATGAGAAACCCAATCATGAACTAGCAAAGATACACGCGGGTTGGAAAGCAGATGATTGGTTTTTCGTGACGAAGGATTGGTGGTCATGATGATCGTCGGGTAGGGATCGAAGGGAGTTGAGGGGAGATAGGTATAGGACATGAGGGAGATATGCGGTGTGAGGTTATCACATGTTGCGAGGTGAAGCTAATTGAGACCATAAGCTTTTATCCTTCCTCAAATGGCAAAAAGAATGGAAGGGTTAATGATAACGACATACGAAGCGGGAGTTCTTCAGGCAAGAGATGACTTCCGTGGGTAAGGAAGAGGCCTCATGTTGATGAGTAGTGGTGGCAGAAGCCTCGTATGAGAGGGGAGGGTTGATCGAGTCAGCCATCTGAATGTATTCGATGTCAAGTATATATTTTTGTACTTGAATGTTGCTGATAGGAACAGCCAGGAAGATCGAGACAAATGGTGGGATCTGCCAGGGCGGTGGGCTGATATCGACGTCATGCATGATTGGTCCTAAGGCGGGGCAGATGCTGAATAAGCGGCTTTGTTATTTTTGACGGGCAGAATTTTTAGTTGTGATCTACTCGCACTGTCTTGAGAATCTGACAGTTCAAGAGATCCTGCTCCTTTTGCTGGAATCATGGCGCAGCAATTTACGACGGTCCTCACAACGACACTCGCCCTCATAAATCAATTCCAAGACACCCTTTCACCTGCTTCGTCGGCACAGTCCACTCAACCGCCCTCCAAAGATGGCAACGCTCTGCCCCTCCTTACAGCCTCCTCGAATGCCCTAAAGGCCCAGGTCACTAAATTGTCACTGCTGGCTATAAGCACCCCTTTCACCCACTCTGCCGTCAGCAATGTACTGCGTGCCTGCAATGACTCCGTTCTCCCCTCGCTGTTGACGGCAGCCCTTCTTGTCAACCCCGCCGAATACACAACCGCATTCCACTCCGAGGTTTTGGTGTTGACCAAAGCAATCTTAACCGAACTCGCTACCTTGGTAAAAGGTGTAAACACTGTTGCCAACAAAAAGGACAAGACCAAGCGAGAGAACCCCGGTAAAAAAGAAGAAGAAGAGCTACCGAAGACCGAGAAGGATTCCATTACACAAGCGACTGGTCGCGTATGGGATGCATGCGATGCGCTTATTCATATTGCAACCAATGGAGTCGTGGGATTCATCACTCGCCGTGTTGAGCAGTGGAGAGATTTAGTGCGGGACGCTGTTGAAGAACTCGAAAACTGGGACCCGGAGGAAGATGGCGACGACTTCTTTGATGAGATCCTGGGTGAAGATGCCGATGAAAAGAGTGACGGCGAGGAATCAGACGGAGATTCTGATGACAAGGAGCACAATGAAGCACTTTTAGAACACAAAAAGGCTTCTCTCCGATTCCTCAAACCTATCCTCCAGGTTTACCCCGCTATCATCAAAAACCGACTCAAAGTTGTCAAGGATGAGGCATCCATTGCCTCAGGTGATGTCGACCGCCTGGAAAAGCTTCTCTTGCACCTGAAAAACATTCCTGATCAGGTAGACGAAGCTGCTGGTTCGCTATACGAAGACGATGTTGACCGATCTGTGACATATCTACGGAAAACTCAAAAGAGTGCCTCTCAGGCGGTTGATATCGTCAAGCTTCCTTTTGGCTCTGAGAATAGCAACGCAGATGAAACTGCGGGAGATAAATTTGCTGTCTGGTCGACGACCTGGTCCAAGGTCATGGATGAAGTTGCCAAGTCGATCTCCGAGTCTACGAAATCAGGACAATAGTTTTACATACTTTGCATAGAAACGAATCAATGCCTTATATCGAAAGAGACAGACTCAAGTTATGTTAATTCCATATTGAGATCATGACTCAAGCTAAGAAAATCTTGTAAGAACTTATGAAATACAAAGGATAAATTTATCTAGCCCATACTACTAGTAGCTGTTCATACATGTTTAAAGTTTTGCAGACGATCCGTCTCTCTTCTTGTCGCTTGCAGTCTTTTTGGCCCTACGAGACGGGGCAGGAACATGATCAAGCCAATCCGAATCAATGGTCTTCTTCTGGACCGCATTTTTCTTACTCCAAGCTGTTCTGAAGCTCTCTTCTTCATCGCGCCAACGCCGCATTTCTGGTCCAATCCAGGAGACTGCTGCATCGGCGCACTCATTTACGGCTTCTTGAGCAAGTAGGTGTCCAAAATTCTCAAGGAAGACCTCTCGCACACGACCTGCCGCGAGTCCACCACTTCCACCCAGTCCAATTCCGGTGTTAGAAAGCTTGGCAGCGCGCATGTGCGGTAAGCACATGTCAGATTTTCCAGCCATGATGTATAACACGCTAGGTCTTAAGAATGGTAGCTGTGCAAATATTCGCGCAGGCTCCGGTCTATAGAATGGGTGCGAATCGGAAAGGTTCCCGTCGAGATCCGGGTGTGTTACTCGGTTCACAGGTTTGCCGCTGCCCGGGATATGATTGTAGTTTGGTCGAGAAAAGGTGAATACTTCTTGGTGAAGCGTAGTTCGAAGAGTTACTGGTGGGTTGTTCGGGTCGATGTTCGCTTCATTATTCAGTGGGTGTATAGCAGTGGGGAGGTCGCGTAAACCATATTTGACCCATCTATCAAGCACGCGTGGATCCCAAGCTTGATAGAAAGGACTGCGCTGGAATCCCTCTGCAGCATCCTTGCGCGAGGGCCATTTTTCCTTGCGATAGGTAGAGAGTTGGGTGGTTTTGGAGATGACTCGCTTATTCGCCTCGCCACTGAATCCATCATACTGTGTTGAGTGAGCCTGGATTACAGGGTCCAGAAGAACTAAGGTGTGTAATAGGCGAGGGTGCATCAAGCTTAGTTGTGTGCTAGATATGTAGATGTAAGCCATTGATCAATAATAATGCCATCGATATGCTATACTCACAGATGCGCGCCACCGAAACTATGACCAATGCCAATGATAGGCCGTGGCATTTCAGCAGCTTTGACATTAACCAAGTGAAGGAGATCCCGAGGATGATCAAACCAGCTTGCTTTAAAGGTTTTAGCATTTGAATTTCATCTAACGGAAAGAGCTTTCTCATACGATCATTTCCGAGTGCGTCTTCATTGATCACGCCGCTTTCTCCTTGGTGGGCCACATCGGCCATCCAGATGCTACGGATGCGAAAGCCAGCGTCTTTGGAGCGCGCTTGAATCTCTTCCCATAGCGGCTCGTATAACTCCTATCAAACAATGATTAGCTCGGTGCCGATAACAACTCATCATAGACACTTGGAATTCCAGCTGGGACTTGCGGGAACTACCGAGCAGCCTGTGTCGGTTGGCAGTGTGCTAGAAGCTGGGATTTAGATCATACCTTAGGAAACCCATTAGCATGAGCTGCAAGGATAGTCACATCTCCTGGTTGGGGTTGAGGGTTGTCAAGCGGAATATACTGCTTCACCGCTAGGTTTAACGATTGGGTCGCATCGTCCGCTATAGCTCCCGGGTACTCGCGGACATGCTGGCAAGGCACCACATGCTCGACTATGCGAAACGGTGAGGATGACATGATATGTATGACGCGAATGAAAAAGAAAGGGGGTGGGGGATGAAAAAGATCTATCTGTAATACATATGTAGTATGCGACTTTGTTCCCCGCGGGGATTGGAGCTTGAAAGGTTGAACCGAGGCCCCTTCACGACCGAGTGGCAGTATCACCGAGCTGAACTGCCGATCCCCACTGGCATTGACACACGCCCGCAGTACACCCCACTGGCAGTAGCAGCACTACTAGTAGTATGTGTACACACGCATGAATCTACTACAAAGGTAACGAATGCTACCTAGTACCTACTACATAGTATGAAGCTACCACGATACGCCACAACAGTGGCCTTGAGCTTGAAGGTAAAAACTGTCATGCGACAACAAAGGTTAGTTACCTGCATAGGTACTAGGTAGTAGACAAACCTCAGAAGACATTTCTATGACCTCAAGTGCTTCCAATTATAAAAAGTGAACTCAGGTTTAGATTTTGACCTCGGCCTGAGAGTCACTAATCCAATGGAACTTGAAGTCAAAATAAAATACATAGTAATTACCTACTAGTAGTAGCTACTAGTGAGCCTGCGGGCCTCTCCTTTAACCTTCAAGTTGGAAGTTGTTCCGGATTGAGAATCGCGCAGGTTTGATGATTCCCGAGGTCAAACATTGAAAGATGCCCACCTGGGCCGGTGTTAAATGGACATGAAATACTAAGTAATTATTCCATGTTTCTACCATGTTTTCAAGACACTCTTCGGGTTCCTAGGTACTAGTACTAGTAGTAGGGTATCTGGGTATGTTATAACAATGTTTACAAACCACCACCCAAGCATCAGATTAGACCGTGACAGGTCAAATGTTCAACGTTCTACTATTGCCAATCTTCACTTCATCCTCATATAAGAAAATGCAATACATACTAATGATTAAATTTTGGTACAGATGTACAGGATATACTATGTTCTTCGAAGTTTTTCACCGCACAAGGCCGTCGAGCCACTTCGACTCTCGACTTTTCATCTCCCGATCGCGAGCGATCCTTTTCTGGGCTAGAACGTAACCACATCCAGCACCTGCAAAGTACCCACCGAGATGGGCCGCATGGTCCATTTTCATGAGTCGAGACAGAGGAAACACTTGCAAGAATCGGGCAGGAGTGACCATGCTTAGAACTTCAGTGCCAATCAAGCAAGCCAGGAATACCCAGCCCTGGGTCCAAATGATGTTTCGGAGTTCATATGGGAGGATCCACATGGTGATTTTATCGCTAGTGAATAAGTCAGCAACGAGGTGTACGAAAAGGGTATCCATGTCGGCATACTCAAAATGATACATGCACCATGCAGCAACGATTCCACTGGTAGCAGCACTAGCGCCAAGAGAGGTTGTGCCAAGTGCACCCAGCAAGACGCTTCGGGATAGAGAAAGCAATGACCCGGCTGCTCCAGATGCAAAATAAATGGCGAGGAAGTTTCCGCGACCAAGTTCATCGTGCACTATGACTTTGTCAGTTGACCAACTTCACCACGAGCAAGTAGACGCTGCTTACCCCGAGTGCCCATAAGACCCAGAACCATCATGTTTGTAGCGAGATGTCTCCATGTCTGATGGCTAAAGACACTCCCTATCACGCCAAGCGCACTGGGGTAAAACGGAACGATAACAAAGAATCGATTGAGAAGCCGCCATGATGGAGGAATGTATTTCCACATCAATGTCACTGCTACATTGGCTCCAATAATGGCCCCAACGGTCGCTGCAGCAGGTGGGATGTTGGGCCAAAGACGATCTTTTCTAGCGGGGGCCTCGTAGTTCTGAGCAAAAAAGTAGCAGAGACCAAAGACGCCGAGTGTGAGCAGTATGGATGATAGCAGTCGCTGGGGCTGGTTTGAGACTTTGATCAGCAGTGAAACATGAAAAGGGCAATAGAGTTTAGGTATACCGTTGTAAGATCAACAGCCTCAGGTTGGTCATGCGTGCCGGCAATATGATGCTTTTGAACCCAAGCGAGATACGGCCGTTCATTAGGGTCCGCCCGCGGACGCGCTATGAAGACAAATGAGTATCAATAATCGACCGTCCTTGAAGTTCCAGGGAACACATACCCTCCATTAAAGCCGCCTCTTGGTATTGCTGCAATGATGTGTTTCCGTCGAACTGGCGCTGCAGTTTCTCCCGTTCCTCATGTTCACCTTGTAGCCATGCCTGTCGTTTAAGTTCCTGCTCCTTCAAGAGTCGCGCCTCGTTCTTCTCGCGTGCTTCTTTAAGAACACTCTTTCCGTACACCGAATCATTTTCGCCTCGCTCAGCTTCATATGAACCGCTCTGCGGCTTATAAAGGCCCAGTTGTTCAGCGCGGCGCACAAGCTTCTCCTCCGCTTCCTTTTCTTCCCGCTCAATTCGAACCATAATCGCAGCATCTTCGTCAACGGGGTAGGTTGCGCGAAGCCATTCCAAAGCGGCATCAAGCTGGGGCTGAGTGACAGCGCGGGTGATCTCGGCCGGGAGATCAAGATCAAGTGTACCCTCCAATCTCCGAGCATGCAAGACCGCCAGGGTACGATTGGCTATATTGGTGGGGATGTTTGGCGTGGCGAAAACATCCTTCACCTCCGCATCAGAGAGTGCCTTTGTGCTTGGTGTTTTATCATTTGTTTTTCGCGGTTGCTTGCGGGCGGCGGAGGTTCGTTTTGATCTCGTCTGGAAGGGGGTGGGAGCGGAGCATCGTAGGGATGAGGAGAGTGGCGGTAGGTGGTTCGGTCTGGAAAGGGCTCTTAAGGAGCTGGACAAGCGCAACGACTTCACTGTGCTATTTCGACCGTATGATTGCGGGCGAAGATCACGAATCCAAGCGCGGGAAATCACTGATGGTAGCATACCCGAGGACCGGAAGCCCGAGCATGGGTTCTGCCATGCGATTCCAACCACATTGGTCATGGTCCAGGAGTTGGCGCAGGCCGCCTGAACTGTCAATGGAAGCAAATTATTCGAATGGGGATATAGCAACGTAGATCGAGTCGAGACTATATCTGGGCGGTGATTCTTGGATAGACCGGTGGTTGAGTTAATCCGTACCCGGTCCCGAGGTCCCCTCTACATATCGCAGTCGCTCTCTTATTGATCACTCCACTTGTGATATACACTGGCACGTATATGAAATTAAATATACATTTGCTATCCAGATTTTTTTATATGGCGGTCTTCGAAGGATTTCGGGTGCTGCAAATTCCCTCTTGTGTCAGACCATCCATCTTTCTGTATTTCAGTATATCTTATCCTGGAAACAATTCGAATATTACAGAGTTAACAGTTGATACCATAATTGTTGCCCGGGTGGTAAACATCCAGTCCAGTTTTGCACCAGCCGCATGCTCTGGGGGAGCTGGGGAATCAATTCAAGCACGAAGAGCCATTCTGTGTAGGTGACGTATGTCAAGGTGGTTGTATATGAGCCCTTCCCCTTTGTAAAAAGCACTCCGTGACTTAGATTGCAACGACTGATCATGGTAGACGTGTGGGTAAAGATGCCCCAGAAACCTTTATGCCTTTTGATAGAAAACACGCTGTAGTGGCGACAAATAGCAGGATTGCAAGAATGAGAGTTTCAGCCTAGTGTTAGCCATATGAGTTCCCATTCCGCAGACCTATGTCAACCAACAGGGCCGGTCGTGAGCAATAGAGTCTGGCCAGTCGTGTCTTACACGGGCGACACAGAGTTGCCGAATTTTTTGCCCCCCGAAGAAAGCTCTAAATGTCCAGCCTGTCACCCAATGGATCTTCTAAACCGGCAGAAGCAAATTCGCTGTTATAAAACCAGCAGGTGGACAGGATCGACCACAGGCTCGACCCATATCAATATTAAGACACTAGAGGGCATCTTTGAAATCGTCGGCAAACCGGAGTGGAAGCCTTTTTATCAGGCCCAGGTCGTTGGAGGATTGTTCCGCCAAAGTAAACATGATTTCCTTTGAGGTCAACTCGTATCTCAGAGCCCCATCTTACGTTGAGGCCAGGACAACGAATCTGTCCAGCGAGCGTTTCCTGGCTGCAGGGTGCGCAGAAGTTCCGAAACCAGCGCTCGTCCCGATCCCTGAGCCCACCACCACCGGCCATCTAGCTCCCCAAGAAGTACACCCCAGTGCATCAGAATCAGGAGAGCCAATGGCTGGCGTCGCCGCACATTGTCCACGAATTCCTTGTCCATAGCAGCCAACCAAGCGAGAACGCTCGCAGGACTCCCATGGTACGTATACATTGTAAAGCAGCGTAAAAGACTGGAGATAACATCTTTATTGATCCGATGCTGTTCCGTGTCAATGCTGGATAGCGTCTCATCATTCAGCGCAGCCAATCGATTCAAGGCATTTTGCGTTTCGTCATCTAGGTTTGGGACACCGCTCTTCAGATCTTTATCACTGGGGTACATTTTAAGTTTGATCCAGGATCTTCCGGCAGTAATGATGGTCTTGACTCCCTGGAGAAGTTCAAAAATAACCACGATGTTTTCTGCCACATTCGAGCTCTCTCCGCGAGCAGCTGTTACCCGGGGCAAAGCAATACCGATTACGGTGGTAATAATGGATTGTGCCAGCACAGCCTCGCAATTCTGTTCTGTCAAATTATCGATGGATGTTCGAAAAGGGGCGAATGTGAGGTTATGGTATTGTAAAGCGGTATCAATGTATACGAACGATGCTGGCGGCTCCAGGGTCGAGGCGATATGCAGCGATGCCAGCGCTAAGATGCCGTTCATAAGAAAGTCAAACTGCAAGGCAAGTCGCGGTATATCGAACTGCCAGACGGTCATTTCAGTGTCGGAGGTGCTGACACTTTGATATGTGCTTGTTGCGAATCGATGCATCAATTCCAGGTCCCGCACGGCTGATATGGCCGACGGGCCGGAAGCAGGACTGCCTGGAGCTAGAGATCGCGGGGTAGCAGGACCTCTCTCCCTCTGCGGCACGGGCAGTGACACACTTGGTCGGCCATGGCTTGGTGCATCTCGGGGCGGAGCTTTTGAAAATGTGCATTCAAGTTCGCGGGAGACACAATTCTGACAGGGAGGACCCGTTTCATCACACTGTGGCCGTTAGGAAGGCGAATCCCGATAAGGGGGGAATTATCCACTGACCTTCACACGACGCCTTTTGCATTGATCGCATCCATTCCGACTTTTTGTATGCGCCCGACGAGGAGGCATGGCGAGGCCGGATGGAATTACGGTCCATTCCTCGATGCGATGCTCGAAAGACGACGAGGCCAGTCACGTGCCATCCCACCCAGCGCGTCCGACTTGTTTCTCCTTTCCATGCCTGAAACTCGTCTCGCCGAGATGAGACAAAATGTTGAAGAATCAACCTTCATTGATAAAAGGTTATGTTAAAGACGGCAAGCCGCTATCCCTATTCCTTTGAGGCTAGACATCTTCAAGGAATCTAAAGAGAACATTATGACAGTCCCCGGCGCATACGAATAAGTTTTACGCCCCCCGACGTTAAAATGTGTCGGGCTAGGAAACTTGAATGGGAGTAGAGCTACTTAAATGCTCTAAAAGATAGCAAATCACCATATGTGAACCTTGGAAGCGGATCATCACCCCATGTCACCTGCATAGTGGTGGGTCCGACCTCGGAGGAGAGACGAGAACGAAAGCGAGAACGACCAGTACAATTATATCAGTCACATTCGCCTATACAAAGCACTCGTTCTAAAAAGTCAGGCTTGAAAATCTATTGAGACACGAACGCTTTTGAGTAGGCGTTTTGAACTTGAGGTTTGATTCAATTCATGGCTGCCCATTGGCCGATGCTGTTCTTCAAGTTCAAGTTCAAATGTATTTCCCCAGGGCCATCTAAATAGTAATATAACCTTATAATTCCAAAATCTTCAATATCGAGGAAGGCTCGGAAGGTTCGATTTTGAAGCACTGAAGCTTCCAATTCTGAACCTCTCTTCTCTCACCTTGATCTGCTTAACGCGTCTTTGCTACGAAGCCGACAGGAACAGATGCCAACCACCCAGTGTTGTCACTTGAAGGAATTCACCTGTCCTCAAGATTTGCTTCCTCCACACATCAGTCTTTACACCAGTCTGTATCCATCTTTTGTTCAATCCTCTGCAATATCTTATCACAAGTGTGAATATAGACCATCTTCAGCTTCCCTCACTCAAGGCTTTTTTTTCTGGCCGCACCATCACAATTGAGACTAACAGGTCTCCAGGTCAGTCATGCCCCAAGAGCATTCAAGAAGTTATGCGCGACCTGGTAATCTCGCTTCCAGACACCCTGCCCAGAAACGATCGAGTGCTGGGATACCAAGGGCCGTGCTTGCGTCCTCGCCTCCAAACCTGAATTTTCCCCATGAAAGTATTCCCCACACAGTTCCCAACCGGGCGACCGGGCGAGCAACTGTATTCGACCTGTCTCGATTTCCAGAACTTCATTTGAGAGCTCCGCATACGAATAAACAATCAGTCGCATCCAATCCGACTCGATTAGACGGGCCTGATTCAAGTGTTACCCGTACAACCACCTCTAATCGGATGATCAATCAAGTGACGGCCTCCAACCTATCTCAATTTACCCTCGACGCATCATCCAAGTCAGATCTTGCCCTGCGAGATGACCTGGTAGAACAATTGGAGCCCGAGAATGCTGAGGCCAGAGACTCCTACGACCCGAAGACAATTGCTCGTGATATTTTGATCGCAGCAGACAGACACCCAGCGAGAAAAGGCCTCAATTATCATCTGATTCCCTTACGACAAAACCTCCCTGTATTCAATCATTTATCTGATTTGTCAACTATTCGATGGGACATTATTGATCCTGAACTTCCAGCGTCAAGTGAGCCAGACACACAAAGACCGGTTACCCCTCCAACAACCCCTGTATCGCAAGGCAAATGCCATAATTCTCGAGTTCTTGATTACTTACCCCAGCCACAAGAGGTCGTTGAGTTGTCATCAAGTCCTGGCCTCAGAATCAATCCAGGAGTTTCGGATACCGATGGGGTCGGTCATGTACCACGTCCACGGGTGGTGAATCAAACACCCCCACTAGGATCCAAGCTTGGACCAACACGAAGCTCAGGCGGCTCAGATGTCGATCAGGGTTCTTGGCATCGTCGAAATTTTCGGTGTGGGTGGGTAAATTGTCACCATGACCACCTCCCTGAGCTTTTGAGCCTCCAGGCGCATGTGGTTAAAGACCATATTTTAGAAAACCATACCTGTCACTGGGCTAATTGTGATTATGATGTACCCTTGTCAGGTTTTGATTTGTGGGATCATGTGAAAAAACGTCATATTAAGTGCTATGGATAGATGTGTCCCACTTCTGTAGGTATTTGGCCCCAAGCCTTGTGCAATGTGCCACGTGTGGTATTATGAGAGGGCCTGTGTGAAGATCATCGTTTGAAGGATCCGTTTTGCTGCCTGTCGGTTTCATGTCTTCCTTCGAAGTGGGCGGAAAAAAAATATCTCCTGATTTTAACAGGGTAAGATAATCATGGTAATGAAAAGTTGTAATAATCGTTTGATTCTATGTTTTGTGAGCATTAAGTCGGTATGAGTAGTAGGCATTATGAATGAGATTCTATGAACAGTCAAGGGTATTGAACATGCAGAGGGTCATTAGTGTATCTATGTAGATTTGAAACGTATCGTGCCCTTGTATGTATCGCCATATGATTAGGCTTCAGGCACAGGGATGCTTTCAAAGCCTTTTTGACCAGGTTTGCGGTCTCCCACAATAACCTGCAAGCCATGGCGACCGCAAAATCCATCGTGACCTGCAATGCGGTGGATATTTTGGAAGGACCCGCCGCCATTCTGACGGTCATCAGGGATCCATACAGTCTCCTGCACACTTTGCCCAGGGACTTCTGTACGTCGAGGATTATCCCACGGGAGACCAACAAGGTGGTTCCCAATATTGTGGATTAATGAGTAGAGTTTTTCGAAGCGCTTCGTAAGTCCGAGCCAGAACAAGGTACGGCTATCGTAGGCCACACGCACAAAGGGATTCATGTATATCCCTGTATCAACGATTTCATCCACATTGGTTGAACGGTCTTGAATGTCGGCGTGAATCAGGCAGCATTCAGATGCTTCCCAGAATAGGTCCGAGGCCGATCGGAATCGCGCAGGCGAGAAGCTTTCTGGTAGAGGGCTTTGGAAATATTTTGCGTCGAATGCGACCATACCACCCCAACAGCTGCGGACACGTACCGCGTCCTTGCCTGCCTGAACATCCTTGCGACTTTCGCCACTGCCTGCAGTAGTAAACCAAGGGTAGAAGGGAAGGCCCATGCTGTATCCGTGGAGGTCTCGGGTTGCATATGTATCGTAAAATTTGAAGGCGTTGTCAAAGTCAACAGCGCACGCCGCGCGGTATTGGGCCCGTCCACTTTGGTCGACATTGGTAGAAAAGAGTAATTGGAGGGCGTCGATGGGGTCGAACATGATATCGTTCAAGTAAAGAAGCTTGTCGTAGCGGATCTCGGGGTCAGCCTCAAGAGGTTCCAGCACTTTATTGCGCACCTGAGCCAAATACTCAATGCGCTTGACTCGTTTATCACCACCTGGAACGATCACTGTCGACAGACTCTGGGGATTCAAATGTTCTTCGAAAACAAGGGCCCTGGGACAAGTGAGTTGTTTTTCTAACAAGCGTAGCGCACTGCTCCCCTCCGCACCGCTGTCATTTTCGTAAATGCTCAGGAAGACGTTCTGGTCCCCCAACATGTCGATCAGTTGTAAAAGTTGTGTCGCCCATTCTCCACCTGCGAGCTCGCCACTGCGATCGTATAGACTGGCCGCGATAAACACCTTTTCGTCACGAGGATTGCCACGGCCTGCTTTGTTCGTTCTTTGGGCCAGCGATCGTAAGGCGGTGTAATGTACGGGAGGACGAGAGTAGGAGGGGCGGAAGATCGAGGTGAAGAGGATGAGAGCTAGAATGATGCAGCAAAAAAGGTGGAAATAATGACATATTCGGCGGCGAATGTAGAGGCGCGGTACGCACGGCGGGCGCAAAGCTGTTGAGAACGCGCGCCGTGAGCGCGAGTGCCGACGACGACGCCCGGTGACCGCTGGAGAGAACAGTTCTTGCAACCAGGTGACTCGCCGGCGTCTGAAGCGGGAGACTGGCGGTATTTGAGCCTCAAAATCTCGGTCGGCGAGGCTGTAGGTGCCTTCAGACCAGGAATAGGAGCGCGACGCAAGCTCATACCCCTCAGGACGATGGATGCGAGAAGACATTACTGGTCTTGAGGTGCCCTGGACCAGCCCATCGTTTGAGCGCTTCTTTGTTCAAATGGCTGAGTGTGTCCTAGTAGCCATGGTGCGTAACAATTGTGAAACCCCCTAATGAGTGGCGGAGCAATTGAAGGTTGGGGATAAGGTTTGACGCCTGTAAATTCGGGAACCAAGCTTTCGCTTACGTCAAATCTACGATCTGCAGCCCCAGCTGCCAGTAATGGCTAACCCCTATTACTGGACAGTCAGGCAGACGAATAAAATAAACAAAACAAATCGTGTTTTGGCGGGCTACGGGACTTTTACGGGATTAGGCAGTCAAGGCGCTGAGAGGTTGCATGGCTCGGCAATTTGAGCGGTTTGTTGTGGGGGGATCCGAAGGGTCGTAGGGGTCTTTTGCCAAGGCGGCTCAGATTGCCTTCGTATTTTGAGCCCACCGGAGAATCTATTTAAGGGACCTCGGGAGCAGGTGAAGTATGAAAAGACGGCCAATTCCGATCAGGGAACTATCTTGTGCGCTTAGACCATTTTATCTTTATCTTGAAGTTTAATTTTTTGGCTTTGAGAAAAGAGCCCTGGTCTTTCGTGGACCATCATTAAAATAATGTCATGCGCCGCCTTTCAAGAAGCGGACAACAGAGTATGGCAGGGCGTATAGAACTTGCCAGAACAGCCACATAAAGTCTAGTGTCAGCCCATTCGTATATTTGGGCGCGCGCGGGGATATTTCCGCAGCGATGAGAACAACATTGACGACCGGTGCAGCATAATGTTCGCGGAGATATTCAATAACAAGTTCATGGCCATTGGTGATTCCACCTGCAAGAAAAACATGAGCATCTGATTGAAAAGAAAAAAAATTTGCCCTGGGATTCAATCCATTCAACGTACCGCACATCCACAAATTTCCGTCTTTCGTGACCCGGACTGTATCGTCCCAAGCCATGGCGTCGGGAAAACTTTTCCTGAGCGTGGGGATCAAAAGTCGGGGTGCTGTTGCGACCTTACCTGTCGTTAAGCCTGCATGTGCAGCGACCAGTGCACCGGTGCATACGCACATGATAGTCGCATTAGCTGCAGCATGTTTACATAGGAAATCAATGTATTCTTTCGCGGGCGGCATGCTCTCCGGTGCGGGTCCAGGAACATAAACCAGATCTAGCTTTCCAGGGGCCACATCTGGATCTGTAGTAGAATGTGTCACTGGGATAAATGTCTGCGACGAGAGACCACTAAGTGTGGTTGGGCCGCCCGAGGAGATGTAGGAAAACTTGCATGGTTTCCCAAGATCGATAATAGGCTTCGGAACACCCAGCGCTTTCAGATACTCCGGGCTTGCCATAAAGAGGAGGTCAATGGCAGCCAAATCAAGTAGCTGAACGACATCTACCAGGAGAATGCCAACATGCAGGGTGTCCAGTATCATTGCTTGAGGTTGAGATCAACTTGTTAATGAATATGAATGATGAGGTGCCAGGTGAGTTGGAGATGGAACAGAAGTGCCCAAGGTTGATGCTGCTAGAGTACTAATAGCATAGAATAATCAAAGACGATGCTTTTATTTAGCTTTTTGTTATTTTTTGGTGGTCTCGCAAGGGACAAAGTGAGCGTGTCGCTTTTATGTTAACCAAGTATCATGATCATCAGAAGCGGTGGCAACAACCACAAAACAAGGGGCATGATATCGCACATAATAAGCAGGAGTAATCTGCGCAATTTAACGCAGCTGACACTTTGAGCAGACGTGTTACAGCCTTCAAATTTCCGATATCATGATGTACTTACGTATACCTAAGATTTCATATAGCCACTGGGCCCTGGCCAGTTCATCACCACAGACAATTTTTGAAGGTCACACAAACACTGCATGATCAATATCGTTTAGCAACTTGAACTCGGTTGATGAAACCAGCGGTCAAGAAATGTGTGAAACTGTAAATGAGCAAATCACGACTTACATGGCTCGGGATTAAATACCAGTCTCACACTTGAGGAAGGGTTGCTACTCGATGATTCAAGTTTTATATAACGCTTCTTTAAGTTCAAATCATGATGTTCTCGCAACCCTTCTCCAGGGCTGGGCTTAACCTTAGAACTTCCAAGGTTAAAGAAACTTGTACCTCGAGGGCTCCAGGGTTCTTGAACTTGAAGGCGCTCATCATAACTATCAATTCTAAGTTGAGATTACCCCGCCCCGAACTTGAAACACTCAAGCACTTGAGTGCCCCTGACAGTTTAAATGCATACCTATACATATATGGATGTACTAAGAGACCAAATTTCACTTCCAACACCGAGAATCTTTTACATGTAGACTTTCCACTTGCCAGGGCAGTGGAAAGTTAAAAACGCAACAGCACAAGAGTGCCCCGGGATTAGACCTGGCCCGATAGAGTATTCAGCTCTCATAGTCAATGCCTACTTGTATGTTTCACACCCTGAGTCACCCTGAAAGCCCAGCTGCTGCACCTCTAGAGAGCGGGGAATTCCTGGCTTCAATTTGTGGCGGCTCTGCTATAGTCTTCATCAATTGATGCAAATTGAATGTCTTCATACATGTATAGCAGATGAACATTCACAATTTGATATTATAGCTGAATGATCGGATCGGGTTTGATGTGCTAGATCTAGCATTGAGAAACGGGAATATGAATTCTCAATTATTCCAAATATCCTGCAATAAACCTACATTCTAGCCTTTAAAATCTAATAAAATGCCCGATTAAAAGATATCTCCATACCACATGTGCATTCAAATATTGATCCTACAATAATCGCTTGGCACCCGATTTTCGTAACGAGAGCTTCAGAAACTTGGCCCAATTTCGGTGTTGTAAAAATTATGTGACTTTGAGACAGCCGCTGAGGACTGGTAGTTTCTGCACCATTCAAAACTCGATGGATGATGTGGTAGCATGAAAAGAATGAGTGAGAGAAGTGGTAGGGATTTTGAAGACAGCGATAGACGCACGTGTGAACCATGAACACGTGCATCCATAGAGAACTTGGACAATAGGCATGTCAAAGACCTTTCATGATACGAATGTGTCGGTCTTTTTCAGGTGAACTGAATCTTTGACGTTTCAAATCCCGGAGATTTTAAGCGACCGGAGGGTGTGAAAGGCCTGTCTTCTAATAATCTATGTAGTACTAGATGTACGAGATCCGTGTACTCAGTAATGCATCACAGGCATCACAGCCACCGCCATTCGGGTTACTGCTACCGAGGTCATGTTCTTAATCTGGCCAGACCGGAGGGGCACAGTAAGAGAAGCCAAGGAACAGCATCTGACTCGAAGGCCTACATAATTCCTGTATTTGAATACAAAACCTTTTCTCTTTTATTAGCACAAATTACAATCGATTCGGGGATCAGTCTCAAACATTTTGTCCATGTGTCTGTCCCATGACTTTCGTTGCTAGAGACTAGTATCGCCATTAAATATGCTACTTTATGATCATCTAGAACCTAATATGAGACTCAATTTATTCAAATCAAGAAAATTCAAGTTGTAGGTCATTGATTGTCAGTTGTTAACAACACGAGAGGAGACGCACTCATCCTTTGTGTGCTTACGAGGTAAATCTTGGTTGTCTCGGTGATCTACAGATCGCCACGCACTATTGAAGATTGCTGATTCTTAGCTGCATGTATCACATATAGTGGCTTTTTTCCCACTTGGAACCCCATGCTATTTCGATGAATAACGGGTAAGCGCGAACTACTCCGCACGAATGGCGGTGAAAATATGATACCTGGTCTCAATGATCTGCAGGCCGGGTCATATCCGATCCAGATCTTCATAATACCCCTCCACCAGGACTGCAGCCCACCGATTTAAGTAGGACCCAATTGAGCCGATAAAACCTGATATGTGCGGATTTTTCTCCAAGGGCGTGCGTGTACGGAGAACGAGTCCATAATTTCGTACTAATGCAATAAAAATTATTTATTCGCATGTAGGCGTGGCATTGAGCGTTGTGTTTTTGCGGTCACTGCTACAGCTTCTATGAAATATTTTTAACCTTGCATGCATAGGTACAAATAATTTTTGAAACAAGTGGCATTAATTTCACTTCATACCCGTTTAATGTTTCGTCAAAGTCCATATATTTCGTCCCATCATGATTGTTTGTGAACTTTCATGCTCAATTACGAACAACTAAGCTGTCTGAAGTACTAGGATGAAGAGCGTCAATCCTAAGCGAAAGGATTTGGGGATTCCCGGTATACAATGCAGGATCGCGACTTGGTTAACGTAGTACTGGACCATACAAACATCGAGTAGTCCCGAGGTTAATGGTGGAACCGGGTAGAGTCCAGATGGACCTGCGCACTTGCTCGCAGGCCCACAGCTCCACACTCTTCCCGTTCATCACTCATCCTACACCGAATTGGAAGGAGAGAGCATGCGATTTCAAAAACCGAAGATCGTGATATGGTGGGGAATTACCCCTCCTTTGTATAATGCAAAGAAAATGTGATTTGTTCTTCCTTTGAAAGCCATTTGAAGCTGGATTGGGCACCTACAGCTCCATAATACCAAATCCAAGCAGAGGTGGAGATTTGGTCCATTTTTGGGGACGGGCGCCACATTTCTGCAATGTGATCCTTAGCCTGGCGATTAAATCAAACAATCGACCGATGAGACACGATGAAAGGACCTCATGCGATTCAGTTATCGGTAACGTGAGCGCAAGGGGCTAGGCGAGTACCCGTTGGCCCTGCGTTCGGAATACGGCGAGCCCGACGGAGATGAGACCTCTCAATAAACTAATCGTCCAATGGAATAGAGAGGTTGTCAAGGTGGGATGTGAAGAATCAACCATGTCATATCTCGATCGCAAGTCAAGTCTATCATGATTTTCGTGACCCAAGTCCTCGGGAACCCCCAATCCATATAGTGTGGGTACTATTGCATTAGGGCCACGCAAACCTTGATTCAGCCACCTTTTAGAAGAGACAACTAGTACTAATTTATCAATTCATTACTTACAAACCTTGCTCACATGATGAAAATCGTCGGCGAGATATTGTACCATAGGCTGATGAAGGTGGATCTGTTCCGAAGACGGAAAGACGGGAAGAGGGGAGCATGGTGATTGCACTGGGCCTGAGATAGAGTGATCTGAGATGCATATCCAGGATAAAAAGCCCTGCCTATTTCCCCCTTCACCCACGCCCCGCCTTCACTTCCTTCAATTCACCTAATCCGATCCAGATTGTTGTAAGTCTTGACTCAACTTCTTCAAAGACCTCTCGAGCTCCCCTTTCATGAACCAGCAGCTAACATTTGCCTGAATCACGAAAGAGAAAGAGAGTACATGATGTCAAACGCATCCCACGTTGAGGTTTATCAGAGCCTCAGTTCCACGTGGAGCTTCTCTGACGAAAACCAGAAACTCTGGTGGCACAGTACTGCACCCATGTTTGCGCACATGCTACAGTCCGCGAACTATGACCTACGAAGCCAGAAGCAGCATCTGGAGACTTACAAGAACGCGATAATTCCCATGCTCGGCACCTATCCTATAAATGACCGTCCTCGCTGGATGAGTATCCTCACCCGATATGGAAACCCGTTCGAGCTATGTCTCAACTGCTCAAATAACGTCGTCAGCTACACATATGAACCCATTTCCATGACTACGGGAACGCCAGAGGATCCGTTCAACACGAATGCGATCTGGGAAGCTCTACACTATTTGAGCGACATTCAACAAGATATCAATCTTGAATGGTTCACTCACTTCAAAACCGCTCTTACGCTCACCCCAGAGGAATCGGCTTCTCTTCTGGAGAGCAACGTCGTTGGAGACCAGATTAAGACACAGAACAAGCTTGCTATGGAATTAAAAGATGATCATTTCGTGGTCAAGACATTTATGTACCCGGCATTAAAGTCACTTGTCACAAACAAGTCAATTCATGACCTCATCTTCGAAGCCGCTCATGATTTAGCCCGCTCATATCTTAGCATTTCGACCCCCCTGAAGGTTCTAGAGGAATACTTGAAATCTCGAGCACCTAACAGTACAGTCATGCCTCGTCTACTGTCTTGCGATCTGGTTGAGCCGTCAGAATCGCGAATCAAGATTTATCTTATGGAACACATGGTCACACTTACAACTTTGGAGGACTTGTGGACACTGGGAGGCCGAAGAAACGACCAATCTACTCTAGAAGGATTGGAGGCCTTGAGGAAGCTCTGGGACCATATCAATCTGCCATCTAAGTTCTGCTCCTACCCAGCTGGATATCTGTCTCTGAACGATCCTGTGAATGAGCAGCTGCCCCTCATGGCTGATTTTACCCTGCATCCAAATGAAGCTGTCCCCGAACCAAAGATTTACTTTCAGACCTTTGGAAGGCGAGATGCTAAGCTGACCAAGGGTCTAATCTCGTTCTTTGAGCGTCAAGGATGGCATAAGATTGCCCAATCATATGAAAATGATCTACACTCATGGTAGTAAGTTGACCCTACAGAATTCCTTAACCCCTAAAGAACGTCGCTCTTCTTGCCTTGCTTCGAGATTCCAATATCTGAATCTTACTAATATCAATGACAGTCCGTTGGCAAATCACAGAAGTTTGAATAAAATCCATACCTTGGTCTCTTTCTCATACAAGGATAATACGCCATCAGTTAGCGTCTATCTACAATCATTTGAGACCGGCGAATGGGAGATTTGTAAGTTCCTGTATCGTCTCGATAGCGTGGTCAAGCTTCATTTGCTGACAATATTTACAGCCAAGTTCGTGGGAACGTCTAATCTCTAGTTTAAGTTGGCATTTGAGGATTCGGGGCTCTTTAGCAATGCCCCATGCTTTTTCGTAGGAAAGTCTCCTGAGTCTATCATTAAGGCGTTTGGATCGGGAGTTCTCTTTGCATGCGCTTCCATTTATACATTCCATTATCACTTGCTACATTCAGATTTAGCAAATAACTACACTCACGAATCTATGGCAAATTCCAAACGATACATTGTACCTAATACGTATGGGATTTGCGGCACTAGATTGACATCTTGCATAGGCTTTCAAAGCTTGAACCTTGATTGAAGAGATATTAGGTATATCCCCCTAATTTAGTTTAAGGGGTCGATACATCCAAGATTGCATGTCAGTAAGCCCCTTCCAGGTCTTCTTTCATTGTCATGTTCATAGTTATTATTCGAGAATTCAAGTTGATTAGAGTACAGCAATACATTCAATCTCCACGTCGGTGTTGAGTGGCAATGTCTTGACCGCAACGCATCTATGATAATTGGTTTGTCAGTGGCCTCCCTGCAATCAGATCAAGGAATGAACATGGATAAGGATATGCTAGCTCCCTCGCTGGCACACCACACATCCACATGTGCATGCAAGGGAGAGAAGAGAGCAAACTTACGTTCGGCATGGCTTCACATCACCCCAATATTGCATATAAACAGAGTTCATCTCCGCAAAATCGTCCATATTAGACAGGAACACGTTGACCTTGACGACCTTGGTGATGTCGGTACCTGCCTCCTCGAGGATATTGGTGAGGTTCTTAATGCATTGGTGCTACAAAAGAAACACGATCCTTGCGTCAGATTCTGCATCAATCTCAAAGCTTATCATGCCTCGGTGCATGCGACAGATCAACTCACGGTGTGGGCCTTGACGTCGCCGTCAATCAGTTTTCCGGTAGTCGGGTCCATTGGGACAGCGCCGGAGCAGTATACCACGCCATTCGCAATGATGGCTTGTGAGTAGATGCCCGGAAGAGGCTTGGGGGCTTTATCAGTCAGAACGGCGGTCTTGGTAGCCATTCTGAAGAATATTATTGAAGAATTATCGGGCAATGGTCTTTCGGAATTTCCTCGACCTCCTATGGGGGAACAAGGTAAATAAATGAAGCAGCCATCCCACGTTCGGAAGAAATGCGAGATTACAGTGCCCCCCTATCCCATTATGGAGGTATTTCAAGCTGCTCATCCAAAGTTCTGCACTTATTGAGGGGCTCAAGCCACCCCCGCATGTCGTATCCCACCTTCCACGTGGGGGGTTTTGCGCGGGAGGGGAATGTTTGAATGCCGATTACGAGGGGTATATTACTATAGCAGGTGCTCATTCGAAGTCGCATTCGTGACCCTTGTCTCTTTTCTCTCCGCATTCTTTTCGTCCTGCACCTCACCATGTCGAACATTCCAGGTGTTACACAACCTCCTTACCCGCTCCATGAGTCCGTCCGAGACTTACTGCACCCCGAATACGCCGCCTTCTACAACGAGTATGTCATCAACAACCAGCAAGTGCATCTACAACCAGTGGCCGCATCTCGCACTGGCGGCGTCCTGATTCCTGGCGCGGGGCCAATGCTAGAGGTTGGCAAGACCCAGGATCTCACTATCCCGCGACGGGAGACCGAAGGCCCTCCAATCGCAATTCGAATCTTCACACCCAAGGGAGATGCGCCAGCTGGCGGATGGCCAGTGATGCTCTATTTCCACGGCGGCGGATGGGTTCTGGGCAACATTGACACTGAGAATGTGGTGTGCTCGAACCTCTGCGTTCGCGGCAACTGTGTAGTCGTGACTGTTGATTATCGGTGAGTCTCTTGGCGATTGTCGGACAATGCCTTGCTCCTTTACATATGCAAGTGAGGTCAGACATGGCTAATCGGACTGAAAACCAGACTTGCCCCCGAAGACCCCTTCCCTGCTGCAGTACACGATTGCTGGGAAGCCCTGTTGTGGTTGGTGGCGGAAGGTCCCGCCGCGTTGTCAATTGACACGTCCAAAATCGCAACAGGTGGATCCTCGGCCGGTGGTAACCTCGCGGCCATTATGACCCACAAGGCATCGACCCTTTCGCCCCCCGTGCGATTCTCTGCTCAGCTACTCTCGGTTCCTGTGACAGATAATACCGCGACAGTAGAGAACAATGACTCTTATCGCCGCTACGAACATACTCCTGCTCTGCCCGCGCCGAAGATGATCTGGTATCGTGACCATTACCTGCCGAATGAGGCGGATCGGACAAACCCCGAGGCTAGCCCCTTGTTCTACACAGACGACTGGTCCCACCTCCCACCTGCTTTGGTGATGGTTGGTGAGTTGGATGTTCTGCGTAGCGAAGGTGAGCAATATGCCGAGAAGCTCCAGAAGGCTGGAGTACCGGTGGATCTGCAGGTCATGCAGGGTATGCCACATCCATTCCTCGCAATGGATGGTGTCCTCTCCGAGGGCAAGAGATGTATTACGCTCATGTGCGATGCTTTGCAAAAGGCATTCTGGAGTTCATAGAAAGAAATAATTTGTTTGATAGATTTTCAACTCTTATAGAATACCAGCAGCTATGTTACCACTTGATCTCTCTGTAGGTCTTTCTTCCTTCTAGCGCCCTTTCCTCCACAAAGCGAATCCTTACAAGCGTTCGCTGTGGAATGTATTGGCTTCCATTCAATCCAGTCCTCTGAAGACCTCCTCAAACCGCAATTCGTTCCATCGGACATTGGGTTTCAGGCCCGCAAACTTCCAGACACCGTCGACTTTCTGGTAATAGTGCTCATTGGTGGCATGAGAGTGGCCACGAAGCTTGACTTCTTGCAAATCCACATTTGTATAGACTTGGTGAGCAGCTCGTAGTTGGTGGTGACCAATAACCTCGGTGTCTGAAACCTTCTCCCACCAGGTCTGACCAAGCAGATGTTGAGTCTTGATAGTAGGATCCCCCAAAAATCCCGGGTGAGTGACCATAGCCATGTAGTCTTCTGCGGGCATATCATCCCATCTTTTGAGACCAATCTTAGTGTAGTCCACCTATAAAGTTGGATATTAGTTTCAGGTAGGCTTTTCAGTAGAGGCAGGTCTCCTTACGGTCAGCGTTGGAGCGATGATACTGCGAAGGCGATCCCAGTCCTTGAAAGTATTTTAGTTTATGGCCATTTACTTGCAGGTATACAATTGAGCACGAACCTTGGCATCATAGCTGTCTGCCCAGTCGAAGACGAGCTTCGATAGTACCAGATAGTCTGCGATGACTTAGTAAGAGTTTTCAAAAAAGTAGATGATGGCACTGTATTACCTTGAAAGCTGACATTTAGGTCAGGCTCGGTGTTATTCTTTACAGCAGGAGACATTTTGAGACTGTTAGGCAGCTTGTCAAGTGGAGTGGTGTAATGTGCGGAGAGCTAGCTAGTCAGATGCTAGAAGCTAGGAAGTAGTATATCTGGGTGTTTTTTATCAGACTACAATTCCATAGTTGACTAGCCCGGATGCGTCGACCCCGCCGTCGATCCTAACAATCTGATAGAGACTAAAGAATGTAACGGGAACCTATTGATGTGACCTACTGTGGGAGCCACATCGTAATCCAAGACCTTCCGCATGCGGTAATCAGCTCACCCATTTGCCCTTTGATTCCGTGGAAATAGCACTCGAAGCCCGGAAAAGAAGGTTTTTATCCCCTGGGTCTTTTTACTAGGCCATTATACGCCCTGGGTGGGTACTGTGGATATTATAAGATGCATCTTTAATCGGTGGTCAGTACGGGTCCAACTTGAGCACGAGATCCTCGCCGCTTTCAGATAGAGTCAATTTGCGTCGTATAACCCCGAGGAATATGGGACGTGATCAGACGTAATCTTACAATATAATCTACGTTCTGCCTTTCTTGCGAGACTGTTAATCTCCGCTGCTTCCTGATACCTCTCATTTACGCCTATTACAGCCCATCACCATGGTTGTTGCAAACACCAACGTCGCTCCTGCTGAGCTCGCAGGAAAAGTTGCCCTAGTCACTGGGGGTAGCCGCGGTATCGGATCTGGCATTGCGCTCGAGCTGGCCAAGAAGGGCGCTTCAGTAGCCATCAACTACGCCCGAGACCCTCACTCCGCCGAGAAGATGGTGCAAGAGATCGAGAATCTGGGAAGATCTGCCGCTGCTTTCCAAGCAAATCTTACTCAAGTCGATGCCATTGAGAATCTCTTCCAACAAGTTGTCGCACACTTCGGTCAACTCGACATCGTCGTTTCCAACTCTGGAACCGAGAAGTTCGTCTCGCTTGCCGACACCACCCTCGAAGACTTCAACGAAGTATTCGACCTTAACACTCGCGCCCAGTTCTTCGTGGCTAAGAATGCCTACCAGTACATTCAGCCTGGTGGCCGCGTTGTGCTGATGTCTTCGATCGCTGCCGGTGTGGGTGTTCCAGGCCACTCTTTGTATGCCGGAAGCAAGAGTGCGATCGAAGGATTCACCCGCTGCTTCGCCGCTGATTTCGGTAAGAAGAGATGCACCGTGAATGCGATTGCTCCTGCCGGAGTGAAGAGCGACATGTGGTTGAAGAACTCATGGCGCTATGCTCCTGGCTGTGACCAGAACTCGTCGCTCGAGGACATTGAGGCAGCTCTGGCAAATGGTAGCCCCTTGAAACGGTGCGGTGTCCCCGCGGACATCGGTCGCGTTGTGGCATTCTTGGCCAGCCCAGCAGGGGAATGGATCAACGGTAAGCTGCGGCATGCAGGATTTGAGATCCCCCTTCGAAACTTCGGCTAATTGTTCCAGGTCAAATTTTGCCCCTCAACGGCGGTGCGAATATTTAAAGGTCAAACATCAGACTCAAATATCTTGTCTGGCGGGCCAACAAGCGTTGTTAAGAAGATATGGCGTCCCAGATGTATTGTGTTTATTCAACTAATGTCTTCGAGTCGGTGACAATGCAGGAATGCAAATTAGGAATTGGAAATCTCATTGAATAGCAAGCTTGGAGTCAAGCTTTATGAATATTAAATCTGTTTCAAGTATGTGGAGAATGAGCATTGAAGATTGATGCCCGTACTACACCAGTTGACTAGTATGTCTAGTACTATCTAGTATGTAGGATACGATAAATTAATGATCCTCATGATTAATGATAGTATGTATTAGTATGTATCAAAGATATATACATTAAGGCGTAATGATTGTGTTTCTTTCCTTCGCCCTCTCGGGGTCCTTTTGCCCGGTCGCATAGGTTCATAATGACAAAACCCGAGTAAGAAATGTCGCCGGCGCATTTTCGATCTCAACAATAACGGCCACCGAGATGACAAGAGTGACGAGCATAATCTAAACAATGGCAGCGTTAGAATATAGAACGATAGAATCTTTCCCATGAGAGAATGGTTGACCCACTGCACCAAACAATATGCCAACAAGATTAAGCTCCCATCCTCCAGCATGAACCTTGCCGCGAGCGATGGCATTTTGTTGTCTCCAGAACCGGTAGGCGCCGATGAGCGCCACGAGGATAGCCACGCAGTAACATGTAACGGAGAGCGGGATGCCGACCTGGTAGAATCTAAGTCGGTCCTCGTCTGCCGGGGATTTTTGAAGACGGAAGAGTTGCGCGATCACAACCCCTTGCATCGCAATGACAACTGATGTGCGGATATAAGCGAGGAATGTCCTCTCTAGAGCTATACATCGATCCATCTTTTATCAGTATCACTGTTGAATTTCTGCTAAGTCATAGCCAAGACAGTAGGATGATTTACCGAAATGGTCCCGATTGCTCTTCTGTGGCACTGTCAGGGTGACATGGTGTGTCCAAAATCGACAAAGCCGATACCACGGCCCTGGTTTTGTCCGACTGTTGCGCGACGGTTGTGTGGTGGTGCGAGATACTGTTCGCCGGGTAGTCACTCGATACTCATCTCCAGATGAAGCCGATGGGGAGGAATAGTCGAGCTCATTGTCTTCGTGAGTTTGGATTCGATGGAGCTCGAGTGCTTCGCGATCATCCTCCGCCCGGCGATTTTCGTTGTCATTGCGCGGGGATGACGGTCGGGGTTCTCTCACGATAGCGCTGGAAGGTGGCTCTGGCGTTGGTATTCTATTCAATTCAGCCGTCATGTTTGTGAACGATGACTCTGGACAGCGGGCCTCGTCATGATAGGTTTTGTCATAGGCTGGGAGAAGTCAAAGCAGGTTTTTTTCCCCTGCTCTTGGAGGACCGGGGTCTCTCGCTGCTTAATGGGAGTAATCGGCGATTCGTTCCCCGGATCGGTTGGAGCCGAACGGCCATTGCGGTGCTTAAGGGGAGACTGGCCCCGCATTACATAGTAAACACTCAACCGCCGCAAACGGTACCTGAAATCGTTCTTGGTCAAGTTCAATTAAACCAAGCGCAATGGTGGACGTCAGCCTTAACGTCAATCTGATAAAGACAAATAATGCTTAATTCTGTCTGAGGCCCTGCCATTGGTGCAGTGCTATAAACCATCAGGGACCACTATGGCGCAATTCACGGCGGGTTGAAATCAGGGCCGTTTGATTGGCGGATAGCAAGATGTACACCCAATGCAGGGATTATTTCCGTGTGGAGTCTGGAGTATGTAGTATGGAGTAGGTAGTTGGCCTCGTGCAGCCCAGCATCCCCGAGGGCCTAGCAAGTTTCCTTGGGTGAACTGCATGTGTGGACATACTATCCAGGAACGGGAAATACGGGGCTAATCTGTGACTCCGAGCGTACTAGTATCACATTCAAGGAACATTCGAAGCAGCTCTAAACCCCCTTGAAATCGGCTCTATGCATAGGTTCACACATATAACTTGAAGTACTGTAGTAGTGATTGGAACTGTCATTAGACTAACCATTCAATGTTCATACCTTAATTGCCATAACCCATCTCTTCTACAACTATAACCTTAGAACAAAGCTTTGAAGACCTAGGAATTCCCACTGCGCCATTCCTTCTTCAAGTTGTTAGATCATGGCAGTATGCTAAATGAATGCACCACTAAGATGAGTTGTAGCGACATTTTACAAGGATTCATCGCCAAATATTGCGTTCAAGGGTCTTGGGAAGAATATGGGAATAGATCATCGGGTTCTTTTCCCCTTTTCTGTCCGGAGCCGTCCCAAGATGATCATCGGCAGAGAACTCCGCGATAGGTGGCCATGAAGGTCAAAGCAAGATCCTTTTTTATTACGTGAGCCATCTGGCCGCGTAATCGCGGATGAGCCACCACATCCTGGCGGTTAAGATGTTCACATTTGAACATTTGAAGTAAATCAAAGCGATTGACAAGGAATAGATAGTTCGCACGGATACGGAAGATTCGGCAGCGGATATTCACTCGCCAAGCGTGTTCTCCAGTCAGGGTCGGCTACGTTGGCCCACTCCTATTGATGTGCGGATTCAAAAGTGGATTGTCTACGGCAGAAATTTTCAAAATCGTGTGAATGCCCCCCTAACAAAGGATTCCTGCAGGAATTGACCGTGATAAAAGCGCGTTTCGGACTGAAAGCACTCATTAATTCGTGACGTAATCCATCAGGATTATTTAAAGATATTTAACATCATTGTCAAACCCTTGTCCCTAGTCTGAGGGGTGGGGGATGTACATCTTTGAAAGGGGCCAGGGCCGGCCCCCTACAAACCTAATGAGGCCCTATGGAGCATCTATTACTAGTCCCACTTGGGTACCTGACCTCGTGCGCTCCGTGTTTCCTCTCGATTTCATCAATTCTAAGCAGAGCCTCGCGCCCCGGTGCGAATTGCTGCTTATTCGCTGAGTTCCGGAAATGTGGAGGTCCGCTCCAATCTCATCCAATTCTAGTGTAGAATAGATCTTCGAGTTCCGCCAAAATGCACGAGGCTTGAACCATGACTCTCTCGTTTTGTATACGTACTGCTCCCCATCCAATGCCAGGGTCCGGGGCCGTGGGCCCGCCCCTGTGGCCCCTGTTCGCTCCGCCGGACCCTATTACCTCGCGTTCGTATTGGTTACTCGATTGTTTTAATTTTAAAACCGAGTCCAAGAAAAGCTTTAGGCTTGTCACTATGGACGCCGTAGAAGGTGCAGCTGGCGTCACTGATTTTTGCACCCCACAGTTCAGCTATTTGCCAAATCTTCCACTGTTTTCTTCTTTTACTCTAGCTCATATTCCTCAGTCGGGTTCTTTATTCTGTGTTTCGTGCTCTGTATTCATTATCAGTACATTATTAACCGGAAAGGGTGACAATAAGCTGGCATCTTGTCTTCTCTCAACCCAGGATGGGTCGCTGGCTAAACCTTGCCTTGTTTATCGCTGGGGTGGCTGCCCAGAAGCCTTTTGCCTTCGACGACAATGACTATATCCAATACAGAACTGTCAGTATCGTTTGTTCATCGATGTCTTTCCTTAATTAAGCATTTCAAAATCACTTCATTCTAACCTTGGGACACCCCTTGCAGCTTCCTAACTATATGATAACAAAATGGGATATAACATACCATGATCGATCCCAAATTGCGCCTGGTTATTGGTTCGTCGCGCCATATTGGGTATACGGCGGTGACAAAGAGACAAATCAATTCAGGCCCTATCAGATCGGACCTCATATCTTTGACCCAGACGGGGTTCGTACCTCCATCCCTTGCACCCCCCCACACTTTCATACACTTTTCTTTGGTGTCAACCATCGATATAACTGTGCTAATTGAAGTTGTGAAGACTCTCATATGGTCAGGATCTGCTGAATTCGATAATGCTCCCGTATATGACTTTCGAGTCTTTGATCTGGCAGATGAGAATGGAAACATGGAACCTCACCTATCTTGGATGCGATGGCACGAGCCAGAGGACATGGGCACAGACGGCATTTCTACCATATACGATCAAAACTATCTGCCCAAAAAGTCATGGGTTCTCCCGGCTAATCAAGTGGACACCCACGACTTGACCATCAAGTACGGCCGCAATGCTTTAGAAATCCAGACTCGATTGGAAGAGCACGACTTGAGGGATTTTGGCAGACCAAATGATAGGCAAAACATGTGGGCCTGTGGATTTACTGATACAGATCTCATTACTGGTGAAATACTTTTTGATTGGAGAAGCAACGGCAAGGTGTGGCTGAACGAAAGCTATAAGGCGTCGGCGGAAGAAGAACATCTCACGGAGGATTTCATGCATGCAAACGCCATCGACAAGAACGACGACGGTGACTACCTGCTTTCTGCTCGACACACTGCCACAATCTATTTCATCTCCGGCAAAGACGGTCATATCATCTGGCGCCTTGGCGGTAAGGCGAACGATTTCGACAAGGATTTTGATTTTTTCGCGCAGCACGATAGCAGATTCGTCGAGGTCAATTCGACTCAGATGGTGATTTCCATTTTTAACAACGGAGCTATCTATGAGAGTGACCCCAAACAAAAACCATCATCCGCCATGTACGTTCGACTTGACACGGTGCAAATGACCGCAACCCTTTTAAACCAATACAAACGCCCAGACGGGAGAGTCACCGACCGTCGCGGTAACATGCAATCCCTTCCAAATGGAAATGTGCTCTCAGTTTGGGCTGGAGATGGATACATGTCTGAATTCAACCACGACGGGAAATTGCTGATGGACGTTAAATTTGCGTCCGAACGACTCGACACATACCGCATGTATAAATTTCCATGGGTTGGTCGCCCTTCATATCCACCCACCATCCTATCTGAAGCATACGGGGTAAACGGATCTGAGCTCTCGACCGTCTTCCACGTCAGTTGGAATGGAGCAACTGATATCGTATACTGGCGGTTCTATGCTCGCAACAACCCCTTGGGTATAAAGAAGCAGATTGGCGTCGTGGCAAAGGATGGATTTGAGACGAGTTTTATTGCTCGCGGTTATATGGATTGGGTATCTGTCGAGGCACTAGACAGTGAACTTGAGGTCATAGGGGAATCAGAGGATCATCGCACTTCGCCTCCGGAATACTGGGATCCCGAAGCACCGCAACCTCAACCAAATGATCCTGAAGATGCCTCCATGGCAAAGCTTCCGCTTATGAGATCTCGAGGACCCGGCGAACTGATTTTCAGTTTCCTAGCGGGGCTTCTCATCAGTGGTATCCTTTGCGTTGTCGTGGTGTACCGGAGAACCATACTTCAGTGTTTCCTCGTATCATTTTCAAAAGTGGCCCCTGGGGAATACGCACGGTTATGGGCCGAAGATCCCGATGACTTGGAAGATAGTGCTCACCAGTTCAAAGATTTGAGTCCAACAAGTCCAGAAAACTGAGGTGACGGGAGCATTTTTTTCCGCCTGTACACTACACTAGCTTTATATTGGAAATTTTGGGTGTCTTGGTGTATAATTATCTTATTTTGGGCCAATTACTTTGCATATATCTCTTTTGTTAATATACATCCTTTCCGACTGTTTCAAATGATGCACTCCCTCTTACATTTGGAATCTTCACCAGTATTTGGACGAGTAATTTGTTCTTTTTACCCAGAGAATGGCTCGAGATGAATCTTCCTAGGCCTTCTGAATTACAAGGTACAATCGAACGGAGCTTTTCGTAGTGAGGTCACCGAGGTCAAATTTGCAGTGAGCCCATAAATGAATTGCTAATGACATTCGAATCTCATGTTTTGTATACTTTGGTACACAGTAAAGCTTGACTGCGCTTATCGCCGATAACCCGTTTCCCGTTGCGGTTTAGCGCGCCGGGGAAATTCTCGTGATTTCGCGATTTCGCGATCGCAGCTGAACTGGTCAAGCAAGCCACCTTTGGCAGTGGCACACAATGCGACCTCATTCCTGCAATGTACGTGGGCTATTTGGTCCTTCGTCACCCCACCGAAACCCCCTCCAACCCTGCGTCCGACTCCTACAAGCCCGAGCCCCCCGATTTCAATCCTCGTCCTCAAACAATGAAAATCAGTCCAAGCGGTCTGCTCGTCTCAATTATACGTCCGACCGTCGCCGAAGATCAAAATCTCAACCTTCAGCTCTGAAACTAGAAGTTGGAGTTGACTCGCTCGGTCAACCAGGCGAGATCGTCGTCGTGCCTGACAGGAAAAATCAATCCTTGAAGCTTCGTGATAGATATCAGGTTGCACCGGGGAGAAACTCACCTGTCTCGGTATCTTCAATACTGGACGACTTAGACGAGGAGGCGTCAGATGTCAGCATAGAATCTGTTAACAAGAGATTGGAAGAGAAACGTCAGGCCTACCAGACAAACCAAAAGTTGACCGTCCCAAACTGGGAGGATCTCCGATCAACCATTGCATCTTCATTCACATCCGAGCAATTGTCGCGCTATCTTGCCAGATTCAACTATGCTGAATTCGAGAACCAGGGAGACTCGGGGAGATGGCGACCAGAGACTTCGGTTTCTTTGGAAAATAATGAATGGCAAGAAACCGTACGGAGCTTGAGAGGCAAAACAATGCTGGCCGAACGCATTCTTCGTAATTGCTGGCAACTTTCATTAATGAACGAAGTGGGGCAGCTGGATCTCTACCTACCTCTTTCATCGATCACCTTGCTTCTGAATGCGAAACATTTCTCTTTTGATCAGCTGGCAACACTGCACAAGTCCTCTATCGACATCACCCAGTCTTTAGGCTTGCTTCGAATTACTGGACCTCAAAATGCATGCAACTCGATTCACGAAATTATACAAGATGCTACTGCTCGTATTAGACAAGAGCCTGTGGAGATAGACCTCGCCGCTTGTGGGTCACGCCTGACACCTCGGCTTATTGACTGGGTTTGCCAAACATACAACATCGCGATAGACCGACAGGCTTCCGAGGGACCATTGAAAATATTATACCTCGCAGAGAACAAGGATGGTGCTGATAATGCGCGAAGAACGTTGGGGCTCGTAGCACATGAGACCCGTTCATCAACCCGGCAGTTTTCCACATATCTACCCGCCAGTGAACCCGCAAACATATATAGCTATGTTCCCGGTGTTGCCAGTACCTGGCTCGATCGACAAGCTTCGTGGTTTCGATGGGCTATGCCTGCTGCTCAGACTAATGCGCTGGACACGCGGACTCCCTTCTTTGACGGCCACCAGACACGACTCTCCGATGAATTGCTCAAAGTGCTTCGGAATCCTGCTAGCACAAAAGCCAGCTCTGAGGGAGGCCTGAATGTCCATGAATCAGTAACTGCTGCCGTTGGAAAATGCTTGTTCGCTCCAAAGTCAAATTTCGAAGAAACCAGTCTCAGCGCCGCACAACTTGGGAAACTTTACTTGCCACGAACATTCGTGACTGATATTCCTCGAATGAGACCTTTCTTGGATACACTTGACCCGATTTTCCCAACGGATGGAGAGCGGGCATACAACGTCCGATTAATACCATCACCGGGTGTTGCTGGCACTGTTCCGGAGCTAGACGTGCAATTTGTATCTAAGCATACTCAAAGCTCGATAACACTTGAACTTCAAAAGATCAAGATCATTCTTCATATGAACAGTGTCGATTATCTGTTACCCGAGAATGGCCTAGACCTACGCTTCATTCATACTGTCTATTACGAGGCTTCAGCAGACACAATTACCAACTCAACTGATTATGGAAATTTCATAAAAAGCATCGAAGAGCCATTGCGTGCCGCTTTTATTCCCAAGTCAAAGGAGCCTGACTCATCACGCTCTCACCTTTATTCCGCTTCCCTTCCTCCGTTCGGTCGCGTTAATTTACCCCGAAATCTAATTCAACTCCCACTTTCCGGGAATGCCAATTCCTCCGTGAATTCAGATGATTCTCTGGCCAACCAAGAATCACCAGAAGACTCGACAGTCGAATACATGTTTCCACCAATCAATGGCATTGAAGGAACAAGAGTGCGACAGTATGAATATGATGGCCGGCAGGTGAACCATCGTTTCTATGACAATGGCCCATTCTTTGCGACTCAGATGAATGAGATTAATCTCGACATGAATCTCCCCACAGGACCCGCTAACTCAGAAGACTTGGAAGACTCCGTTAAACACGACTTCCATTCTTTCTACAATGCCGCTTGTCATATGGCATTCGGACTCCATAAGCCGCGAAGCATTTTACCCCATTTCTGATGGGCCAGTCTAACCCAACATTGTATAATTACTTGCAACCCCCAGTATATAGATGATTTTTCTGTCCGAAGGGCTGTATAATATTCATTACATATTAAAACAATTATCACTTGGGCCTGTCAAGTTCTGTTCATAGTCGTTGAGGATAAAAGAAGTACTTTCTTATGGACATGTCAATATAGATGGCACATTCCATAATATTCCCTTGCCGTCATTAAAATTAGACTGCCCCAACACTTGAAGATCTCTACCAGTGGAGGTGTGTTGCTTTAAGTAGAGTGCAAGTATGTATTTATCTGCTTTGCCTGACAAAATTTGATGAGCGTGGGTCCTCCACTCGCAATTCTGTCTTTCGACCCCGGCAATGTCAAACCCGAATCTAGACCTCAAATCTCCAGAAATGACACACGCAATCCACTCGGCAGTGATACCGAGTCTGTCTCTGAATAATCTCACCGCGACGCATTTACTAACCTCAGGTTTCAGTTTGGGGTCATAAGAATGGCCATAGCAGATCAACTACCTTGTCAGTAGTGGTCAATGAAAACCTTCGGGTCCAAGCTTAAACAGGCTGAACCACCGAGTGGGCCTTTGTTTCAGTTGATAGACTAGTTCGCGTCGCTGCTGATCAGTTAGTCTCTCCGGGATTAATATTTTCACATCATCGGAGTTTCGTCGGACATACTTTGGAGAAGAATAAACGTTGGATTCAAAACATACAGTTCATCATCTCACAAGGACCGGGAAGAAGGCCATACCTAGGTATTGAGAGAAATCTTCAAGTTATAGGACGGAGAATAAACTAATCAGTGATAGGTGGAAATTTGGATTTGAGATCAGAACCAAAAGAACTAGAATGTAGGGTTTCGCTGAAACAACCGAACCAGATGATGATCAAGGAACCGGTAGGTGTTTTGACGATCAGGGGCCCACCCGTCCTTATATCATGATTATTGATAAGAAACTACAACAAAGTGATTATCGGATACCTTACGTTTAACGGTATTGATCTTCTTCATGAGCCGCACGTCTACTCAAGTTCAAACAAAGCCAAGCATGTTCTCCGTTAATCTCTGACGCCGACCACGGGTTCAAATACCTATAAGTAAGCGGCATATCTGGACCACGATGTCTAGGTACAGTCCAGCACCTGTCTCTCTTTTTACATTCGGTTTGCGGTTGTACCATCCTGTTTCATTCCATTCTTTTTATTGCTTTTGATCTACTGCTGGTCCAGTTGGTTCATTCTTGCTTCGCATTCTATCCAGAATGGCGTTTCATCGATCGCTCTTCGCCGCAGCTGTGCTGCTAGGTGCGACTGTGCGAGCTGCAGGCGTCTCAGGCACCGCATTTGGATTCGCATCAGGTACTACTGGAGGTGGTAATGCGGAAGCCGCTGCCCCTAGTGATATCTCCCAGCTCACGTCCTGGTTGACCGACAGTACTCCCCGAGTGATTCTAATCGACAAGGAGTTCAACTACCTCGGGAGCCAGGGAAAATGCACCGACTGCAAGTGCTGTATCCCCTCATCCAACACCTGTGGAAGTTCTGGCCAGAATGCGATCGACAATTCGGACTGGTGCAGTGATTACCCTACGACTACTTGCACCTACGACAAGGCGGGTATCGAGGGTATCAATGTAGCTTCAAACAAGTCGATTGTTGGCGTTGGTAGCGCTGGTGTCATTCGAGGCAAAGGACTGCGGATGGAGAATGGTGCCAGTAACATCATTATCCAGAACATCCATATTACCGAGTTGAACCCGCAGTTCATCTGGGGTGGTGATGCGATTACCCTTGATGGAACTGATAAGATTTGGATCGACCACGTTAAGGTTTCTCTTATTGGTCGTCAAATGTTTGTGGCTGGCTACAAGGCTTGTATGACTTTCGGTCTTGGCTTTAATATAATGGATGAGACTGACGTGTTTCTTTTTAGCCGGAAGTGTTACAATCTCGAACAGCGAATTCGACGGACAGACTAGCTGGTCATCGACTTGCGATGGTCACCACTACTGGACTGTGTAAGTCAATCATAGCTCGGTTTTTATCTGGACCTTGGGACTAACATTATGCGTCCCGACATAGTCTGGGATACGGAAAGAATGACAAAGTGACTTTCACTGGCAACTATATCCATCACACATCGGGCCGCTCCCCCAAACTCGAATTCAACAGCTACTGGCATGCCTACAATAACTATTGGTTCAACAATACCGGCCACGCTTTCGATGTTGGTGACGGTACCAAGGCTCTCATTGAAGGCAATGTCTTTTCTGGAGTCGACACTCCCTTCCTGAGTGATAGCTCTCCCGGCGAGACCTTCGCTGTAAGCTCCGGTGATAAATCTACCTGCGATTCTAAGCTTGGCCGTACCTGTTCCGCAAACTCTCTGATCTCCTCAGGCAAACTTTCTGCGAGTGATGAGTCTGTTCTCAGCAATTGGCCAAGCGGCGAGACTGGCATTTCTGTCATGAGCGCAAGCCGTGTGAAATCCTCAGTCCTTGCCAATGCCGGAATCGGTAAGGTGAAGAGCAGCTCTTCTTCCAAGCGTCAGGTTCAGCCTCCTCCTTCTATCCCCGCCAATACTCAGGCTGGTCCTGGTGCCACTCCACATGGAGCTCCCCACAAGTGGACCTGGAAGACTGTTGGCATTAAACCCACCGACTCTCCACAGCCTAGCCTGGTCCCCCCTCCTCCTCCGCAGGGCGGTCGCTTTGGTTTCGGCTTCTAATCGAGTCGGTTAAATACCGCGGCTAAGAGAATGGACTATATATGTCTGATCCTGGGCCTTTGGGTTGCTTCATTACCTCCATCAGTCATAGATGAGAACCCCATGCGTGGCTTATTGTATATTATGTGTTACAACTGGAGCTATTGGATGGTTCATTATTTCAAAGTATTCTTGACTGGTGCAATTTGATTCTCAGCTACTAAGTGCTTGTATACCTGATGGGCACTTGGTGGCATCTGTTTTAAAGTATGGTCGGTCATGTACATGCTGTGATTTATTCCATAGATCGTATACAGGCCAACCAAGACGTTTATCACTTTGAAATTTACTTAATCCCTAGCATTGAGTAGACAATATAGTCTTTGAACAGTTATTGTTCGGCCTTCGAAGTGAGCTGACAGTAGTAGCTCGGTAAATATAGAGATCCAAGCCAGTCTCAGGCTTGTAACAACCGATAAATTTGACATCCCACATGTTGCAATGTTTCAAAGATTCCAAGGTTTTGTCAATGACGACCACAGGCCTAGACCGCATCTGATATCCATTGCACCGCATTTAATCATAAACTTGACGCACTGGGAGATCAACTGACGTGACTTTGATAGCACTTGAGACCCAGTGCTGCTCAGGTGTCTGGTGGGGCATTGGACCTACGCTCTATGGCTCCAAATAACAATGTATTTTTGCATTAGTGCCAGTGAGTGACAAGCAAGACATAGTATAGAGTAGAGCGCCTCAGAAGCCCAAATGTACATTTCTTTCAAATGTTGTTTTGATGAGATATTCTCCATGAACTTGAATCATGCAAGAAATCAGTCTGAAATAATCAGCCATTATACATCCACTGACCAGAGCTCGGTGCAATGAAAGCTTGCTGAATATCACAGAAGTTTTCCATGTGTGAATAATCTTTCGGTCTTTGCTCTTCCGAGTAAGGACAACTTGAAGGATCAATTGTGAAGCCAACCCCTGGATCTACTGGCAGCCAGTTGGAAGATCTGCGCGTAGTTCCATCAGGCATTTCCAAGATTGCTGGATCTTCTTCTTGTATCTCTTGGAAGCGACAGTCTGTCATCCAATTGACTGCCATGGAGCCATGTATGGACGAGCTACCATCAGAGACCCCATCTGAGGCTGGTGAAGCCCGATTCTCGTCTCGCTCTTTATCGCTTGCCCAGCGAGTGTATGTGGACTGACTCATTTCAGTTGCGCTGGAGAGGTCCGATACCGGCGATCCTGGGAAGGTGGACATAGACACAGCATAGGTCGAGGGTGTCATGAAAAGTGCTCGCTCTGCTGCCATACTCGAAAATATTTGTTGGGGATCTGTGTCATTTGGGTTTTGGAAAGGGTTCACGAATGTTTGGCCATGGCCATCCCAATAGCTAAGCAAAGGCCTTGTATCAGTAAATTGTCTGACTGTTTCCACAAGACATTGTAGGATTTACCTTGGATGTTCTTCTTCGCTCATTGCGGGTGTCAAGTTGGACTCGTTGAAGAGGTGCCAATTTTGCGGGGTTTTAGAGGGGTCTAAATATTGTTTATTGTTCCAATCGTTGTCTTGCAGGACCCATAGGTCTGATTCAGACTGATAACTGAATCCATCCTCCGGGAAATGCTGCGCTTTGAAGAGTAGATCTTGAGCGTCGGAAGCAAGGCCATCGGCCGAGGGCCATTGTTCAGTGGCGTATGAGAATGTGGTCGCACTCATTTTTTTATGATCTGTATCGCTATTCTGTGGAATTGAGGAATCTTTGACTGTGCTCAAAATGAGACCGGAGATTGCTCGCGTCACTTCTAAAAGTTGTTCAATCTAAATGAAGCGAATATCCGGACTGGTTGAATTTGTTTCTGCTTATAAACGACCAGCACTTTAAATGATTGAGAGAATTCCCCAGAAAAAAGAATTAATGAAAAAAAAAAAATCATTTCCCCGCAAAACCGGGGCACCTTGGTTCACTTAAAAAGAATTTGCGGAGAAAAACATTAGCGACAGTACAAAGCTCCGAAGCGAGCTAGGGAGCTCCGACCTGACGAGTCGGTAAATTCATTCAGACCATAGAACAAGGCAGCTTGGACCGCGCTACATGCACCGCATGATCCAACAATTTAACCGAATTCCACCTTTTGTCCCCAGATTATTCTCGCGATTGGGCGGATCGGTCCGAGTGTAACAATGAGCCAATCGGTGTGTTTGAATCCGCTTCGGCAAGAAGGGTCTTTTACTACTCTATTAACCGATTCGCCCCACGAGAAAACGGTTAAGGAGACTGAAACATTCAAGTTCCCCGGATTTTTTGATGAACGTGGTTGATCTTTAATCTCGCATGGAGCCACTGCACATGCATCGCTATCGCTTACGCAAGGTACGACATTTTGCATCCCAAAGTGTTGAATTCCCCTGATGATTGCAGTGCCGATCAGCGCCATCTTGATCTGGTGATGTTCGGGTGAATTCATACCCCTCTTTCATAGTTCATGATTTTTTTAGCACGAGAATTAGATTGCAGACAGTCACACAAGTATATGAAAGTTTGTCTCAATATACTCCTCCATCTGCTCCACTAGTAGTAAACGAGATCTACCGGATTGCCACATAATCTTGAAAGGTCATTAAGTATTTCATATCTAGTCTGACTGTCTAGTTTAGGCGAGCTCAGCGTGTGGCGCTGGACTTAAGCCTGACCATCGCTTTTTGGGGCCTTTCTCCGACGAAGGAGGTATTGTAGGGAGAGTCCAGCTGCTTGAAGCCAAGAGACACCAGCCAGGACACAGATCGCTGTCAGGCCATTCAAGTACCTAGGTGCGTCCTCTGTACGGAAAATTTGAGAACCAGAGATTCCAGCTAAGTTTGCAGCCATGACGACAAGCCTGAAAAAAAATCATTAGCATCCTCTATGGGTAGCATGCGGAAAACTTAGGTAACTTACGCCATGGCAATGCTTCGCTCCTGAGGAGTCTTGCAGTAGAACGATAACCAGCCTACATTCAGAATGCTACGTCATGGTTAGCATTTCTTGCTCTTTTCTGTCCAGTGGTGAAATACTTAAGGAGATACACTTACTGCATACTGCAATAGGAGACGTTGGCGATGGTGAGAACACCATACTTGTGCCACTTGCCAGAGCTATATGGTTGTGTGCGCAGACAAACATAGGATATCACGTTCCAGGTAATAGCAAGCAGAACGAATGGACCACGGTGACCAAAGAAATCCCTGTTTCAATTGTTAGATTTAATTTCATACTCGTCACAGGATCTTTTCAAACTTACGAGAAGAAAGAGAGAATGGTTAGCCAGATAATACCGCAATATACCCCCACAGATGCCAGCGCATTGGCCTTGACGGAGCTAAATCCAATCAATTTGATCATCGATGGAGTATACTGCGTTAATCCCTGGAAGCCAGACATGGACACAAGGGTCACCAGAAAGTGCTGTATGATGCGTGGCTGCTTCACAGTCTTCCAGATATCCGAGCCAGTGATCTTAATAGTATGTCCGCGGGCCTTGCGAGGATCATCCAACAAAACTCGATTGCGAATAATGTGCGATTCTCGCTCGGTGAAATAGGACCAACGACCGAAGGATATTAATGGGCGGCCATCTCCTGCCTTAGGTGGGACGAACAGTGTGAAGACGATGCCGATAAAAAGGGTAATTATACCTTCGACTGAACATGGATATTAGAATCATGCCTTTGTATCGAATAAATCGCACTTACTCAGAAAGATCCATCGCCATCCTGCCAAGCCGCCTGTGCCAGCTAATTTCAACACACCAGCCGAAATCAGACTCGAAGTCGCCGAAGCAAACATCTGGCCATAGAAGAACAGACTCGTCCGGAGACTGGTTTCATCCTTCTTGTACCAGGTCGAAAGATAGTAAAGACCACCTAATTGGTTACGATTAGATCGACTGTCGACTGGGAATCATCATTCTGAGTATCAATTTGACTTACAAGGAATGAATCCACCTTCGCAGAGACCCAATAAGATGCGGGTCACTAAGTATGCTGGGTACGACTGAACGAACGCCTGGAAGGTAGCTACCAGACCCCAGGCGAACAATTGTCCCGAAAGCCAGACTCGGGGTCCAATACGTTGCATAATGATGTTGGATGGGATTTCTGAGATCACGATTCCGGCGGATAGAAGTTGAGTACCGATGTTGACTTGATTTGTTGTAATCCCGAGGTCTTCAGTGATGGTTGAGGTGAGGACGGCACTGATGTTGCCCCGATCGAGCTGAAGAGAGAAGAAAGCGAGTGCGAGAATCGGTATTAAAATGAAATCAACCCTATACAAAGAAGTAATTAGCTGATGACATTCAGATGCAAGAATTACTTTTTCTCCATCACGAGCAAGCAAACTTACTTGCGTCGAACCGCCGACTCCTCACCATCCCAGTCCTTGATAATGCCATGCGTCACCTCACTGGGGGGAGAATCGATAATATGTTCGTCAACGGCATTTTTTTCATTCACGAAATATTTATCATAGGCCTTAGCCTCTGACGAGTCTATCGCCATGGTGAAGTGAGGAAGAATAGCAAAGTAGGATCGATAAAACGGTGTGATGCAGGAAGTTTGATATCGATGCCCTGTGTTGTGGGTAGCCTCATGTTTCTCTTACTGTGGCGGCAGAACATCGCTCTTTATATAAATTCGGTTTTTTCCGATCGCTTATCGTGAGTTACGTATGTTCAAACGTCTCTCAGTCTTCTAGATCCATTCATGGGGCCACAGGAGCAAGTGTTGATTGTCGCGACACAGCGGGCAGGTATGGCGCAATTATGGCGGCTTTGACGAGCATCGGACCCAGTTTTCTCGTACTTGGCTGGTTATTCTCATAGCCGACGCTCTAACTCGCTCGATTCTTCGTGATTGCTTGGTTTTCCGAGGAAAATAGTCTGATGCGATCAAAAAGCTTCATTCCTGTTTCTTTAAGTACGTATGCTGTAATTCTACACGAGGGGTTAATCTGTAGATATGGAACTGTGTACAATACGGAATTGTGGGCCCTTAATTTTCATATACCGAGATTTGAGATTCTTACTGTTTTTATCTATTATCTGATCGTTATATGCCGTGATGCTATGTAATCTAATGCGCATTTTAAACTATACAAAAGTGGTTCCATGTCTTTTTAAATCCAAACATCCCACGGTAAGCCATACCGTGTCGTTAAGGGCTCTTGAGGACCTTCGGCCTCGATGAGATACCCACTATCACACCAGTCAAATGATACTTGAGGCTGTTGACTGTAAAATGAGTCATATCGCGCATCTAGAGCATCTTGCAGAGTGTGAATGGATTGTTTAGGGTGAAGAACTTCCCAAGGCTCAATGCAAGTGCTTCCTTGGCAAGACTTCAAAATAAGCAGAAGCGCATCGAGTCGGTTGAGGGCCTGTGAGAGGCTTCGGCCCAAAATTTGAGGCCCTTCGTCGTACTGTCGCGATTCACCGGGGTACAGATTGTGGAGTTGATATGGATCAGTCTAGATATACAAGTTAGCACGGACCGACCGCAAGAGAGACCGACCTGAGGCTTCAGCTTACCGAGAGATCGTATAGCTCATGCTCATTAGTGCACCAGACAGAGTAATATAAGTTGTAGCCTGGTCCCAATAGTCGAACTGACTTGTATGTGTTGTTCGGCGCATAAGTGGTGCCATCAATTCCTGCGTATATCTCAAGTCAGCGATATTTTCTTAGGATCAAAGTTATACAGTCCAAGCCTACCGATGTGGCTATAGTCTCCTTCCAAAACCCCATGGCCCCAATACTCAACAGTCACATGCTCGTGGCGTGGCCCTGCGAAGTCGGGCGTAACAGGGATCGCGGTTCCATCAAAGTCAGATCGGCGCGGGATACTTGCCAACTGGAAGATGGTGGGAGCGAGGTCAATATGTGTTGTCACAGAATCCTGCACATATCCTTCGGGTACACCGGGGCCACGAATAAACAGTGGTACCCGAATATCCTCCTCAAAACCACAGGTCTTGCCAGGCGGGAGTCGATGCTGTCCAATATGAAACCCGTTGTCGGAGGTGTAGATGATATATGTACTATCCAATTGATCACTCTCTTCCAGACGAGTAACAAGCGAGCCAACAAGCTCATCCACGCCCTGCAATGCCTGCAGTCGAGACCGATAAAAGAAGTCACCATAGTCGACCACCGATTGATTTTGTTGAGCCAATTCGCGAACCCAGCTGACACTGCTTGGCTCATCTGGATTGAAGTTCGCGGTCCGTGGCACCTTCACATCCTGAAAGAGATGCTTATGTCGGTCGAGAGGGATTGGCGCGCCCATGGTCACTCCACCAGGGCTAGTGTGTGCCGCTGGATCAATGTTAGAATGAGGCGCGGCGGGAGCAACCGTTACAAAGAATGGCCGATCACCCTCCAGCGCATCCTCGAGGAATCCCAAGGCTTTTCGTGTGATGACATCTGTTGTGTGTTCGCCCTCGTAGCTTACCGGTTCGTCGTGATTGCGTTGGTAGGTGGAATTTAAGTAGGAGTAGGTAAATGGGTCGAGCAGGAAATCAGAGCCGTTAAAACCGTTCACGTAGGGACTTTTATACGTCTCAACCGTATGCGCATTAAAGAGCTTTCCGGTGTAATATGTATCGTAGCCTGCCTCTTGCAGCCAGACGGGCAAGAAATTATCATTAAACCCACGGTCCACAAATTTGGGATATCCGCCTTTAACCGGTCAGTGGCTCAAGCTTGCCTTGTGTTTGTATACAAAAAAAAAACTCACCATGTGGTGGCTTGACATCTGTCACATTTGTATTATGCGCCTGGCGGCCAGTCCACAGGCTCACTCGTGAGGGGCAGCAGAGTGCGGTCGTCACGAAATGATTATTAAAGGAAGTCCCCTTATCGCGCACATGCTTGAGAATCTGTGGTGTATATGATATTGAATCCAGTTGTAGATCTTGATCGTCGGTGATCACAAACAAAAAGTTCGGTGGTTTTGTTGTCGGTCGCGATGTTAGGCTGAGAGCTGACTGGAGCACATTCTGGACGTTGATGCCATTTCTGATCACAGCGCCTTCGGCCGCCACGGCGAGGCCAACAATGGCAGCGGAAAGCTTCATCTTGAGAGTGGAGGTGAATAGTCCAGAATGAGGAGCTCCAGGCAGGGATATGAAATCATAAATGTTATGGTGGCGATTGCCGATCATCTATTGCGTGCCGCGCCCGCATTGCCATGCGGAGCTCGGCAGTGTGGAGAGCTAAATGATGCCATCGTTGGTGCCAATGGCACAAGATCGGATCCACCCTGCATAATTTCACGGTGGTTTTCATTATCTTTTCAACTCGGTAGATACTGGTCGGTACTTGAATGCTGTACTATGTTGCACGAGAACTTAATCTCAACGCTCTTTAAATTTTGAAAGCCACGGGGAGTCTCGTCTACGTACTGTTAGCCATCAAAGGGGCAGGAGAAACAAAGATCTAGAGGTGAACTACACAATCAAAGCTCCACGATTTCCCAGGACCTCAAGGTTACGGCCCCACTTAGATGGCGTGCTTTGTGTGGCAGATGAGATCAATGTGTGATGGGTTTGGACAACGGAAGAGAATCTTATCGGCAATTTCCTTTGCGGGACAAAGTACAGTCTATAGATCGAACCTTGGCGAGTCGCCTAAACCGACATTAAACATCACAGCCGAGGGGGTCGCCAAGAAAAACCAACGAAAAATAGTCTGAAGTATCCAGTATCGATAGTAATACATACACTCATCAATTACAAAGCTCCAACGCCAGAGCGCCAAACAATCAAGGTATTATAATGTGAATATACAAAGTCGTAGCTTGAAAACAGTCTCACAGAGCCAATCCAGTCCCCTTGCGAGTCCATCGGTAAAGGGCTAAAACCGCTTTCCGCCGATGACGAATCTCACTGGGATTGATGGGCCGACCGCGGGCTTGGGCGACGGCACTACGCATGACCTGCCGAAAGCTGCGCTGGTATTCAGTGTTGAGAGTGACCACGCAAGATTCTGTAGCTCGGATCATGGTCTCACAGGCATTCAGAATGCCCTCTCCCGCTTCTTTCTGGAGACGCTCCACGATAAGGAGCAGGAGGAAACTGCCTTGAAGCAACTGGATACCGAAAAAGTACGGCATGAAGCTGATATCCGGATCAAACCGCAGAATCTGCTGCACCGAATCTGCTGCTTCCAGAGCGTGCGAGATGGTGGATGCAAAGGCTGGGGAGGAGGTCCAAAAGTCCTTATCCTCAATGAGAGATACTGGGTCCCATTTGCCAACGAGAAGGATATGGAGAACATGTACCAGGTAAGATGCGTAGGCAATAACTGTTTGCGTATGCCATGAATAGGCCTGGGACAATTGTGCGTCCGCGGGTTGATCTGACTTGGAGACAAATATACCCGCAGTCGACATGGATGCTTCAGGGTTGGCAGCCGAGACCGCAGCAAAGGTGGTTAAACTAGCCTTGTAGATCTCCAATTGTCGGACTACCTCTCCCATCTGTACCTCCCATGCCTCTTTTCCTTGTAGGCGCAGACCAAGTGTTGGGTGATTTCGCGCTTGGTTCAAATCAATAAGTTCTCCGGTGATCGTCATGAGTGGTAGAAAGAATCCAAGAATTGAATGATCATGGCAAGCAAAATTCGGGAAAACTCGACGCTTGTTCCGGTCGCCTGATCGGATACACTGAGGTCCATCAGGGCGTGGGCTGTTGCTGTGGATATTCCCAGCCTGCCATGATCCTTCATCTAGTGGCAATAGTAAATCTTCACTTTCGGCATCGAGAAGCGCGAGTGGCCGATTGTAGCACAAGGCAAGATGTCTATCCATAATATACAAGAGCCACCAAGTACGCCGTCGCTCTTCACGATACTCTTCAGTAACTGTATAATTGTTGCTGAACTCATGTCTTTCATCACAAACGCAGTTCAAGCTGGGCCGTGATGGATTGGAATAGTCAAATGCGGGGCCGCCAGGAGAGCTCGCCCATCCCGCCAAAGAATAGCCAAAAGAAGGACTTGATCCATCACTTTGGCCATCTACATTGGGCATGACTTCAATCTCTTGGTTGAGTTTCAATTCTCGAGCCAGTGTGAAGGCCGCGTGCCACCTGTATCACTGTCAGTCACGAAGGAAAAGGAAATAAATGGGTCTACTTAATCAACGAGATACGTACCAGCGCATACTAGCAGCTTTCTGTTCACTGGAAGAGATTATGGATGCAACATGGATATATGTAACCACGTCATCAAGCGAGCCTGCTGGGCCAACAAGTCCCTTGTCATCGCCCACTCCTTCAAACGGATGATGTACCGGCGGCACTGGGAACTCTTGAGAGCCATTGACATTCTCAGTCGGCTCTTGGTCTTTGAATGACACGTGGATCAACGGTCGAAGTAATCGGATAGTCAGAGCGCACAAAAATTGACAAATTTTACGGCGTTGTAATGGAGAAATGGATAAGGAGAAGGCTCGGTCATCGACAGCAGCGACCCACAGCATACTTGCCAACAAAGCAGGACTGCTCGGTCGGGGATGCTCAGAGTTTAAGAAAGAGGCCTTTCGTAGAACATAGCAATGGATATGGTGACAGACCGGATGCATGTGAGTGGAGAAGGCACTAGTGAAGTAAAGCTCGAGCAGATCGCACACCAAGCGACGGGGGAGATTAGATTCCAAAAAAGGCATTATGGGCTCTAACACAGGATACTTCAGAGCAGATTTAGTACCAGGCGTCTGTGTTTGGTTAGAGATATTTGGCCCTGGGATTGGTGGGACTGGCGGGGGTCTTGGAGGATGGTGGCTGCCGATGTCCGCTGTGTTATTTACACCCAGTAACGAAGGCAATGACCCATCGCCACCGCTCAAGCCATTCAATCCGCTTATAATTTCATAGGAGTCTGGCGACAGATGAGCCGCTGACAACCATTCCTCAGTCGTGTTTCTTTCGGGCGCATCTCGAGCTGGGCGCTGAGCGTCCGGTGCAGCGTGAGACCCATCCACTAAGCTAGGCGCCGAAAGGCTGAATTCATTCGGAGTCGGCGACCGCTGCTGGAAAGCGGATTCAGAGGAACTTTGCTGTTGAGGCGATGACGGCGACGGCTTAGAAGCTTTCGTGTCCTCATTGGATTCTCTCCTAGTATAGTTCGCGGTGGTGGATGTATCTGGGCCATCCGGCAACTTTGATCGTGCGATTCGCCCTCTCTTGCGGCGCTCGCGGGTGAACTGGCAGTTGGTGTCACTGCGCAGGCATCGTGAACAGGGGAAAGCCCGGTCGCATCGCACTCGGCGGGTGTGGCAAGAATCGCATGCCACTCGATTCCGGCGCCATCGTCGCTTGCCATTCGGAAGATCGACCGGACCGGGAGTCGTAGACTGCAGGTCCCCGGACTGGCTATCCATGTCCGGGATTAGTTCAGGGGCGTCATTGGGGTAAAAGAAAAGCTGTTGAGGATGATGAGACAAAAAAAGAATGAGTTCGGGGCCGAGCAAAGAACGAAGCTAAAGCGCGGGGAAATCCCTAAGATTTGTGGAGCGCATGTCTTAGTGCGGCCACCAATCACGTACTCCGGGGGTTTGCACTGCCCGCACCACTCAAAGATCCACGGATACTTCAGGGTTTGAATCTGCGCGAACCCATGGAGAATCTGCACTCGCTGCGCTTTAAGCCAATAATCATCCATAGCGCCGAATCCGTAGGAACCAGCTGCTCCATGGCGAAAATCTTAAAGTCATGGCAAAGTGGATTCATTGGGCGCAAGGCTATTGAGACTGGTGTCATTGAAGCACAGCATGTTCAACGTGCGTGAAGCAGAATATAGGAAAATTAAGACCACCTCAGGCTGATGATGAACTAGCCGCTAATAGCTACAATTGGTTTTTCTGGGCACTGACCAGGTGCTTCAATTTTTTGTATTATGATCATGCGGTGCCTAAAATAAGCACGCTAACACGTACACTCTCCACTTCAAATGTTGTGGACCATTGTTAGTCCCATTATACACTTTTAGTGCCCTCTGAGAGACTAAGTACGATACGCTTTGTAAAATAGATATCACATTCTGCTGGGCCCATGTGCTACTTTTTCGCGTATGTGCGCTGCATACTACATGCCAGCCGTGGGAATTCATTGGATTTATTGCATCCATCCAAGACGAATTAAATGCAGACCAACTGCATCTAGTAGGATTTCGCGATGACGAATCGCAAAATCTTGGCATCTAGGCATTCGAGAATACAGACCGGGCTGTTATGACATAGTAGGTACCTAGGTAACATTGAATCTTGATACGCTGGTTCTAAGGTTACTCTAGTAGTACCTACTAGTAGTATGATCTATGGATGTTTGCTACTACCTACTTATTGGATAATTGGCACCAGGCACATGTGCAGGACCATATTAGAATCATGCAGGAACTTCAAGTTGAAGTACTTGGGTACATTCCCAATTATAAATTGTTGGACCATTCATCGTACTACAAGATCTATTAAGTATGTGTAAGTAGCTTTTCGACCTTGACAACTTGAAGAAGCACACTGGTTAAATTCCGAAGTCTTTACTTCTGGAAGTTAGGTAATCATTCTATCAGACTGGGGAACATTGAATCCCGCCTCTGGTAGCAATGGAATGTGGGACAATCTTTGCTACAATTGGACCACTTGAAATTGTGTTCCTGACTAGCGCATATCGGCAAATGAATCTGGGGTAGATTAGTGGTCCCCAAATTTCTATACATACTAGTAGTACTTCTGCAGATATTATTCCTCGTATCTTCAAATTCGTTGGTTCAATGGTTACCTGATATGTACGCTTCGTTCATGGGTAGTACTAGTTCCAGCACTAAACAAAGCTCAGTGGCACGGTCCTGTTATAATCTATCCTATTGCAATTGCAGCCTTACATGGCACTCTACACTCAAGCCGAGCTAAAATGAACATGATTGCTTGCTATTGAGCTAAACAATAAACCATATTTACATGTTCCGGGATGGGTACCTGGGTCTTTTGACATCCTGCGCGACACTTCTGATGTGGGCAATTGGAATCCAACATTTGAAGTGTAGCTCGGCTCCAGTGAGCTTTTTAAAAGAGCTTGGAATGAAGGTTTGATCTTCTCTGTGTCGACGAATAACAAATCGAGGGTTCTCCGGATCGTCGCTTTAGTATGCAGCATTCCCCGCATCTGGAACAATTTCCTCCACTATCCCACATCATTTCTCCGTAGTCAACCCTCGGTTAAACAATTGTAAACTGAATTATCGGATAAATCAATGGATCTAACCGATCATCCTCCCAATATAAATTTCTCGTCGTTTCTACCGCTTACTTGTCGATTGTGGAATGTGGCGTGACTGAGAAGTAGAAAAGATGCTTTTAACTTTCGTCACGGTTCTTCAGGCGCTCGCCCTGGGCGTCCATGCTCAGGCTGCACCTCATAAACGGGGAGATAAAAATGGTCTTGCTCAAACGCCTCCGATGGGGTAAGCTTATTGACGATGACTGCATTGGACTATTTCTGACAACCGGTTTCAGATGGAACACATATAACCACTACTCCTGTTCACCAAATGAAAGCATTGTTCACTCTAATGCCAAGGCCTTGGTAGATCTTGGCCTGGCGGATCTGGGGTATCGGCTCGTCACAACAGACTGCGGTTGGACCCTCCCTGATCGAGTAAATGGCTCTCTTGCTCCTGACCCGACGCTCTTCCCAAGTGGATTCGAGGCTCTGGGTGAGTATATCCATGGCCTAGGACTACTGTTTGGAGTTTACGAAGATGCCGGCATAAATACTTGTAATACCACTACCCAGCAAGCGGGAAGTTTGAGTAAAGAACCCCCCCCTTCATGCACTATCTCTCGATTCTGTAGAGGATTTAGCTGACGAGCTGCAGATCACGAGGCTCATGATGTGACGACCCTCGCCTCTTGGAAGATTGATGCACTAAAGTGTAAGACTTATTTGCATTTGAGCCCAATCATTGCTCACGATATCCTGACGTTCTGCAGATGACAACTGCTACTCTGATGCAGCCCTCGGTTATCCAGATTCTAGTTATACCCCAAGTACCTCCCCTCGGTGGCGATATGAAAACATGACAAAGGCCTTGAATGCACAGGGGCGCTCTGTTCTATTTCAAATTTGCGAGTGGGGTGTCGATTTCCCCGCCCTATGGGCTCCCTCTCTCGGTCAAACTTGGCGTATCGGTAACGACATTATCCCGGAATGGAGAGCAATTTTCCGTACGTTGAATCAGGCTACCCCCCAGGCCGGATTCGAGGGCCCGGGACAATGGCCTGATCTTGATATGCTGGAGATCGGTACCCTGGCTTTCGACAAAAATGAGGAGCAAACTCATTTCACGATGTGGTCCATCCTGAAGAGTCCGCTTGTTATCGGCGGAGTTCTGAAAGACGAGTTAAACAGTATCAGCAAGAGCTCCCTGGATATTCTCTCCAATAAAGACGTGATCTCATACAACCAAGACTCACTCGGCAAGATGGCAATTCTCCGCCGGCGTTGGACGGAGGAGCAGTACGAAATTTGGAGTGGACCTTTATCCGGCGGAAGGACCGTGGCTGCAGTCATTAACTGGGCCGAGACGGAGCGTGAGCTGTCTTTGGATTTTCCTGATGTTGGTATCCAGTACGCAGGAAATGTGAAGGATATTTGGGGTGGAAAAGTGGTCGAGGGAGTCAAGACAAACTACTCGGCCTCCATTGCGCCACATGGAGTCTTGCTGCTAGAATTGAGCAATACGACGCAGAGTGGTACTTACAGCTCTAAAGACTTTGCGACCAAAGATGGGTAGGTTATTCAAACTTTCCTCACAGCCTCAACGAGTTTAACATAATTAACCAGTCTTGCTGGTAGAAACAAATATTCCTTCTCAAACATCTACGCGAATACTACTAGCGCAAATCATCAAGTCACAATCTCCTTTTCCAACTCAGCTAGCTCGAACACCCGCATCTCGCTTTCCTCATCGACAAACCAAACCAAGGCTACAATCAATGTCCCTACCTCGAGCCGAAGCGCATCATATTCTCTTGCGCTTACTGCAGGATCGACAAACGACATTTATATCGATTCGTCCCTAGAGATTGAATACATCCAGATCAAATCACCCACTGGTACTTATTATGCGAGTAACACTGCGTTCACTCTGGCGGGTCAAGCTAAGATCAATCAATGCGACAATGGCTGCGCGCCGGTGGGATTCAAGATCGCCGATATCAATGCGGCAAATACAGCGACAGCAAACGTCTCAGCCACACTGCCGTCAGGCTCCGGGCCAGTTGCAAAATACTTGACGCTGGACTACATAAACAATGATATTTCGATCAGTAGTTCCTTTGGCTGGGGATCAAACTCCCGTAATATCACGTTCTCCGTCAATGGAGGGGATCCTGTCAGACTAGAAGTTCCATTGACAGGAAGGCATAGTGAGCTTTACAGTCCAGGTTTGGGATGGTGGGATGCAGACACACTCGGAATACTGCTTGACGGGTGGGTTAACGGACAGAACGAGTTGACTATCTCCAATATGGCCTCGGATGATGTGTCACAGACTTGGGGTCCAGATGTGGTCGGGTTTAGATTCTACGATTAGATTAAGTAGTCTTGTGTCAACTGGATGCATCAAGCTTTATTAAGTGGTTCTCGTATTTCCCTAGCAGCCGCTATGATTATGACTTTTGTAAGGCACTCTTGTACCGCGCCAATGCGCGCTCGCGACTAGCTGCATGATCGACCATAGGACGGGGGTAGCCGTTTTTCTCAGCGATGGGCCCAGCTCCTCGCTCATACGGTTCGTGGATAGCCTTGCCCTTTACATCTCGCAATTCCGGAACCCAATGGCGGATGTACTCTCCATCTGGGTCAAATCGCTCACTTTGTCGTAGGGGATTGAAGATTCGGAAGTAAGGCTGTGGATCGACGCCAGTACTAGAACCAAATCCCCAACCACCATGGTTGGACGCAAAATCTCCATCAATCAAATTCTCCATAAAATGGCGCTCTCCTCGGCGCCAGTCAATCAACAGATCTTTAGATAAGAAGGATGAGACCACCATTCTTGTGCGGTTGTGCATCCATTTGGAATGGCTGAGTTGACGCATCGCAGCATCCACAATGGGAAACCCAGTCTTGCCGTCGCACCACGCTTGAAATTGGTCCATATCATATTCCCACTCGATGTCGGTATGTTCTGGCTTGAAGCATTTATTCATACTATTATCTCTTTCGTTAGTTTCGTAATGACATTCGTCAATCAAGGGCAAAGCCTACCATATGAATGGCCAATGCACAAGTACGTGCTTGTAGAAATCGCGCCAAGCAACCTCACTAATCCAAGAGATATATCCCGCGTCATATCGATCTAGGTGATTTTTGTTCGCCCCCTTAGCAGCTACCACCGCAGTTCGCGCACTGAGAGCCCCTGACGCAAAATAAGGACTCAGGATGGATGTATGTTGGCCAGAGACGATGCTGCGCTTTTCATCATACTGGCGGCCCTTCTCTTCCAAAAACTTCTCTAACCTCTGGAGGGCTTCATGTTCTCCAGCGGGATAGAGCTTCTGTAGCCGTTTCTTCTCCTCGTCAGTGAGGCTCTTGTTTTTGGGTGCATCAGGTAGTTTGCAATCAAACAAGCTTGAAAGGTTCTGTCGCGCACTACCTGGATTGGAGCCAGGCTCGTCTGATAGCTCTAGGTAATCGGGATTCTCTTTTAGGAAGGCCAGCCATGATCTATACCAAGGTGTGTATACAGCATACTGTTTGCCTTGTTGCGTGCTTAAGGCGCCGGGCGGCGCGACACATGTGTCATGCGAGGGAGAAAAATTGATGTTGTTCTGAGCACATAGACGCACCATTTTAGCGTCTCGACGAAGCTCGTCTACCTCGTACTCCAGGTTTGCGCAAAGGTGATTAACTTCCCACTTATGTAACAATTCGACGATGCGGCCTGGTATATCCTTTCTCTTCGACTGGGTCTCCATATATAATGGAATATCAAGTTCTGCGAGGTCTCGTTGGAGTCGTTCTAGGGTGCGAATAGTGAAATCGACCCGTGCAGGGCTGGCCAGATGCGCCGTCATATCTTCCGGCGAGAAAATATAAAGGCAAATCAAAGGTACCTCGTTGTCTTTGGCCATCTCAAATGCCGTTCGCAGGGCGCGGTTATCGTGCAGGCGCAAGTCACTCTTAAACCAATGAACCACAGCTTTTCCAACTCCTATAGAATCGCGATCTGCTGTGGTTTCACGACATGCATTTTCCAGAGTTTCGATGGGCCGTTCGAGGGTTCCATCATTGTAGGCATTGCATCGCTCATTGCTCATTTCATGAGGGTAGAATTCGCGTAGGACGATGCCAAAGTCCTCAGTTTGCTGGGCTTTGGGGTGCGGTGAATGCAGATCAGGCTTGCGCTCTTTTTTACGAGGTGGCTCAGGGGTTCCGCCATCGCGCTCAGCGTCCGATGCAGAGCTCTCGCGCTTGGATACCTTTCGCTTGCTAGGTGCCATTGGATTTATTTGACTGTAGAATCGGGGTAAAACCAAAAGGCGAAATGGTGATACGAGACGATAGTGGGTGAAAGGTCTCGCGCTCATCACTTGGATGTTTGTTTAGCGACGCATGGTGTCCTTTTGAGGTCTAAGAATGCGCAGCATGTCATCGATCGAAATGATCGAGATTCCTGACGTCACTCGATCTAGATCATCCCAGCCTAAAATCCTGGTAATCGATCTTTATGGTTTCCATGGCTGGTATGAATGGAATGTGTCCAAAATGTATAGCGCAACTCGGGAAGACTCATTTATGAGATGCTCTGTGAACACTGAACACACCATCTTGAAAACCGCTGAGATCTCGCAGCAATTGGGTTGGCTTCTCTCCAGCTCATCGGCGCTTTCCGACACTTGGCTATGATCGACATGCAGTCCCGTGATATGGAGCCTTAGGTAATCTTAACGAACAGTATTACGTAAACAGTACAAACTGCCGATCTTAGAAGTGCAAACAGCTCAATTGTATTGAACAGACTGATGTCGCTGCAGGTTTTTAGTATTTGTCCGCGATGTCCTGATACAATGCTTTGTAAGTACTGTGCAATTTGCAGACATGTCAAACATACTAGTCTTTTCTTCTATATGTCTACCTACTCAGGAACTCAGTTTCACCCGGACCAAAAAAGAAAAAAACCATCCCATTTCAGGGGGGAGCTCAACCCCTTATTCCCCGGGGAATTAGGGCCGATTTTTGGTACGTTGCCCAAGCAGTCCAATCACAATGCACATTGAAAAAAAAGTTTCGCAGATGGCTGAAGCCTCGCTCACCGAGATCTTGGGTAAAATCTGCTAGTGCATCAGGGGGTGGATCCTACAATCCTTCTGGGCACGAGCATGGAGTCCAAAATGCAACGTATAACGTATGCAGCGCGTGCTTTAGGTTCAAAGTACAAAGTGCGAATAGTGACTCCAGGGGTTCGTCGGCTGTATGGCTGCATGTAAGTATGCCCGGGTGGCTACTCCGTACTTTTGACGAGGACGCCATTGCGGAGGATCTACGCCAGGGTCTAAAAATGTACATCTGTAGATCTTCAAGATATCACCATTCATGTCTTTCCATCTGGATGCATAACACCTGCACTAATGCAATTCATTCCTTTGGAGTTGCCGTAGGGACTCGGAGTACATAAAAAGATCTAAGAAATGGGTTTCAGCCCTGGAGGAAACTGGTCACCCAGTACCCCCCTCGTGCTTCCATCATCCACTGATTCAAGTTTACGCGCAAGATGGGTCTCGCTCTCGCTTCCCCACAAACATCCACTTAGCGATTCCACCCACGCTCGAGACCAATCCTCCACCCATGGAACCAGACTCCATAGTAGCCGTCATAATCATTTGGGTCTAACCGTTGACTCCACGATTGAATTTCTTTGCTTTTTGTCAAATCAAATGAGTCATTTATTTCATCTATCTTCCTCTTTGACCTCCTGTATAGCTGTTGATAATTCCGGGGCTCCGCTCTGGTCTTCCTCCGCTTCTGCCCCCGCTTGTTCGCCCCCGCGGAGAAGGATGGAAGATCCAGAAACATTTCAAATTTTGTAAAACGCACGCTCAACGGTCTGATCGCAATATGGTCAATAGCTCCAAAATTTGCCGATCGGATCATTCAACCCTCCAATACAAAGAAACCTTATTAAAGATCGGCGGACGCGACCGCTCTCCCACCGCGCAAGGGCATTCCTAATGAACTCTTATTATTCCCCTTGATTTCGTCCGGGGTAGGCCTTTTTTCTTCTGTTCAGCATCATCTCGAACCCATTGAGTGATGTCCACCCTTCGCTCATGTCGACTGACAACGCCTCCGTCGCGGACGCAGAGGCACTAGTGGGCACATTTACCACCGATAATGTCGCCAATACACATATATTCGCTGCCTTTGCGGCAATCGCTTGGTATAATGCCATTGAACTCATCGTCTTATGTTTCGTATCCTTTAAGCGACGCCGCGGCTGCTATTTCTGGTGTCTCCTTATCTCATCCATCGCCATCATCCCAAACTGCCTGGGTTATTTCTTGCTCCTCTTTCCGACCGGCGTATCGGGCTACATTTGCATCACCCTGATTGTTTTTAGTTGGATTCCCATGGTCACCGGTCAATCATTGGTACTCTGGTCACGTCTCCATCTAGTACTTCAAAATACCAAGGTACTATGGGGGGTATTGTACATGATCATCATCGATGCATTCTGTCTCCAGATTCCAACTGCAGTATTGCTATACGGCACCCTAGGGCATGATTCATCATTTGCTCGGGGTTATAATATTATGGAGCGCATTCAACTTGTCGGTTTCTGCCTCCAAGAACTGGTCATCTCGGGTATTTACGTGTGGGAGACTGCGAAGCTGCTTCGCTTACGACCACAGGGCCGATCTCACGGCATCCTCTACCAGTTACTCATCATCAACATCATCATCCTTATCCTCGACGTCGCCATCGTTGCCATTGAATACATTGGCTTTTACGCGATACAGGTCATGTTCAAGCCGGTCGCATACAGCATCAAACTCAAACTTGAATACGCCATTCTCGGAAAGTTAGTGGCCATCGCCCGAGGTGCTTCATACGAGAGTGAACTACCTTCAAGCTCGCAAGGGATCATATCATTCCCATCATCCCAAGAACCACCATCGCAGAGTCAATCTCATCGAGATTTTCATCAAAATTATAGCATACCGTGGTTCATGGAGAACTCGCACCACTCGAGTTTATCATCTTCCAGGGCTTGACAAGTTGCATACCTGTCATAATTACCAAGCACTTAAAAGAGCCAGTCAGGATCTCTTAGTGTAGGGGGCTGTCCCCTAAAATGATGTACGACATACGAAAACACTGTGAAATGTAAAAGTATAATTGTTACAACAATCAACACGTTCGTACCCAATACAGAAGATAGGGACTTACACAATGAACGTGTTTCTCAAATCAACGAAGATTCTCAGACGACAAACTATTGGAGCCAGCTTGTAGCACTAATACGCTCCCAGGCACCTTATTTTCGGGCTGTACCATCACCGATGCAACCGCTCCCAGCGCCTGGCGGGTGCTAGAGCCTACGCTCTCACCAGGGTTCAACTCAATAGTCAATCCATCCGGTCCACTACGACGTCCGACGATGACTATATTGCCATGCTTGTTCGAGACCTGATCCAACTCTGCTCGCACAGCAGTCAAAGCAAGCTGGGCCGAGTCACTAATGGTACCCTGAGCCGACTGAGACTTGAAGACGACCCGCTCTTGCAAATCGTTCGGGATTGAATCACGGAGGCTTTCAAAGAAAGCGATATCCGATGACTCGGATGAAGGCTCACTGGTTTTGTGTGGATCTTGATGGAAGGAGCCGAGCTGGATCACGGTTGCAGTGACCTGGTCGTTCTGAGTCAGTTGCAGGACGAAGCGAAGTGCAAAGCGGTCATCGTTGCCTCCAGTGAAGGGAAGGACAAGGTGGTGAGAGCGATTGCCCTTTGGTTGTCTAGACCAGGTACTGGCTTGGACCAGATCACTTGGGGAGCGCTGAATTGATGGCTTGTTGCAGGGTCCGTCTGGATTGTGATCAATTAAAATGCCCACGTTACCTGAGACTTCATCCAGGATACTTGACACAAAGGCAGGATACTCGTCATTTAAGAAACGATTCATTGGGTCCACGTCAAGGCCATTCTGACGGTCTGCAAGAGTACCAGTCTCGCTCCATGGAAGGAGAAGCAGATCAGACATATCTTGACGGGCCGTATTGACAACCGTGTCAGCGTAAGAATGTTCGGGTACCACAGATACACCTGCCATAAGTGAAAGGTCATGCCACTCGCCGAAAGCACGGAAAGTGTTGATGACCGGATCCCAAAGTGCAGAGTCTCCAGCTGAAACCTTCATTACACTGGAGTCACGATCTGTCAGTTCCATGAGTCGCACACCGTGAACACGGAGAGCAGTCGCCTCGTCCTCATCTTGGTCGACGGACTCTTCGATAGTTTGATCATTTGGCTTGGGCGTTTTTGAAGGGTGCACCCGAGGCGTTGACAGGGCAGCTCCCCGAGTAGGAGTCAAGAGAGCCGCCAATGTACATATCCCGGAAAGACCATCGAGACGGAGATAAACTAGGAGTTTCCGTACGGGCACAGTCTTCAGTTGATCTTTCACGGCGGCGACACTGTCCGAACGAGACTCCTGTGGCAGTGGGTTGTCATTCCAGTCGATCTCACCACGTCGCCAACGGGAAACCTTAATCTGATACCATGTGGGATAAAGTGATACAGTCAATGGGGTTGTCATAAAGGTTGTGACAAGAGCCATGACAACGAACATAGTAAAAGTGCGTGTACTTAGAATCTTGGCCTGAAGACCGATGTTCTGTAGATTTTTCATCAGCCTCATAACCAATAGAACAAAAGGAAGGGAATAGAAATTACTCACCAAAACGATCAGCTCTACCAGTCCCTTGCAACTCATCAATACACCGATTGAAAAGCTTTCGCGCCATAGCATGCCACAGCAGCGCGAAGCCACCGCACCTCCAGTAACTTTGGCGACGAACGCAATGGCGATAATCCCGACCACATAACCCCATACAAGCCCGTCGTTTAGCAGGCCCAAATTGGTGTTGAGTCCAGACAGCGCGAAGTAAAGCGGCAAGAAGATGACAGCGACCAAATCCTCAATTTTCTCTGCGACTTTGATGGCAAATCCTCCTTCATGTGGACACATCAAGCCGACGACAAATCCGCCAAAAATGGCGTGGATCCCAATAACCTGGGTGAAAAATGACGAAGCCAAGGCAATCAGCAAAGTCAGCATAACAACAGATTGACTAGGACCTTTCTGTATGCTCCCCGTGCGATCAAGAAAGCGAATGAAAAGTGGCCGGAACACAAAAGTCAAAAAGAGGACATATGCGACCGCGACTAAGAGCACGTAAAGTGCTGTGATGCCGCTATCAGCATTCACCAGTGCTACACAGAGCGCAAGTAAGATCCACCCGACCACATCATTTCCGACGCCGGCTGACAGCACAATCACACCGACTTCGGTTCCAAGAAGTTTTAGTTCTGTCAAGATACGACAAAGCACAGGGAACGCAGTGATGGCCATAGCAATGCCGATAAAGAGTAGGAAGGTACCAAAATCGACAGGAACAGTGCCTGGGTCATTCTGGAATTGGTTGTAGAGTCCGTATGAGATGGCACAGCCCAATCCAAAAGGCAAAATCATGCCTAGCGCCGAGACACTAGCTGCCACGCGCCAGTTCTTTATGAGGAAGCGCATATCTGTTTCTAAGCCGACGAGAAACAGAAATAGAATAATTCCTAGATTAGCCATCACACTCAGAGCTGGAATGCTGGCGGTTGGAAATATAGTTTCGGTAAATCTATCATACTGTAGGTCAGCTTCCAGGCTGGAAGAAGATATATGACGAAAGATAACTATACGGCCATGCACTGACACAGCTTCATCTCACCGTAAACTTGTACTTACTTCGGAATACGCCCAAAGCAACTGGGGCCCAGCAGAATACCGACAATAATCTCGGCGATCACAGTCGGTTGGCGAAGCTTCGACAAAGGCCAGTGGATCAGACGACAAAATATGATGATTATACCGGCCTAGAAGAACACCATAAGCAAAAACGGATACATAAACACACGCGTGAAAATCAGAGATAAGTCAAGACATTGCTCAGCTTGAGTACCTGAATAATGAACATGACGATGGGGTTCGAGGAATCATAGTGAGACGGGTTCCCTCCCTGGAGAATTCCCTGGGCACTCGCGCGCACCGTACTGGTGGTCGTCGCTGTCATTGTGCTGGTCGCCATGGTGGAAGAGGCGGACAACGAGAGTCACCAGAACCGTGCAGGGAGATGAAAAGGGAGAATGGAGTTGTTGAGGGGTTTAAAATTGAAGCTCCGGCTCCCTATCATCCACGTTTTTCTTCTGGATCGCCCCAAAAGTACCGACAGCTGACGCGGGGAAGCCAGTGAACCAATCATTCATTTACCTTTGTCTCTCCTCCTACGAAATCCCGCCTTGCCAAGCTAACGTGGGTTAGCCGAGATTCGGCAGATGAGCATGCAGTAGTATGGAGTACAATGAGACAAATAAAGTGCTTCTCTAGCGCGAGATCGGTTCGACCCCGGTCTATATCTTCTCTTAATTCTTTTTGTCTTTTCTCTCTACTAGTAAGGCCATCTGTAATTAAATCATTTTGTACTTCAATTTATCCCCGATGTCAGCGTTATGCACTGGCCTCATCTTATCGCTTATCTCACCATCCCCGTCAGCTATCTGCGCGGTATGATTGGACGGATCCTTTATACAGACACTTGCCCAGACATCTGGGCAAGCCCTGGAGGTGTGTGCAGAGGGTATTATGATCTACTCTTCCTCGTGATTCCTATCGTTATACATGCTCACAGGTAAATAATTGGCTGGGCTACTTCTAGCATGCCAGTAGTTGTTTTGGGGCATGGTTCACAATGTGAAAACTTCAAGTTGAAGTTGAAGTTGGAAATTGTTTGAAAGTTTTCGAAAAAATAGCTAAATTCACCCGGATACCCGTGGAATCTACATTGTGTAGTGTAGTACATGCTAATGAGTGGGTAATAGATGTAGTATACCTAGGTATTAGGTAGTGCTAATAATATTGCTAGTAAAAAGTTACACATTTGTGGCCGAAAGGTTCAAGATGTTGAAGAATAATCACCTATTACACTCAGTAGTGCTTATGTACCTAATACTGCCTATGTAAAGATCGGTAAGTACCTAGGTACTAGTAGTACCGCCGTGTCTACATGTACCTAGTACATAGATATTATCCATGGATCTACATGTAGGTTCGCGAAAAATTGAATATAGGAACTGAGTCGTAGTACTATTATGCAGTACCTTTTAAGTCATCCATTCATTTAAGATTCAATCAATATGCTAGCTTATGAGGCTAGTTGACTAGGGCCAACTTGAACACGAGACGCACGCCTTAGTTCAACTTTGAAGTTTAAATAGCCTTTTACATATGTACAAGTTTATATGTACTAGTAGGGGTACACGTGCATATCCGTCCGCACCTGGGGTGCCGAGATGCGACACATGGAAAGACCCTGTCACACCGAATACCCAGTCCTTTTAGCGATCTAAAAAAAGAAAGCATCCTTAATCATATCTTGAACGAACTGCATTTTGATTTTCATTTTAAGTTGGCGTATCTTCCAAAGGATACCAGTTGACATGTGTAGGAGTTCCCTTGCGAAGATCGCTTATCCTGTGGTATTAGATGATCTAGGTATCGCTAATCGAATAGTAATTATTTATTCACTTTTTGAAGTCCAATATCATCTACTAGTACCTAGTATTTGCAAGACTTTCTGACATGTGTAGTCAAGTTCTTTGGTCTAGCTCTTAGCTTCTAACCTTGAAAGGTTGTTCAAATTGTCCCCACCTTCTTTTCCATATGGGGAAAGAGGTTCGCGAAGGAGCGGATATTACTGTATATCCATGATTTACTAAATGGCTTTTTTGGCAGAGACTCCCCCTAAACTAACGCCGAAAAACATACCGAAAAGGCCGGTGCCTGAACAGTGTACGTGCTCCGCAGTGGAGAATTGTGCACGATCCATAACACACAAGTGCTGCTTAGCAAGCCAGTCAGGCCCGCGGACCAGGAGATCCTCCGACGAGGCGTTTCGTGTATAAATTTACCCCTTAAGGAGAATTGTGCATTTTCAGCGGTGCAGCCTTACGTAGTATGTAGTCCCTTACAAATATAAGTGGGCCACAGTGTGAAAGCCCCCCGCCTCAATGATCCACAGACAGCAAAAGAGGCCCAAAGAAAACTTTGACGTTGAGTCAGTCCAGACTGGGCGGGTTTTATAGGCCAATAGAGACTGTTCCAGCCGAATCAAGAGTCAGGATTTCGGGTGATCGATCAATTGATGCTGGATTTAAGAACATTTTGGTCGGGATTTGACGATTGCCGCGCCACTTAACCCCGAGAACGGCACGTTATCGGCACATCGGTGCTCCGTTCCACCGACTTTCTGGCTGTGCTGGTTGACGCGGCCAAGCATGGCTCTGATCCATGGTAAACTAGTAGGGACTTCCAATGAATATGAGGGGCTCGGGTGGGTAATTCTCCGAATAAAATATGCATTGAAATCGGCCATGGTGCTCCGTGTCCGTTCCTCCGCATGGCGATATGCGTATGCAATGAAGAAATTTTGAGCAGGGATCTAGACTTGACTGAACCTTTTATATCGTGTAACTCCGCACGTACCTGGAGTTCGCTACATCTTCCCATAATTTTTGGGCCTGAACCCACCAACGGGATTTATCTGGTCTGGTATGGAGAAAGAGACCATTCAAGACGCCGTCATGGAGCAAGACGACTCCTCTATGGAGTACATGCCCATCACTCAACGAACCGCCACTGTTATCGAAGATGAAAGAGAAATTCAGCATCTGGCAAACATCGCTTCCAGTAGACTGGGCCGTACCATTTCGGCCTCAGCGAGCAGAGGCGATCCTCGATTAGACCCTGCGAGCCCTGAATTCGATCACTACCGATGGGCTCAATCCGTGCTCGGTCAAATGCACGAAGAGGGCATAGAGACACCTCGACAAGGTCTCGTATTTAAAGACTTGTCAATTAGCGGATCTGGATCGGCAATTCAATATCAAGAAACTTTAACATCAGCCGTTACCGTACCTTTCCGAGCTGCGACAAGAGCTTTAACTGGGCACTCTGTTCCTCCACGCCGAATCCTACAGAGTTTCGATGGGTTGTTGCAGAGTGGCGAGCTTCTGCTTGTCCTGGGACGTCCTGGCAGTGGATGTACTACATTTTTGAAAACTATCACTGGCCATTTGGGAGGTTTAAACATGGAACCCAACAGCAAAATCCATTACCAAGGTATCTCGTTCGAAGACATGATCAAATACCACCGCGGTGAAGTGGCCTACAACAAAGAGGTATGTACCGTGATTCTCAGCTCAAGTTCCCCTTGCGATACAAAAGAACACCGCTATTGAATTGGGACTAATTATCACTGACTAGGTCGATCTCCATTTCCCTCACCTGACTGTGGGCCAGACCCTTTCTTTCGCAGCCAACTCCCGAGCTCCCCATAAACGACTTGAAGGAATGAGCAGATCTGAATACTGCGAGACACTGGTTAAGGTCGTCATGTCTGTTTTCGGTCTTACCCACACCTACAATACCAAGGTGGGTAGTGAGTTCATCCGCGGCGTCAGTGGTGGTGAACGAAAGCGAGTCAGTATCGCCGAGATGTTCCTCAGCCGCTGCCGCCTCGGCGCTTGGGACAACAGTACGCGTGGTTTAGACGCAGCTTCAGCACTGAAATTCGTTCGATCTCAACGACTTGCGGCAGACATGGGTAAATCGTGCCACGCCATTGCTGCTTACCAAGCATCCCAATCTATGTACGATCTGTTTGACAAAGTGGTTGTACTTTATGAGGGATATCAAATATACTACGGTCCCCGGGAGGGTGCCGTTCCTTTCTTCGAAGCCCAAGGCTGGGTGCGACCTGAGCGACAAGTTTCAGGAGACTTCCTGACTGCTATCACCAACCCTAACGAGCGTGTTGCCCGTGCTGGAATGGAAGCAAAGGTACCACGTACCGCGAAAGAGTTTTCTGAGTACTGGAAGAAGAGCCCCGAATATGAGGCTTTATGCCAGCAGATCACAACTTACGAGCGTGATTACTCACCAAGCGGCGACTCTGCCAAACAATTTCAATTGAGCCACAAAGAACAGCAGGCTCGCCATACCCGTACTCGCAGCCCCTACCTCCTCTCCGTTCCTATGCAGATTCGTCTCTGCACCCAACGTGCTTATCAGCGAATGCTTAATGATCTTCCTACTGCGCTGTCACCGCTTATAGTGCAGTTAATCTTGTCTTTGATTATTGGTTCAGTCTTCTACAATACGCCGGACACTTCGGCCTACTTCTTTCAAAAGGGCGGTGTCTGTTATTTCGCCGTCCTTATGAATGCTCTTCTCACGATTAACGAAATTCTCCAATTGTATGACCAGCGTCCCATTGTGGAAAAGCAAGCTGGCTATGCATTCGTTCACCCCTTTACCGAAGCATTGGCGAGTATCATTGTCGACTTACCTATCAAAATTGTTCGAATTTCCATTTTCAGTATTGTGTTGTACTTCATGGCCAATCTACGCCGAGAACCTGGAAATTTCTTCGTCTTCTACCTGTTCTTGGTCTTTGCTGTTCTGACCATGTCCGGATTGTTCCGCAGCTTGGGTGCTCTCACAAAATCAGTGGGTCAAGCGATGGCTATGGCAGGTGTTCTGGTTCTATGTATCGTCATCTACACTGGATTCACATTGCCGCAACCATATATGCACCCCTGGTTTTCCTGGATTCGATGGATCAATCCGGTCTTCTATACTTTTGAAGCTCTTATTGCCAACGAATTTCACGGCAAAAACTACGATTGTTCGTCTAAGATTCCGAGCTATGGAACGGGTGACAACTTCATTTGCTCCGCCGTGGGTTCTGTCGCTGGCCAGAGCTATGTGAACGGTGATATTTTCATCGCTGAGAACTACGGATATTACTACTCTCATGTGTGGCGCAACTTTGGAATCTTGATTGGTTTCATGATATTTTTCAATGCCGTTTACCTGGTAGCCACTGAGTTCATTTCTCGCGATACTTCAAAGGCCGAGGCCCTGGTGTTCAGACCTGGACATGCACCGCAGTACCTGAAAGAAAGCGCAGATTCAGAAACCGGCGCTGCGGATCTGACCAAACTCGAATTGCAACCAACAAATAACACCATTCGCCTTCCTGAACAAACTGATGTCTTCTCGTGGAAGTCGCTGAACTATGACATCCCTGTCAAGGAAGGTACTCGCCGATTGCTCGATGATGTGAATGGCTGGGTTAAGCCAGGAACACTGACCGCACTGATGGGTGTCTCAGGAGCCGGAAAGACAACGCTGCTGGATGTTCTCGCCCAACGAGTTTCCATTGGTGTTGTTACTGGTGACGTCTTTGTCAATGGTAAACTCCCAGCAATGAACTTTCCCCGACGAACAGGTTATGTTCAACAACAAGATCTTCACATGGCCACTACCACCGTGCGTGAGGCCCTTCGATTCAGTGCAGTTCTCCGACAGCCTGGAACCGTAACTATGCAAGAAAAGTACGACTATGTGGAACAGGTCATCAAGGTACTTGGTATGGAGGACTTTGCAGAGGCGGTTGTAGGATCTCTCGGAGAAGGACTCAATGTTGAGCAGCGTAAGCTTCTCAGTATTGGAGTTGAACTCGCCGCGAAACCAACCTTGTTGATTTTCCTTGATGAGCCCACAAGTGGTTTGGACTCTCAAAGTTCTTGGACAATTTGCCAATTCCTGCGACGTCTCGCAGATCATGGCCAGGCTGTTCTTGCGACCATCCATCAACCCAGCGCAACACTGTTTCAATCATTTGACCGTCTTTTGTTCCTGGCTAAAGGAGGCAGGACCGTCTACTTTGGTGACGTTGGAAAAGATTCTACTACTCTGCTGAATTATTTCCAGCGCAACGGAGCTCGACCTTGCGAGACACTTGAGAACCCCGCTGAGTACATCCTTGACATGGTCGCTGGAGATGGGTGCCCTGAAGTAGACTGGGTTCAAGCCTGGAAGGAAAGCCCAGAAGCCCAGGACGTTATCGCCGAGGTTGACCGTCTCCATTCCATCAAGGGCTCTGAAGAGATATCTTCAAACCACTCTAGCGAGGATGCCGATGATGATAGCGCCGAGTTTGCGGCGCCTCTATCAACTCAGCTTTGGGTTGTCCTTACTCGTTGTTTCCAGGGTTACTTCCGCCGTCCCGACTACATTTACTCCAAGTTTATTCTAGGTATTGTCTCGGGTCTATTCATCGGATTCAGCTTTTATGCCGCGGATAGCTCCGAACAGGGTTTCCAGAATGCACTATTCGGTATCTTCTTGCTCTGTACAATCTTCAATACCATGGCCAATGCCATCATGCCGAATGTCGTGGCACAGCGATCTCTGTATGAGGTTCGGGAACGTCCGTCTAGAACCTACTCATGGAAGGTCTTCATTCTCTCTCAGATTCTGGTGGAGGTCCCTTGGCAATTCGTTCTCGGTGTCTGCTCATGGGCATCCTTCTACTGGGCAGTCTTCGGCACTGGTCAAACCGCCGAGCAAAGCGTCATCGTTTTGCTGTTCATTTGCCAATTCTTCATGTATGCAGCTAGCATGGCCCAATTTGTGGTGTGTGCTATTCCGGAACCTACTCTTGCCGCTATGGTCGCGACTCTCATGTTCGGTCTCTCCTTCCTCTTCAACGGTGTTATGCAGCCGCCCAGTGACCTGCCTGGCTTCTGGATCTTCATGTACCGTGTGTCTCCATTCACGTACTACATTGCCGGTATCGGTGGCGCGGCATTGCACGGGCGCCCTGTTGAGTGCAGCAGTGTTGAATTGAACATTTTCGACCCACCGGCCAACCAAACATGTGGCGAGTACATGGCCAAGTACCTGAGCATTGCGAGCGGCAAAGTCTATAACCTCAACGCTACATCCAACTGCGAATACTGCAGTATGGCAAGCGCGGATGACTACCTCGCCGTTCGCGAAATCTACTATGGCGATCGCTGGCGCGATTATGGGATCTTCTGGTGTTACTTTGTTTTCAACATTTTCGGTGCGATTATCCTGTACTATTTGTTCCGAGTGCGAACCTCGAAGGCCAAGGTTGCTCGAGGATAGAATTGTGTTTGTATTTGATTGAAAGCGATCTTTGTACATAATTTAGCTCCATAGAGCGTGCATATTTGTATAGTATGTTCCATAATGCATAGCTCTACAGTTACAGTGAAGAGCGAATACATACGATTTAATAACTTCCAATGATTCGTCCAAAATTAATGTATGATCCGATCCAGTAGTAAAACCAGGCAAACATGAAGATCGTGCGCTGATCAGTTCGATCCTCGATGGCTCCCGAGCTCGCTAGTGCATGCCTGGGGGCGACAAAAGCCGGTTTTTTCAAAGACATTGGTTCAATTATTCGCATAACCGGGCTCCACTTAGCGTCTCCGAGGTATCTTGGCTGAATTTTTCTCCATTTGGGAGATTTATCAGCGCAGGTACAGCTTTGAATGGGTTTGTTTGGTTCTGTGTATAGTAGATTGTACCAGCAGGATCCTATCAACCATGTGTATTCTGGCTCAGGCCTGTTGACTCCCGTGAACTTGGTTGATCGGCAACCGTTGAACCACCAAAGTGGGGCATTGTTTGGACTTGATTGTCGCGCTGGATTGCGCAAAGATGGAGCCCTGGAGATCCAAGGCTACAAAAAACCCCTTGCAGAATCGAGAACGAGTACGAACATACACACACAGGTACGTGTACGGCGTACGATGACGCTATAGCCAGCGATCCCATGGATACAGCATCGCGTAGTCCGTACCAGGTCCTACATAGCCCCGGCCAGAAACGATTTGGTCAAGGACCGGGGGTCTCGGGGGAATGAGATAGAAGATTAGTGGAAATTGCCCAGTTGCACTAGGATCAAATCAATCGCTTGAATCTTTTTTATCCGACGGGATCCGACCACTCAAAGAACCCCATTCTAGTCTTTGTTTGTGCACGTTCGCAACATTCCATTTCCTTCCTGATTCTCCACTTGCGTTTCAGTCTCGGGGTTTCTTCCCAACCTGCAGACTGCCCTCGTCAACCAACCTCAGGTCCGTTTTCAATATGGCCGACCAAAAGCAAGGCTGGTACGTGATCATGCTGAACAACCCCCTTTCAAGAAACCCTGACTAACCCCTCCGGTTCTAGGTGGTCGACTCATTATCGATGGGTGATCATGGTTATCGTGTTGATTATCGGGTTCAGTCTGTTAGCGGTTGTGGGTGTTTGGCTTCGACGCCGTCACGATCTCAAGAGAGGCCGGTTGCTAGGTCCTGGCCAGGTTTACGGAAATCCATTGGTCACGCCGCCAAATAAAGGTCCTGCATTACAATCGCGCTCTGGTGTGCTGAGTGCGCCGTCTGTTTCTGCGGTACCAACGCCTCAAGCCCGCAGTTTACCGCCACCTTCCATTACGAGCAGCTCGAGGACGAATGTACAACCTAACCCGCCGGCGCCCAATAAACCACGATCACACAAACCGGGGCAAAGCGCTGCTGCGAGTGTCGAGTTTCAGTCGGAAACGAGACAGGTGCCGCAGACATAATCAAAGCTCACAATGGTCGCATTAGCTTTTCTGGTTGTTGTTTTCTATTTCCCTTGTTGCGATTGGCCGCTAGCCTGCTCTTTACTTGCATTTCCTCGGTGTTTGGGAGCAAACGATCTGATACACTATTCATCTCATTTTCCCAGTCGGTTTCCTTTTATTATTCCAGATACAATGCATATAGACTCGTTGGATCAATTATATGGACGGGTCATCATTTCATCTCTATATACAATTTTTGATTCCATCTCTACTACGAGATGCTGATACTAACAATCTTGATATCCTGGGTCGGCTTCTCTTTGAAGGTTGATGTCTTCTCAATCTTATGAATCACATCAAGACCTTGGACTGCGCGCCCGAAGATGGTATGCTTGTTGTCTAACCATGGAGTCTTCTCCGTCGTGATGAAGAATTGACTTCCATTGGTATTGGGCCCGGCGTTGGCCATCGACAAGGTGTACGGCTTATCGTGTCGCAAACTGGAGAACTCGTCAGGGAATTCACCACCCCAAATGGATTCACCGCCTGTTCCATCACCCTGCGGGTCACCACCTTGAATCATAAACTTGGGAATAACACGGTGGAAGATCGTGTTGTTGTAATAGCCCTGTCGGGCGTGGGTGACAAAGTTCTCCACAGTGCGAGGAGCAGCTGAGGGGAATAGTCGCAGATGGATGTCGCCCATGGTCGTGTGTAGAACAGCTGCAGTGCCGCTTTCGTTGGCCTTGGTAGGACCCGAATCAGATGCGCCGGCAACCTGAGTAGGTTTCTCATTCTGCACGTCCCGCGATGATTTGGAGATATCGGTCTCATTGGTGAACATGTAGAAGCGCACCTTGCCAAATCCAGTAGTGACCAGAATCGCATCCCGCTCTTCCGCTTCTTGAAGAAGTGGATTACTGCTAGCAGCCATGGAGACAGTGACAACGCCCTTCTTTTGTGGCTGACCTTGGTAAAGAGCAATGTTCAGAGCTCGGAAGGGCTCGTCGCGGCCATATACTCGCACAACACGGTTCGTGTAGGTGTTGATGCACTTGATGCCGTACAAAGACCCGTAAAGCAAGAAGTGTCCAGATTCATCGAAGGATACATTGACCTTGTTTCGAATGGACTGATCCTCCAACTCCCGCTCAACACCTAGGCGTCGCCCAAACTCCACTTCATCGAGCTGGTACGGGGCAGTGCCCGCCTGTTGCATCTCCATCAGAGTGGATATTGACTCGTCATACGTGCGATAAAGCTTTCCAGTCGCAAACTCGAAGACACGCACTTGGCGATCCGGGAAAGAGACCGTGGCGAATTGCTCACCGTCAGGGGAAATAGTAATGGCCGTGGCAGTTGACTTGGCCCGCTTGAATGCAAACAGGTTGGTGGATGATTTCAGCTCAAAAACATTGTCGGGTTTTTCAAAAGATCCATCTCCGGCTCTCCAATATTCTATCATGCCTGCTTCATCCGCGGACACCACACAGTCATAGACATTATTGAAGGCCATTGATACCACAGGACTGCGATGGACAGTTTTCACAGTATGCAAGGCTTGAGGATTCTCTCCTCGTCCGTCGAATACTTGGATCGTGTTGCTGGACTCGTCTGTTACGGCAAGCAATGGTAGTGACGCCCCTCGGCGATGTACCCAGCAAACACAGCGGGGTACGAATTCCAGTGAATACGAGGACAAAAGATCTGTAGCCAATTAGTTCCTTAAACCCGAGACAGATTGCTCGAAATCAATCTACGTACCAAATGTAATGACATCAAAGATCTTCACCGTCTTGTCCGCTCCCACTGTCGCAAAGCTGCGCCCATCCGCACTCACGCTAGTGCTACTAATCTCACTTGTGTGGGCACGAAATTCCTTAACAAACTCGATGCCCTCGGCCATCTTTTTCCAAAACTTCACAAAGCCATCAATGGAGCTAGTGATAACGAAATCGGTAACCGGAGAAACAGTCACAAATGCCAATTGCTCCTTGTGCATGAGGGACTTCGAATAGCGCGGGGATTCGGGCAGTGCCTTTACATAAACCTTCTCAAAGGGAAGCTTGCGGCGCTTCTTCTTTGGGGCGACTTCGGAGGGCAGCGCCGGGCCGAAATCATCGTCAGAGGAGGAACCATCATCTGGTTGTCGTGGTTAGTCTTCGTCGTCGATTGGAATTTGCGGAAGCTCAGAGGAGCTGCGTACGAACCATTGTCATCGCCGTCAACGGCGGAGTGTGGGCGCTTTGCCGCAGGAGGCGCAGGAACTTCTTCAGCGTCCGCCATTTCAAACCCCGGGGACTAGCTTCGATCTGATATATGCGAAAGCGACAAAGTCAAGGGAGAGAAAGTCGGAGAAGATAGCGGGCGGTGGGAGAAGCACCCAATTGGAAGAGTAGAAGCTCGGGCCACCCAACTTTTCTCCTTTCCCTCCTCCCCCACTGTTGACGAACCCATTGCTTTCTCACCCTTTCAGTCGCTTGGATCAGTCGAGTTAATCGTTTACTCTACACTGATCAATATGGTATGTTTCTGCTCTATGATCTCGGATCTTGGGGCATATGCCCTCGGAAGACATACCAGGGCTAATTCATCTCTAGGCGTCGTTTGGCAATCCCACACAGATCTTTGGCGACGATGTGATCGAGGAGAAGGGTGAAAATGCTCGTCTGTCGGCATTCGTAGGTGCCATCGCAGTCGGTGACCTTGTGAAGAGTACTCTGGGCCCCAAGGGAATGGACAAGATTCTGCAATCTGCGTACGTGGGGAAACGAACATAGATATACTTTTTTTGGTCATTGCGGGCGGAGACTGAGATGCTGACTATGATTTTGGGATAACAGATCAAGCGGAGACATTCTCGTAACCAACGACGGTGCTACCATCTTGAAATCGATTGCCCTTGATAACGCGGCGGCGAAGGTGCTGGTCAACATTTCCAAGGTCCAGGACGATGAGGTAGGTGACGGAACTACATCTGTCACCGTGCTGGCTGCTGAGCTCCTGCGCGAGGCAGAGAAGCTGGTCAACGCCAAAATCCACCCTCAGACTATCATTGAGGGCTACCGGATAGCCAGCCGTGCTGCTCTTTCCGCTCTCGAGAATGTTGCTATCGACCGAAGCAAGGATGCTGAGGCTTTCCGCAAGGACCTTCACGCCATCGCCAGAACCACCCTCAGCTCCAAGGTTCTCGCCCAAGACCGTGACCACTTCGCTCGTTTGGCTTGTGAGGCCGTTCTCCGTCTTAAGGGATCCACCGATCTCAGCCATATCCAGATCATCAAGAAGGCGGGTGGCAAGCTGAACGACTCTTACCTAGACGAGGGTTTCATTCTGGACAAGAAGATTGGTGTCAATCAGCCCAAGCGCTTGGAGAATGCGAAGATTCTGGTTGCCAACACTGCCATGGACACAGACAAGGTCAAGATTTTTGGGGCTCGCGTCAAGGTCGAGTCGACTGGCAAGCTGGCCGACCTGGAGAAGGCCGAGCGGGAGAAGATGCGTGCCAAGGTTGAACGTATCAAGTCTCACGGTATCAACTGTTTCGTCAACCGTCAACTGATCTACAACTGGCCCGAGCAGCTTTTCACCGAGGCTGGAATTATGTCTATTGAGCACGCCGACTTCGACGGCATTGAGCGCCTCGCACTGGTCACTGGTGGTGAGATCGCTTCCACTTTCGACCACCCCGACCAGGTGAAGCTGGGCTCCTGTGACCTGATCGAGGAGGTTATCATTGGTGAGGACACCTTGATCAAGTTCTCCGGTGTGGCTGCTGGCCAGGCCTGCACCATTGTGCTGCGTGGTGCCACCGACCAGTTACTGGATGAAGCCGAACGTTCTCTCCACGATGCCCTGGCTGTGCTTTCCCAGACAGTTAAGGACCCCCGCGTCACTCTCGGTGGTGGTTGTGCCGAGATGGTGATGTCCAAGGCTGTTGAGCAGGCAGCTCAGAACACTACTGGCAAGAAGCAGTTGGCTGTTGACTCCTTTGCTCATGCTCTCAAGCAACTGCCCACTATTCTGGCTGACAACGCTGGTTTGGACTCCAGCGACTTGGTGACTCGCCTTCGACAGGCTATCAACAACGGCATGACAAGCTCCGGTCTGGATCTGCTGACACCTGGTGGTGGCATCGCAGATATGCGTGATCTTGGTGTAGTAGAGGCTTACAAGCTGAAGAAGGCAGTTGTGTCATCAGCCTCCGAGGCTGCTGAGGTACGTTCAGTTTCAAAACTTCTCTATTCATCCCTTTCTCACTACACACGCTGACATGTATCTTTTATAGCTTCTTCTGCGTGTGGACAACATTATCCGTGCTGCTCCTCGTCAACGAAACCGAATGTGAACATGAATGCGATGGGTGACGACACTTGTACCTTGTCAGGGCTTAGGATCCTTAAACAAAAAAGCACAAATTCCCTATTATAGACCCGATTGTTGTATATGTTGGTAGTACATTACATATATATCTTTTATTTACGTACGGACCTCGGCGTACCAATGAAAAGCAGGTACCAAATGCTTGATAGACCCTGTTAGCCCTGGAGTCTAATGTTGATGCCTTGAATATCAGGTGTCCATTAACACTATCCGCCCTGGACCCTGCGGACCCTGCGGATCACCAGACAGTCACCAATTCATGCTGCCACTCGCGCTAGGGTACTCCGTACCTGCGGGCCTAACAAGGTACAAAGGTGCCTCGTGATACTCTGATGCTTACATGCCCCAGGTCATTCATTCCCATGCAGCACAACCAGTAAGCTGAAGCATAATCTGGAGATCCGCATTGGTCCTTCCAATACTGGCGTTAGCGGGGAAATTGAGTGGAGTGATCTACTGGAGGGGTGCTGGTGAACATGTTTAATCTTCATATGGATCTATGTCTCACTGTAACAATCTCAACATGATTAACGTTCACCACGGGGTCTTTCTCCGAGTCAATCCGCCTCTTGAACCACACCATACCGGTAGCTTCTAAGCGAGGAGGAGTCATGCCAAGTCCGCTGGTCTCATGCAGGTTCCGCTACCATTAGGGCGGTATTTTTAGCAGCAAATATTAGGCGGATCGTGAACTTTCCAAGGCCGTGGACCTGTGACCCCCTTAAAAACATTGCATTGGAATATTTGTATTGTTCCTAAGATGGTTAATCCCAGAATCCCCAATCACACTGTGGAGATGGCCATCCTGTGTCTCTGCATGTGTCTATATACAATGTAAACCAGCCCGCTACTTCTGGTCCTTTAATTCTAATTAAACTCCGGCTTTGCCTCCTCCTACTAAGCCCCACTGAACCAAGGCACTTCGCGCCTGTCAAACCACAAAGGGTACACTGGGCCGACTCTAGACTCTCTTATTATTTGCTTGTTCATCCTTTCCCTTTCCCCCACTTTTCTTCCTTGTCAAAGATCGTCGCTCAATACTCTTCCCTTCCCTCTCACTTCGATTCGATGTCTGGACCTAATCAATCGTCATGATCCTCTCTAAATGGATTACTACCTTGCTGGGTGGCGCTCTCGCTGCCCAAGGCGCCTTAGCCATTACCCTCGATGTCGAGAATGAAGGTCAGTGATCTGCATTCCGCTGCGCCCTCCTCCCCCTCCGCATGGTGTAGATCATGCGCCGCGTGGACTGACATGACACCATTGCATTCCAGACTCGATCAAATCAGCCGCCAAAACGGTCGCTTCCGACATGATCACCTACTACGATAACCGAGCATCAAAGGACATTCCAGGCAAATTCGACGACACATGGTGGGAGGGTGGCTCGATGTTTATGATCCTCATCCAATATTGGTTTTTGACTGGCGACAGCCAATTCAACAAGGCTGTTCAAGATGGCATGTACTGGCAGAAGGGCGATGATGACTTTTTCCCTTCCAATTATAGTCAGTACCTAGGAAACGACGATCAGGTCTTCTGGGGACTGGCAGCTATCACCGCCGCTGAGCTGAACTATCCCGAGCGTTCTGGTCAACCGTCGTGGGTCTCGCTGGCTCAAGGTGTTTTCAACACACAAGTTCCTCGTTGGGATACCAGCAGCTGCCATGGTGGCATGCGCTGGCAGATTTGGCCATATCAATCAGGATACCAGACGAAGAATGCGATCTCCAATGGTGGTCTATTTCAATTGGCCGCGCGACTTGCTCTCTACACCAACAACCAGACATATGCGAGCTGGGCTGAGCGTATCTGGGACTGGAGTGCAAGCACCCCGTTATTGAGGAAGACCTGGGTCATTGCTGACAGTACGAGCTGTGAAAGCGGATGTACTGATCACGGAGACTACCAGTGGACGTACAACTATGGCACCTACATCAGTGGCGCAGCCTATATGTACAACTACGTACGTCTACAGTCTTTCAGAATTTGAATCCAGCATCACAAATAACTAGCTAACCATATTCCACAGACAAATGGAACAGAAAAATGGAAAGACGGCATCGTGGGTCTCATTGGAACTTCTGATCAATTCTATCCGACCGGAAAAAACTACGACAATGCGGATGGTTCCATCCTCTCCGAATTCACCTGTGAGCCCTCCGGAAAATGCGATCGAAACCAGATCACTTTCAAAGCCTACTTTTCTTCCTGGCTCGCATTTATGACCACGATCGTTCCTGGCACCTCAGACTTGGTAATGCCCAAGCTAAAAACCTCAGCGCAGGCAGCCGCCAAGGCCTGCACTGGCCTAAGTGATGGCTCTCATTGCGGAGTGAAGTGGTACACACAAAGCTGGGATGGCACTGATGGGCTAGAACAGCAAATGGCAGTTCTAGGCGTTTTGAATTCGCTGCTAGTACCATTCAAAAATAAAGCACCATTCAACTCCGACAATGGGGGTACCTCCAAGAGCAACCCTAGTGCTGGTACTAATAGCAGTACAGCGAACGAAATGCCGGTCCTAAACCCAATTAATACCGGTGATCGGGCTGGTGCCGGAATTCTAACGGCCGTCTTTGTTGTTGGCTGGGGATTGGCGATAACATGGATGGTCAAAGGAGGATAATCGTTCGCCTTCTGTCTTTCTTTCTCTGTATTTCTGGCTTTTTCACACCATGTGTGTTTTCCCTTCATCGTATTGCAAATATATCTGTATAATATCTTCTTTTCCCAATGAATTTCTTTTTCTTTTCTTTTTTTTCTTTTTTTTTTTTTCTTTTTTTTTTTTTTTTTTTTTTTTCAAAATAATGACAATAATAATAATACTAGTAATAATAATAAGCCTAATAGTAGGTATCCAGGCCACTACATATGTATTGGGTACATAGCCCAATTCCAATTTACCTAGGTATATATTCTGCCAGTGCACATGTGGACTTCATTTACGGGATGGGCAGGGGCTGGGATATGTAGGTAGTTCTTCAAGTTGCCATGAACCTACTACCACCTGGGCATCACAATATTGAACATCCATGAAGTTATGTCAAATTATCTTTCCTGATACCTAGTACTAGTAGTTGACCTAGACGTGTAGAGTGGCCTTTCGACAGCCATTTCCTGAGGAACATTGAAAAAAATGTTTTAGGTAATTGATTCTCGTACTACCTACCTAACTTGAAAGTACCTCCACCTGGGCAGGGCTCAAAATGTTCCCGAGGTCACAGCTGCGGTTCGTCCCATGCTCCGAGCTGTGATAGCGACTCCAGGTCGGCATACTGACTGTATGTATGGAGTACCTGTGTAGTATGTTAACACATTTGAAAGAATGGACTTATGTATCCAGTATGTAGGTAAACTGGTAGTACTAGTAGTATGTGCATGCGTAGAAAGTCAATAGAATTGCGATGGATATATGATCCTACGAAACCAAAATCACAATTTCGACAATCGAATAAAGAAACATTTGATCAAATGCTTGGGCACAATAAAGGGGTTAATTGGCATTTGCAGCGTTTGAGGTTTTTCAAATTAGGTTTGTAGAGTATTATTCAAATGCTTCGATACAATAGTTAGATAGAAGAGTTACTAGTTACGAACGCATACTATGCTGACCGAATTCAATCAATTGATCCGCTGTGCCCACATGTGGGCAGGTGTCAGCCAACTTTCTGATATAACAAGGGGGTCCCGCTGGGGATACTATTTGAGACAGCCCATTCAAAGCGTCAGTTATACTTATCTTCCGGTAAGAGGATCCGGAAGTGACTGTTTGTATCCAGGATCAGCTGGCTAGATTAGTAGTAGGTAGAGGCTTACGGACTTCAAGTTACTAGTAGAAGTTTGGTCTGTTCATTACTTTGATCGAATTTGTACAGCTTCATCTTTGAAACCTTGGAATATGGAATCTACCCACTTTATGTTGTGTCCCATACCTGAGATCTGGATAAATTCAATGTTGATTTTTAGGTAGTAGCTAGTGGCAATATCTCAGCCTCGATCATCTACTACTATGTATAGATGAGCTTGAAGGGAGTACCTACTACCTACCACTCGGAGGTGGAGCAGTAAAAATATTACCTATTAGGTAGTAGTAGTAGGTAATTGGTTGTGGGGAATTCTAAAGTTGCCTATGTAATGATTCAAGTCATGTATACATGTAGTACCTAGAATATGTACTACTAGTATACGTAGTAGGTAGTAGTACAGTAGTACTAATTCAACTGGTAGAAGGTAGTAATCTATAGAGGGCACTACCGTGACGGCTGTGTAATAGCCCTGCGATTCCGAAGTGTTAGTCTTGATTATTGATATATTGGTGGCTGTGTTAGGTTCGGGTGCAAGGCTTTGCTGCTTACGCTTTACCCTGAGCGGCGGTGTTCTACTGTAAAGTTCTGAATAGATACTATTTGAGGTAACAATGTGGAACATCAAACGCCCGGGGGATTATTTGAATTATCCCGACGTCCAGCCTTCACATGTATTGAACCTCCGAGTTACATAGTCCATCAGGGGGCTTTTTTTTTTTTTTTCGGCTGCTCGAAACGCTTTGCGTACGCTTGATGGCGCGGCCCCCTAGCTGATTCGATGATACCGTACGAATACCGACAGTACCGCCAATGTGCGCAAGTTTGGAAGAGGCTGCGGAGCGGAACTGCCAGGGATCGAGCTGTATTGTACCGGCGTAATACACACAATGTATCTGCCTTTTGATCTTCAACTTTCTTCTCGTTTCTCTTTTCCCCCTTTCGTCTATCGATCTTTCAACCTGCATCTACCTTTCGACCCCCTATCTCCCTGTCGACGCCTTTGTTCCTTTCCGAGGGATTGTGCCCTTGCTATCCAACTTGTTGTGCGGATTCCTATCTCCAACCTGGCCCATTGTTGAACTGTGGGTGGGGGATGATCCGCTATCCGAGTTCTTGACTGTCTTGCTCCACATCCTTCGTCCCTTCGAATTGTCCACCCAGCCTCCCTCGACATCGACCCATGCACACATTCTCGTCTTCCTCATAGACCCTGCTCGTTACTTTCTGTGATCTCGATCTATACACAGTGCTGAAGTTCCCACAATGCGGTGGCGGCTGCCGGGCGCCTGTTCGACACTTCCCGCCAGCGTCGCCCTTCTTCTACTCCCAGTTCTGGTTGTTCCGCAGCAATACCCAGAACATCATGATTCTTCATCTCATGTCTCCGTGCCCATAGTGGCAGATGGAGCAACACATCATTCACAACAAACGGCCTCTGCTGCCGTTCCTCCCATCGTGAAATCCAACGATGCGAGCGCCCTGGCAACTCTGGCTCTGGCGGGCTCCGGCCGCGCCGTTCGAGCCCCTCCCATCCAGGCTAGCAGCAGTGCTGCTAGCCTGGCATCGCAGCTTCATGCGCGGTCCTTGCAGGACTGGGAGGTTGAGGACTTTGTCCTGTTGGCGACCGTTGACGGAACCATTCACGCTCGTGACCGCAAGACCGGTACCCCTCGTTGGGCTCTAGAAGTCCCCAGCAGTCCTGTGGTCGAGAGCATCTATCATCGTGCCAATCGAACAAGCTTTGACGATACCCAACCTGAAGATGATTTCCTTTGGATAGTGGAACCCAGCCAAGATGGCAGCCTGTACATTTACAGTCCAGGCCCAGAGGCAGGGCTCCAGAAACTTGGACTCACCATCAAGCAACTAGTAGACCAGACTCCCTATTCCGGCATTGACCCCGCAGTTACCTATACCGCTCGAAAAGAAACCACGTTGTACACGATCGATGCCCGCACTGGAAGTATATTACGAGTTTTCAGCTCTCGGGGACCATTTACATCTGGCCAGGAATGCCGCAAAGTCGATGGCCAAGATTTCGATTCCGAGGAGTGTGAAACAACATCGGGTACATTAGTCCTCGGTCGGGTCGAATATGCTGTGGCTATCCAGAATACTGAAACTGGAGACCCTATTTGTACCTTGAAGTATTCTGAATGGGCCCCGAACAACCGGGATATGGATTTGCAGAGCCAGTACTTTCGAACCATGGACCAGAGCCATGTCTACAGCATGCACGACGGTGTTGTTTTGGGATTTGATCACTCTCGGATGGACCGGCCTCGATATACCCAACGTTTCCCATCTCCAGTGGCCCGAGTCTTCGATATAGTGCGACCAGCCAACAAGGAATCCCCAGACGGCTCAACCCCGCTGGTGCTACTCTCGCAGCCGCTGCAACCTCCAGACCCAGATTATGGTACACTAGATGATAGTCGGGACATGCGAGTGTTTATTGACTCAACGGATGCCGGTGGATGGTATGCTCTGTCCGAAGAAACATATCCTCTAGTTACTGGTCGTGCTCCCATGGCACAATGTTACGATAAGGATTTCTTTCGTCGAGGCCAGCCGTTGATGAGCTTGAACCCACACCAACAGCGCGATGCTCTGGCTGGTGTCCATTCTTTGAACGGCCCACAAATACGCCCATCCATTCCTCGACTTGGCAGCTCGTCTACAAGCGACCTTACAAATGACACCCCGCACGATGTTTTACGTAGCCCGTCGGAGTTAGCATTACCACCCGCCCTACGACACAGTGCTATTATCCGAAAGAGCTGGGATAATGCTCTTGACATTGTCGTCACCCTAATTCTTCTTTTTATTGGTACTTTTATCTACTTCAACTCGCATCATATTCGAGACCTCGCGAAGCAAAAGCTAGATATCAAAAACATTATCAGCTCCAATGACAAGACTCCACTCTCAACCCCGGCGACTCCCATCGTTGGCACGTCACCCGGATTGTCCACGCCTTCACGGACCGTCCCAGACATGACGGTCGATGTCGATCTATTGGACTCTAACATAGAAGGCGACCTTACGCCCCGACCTTCTCGGGACCAAAGCATGCCGCCGTCAGACACAACACCCCGCGTGAAGATTAGCGAACCTGCCCATGAAGTTGATGGTGAAGACGACGAAGGGGTGTTAGACCTCGAGAAACCGAAAAAGAAAGGTCGCGCTCGTGGCTCACGAGGTGGCAAGAGTCACCGGCGGCGTAAGAAGCCTGGTGCCGACGGTGATGCAGGGGACCAGGCCGACCAGGTGATTGAACAGGTCAACCGTATGGCTCCACAGTCCAGACTTGAACCCGATATTCAAATGACTCGCACTGTTTCCAATGAAATCACGGAGATGGACAGTGTCGTTCGCATTGGACGGCTTGAAGTCTTCACTGATGTTGTTCTTGGCCACGGTAGTCACGGTACCGTAGTCTACCGCGGTAAATTCGATGGCCGAAATGTAGCTATCAAGCGTATGCTGATGGAATTCTACGATATTGCTTCACATGAAGTTGGCCTGTTGCAAGAAAGCGATGATCATCACAACGTCATCCGTTACTTCTGTCGCGAACAGGCGTCTGGATTTTTGTATATCGGTCTAGAGCTTTGCCCTGCATCTCTTCAAGACGTCATCGAGCGCCCAATTCAGTACCCCGAACTGGTTCAAGGTGGTTTAGACATGCCAGATGTGCTTCGTCAGATTACCCAAGGAGTTCGATATTTACACTCACTCAAGATTGTGCATCGGGATTTGAAGCCTCAGAACATCCTGGTAGCCACGCCTCGTGGTCGGACAGCGTCACGGGCTATTCGACTTCTCATTTCGGACTTTGGCCTGTGCAAGAAGCTAGAGGATAATCAGAGTTCCTTCCGAGCCACGACTGCGCATGCCGCTGGAACTTCTGGCTGGCGGGCGCCAGAGCTACTCGTTGATGACGATACTGGCCCTTTCAGTCTTGCGTCTCAGCACACTGAATCCTCTGAGCCGGCCGTGGTGGACCCTCAGACTAATCGCCGTGCCACTCGCGCCATCGACATCTTCTCGCTGGGATGTGTCTTCTACTATGTTTTGACTCGTGGTAGTCACCCATTCGATAAGAATGGAAAATTCATGCGAGAGGCCAATATTGTTAAAGGTCAATTTGATCTGGAAGAGTTGGATCGATTGGGCGACTATGCCTTTGAGGCGGATGATCTTATTCGCTCTATGTTGTCTTTAGACCCTCGTCAACGGTATTTCATTTGTCCCTTTTCGACCCATCGTTTCTGATACTGATAATACATCCCCTAGACCTGATGCCAGTACCGTCTTGATGCATCCTTTCTTCTGGACCCCATCTGATAGGCTCAACTTTTTGTGTGATGTCTCGGATCACTTTGAGTTTGAGCCTCGTGATCCTCCGTCAGATGCATTGCTTTGCTTAGAGTCCGTCGCACCACAGGTGATTGGACCTGATATGGATTTCTTGCGTCTCCTCCCGCGAGACTTCAAGGATAATCTAGGTAAGCAGCGCAAGTATACTGGCTCCCGGCTACTGGACTTGTTACGTGCACTTCGCAACAAGCGTAATCATTACAATGATATGCCAGAACCCCTTAAAGCGCACATTGGTGGTCTGCCAGAAGGATATCTTAACTTCTGGACCGTGCGATTCCCCAGTCTCTTGATGAGCTGTCACTGGGTCATCACAGAGTTGCAATTGACGGGAATCGATCGTTTCCACCGCTACTTCACTGCTCCGGAGTAAATTGCTGTTATCTATGTTATCTAAATTTATAGAACCACCCTTGGTGAGAAAGCATCACATTTACCACCCCAACTTATAAACCAATTTGCATTGCCCTTTCAGTAGATTCCATTTTGTATCATTTATTTTTCTTGTCTTGGTAGTTTCATGAATGTTCGACATACCTCAAATGCCGAGTCCTGATCGAAGCTCGTAGAGCCGGCCACGTGGATGACAGCAGAGAATGTCCATGCTGGGTATGGGGGTGGATTGTTGCTTGTGCTGCCAATCGAAGTTCAAGTTGTCAATTTGACTATGAGGAGCCAAGAAATAACGGACAAAATATAAGGAGCAAATGTCATTTTGTCAAATGCACTGGTAGTCCAGAAAACCTTTAATATCACCCGTCTCAAAACTTAGTATCGAGGGGTCATTAATTGATATTACCATTTCTGTCGCGACGCGTTAACGGGTCTCCACGTCGAAGCCTGCGGTATCAGGCACCAACAACCGCGTCTTTCTTTCACTTCTCGCGGTTTCCATCTCTCAATTCGATCCATCTCTTTATTACTTATCGCCTTTTGAGGTGCCGCTCACATCCACTTTCTTGATCTTTGAATGCTCCAAAACCCTGATACCGTGCTCATCTGCGATCCGATTGCCGCCCCTCGCCCTTCGCCCGCTTCGGCGCATCCTCTGCAATGGTTTTTCTACGACTGGAAGTGAGGGTCTTTCCACGAGAACAGGCTCCCAATACTGGATTTTTCAAATCTGTGCTAGGTCGGCCAGAAAGCGACGATGACAATGTACCCAAGAAGACCTATGCTGGGTTTCTCTTGACCCTCGAGAAACCAGAGGACTACACAATGGGTGATCTTGCGTATTTGATCAAAGAAAAATGGAAAGCTCTGCGCCCTGACGCCGAGTGAGTGATAATCTCATTGGACTATGGGAATTCAGCTAATAATTCTTCTGTATACATAGACAAATCGTGATTAAGAAACTACTTGATGACACAATGCCTTCAATCGATCTTGAGGTTGGAATGTCCGTTGCTGATGTGTTCGTGGATCGTGGCAAGGCTCTTGCAGATGGCCATGACCAGCGCGGTATTGTGCGTGTTATCCAGAAGCCAGACAGTTCACACGCCCCTGTGCGATTTCCTTCGGTGGTCCAGGATTTCGAGGGTGCCAGTGAAGCCTACGCCCGAAAGAAGTCTGTTAAAACCCTCGGCCAAGCATTCTCTCCAATCCCCGAAGACCCACACGATACGCCGATATCTTCAGTCGAAATTCCACATGGATCATCCCATGATGTCTCTCCTACTTTCAGCAATGGCAAGACCCAACCCGCGAATTCGCCTAGCCCCAGAGAGCTTCGATCTCGCAAGCGCAAGCAGAGTACACAAGAGAGGGATACACCAGCCAAGGAACCCCGCGTTGAAGCACAGCCTCAGGACACATCCAGTCCAGAACGACGTAAATCTAAGCGGATTTCCAGTTTTGCCAGCCCGAATCGAAGACTATCCTACAGCCAGCCAACCGAGAACGGGCTAGGACTAGGTATCACGGGTAGCCCGAAGGCTAAACGAAATGCTCCCTCACATTCGTCACCACCGCTGCCATCAGTACCACATAGCATACTATCCAAGTCCTCCAAGAACACACCTTCCAACGCTAGGCGGCGCATTTCTTTTGTCGAAAGCTCTACACCAACCACTAATGCCCACTCAAATAAGAAACCGTCCCCAAGCCATGCCTCTAATCCGCGACCAAGCCAGAAGGCTTCTATGCCAGCAAGCAGTCAGAGCATGGCTCCACCTAGCAGCCAAGCATCAACCATCGTCTATCCGCCAGGGAGCGAGGCAAAACGGAAGCGGATGTACGAAGAAAGCGTAGAGCGAGAACGGACCAAAAATGAGGCAATCCAAACGCTAGATGATCCCAATGCAGATTCCGATTTGAGATCAATGGCAGGAGAAATATCAAATCTACTGGACATGAACAGGCGAAAAACGAACACTGATCGCCGAAAGAAACTGGAGCTTCTACTGAAGAAGTTCAAACAGACAAAAGACAGACTTGCCACTACAGTTTTACCTAAGACGGTGGGCAGTGGCAAAGAACCCCACGACGACGAGAAGGAAAGTGACGGAAGCGAGGGCTCGAACGAGGAAAGTGAGGAGGAACGTGTGAAAGAGCGAGAAAGTGGAGAGGAAGGCAGTGAGAGTGAAAGCGAAGAAGAAAATGAGGATATCGAGGGTGGCATGAAGAGTAAGTTTTTTGATTTAGAAGCGGATGCGTCGGCATCTTCTAAAGATGATGCTGGCGTCAAAGGCGCAGATGCGGCCATAACCATAACCGACAATTCTGATTCCAATGACGAAGAAATGGCTGATCTAGACCCTCACTCGGCAATTGAGCAAGATGATCAAGTTTCGGAGTCCGAAAAAAATGAGGATATTGGCAGTGAAGATGACAATGACCCTTCATACGTCTCCAGCAGCAATGACTCCGGCGACGAAGAGACGGGTGATCTTCCTCATGCTGCAGCCAATGGTCTACTCAATGATCAAGATCTGTTGGTCGAAGAAAACGAGGACGCTGGCAGCGAAGACGGAGACGAAAACGAAACTTCAAATATTTCAGCCAACCTTGATACCGATCATGAAATGACCGATCTTCCTCCCGCACCAGCCAAGGGCCCCTCTGATAGCCAGGTTTCAGACTCCGAACAAAACGACAATGCCGGGCCAAGCGACAACAATGAGCCTACACAAGTCCCCAAGGCCACAATGTCTGTCGATCAAGGAGAAAAAAATTTTGACACCCAGGAGGACGTCGGGAATTCGGAGACGACCCCAAGCACAGGCTCGGATTCCGGCGAAGATAGTGAGGAAATTGAACCTGAGAAGGAGACTGAGACTAGTCGGAACCAACAAGAGGACCAAGACCAAACCCACGAGGATTTGCATCGAGAAACCCAACAGGAAAACGAACAGAAAGACCAGCGTAGCTCCGATTCCCCTTCTCCAAACCATTCTTCAAACGAGGATTCCGATTCCGATTCCGAATACGATCCCAATTTGACGTATGTGATATCTTTATATGAATGTTTAACCGCAACCACTAACGCAGTAACAGTTTCCCCCCGCTCCCTGGTAACGGTCCTGCGAAGGCCCAGCCTGCTGCAGTGACACAAGACACATCTGCTGAAAAACCACGCCGCAAGACTCTCAGTACTCTTCTGGAAAGCAGGAGAGCGGAGCGAGCAGCGCGCGATAACTCGGGACAAATGCCCACGGCCAAGCCAGCCGCTCCTCCTACTCAGGCCCGGCGTGGTATCTTTGATGAGAGCGAGGATTCAGAAAGCGACCAGGAAAGTGAGAGCGATGAGGATACTGGAGACATCCTACCGAATGGAACTTCTGGGCTACTTGCTAAGCCCAGGCGCGTAGCTCATTGAAAATTCATGATCCCGAATCTTGAGGTCTTTTGTCTTCCGGTGATGTGTTTTCATATCCTGCCTATGCTCGTGTATCAGCACGTGGGAGCGCGACAATTTGTTCAGTGTATGATATTTTGTATATATGAGAAGGCGACAGCTGTACATATGGCCTTGTAATCTAATTCATTTTTCTTATTTTCGTTGGTGTGGCCCCGAAGACATGCCCCTCGCCCCCCTATCTGCGGGTGTTTCGAATGCCTGATAGATACCAATGGATGTATAGCGACTCGGATATTCTGTGTCAATACCAAATAACCCAATTTCTTCAGTGTGAATATCTAATGCACAGCTTAGGATCCAGCTTCATATGTGGCCTGGAGTGAGATGTTCCGGAACATTTACGATAGAGATACATCTATCCATCCAATGTTCAGAACGTTTGATCCGTAGTATCCCTCAAGACTACCAGTACATCTTAGGTAGCTCATTTTCAAGCTGACCTACCTATATGATAATTCTCATGGACTCTACTGCCTAGCAAATTAGATCTCCTACTAGTAGCTGGACTACGATACCTTCTCGATCAGGGACAATATCACGCGACCAGATCTCATAAATCGTCATGATCGTCCGGGTTCAGCCGTAAGGGGCTATTCAAAATGTTCGCGCCGTCTCATTGTGGGTACTAGATAGCCTTCATTTCGTGCAGTGTATGTAACTGTACTTTTTTGTGGACAGCTGGCATGGTCCACACATTATGTAAAAAAAACTGTCACATCATATACAGAGGAGAGAAATACAATGACAATTCGCAGCTGGCGGCCCATTCGAAGCAGCGATTGGTGCCACCTCCGCCGCGGGATCTCAGCTACAGATGCAGTGGAACAATCAAGTCCCCGATCATAGGTAGATCAACCAAAAAACCTGAATGTGTGGAGCGATTTGTAATGTCGATCGAGAGTAAGATCCACTTCTCTGCATGAACTGGAACCTGCTGTGCGGAAGAGCTGTCAATCTTTCTCTTCTACGGCGGTAAAAGTTGCCCATACTGCTAAAATTCTGTCCCAGACCCTGCAGCAGATAATATGAGTACCGAATGAGAATCTTACAAAAATTTCTGGTTGTTTGGATTGGTCTGGTGCTTTCATAGAAGATGCTGGATTGCACAATTGGCTGGCTGTTCATGCAGCATTGTGGAGAAGCAATTCTGGGATCTCTCCACTATGCGGCCTATAGAACACCCCCTTCTGCATGAGACTAAGGATTGTCGATCGCCACCTGCGAGTTGTTAAATATGAAGACCCTGGACGCAATCAAGTCGTCATTTTGTTTTTCACGGCTGGCTTTTCGGTACTTTGCATCAAATCCCCTTACTTTGGGGTGAAGAATCGGCCCCACTACATGAGTCCCAATAGTGGAAACACGAACTCCTCAATCATCCCCATAAGTTTCGTATCTCATATCGGAAGGTTTTCCTCTTTCCTTTCTTCTTTGATTTTCTTTGTGATTTTCGACCGCGCTCTCAACATGCCGCCCTCAAACGAGAACGATGTCGAGCGGAGCAATACTTCCACCCAGTGGTACGTCGAGCGTAACAATAGCTCTTCTACCCAGTGGTACGATAGAGGCGATCCACTGCCAGATGAATATACCTCGCTTATGCCCAAGCCAGCGGGGGAGGACGGACATTGGAAGAGGATTGAAGATCAGATCCAATCCTTCGATAACTCGAGGGCAAAGCCCATCGTCACTGAGTCCTGGGGGTTGATGAAGGATACTGTTCCTGTAATCTTCGGATATACGTTGCAGATGAGCTTGCAAACATCGACTGCTATTATCATTGGTCAATCGTCTCCAATTAACCTCGCTGTCGCTGCGTTTTCTCAGATGTTTGCTTTGGTCACTGGATGGATGATCGCGCTCGGAGGTACCACGGCTCTTGATACGATCGCTTCCTCCACATTTACGGGAAGTGGAAACAAGCATGATCTGGGGATCTTGCTCCAACGGGCGCTTTTTGTGCTGTCGGGTTTTTTCATACCTGTCGCGATTCTATGGACTCTCTCGGAGCCTGTATTTCTGGCTCTGGGCCAAGAACCTGAGCTGTCCCGTCTCAGTTCCCAGTATCTCACTGTCTTGATTCCGGGTGGATTGGGATACATCTTCTTCGAAGTCATGAAGAAATATCTTCAAGCTCAAGGTATGGAATATTTCAAGTCAAACATGTCTAGCCAGCGTTTCGAAACTAATGAATGTTTTGCATAGGACTTATGCGAGCCGGAACCTACATTATGATGATTGTCTTGCCCTGCCATTGCTTGATGACTTACCTTTTCTGCTACACATTTGATATCGGACTATTGGGTGCTCCCATTGCCTCGAATATCTCCTACTGGTTCGCCTTTGTGCTCTTGGTATTATACGCTAGATTCGTCGATGGCTCCGATTGCTGGGGAGGATGGTCCCGGGCAGCCTTCGAACACATGGGAACATTCGCAAAGCTTTCTCTTCTCGGAATCCTGCACATTGGAACCGAGTGGTGGGCATTCGAAATTGTGGCCCTCGCAGCAGGTCGCCTAGGAACAATCTCGCTCGCAGCCCAGAGTGTCATCATGACAGCCGATTCAGTGATGAACACTATCCCCTTTGGTCTAGGCGTGGCAACCTCATCCCGAATCGGCAACCTTCTCGGCGCCCGCAGTGCCAAAGGAGCTGCACGAACGGCTCACATCTCAGTTCTCCTGGCTGTATTCCTTGGCACTTTAGTCCTCGCTGTATTGCTCGGCAGCCGTGATCACTTTGCCAAGATATTCAACAGAGACCAGCGAGTGGTAGATCTTGTATCAGAAATCATGCCTTTCGTAGCCCTTTTCCAGATCGCAGATGGTATGAATGGAAGCTGCGGTGGTAGCTTGCGCGGTATGGGCCGACAGCATGTGGGTGCTGTAGTCAATGTCTTCAGCTACTACTTTTTTGCGCTACCGTTGGGTATCTACCTTGCTTTTCATGGCTGGGAATTGAAAGGACTCTGGATTGGCCAATGCGTCGCACTTTACTGTGTTGGGCTTATCCAGTGGGCCATTGTTGCTCGCAGCAATTGGGAAAACGAGGTCAATAGGGCATTTAAGCGGATGGATGCGCAGGATGTTCTGGAGAGTGACTATCGTTCATACCACGTCGACGAGGAGTAAGCAATCACATTCTCGGGCAATCGTTACTCCTTTGTACATTTTATGATGGCCTGCTTGTTTTATTATTCTTTTGTTTTTAATATCACAAAATTCAAAGCATGAAGGCCAACTGAAAAAAACTTGCTAAAAGACGGGAGGACAACATTTGAAAGCAGGAATCTATGTCAATACTACTATTCTTTGAATTACGGCGTTGAAACATGTGCTACCTATCTAATTCAAGTTCATGTACTTTCTTAGACTCTTGATTGCTTAGCTACATAGTCCATATTTGCCCAATTGAATAGTATCTATCAAGTTAGTTAGTTGACTGGAACTCAGAAATGATGGATAACACATAGGGTGGTAATACGAATTGGTAGTACCTATAATTTTAGTCAAGTTAGGTAGAATTCAATATAATTTGTGTATAAATAGAGCCTATGTACACCGTAAAGGACAGAGGTGTACTTGTGACATGAATAATACCCATTGGATCAAGACTCATGATGGCAAATTCCAGATAAAGTCTAGGGCACCCCCTTCACACATTGGAAATTGACCACCGCTGCTTATTCCAAACGGCGCCATGGATGGATCGAAAGGTAATGAGAGCCAGTCATCGCCTATGTCACTGAATGATGGCATCAAGCCCAGATCGGGTGGTAAGTCTTGAGATACTGGGGTACTGTTCTCATTCGCTCGGTCACCTAGATCGGGCCATGGAGGAGGTCCCATTGATGGGCGACGTGTGGCAGTTCGACTATTCTTCGTGGCCTTTGAGGATGAGAGTAGATTATGGCGTAAACGGGAGACATGCACGTCCAAGAGTGTTGCGTAGCGAGTACTCAAATGAACATCATCCAAAGCGTTGGATTTGAGTGCACTGATGCTTTTTTCTAATACTTCAAGTGATTCTCTTAAAGTTGCTTCTCGGGTACCTAGACTGAGGGCCTTCATTAAAAAGATTGAAGCACTAGTAATGCGTAGAACAATGCGAACCGGCGAAAACCGGAGTGCCCCCGCTTCAGCCAGTTGGGTAACCTTTCGGAGAATCTGACAACAGCCGTCAATGACTTCTTGGATATATTCGTAGTCAGTTGAGTCGATTGTTGTTGAACGGACGTCGTCGAAGTTGGGGTCGGAATCGGCTATGGCACGCTCCACTACAGCTTGCATTCCGACCGAATGTGTGTAGACTCGAACAAAGTGATATTCAATGAATAGATCATTGTAAAAAAAATTATCAAGGACGTGAGGTTGCAAGTATTTGTCTTTCCATTGATTGAGTAGTGGGCGAAAATGATCGAGAAGCCCAACATAACGGCCACTATGCAGTTGTTGGCGCGCAAACTTGGCAGATGGAAAGAACATGTCAGTGACTGATTGGGCTAGTTTTGTTAATTCAATCCATGAGTCCATGAATATCAGCCAGGTGCTACCAGGTTGGCTCAGTCCACGAGGCTTTCGCCCGCCTAGGACTGCATGGTTCAATGACTGTGGAATTGGTGACATGCAGCCAATACGCCAGGCGAGCTGATTGATGTAAACATAAAGAAGACGTTGCACTCTTTGACGTCTCAGGGTAAGTTGCTCCTGCCACTGGGGATCACTGTCCGCACAATAACTCTCCTCCGTCTCGAAAATGCCCAGTTCATGAGAAAGAGAAAGTGCACACCCCAGTAGCATCCACGACATTTGATCTGATCTTCTCGAGGGTTCGATCATATCTTCTAGCCAACGGTTGGCAGACGATTCATGTAAATCGGTGCTATCAGGTTGTTTTGGCTCTGAGGAAATCAAGTCATCATCCCAACCATCTGTCTCTGGGGGGAAATGTAATGCACGAGGATGCCATTCAGCCATCAACAGTAAAGCTTCAACTGTTCCAAGGCTTCGGACTTTTGATTTTGTCGATTTTTCCTGACCAAATATCAATCGCATTGTTAGCTGCTGACAATGTTGCCAGAGTCGGTGGTGAATAAAGAAGTTCCTAGACTCGCCGCCAGCACCCGGTAGAATATGATATCGAGAAGAGATCATGAGAATGGTCGAGCATAATACTGGTTCGCGAGAGATGAGAAGATAATGGTTTTGGTGACTGGAGTAGAAGTCGGTTAGGATAGGGGATAGACAGGACATGTTTTTGAAAAAGCTATGTTTATTCAAGTCAGTACGGACAATGGGTAGAGGTATAGCCGGCAACTTCCAAACGTACAGATCAATGAGTGTGACTGCTTCACGAGCAGTGAACCAGCCCATCTTGACAAATCGACAAGCTTTCCAAATCTCTAGAGTCCTCTCAGTCGCCTCCACTAACATTTCTGGCAGCGTGGTTCGTCGAACAGGTTCGAAGGGTATAGGACTTGCATAGTTCTGGGTGCCACGCTGGTTGTCATTGAGTCTTCCGTTTCTTATCCCGGACCCGACAGAGGAACTAGGCTCGTGCTGCGCATCTTCCTCTTGATTTTGAGCCGTGGCTGCTTCAAATAGAATATTAAGGGCATCATTCCCACTAGCAACGACTGTTCGCATCATGGAGTTAGCCAAGCTTGAATTTGAATGATGCCGATTGTCTTTCTGATCCTGTGGAGATAAAAGATTCCCGTTTTGAAATGGCTCTGCACTGGCCCGTGGACCAGCGCCAATGTGAGGGCTATGGCCATGTTGTAAGGGATTGGTTCCGTTAAGATGCCATTCTGATTGAAATGGGCTGGATCCAGGAAATTGCGAAGGCGATTGGTCAGATTGAAGAGCTCTCTTCTTCGCTGTCTCAGGTGTCGGATGCGATAACATGGAATCTGATCCAGGTGATATTTGCTCATCAGCTCCCTCAACAGATCGAGCTGTATGATCATGTTAGTTACCGAAAAACAGAGCGCACACTGGTTTACTGCCATACCCCGCTTGCGGGACCTTTGCCAGGCCCGTTTCTCTGGGAAAACACATTCCCTCATTTCTCTGCGACACCGCGCACAAGGTGGGCCGATGGGCATACCATCTGGACCCGCACCCAAATCGCACTTAGCCTTGCGTTGCCGGCAAGGAATGCATGCCTTGTATGTCCGTTGAAAAGTCCGATCCGGGCGGGGTGGTCTTGCATCCATCATCAACCGTGCCGGTCCGAATCTGGCCGGTGAATCAGGAGATCGCGATTAGCAAACGGAAGGCCGTGATGGGGTGCCTGGAAGTGGACGTTTTGAGGGGGATAACGCGGAGATGGATGCGGGCCACCATTAACCGACGCTTTCCGCATAGGAAAATAGCCCGATAGGCGATAAGGCGATAACAACCTTATCTATTCTTATCTGCAATTTGACGTATGCAGGAATATGTGGGATCTACAAGTCTATACTTGGGGCATCATGCATAACATCAAAAACTGGAGGACTGAATTGTGAAACCAAAATTGAAACTTCGGAAAGCAAGATATTACATATAGATACATGTACAAAGTAACTTTCGAACCTACCAAAAGAGAACATTTAGACTCCAAAAACAAACTCAACAACAACAACAGAAATGAGACATGAAAGCCAGTTTTGAACAGTCAAACATAGCCAGCCCAAAACAAATTAAACCACTTCATTCACAGAGAAGAGGTGGTATAAGAATGGAAAAGACTTCAAAAGAAAAACCTAATTATTTCCCTCCCAAACCGAGAGCATCCGTCAGGTTACCAAGACCCAATCCACTGATCAACTTATCCAAGCCCAATCCGCCAAGGATACCGTTCAGAAGACCACCCAGGCCAAGGCCATCCAGTAGACGACCAACCAGAGTTAAAACACCATTTAGCAAAAGGCCAACAGCAGCGATGATCTGGAACAGAGGCTCAGACAGGAGACCCCACAGAGGATTGAGCTTCTTCTTAGCATGAGGCATATCAGCGATAAGTCTCTTGCCGTTGTCGATGGTCTTGACCACAGTCTCGGTCAGGGTCTTGAGCAGATCGGCCAGCTGGTTTTCTTCAGGGGTAGCATCACGAGAGGAGGCACGCGCCTTAGCAGTTGCTGCAATACGACCATCGGGATCAAGAGCACGAATAGCACCATTGCACTCCTGGAGAATTTGACCTCCTTGCTCAAGCAAAGGCTTAACATCCTTCACCAGCTTCTCTTCATCAAGTTCCTCCTTAGGAGTGCGATCGGCTTTTTCGATTTTCTACAGAGACGAGTTAGCTTGACTTGACCGATACTAGGTAAAACGGATGGGACATGTGTTGTAACAACTTACCTCGATGATCATGTCACAAACAGGCTTGACCTTGTCCAAAGTCTGACGAAGGATTGAGATCATCTTCTCAGCGAGCTGGCGATCATGCTCAGCCTTAGCTTGCGCCTCCTGCTCCTCGGGAGACGGGCCTTCCTCCTCGACCTCTTCCTCGGGGATATGCTCAAGCAAAGTACATTCTCCAATCTTGTTGCCTTCGTTGTCAACGACATAACCATTGTCATCAATTGATTTTCCGACCAAGGTGGCCAAGTTGCCAGAGGTCAGTTTGCCAATAAGCTCTCCGTCGGCATCACGTACTTCTCCTTCCTTGTTGACCTTGCGACCAGACATTGGGTTAACATCGCGAGCTTTCTCCTCGGGCTCCCAACGTTCAGCTTTGCCGATGGTATTTCCATTCTTATCGACAACGTCACCATCTTCATCCACCTTGCGACCAAGGAGGCGCTTGGCATCGCCCTCGATGAGACGTCCAATTATACGGCCAGCGTCGATGACAACACCGTCTTTTCCAACCTCGGCATTGTCAAATCCATAGAAGGGGCCCTCGGCTTTTTGCTGCTCAGCTCCAGGGATGAGTTCCGCGCGTCCAATGACCTGGCCGTTATCACCCCAGACCTGACCTTTTCCGTCGACCTTGCGACCAGCGAGACGCTTGTCGCCCTCAACGATGCGCCCAAAAACAGCGCCGGTAGCAGGATCAACAACATTACCAGACTTGTTGACGACCTTTCCTTCGAGGATTGAAAGATCATCCTCAGCAGGTGCCTCTTCCTCCGGAGGCTCGTAAGGCTCGGCACGGCCCTTGACGTTGCCGTACTTATCGGTGATCTCGCCATCTTCATCGACTGCACGACCACGGAGTCTCTTGGCGTCACCTTCAATGAGCTTTCCAACGATGGCTCCTTCTTCATCCTCCACGAAGCCATCCTTTGTGACAACGAGGCTTTCAAGACCGGCGAATGGCCCTTCGGCTTTGTTTTCGAGTTCCTCCTCGGGGATCAGCTCCACGCGACCAACAACCTTCTTTCCATCGTAGATCTCGCCATCTTCAATCTTCTTACCGGCGAGTTCTTTGGGATTTCCATCAACCACACGAGCAATGGGGAATCCCTCAGACCCGATGACAAATCCGGCCTTGTTACAAGTGAGGCCATTGAGAACAGAAAGGTCTGGAACTGGCTCTTCTTCAGGCTCGGGCTCATCCAGTCGCTCGGCACGCCCGATAACAGAACCATGTCGGTCAAGGATTTCGCCGTCCTCATCAACACCACGGCCAAGAAGCTTTTTAGCATCACCTTCAATCAACTTTCCGACACGAGTTTGGTTCTCGTCTTCGATGTAACCGTCTTGACCGACGACTAGACCTTCAAGACCAGCGAAAGGACCCTCCTCATCATTATCATCTTCGATTGGAAGAGCCTTCACTTTTCCGATGACATTGCCTCGAGTGTCCCAGAACTGACCCTTGTCGTCAAGTGTGGATCCAATTCGTGACAGCTTCTTGGGGTCGCCTTCGATGACCTCGCCGACGGGCTTGCCGGTAGTCTCATCAATGACATATCCGCGCTTGTTGACTTTAAGTCCTTCTAATGTCTCGAGTCCTGGGATACGCTGAGATGCCTCATCGACGGCATCCTCGGCGGCATCCTCAACATCTTCAGCGATGTCTTGCACATTATCCTCCACGTCATCACCAGCCTTCTCGGTAGCATCGTTGATGTCCCCGGTTGCTTCATCGACCGCATCATTGACGTTCTCGACGGCTTCATTGGCAGTGTCCTGAACCTCATCAACATTGGACGCGTTGTCCTCGACAGCTGACTTGGCCTGATCGACATCTTCAGGTACAGCATCTGTGGCTTGGTCGACACCATCAGCAAGACCGTCCTGCGCATCCTCAAAATGATCATCGACTTCCTCCTTCGCGCCATTGACCTTATCGGTAGCACCTTCGGCGGCATCTTCAATGTTTGCCTTCTGTTCTTCAATTGGAAGAAGCTCGGCACGGCCAATGGCATCACCTTCGTCGTCAACAATTTCTCCTTCGTCATTAAGGGTATATCCGATGAGATCTTCGGGGTCGCCTTCAACGATTTTACCCACAACCTGGCCAGCAGAGTTCTTGATTACGCCACCATCAGAAACAGGTAGACCTTCAAGCTGAGCAAGATCGGTGACAAGATCTTGAGCCTCACCAAGCTTGGATTCAACATCTTCGGGGATCTTTTGGGATTGCTCGACTGCGTCGTTGAGCACATCGACGCGGCCAATCAGGTCACCATCCTCGTCGACAATTTCACCATCGTCACCGACAGTCTGGCCAACCAAATCCTCGGGATCGCCCTCCACCACTTCACCCAGAGGGTCACCCTTGTTACCGAAAATCCGTCCACCGGTTCCCACTTGGAGGCCCTTGAGAGCTGAAAGGTCAAGCGGGATAGCCTGTGAGACTGTCTTTGCGCCATTCTGAACAGTGTCTTTCACCTTGCCAGCGAATCCTTTGGCCTGACCGGCAAATCCGCTCAGCGGGGCGGCAGATCCAGAGGCCTGAGAGACAGCATCATCGGGGGGAGAGGAGGGACGGCGCTGCTCAGAAGAGAGATTCTTCTTCTTAGATTTGGGCGAAGGGGTTTCGGGAATAGATTGTTCGTCATCTTGGATTGGCTTCGGGGATTTCGTTGCGAGCTTGCGAGTTGCTGACTTCTTCGCCGAGGTGGGACTTTCAGTGACACTGGGCTTGGAAGCGGCGCTAGAACCAGAACCTTTGCGCATTTTCGCAGGGGTCCCGGCCTTGGAACCCAGTTTAGGAGGTGCTTTACTCACTGCAGGAGAGGTCATTTTGGGCTGCAGTTGAACAAGGAATGGTCTGTAGTCGTAGAGTTGTTAAGCAATAAAGAGACCAAAAGAAAAGGCAGGAAGCGGATGAGAAGTTCGAGCAATATAGGGCTGAGTGTGGTGACGTCGTGAACTTCGTATCTTTCCGTTGAATATAATGTAATGATAGCTTTAGAGTTCGAATGGAAACTAATGCAGGAGATATTAAAAAGATGAAAAGAGGAACAGGAAAGTCCAGATCGATGCTTTTAAAATAACCTGGACTGTTTGAATGAAATATCAGGGATTCTGATATCATTGATGAAGAACCAGGCAGGCTACCTATATACCCTCAGGTTTTAACAATATCTAGACACGGTATAAGGATACGATGCTACGTCATTGGTGTTGATATCATAGTTCAGCCTACCCCGACTATCCAATACCTGTTGTGCAAACATCAGATCGATTCAAACCTTCTCCAGGGTGCACGGGGCAAATATGCAATATAGGGGTGGGTTCTGGTACCAAGGGATACCTGGAGATGTGGGCTCCTGTACTGCTTTTCACCTCATAAAAGTGGAGCTGTCAGCTCGTTTTGAAAAGAAAAGTGTACCCAGAAGGTCGATCATTTAGTCCAGCCAGAGAATCGGCGAATGAGCTTGTGAGTTTACGATGGAATTTAATGTATTGCAAAATGTGGAGTGTACAGTACTAGTAGTCTTGCATGACGCGGAGGGGCCACTTTACTTGAATTGTGGCACCAATCTTCTACTTAGAACTCTGGTCTCGTTATAGGTACCTACTAGTACTCGCTTTTCACGTTTGATGCCTTGGTATACTCACTATTGCGAACGCCAATGGAGGTTCCAAGGTTTGGGTATGATCACTTTATACATATGTCCGTGACGGACGTCAATGTGTCTTCTAATATTATTTGCGACTCCAACTTTTGTTCGCAATTTATTTGATCTTTGAGAAAATTCATTTTGCGACTTGTATTGATAGGCGTGATACATTGTTCCGCGATACGATGACAGGGGAGAATTCTCCATATTAAGCGATGACTGGTCATGAGACAGCAACGAGCCATGGAAACAAGTTGGCCACCCCATCTAGACAAAACATTATTGAGCAAATCATAATTTAGTATTGGCGCGCTCGTTATATTGCTTATGCAGTGAAATTTGCCTCCCATCACATTGCCATGCTTGTCAACAGCTTCGTGTGCCTGGGTTGTGGCTGATGAACCCAAACTTGAAACTTGGTTGGTTCACTCATCAGCCTCGTCGTCGCGCAGTGTAGAATTTCAAGTAGGAAGAGAGCGATCAGGGATCATCATTACATCAGAGGTTGGGTTGCGAGATGCCCTGGTCGTTAGACAGTGCGACGATACACAGTAATTTTCTTGATCTTACTTCAGGTATCGGGCATTAAGAATCTAACTTGCCAAGGATCATATCCTCTATCCAGAAGAATTGCTTCTTTGTTTGGGGTAGAGATGTAATTGAATCTGAGTATCTCCTATTTCCAAGGACTCTTCAATCGGCATTCTGGGGATGGATCACTATGTGGCTTATGCTTCTGATACACAGAAGAAACTTGGCAGACTGCAAGCACCAGATCACTATATTGTCTATGTAGCAAGGTGGCCCCTGTTAAACGCCACATGAGTGGAGAAGAAACCGAGCACCGACATACCAAAAGCAACTGGGTCTCGGCCGGATGAGATCATGATCGATCGGGCGCTTCATCATTTTTAATCTATTTGAGTGGAGCCTTCAGCCACGCAAGTCATCCTCCGCAACGACTGATATCATCGATAAGGAATTCAGGAAAAATGCTCTTGGCCGGCCGCATCATCATTTCGCAGGTTTATCTCTTCATAAAAATCCATCAAATGGCCCAGCATCGCAGATAGGGCTTCGCCTTCGCTTTTATAGAACAATACGGCCGATCCGAGACCGTTGAAAGAGGGGCCACTCAGCAAATCCCCGACTGCCCCCCCCCGCCGCATCTAAGTTTGGCCCTAGCGTCAACGGTGTCCCCGAAGCAAGTTTTCTGGGTCGTGGCACATGGAGGCCTCCACAGCTATTGAACGGAACCAGAACCTGATTTGCTTAGTCAAACTGTCAACCAGACCATGGTTTAAGCTACCGTTATAGTGACAAGGGTCTTAGACTCAAGAAGACTTAAATGCAGTTAATGCCATGAAGCCTGTTGTGATGTCTAAGGAACTTGGATGGTACAATTCCTCGAATTCCAAGTTTTCCGACCAGAAGTTTTTCCCAATTGATTTTTTTCGTTAAACAAATGTTTCTTATGTGCACGTAGCGCTGATTCAAGAGGCATAGATAGCATTTGTCTATATATCTAGTGGTACTAGGACTAGTAGGTACTAGTATGACGATTCCGACTTGGACTTGAAGCCCTGGAGGCTCGGCAACCTTGATCCACAGATGTACTATGTATTCTTATAGGTGCCCATGTAGCACTGGCAGATCTTGAAGCTAGGTCGGATTATACTGCCGAACCCTACCACTGGCAGCAGCACTTGAGTGCGCACCACCTGGGCAAAGCTCCATGTGTTCTTCAAGCTCAATATCTACATTTTACAGCAATCCGACTTCGAGTTAACGTCGTCTCCTCCGTCAACCAGCACACTCCGATTTTTCTCTTGAGTAGAAACCGCAACATCGAGTCCAGGATTCCCACTGAAGAAGTTGACGGGTTTCAGGCCTACAACCATTTTCTCCGATGGCATGACAGGCCAGTCTTCGATTCTCGGGTTATGTGTCGAACCAAATGTGTGCCAGATAACAATGTCCTTATTTCGAACCAAGGATTCCTCCGTCCCGGTGCGCTTTTGTATAGCAGTAGCGATACCATCACCGCCAGTAGACTGCATGGTATGGTGGCCGGATGGGAAATTCTCTTCATCGTTGTGACGCGTCACCCAAATTGCGTGCTGCCCGAACTCAGAGCGTCTGGCATGGTATGAATCAGGATGTGCCAGGAGCATCTGGCTATATGCGGGTAACAGTTTGAACCCGACCGGGGTTCCTGTGACAGGGTTCATTATATTCTCGTTGATGATTTTGAATGTGCGGTTCTTTGTGAAATCCAAATCCAACCCTCCCTCTTCTTCGACAATGAAGGAGCGCGTTATGTATCCAACACCAAAAGGGTTATTGCGAGTGTTGATCTGAGTTTGCGATTTGCCAGTATGGTCAAAGTTGGGCGTGTCAGCAGGCATGGCATGTGATTCTTCCACCTGCAAGGAGTTTTGATGGCCATCAATTGCAGGATCCATGCGAAGCGAAAACAAATGCTGATGGTAAGGAGCTAGAACGCCAGGAGCAACAATAGTACCCCATGGTACATTATCGCCAATGTCAATTGGGCAGGTTGAAAGAATGCCAGTTGCGCGAACCTCATAGTGTATAGATGCATCTTGACCAAAATGGAAAGCAAAAATATATTCGTAGTTGCTAACTGTGATGATCGTCTGCAATACGAGGATACACGAGCGCGTAACAACGGCGTTCTGTGTTCGGAAGTTGGTGTGTTTCCATAGAACTCCGTCATCTTGTTCATGGCAGCAGACTACATTGGGAAGCTTCACTGGATCGCCTGAAGTAGTCGTGTGCCAGCCATCGAAGTACTTGATGTGCCCCAGACAGTCACATCCAAGGCGTAGGTTATTGGCATTGATTCCAGCTCCATCATTCCCAAGATCAAATGCTGCTTTCCGGGGATATGGGGTCCTAGGATCGCCATATGGAACAAACATTTCTGCAAGGGAAATACGATAAAAGAGACTGCGGCCTTCGTAGCAAACATCATGGAGGGTAAGACCCTCTCGATAGTTGAATCCGATATGCATGGTCCATTTTTCCCATTCTAAATGATTTCCTTGTGTCTTGAACGAGGGGCCTTCAGGTTGTACAACTAGATACGGCTTTGTGGTTGTCCGTGGCGAAGGCCTCAATCCAGGACTATATTCAGTCTCTGCGCCATGGATTTTGCGACGATCAAATGGCTTTGGCGTATCATGAATTCGGTCCTCGGGACTGGAAGGGAGTTGGTAAATTTGCGTGACTTTCAACTCTTCTGAAACCTCCGCGCATATATCAAGTGGATACGCGTAATAATTAGCATCAACATCATCCAGCAGGCGCATATAAAACCAACACTATAAATCATGTTAGCAGACGGCCCTAAAATGATTCAATAGGTACGCCATTGTGATATAGCTCACCATTGTGGTCCGCCGTGACATATCGTTGATGCCATCTGTCGCGTACGCCCATGCCTCGACAATGACTGTAGCACCATCCGGTAGTTGAAGATGAGAAATCTGTTCTTGTATTCTTGGATCCGCCATGCAAGACCTTTCAACAGCTTGCATATAGTCAGAATCAATGTACGGGTGCTTTCCGATCAGATGCTCATTTTTAAGGATAGAAGAATGATCTAGATCAATCCAAAGCTCAACGAACTTGTTTCTATCGCCAGAATGAACGGAAACTTGAACACGAGCAATCCTTGGAGGTCCTTTGAATGCAGTATTTCCTTGATACCCCAGGAATGAGACCATCTCAGCCTTTGCAGGCTCCTTCAGAGTGATCACTCGGAAACTGGGAGTTTGTCCTGGGAATTCATGGCGTACAATGTTCGCGGCCTGCGCGCGATATTAGGTTTCTCGCCAACATTCATCATCAATCGATGGGTTTTCGACGTACCTTTGTAATCTCCTTCGGTGTTAAAGGGTCAAATGGGTGATTGGGCGACATAGTCACGGTCAACGACTTGGCATGAACATTTGAATATTTTAAATGAAACAATTGTTTTTCTTTCGGGCGAGAATACAGTAGCACTTTATATATTTAATTCAGAAATCCTTCAGTGGTTACTGGAAGTTCCCGAGGTGTTCGCAAAGGTCAGTTTTACGCGAAAGTGTTCTCTACATGCAGTACTAATGCAGGCCATACAAGGATGGGTTTGAGGCCCACTTCCATGAAGGTAAAGATTAACCGGGCGGCGCAGCACCCAAACCAGACTGGCCTCACATATACCCAGCGATACTACGATGTACCCAGCCCTGCCTATCTGGCAAGACCGAACGGTCTCCGCGCGGAACTGCCGTATGCAGAAGAACTCCACTTGTGCTGTATTGATCTGAAGACTTACTACAGTAGCACGTATGGTTCTTTGTTGAAGTTTGTTCTAAAAATTGCCAAACACCCTAACAGTAGTTTTAGGCGCGATCACGTTCCGGTGTATCTTGTCATTTGTTGGAGCGGAGAACTGAGCGCACCCCCGCATGCGGGATTTTCGCTAAGGTATAAGCCGAGCCGAGTCTGTCGTCAACTTTGTAGCTAGCTGGAATAAGTATTTATTTCAAATGTTGATCACAAAATCTTGAGGATTGAAAAGAGAATTGCGAGAAATGTTCAATGTTTGGTCTAGGTGGTCAGTCTTAAAGATTCTGCCGGTCCTTTTCATACATCTTTTGAATCATCTTTTCTTACGTCCTTTGAATCATATTTTGAATTAGATTAAATTAAGCCAGGATGATAATATCTAGATTCGAGGAAATACGGGGCGGCGTACTCTTTGTAAATTGTAACCCTCCGGGGCCCGGGGAGGTATGAAGATCACGCCGCCAAAATTGATTTGGATTGGAATATAAGAATTCTTAGTTAAATGGTGATCTTAATCTGCTATGTAAACTTCTTAAATTCCAGTCGCAGTCCTAAAAAGAGTCAGGGCTCAGGTTGTTATGAATTAAAGCTGAGACTTGCCTTGTCTCCCGAAACAGTGTCGTACTTATGTATAAATACTTATTAAGATACCTAGGTAACTAGTACATAATTACCAGGCGGTATTAATGGAATGTTCCTAGAAAGGGCTCTTCTCAGGAAGTTGGAGCAGATGTTCAAGTTCAAATGTTCAGCAAGGTTGAGGTTTTAGGTAAAGTACTACTACTTAGTGATACATGTAAAGGTTCCAACATTTGAAGATCTTAAGCAACAAATAAATTGTACTCACTGCCAACATTTGAGGCTTAATTTGAAACATCTATTTCAATAATATTAGTCAATGTCATTTTGTACCCGGCTATTATGTATCTATTATTGCTCTTCTTGGCCATTTAATTTTGTCAACCCCATTCATCATAGTATGAAACAACTTGAATTCCATTCAATACATATTTGAAGTAATAATACTTAAAGATGTGCATTATGAGCTCAAGTGCATCTATAGTATTCAACTTGAACCAGTCGCAATACAAATGCTTTAAGGATGGTCTTAACAGCAATGAGATTTTTCTCTTTACAGAAGACTTTAGATCGACACTCAAGTGCTACTTCAAGTTCTACTAGTAGTATATAAGCCAAAATTGTGTTGAGTTGATTAAAGACATCCCAGGTCTCGCGTCAAATTCCTGGTGGTGACAATTTCTCGACGCTGCAACATGGACTGCTTGTTGGGGTGTGTTCGTTGCTGCCGTTCATCTTATTTATCGGATGAAGAAGATATGAAGCGTGCTAGAAGAGCTCTTGCTTCATATCCGTCTCCTCAAAATTTTACTTCGCCCTCTCCTGCCTTCATCACCTCTGATACTCGCTCCAAGAAATGTACACGCCCATGGGAGTCTTATGAAGCGGATGGAAGGCAGTTACGACTCTGGGTTTCTAATGCCTCAGACCAGGCCTTGTGCCCTATAAATAAGTCTACGCTAACGTTCAAAGACTTATTAGATAGGTACGAAATGCCGTTTGAAAGACTGCAATCTATGAACGTCGATGATGCTCAAGGACAATTGAGAGAGCTTGGCTATTCTGATAGTTTAATACCCGACGAGGAGTCCCACTGTCGGCTCATTCTCTTCAATAAAGACACTTTTATCTGGACTGGTTATGTCTTGCAAGGTATAATTTCGATGACAGCGATTCGTCGGTGTGGCAGGATGCAGCCTCCAATCTCGAAAGTCTGCCAAGCCATTTATCAGCGGTATTTTGATATAGATACCCTTCGCCACATTTTTATTTGGGACATTGCGAATATTGAGACTTTGTGTTTTCTACAGGAGAGACTTTATGGTATCCACCATGAGCTTGAATGGCCGAACTTGAACCGAAGTAATTGGGCTTTTGGCACGGCAGAGTACGATGCGCTTTTGGGTACCCGCCTTGGTAAATCTGCATCGTATTTGGTCTTGGGAGCTTGGCCATGTGGTACTAGGCGCATCTCTCAGATTGTTACTTGCAGTGACACATCCGGATCTGGCATCCTACGTTTTGACATTGAGACTGTTTGAGTGGAGAGGTACTAGGTAATTTACTATGTATACCGTGACATTTATAGAGATGAAAATATGAGTACGGGATCATGATTTGAGGGAAGAGCAGACTTCGCCCTTCCAACTTGAAGGGTTCAAGTTGACATGTGTAATATCATAATATCAACTTCTTCAAGTTTGTGTCCTCCGAGTGCTGCATGTGCCCAGGTGTTCATGTGGCCATTCAATGTTGGTATATGTCCCTTCTGAGACTAGTAGAGCATCTCAATAAAAACGGGCTCAAGAAGAAAGCTTTCTTTATTCACATAGATAAATCATTAAAATGGTCTTCTCAGAGGTACAATATATGCTAGAACATTTGACTGCAAGTCTTGAAAGTCAAAACGAAACAAATATTTACCCAATTTAGACAATTTATGCATATTTCTGTGGTCGTTTCATCGATTTCCACTGGACAAGACTTGCCCCAACAAACGAACAAGCTGCCGCAGCCACAGCAACATAAAATGTATCAGTAACAGCGTGATTATATGCAAGAAGAACTGCGGGGAGCGTTTCTTTGGAAAATCTGTATGATAGATGTGCTGCACCGGCATCGACCACGGCTTGTGGGCTCACCATGGGCGCGTATTTGATGACGCTTGCCGACAAGCGATTTTGAAAAACGTTTTGAGCAACAGATATAAACAGAGATCCACTGAGACTCTGAGCAAACGTAATCACCGCGATCCCGATTGGAATATCTCTAGATGGCAAAACGGTCTGTAGACAATTAATACACTGTTGGAACCCCACACCTGCTCCAATACCAATAAGAATTTGATACCCAACCCACTTGCCAACGCTTGTGTGAACCTTGAATGTTGTACAAAGCGCCGAACCAACAGTGAGGAGGGTACTACCCAAGAACATGAAGGGTGTGTAGTATCCGAGCATATTCACAAGAACACCCCCTATTGCTGAACAGACAATCATGGACACTACCATCGGGAGATTGTTGATTCCAGATTCTGATGCGGAGGATTGCTCGATGGCTTGAAACCATATCGGCAACTTGAAAGAAAAAGCAAGCCGTTAGCCCGGATATGAGATTGAAACAGGATAGTGAAACCCACATAATATCCAAAGACAAAGAAGGAGCCCCCGAAAAACATGGCATGAGTGACGGCGCCAATGACATTGCGGTTAGCCAAGATGTACGGTGGAACAGTAGCTTCTTCTTGCTTTCTATGTTGAATAAAGCACCAAATAGCGGAAAAGACGCCAAATAGCACAAAAAGAACAATAATGCGCACGTTCGACCATTCGTATTTTGTGCCACCCCATTGCAGACCTAAGAGCATCGAAATGATAGCAGGAATAAACACAAGCACTCCAAGAGGATCCATCTGCTTAATCTTGCTCATTATTCCTACCTTTCTCGTTCTCATGCTTTTGGGGTCTCGGAAAAAAGTCGTAATGAATACACTTGTGACCACTCCGAGAGGAATATTGATATAGAAGCACCATCGCCAACTCGCGTGATCTGTCAATAACCCCCCAATCCTATACTGAATTAGCTGTCAAATCTCTTTTCCATTCTTTGGAGCTTATTGCCCTACAATGGCCCAGTCACAGTGGCAATGCCTCCCATGCTCCCAATAATTCCGAAATAAAGTGCACGTCGACGAACAGGCACGCTGTTTGCGAGTACCAATAAAGCGCCAGGTGCCAATCCACCCGACCCGATCCCGGCAATTGCTCTTCCAAAAATGAGTCCCTGTGATGTTTGTGTTGCAGCACATGCCAAAGACCCCATCTCGAATATTGCAAGGGCTATTATGTATGTCCATTTGGTCGAATAATAGGTGTATATTTTGCCGAAAGGAAGGGTAACGGCACATGAGGTTAGGAGATAGGCACTTGCATACCAGGAAAGGTCTTCGAGGGAGTTGAATTCCTCCGTTATCTTCGGTATTGCTGTTGCGAGGATAGTGTTGTCCTATAAATGTTAGTCGAAAACTTGAAGGACAGTTGGGATACTAGGGAGACCCTACCAGAGCTGTACAAAAAGCCTGTAAGCACAGTCCGACCAGGATGGGAAGAAATTTGGCTAATGAAGGGTATTCTGGAGGTTCATCATCACTTATAGCACTACTGTCGCACTCTTTAAGCGGGATGTCATCTCGACTTTCAACGAAGCCATCATGACAATCTATCCTCGTTGAATTGCTGGCCATGAAACTTTCAATCTGCTCGCCCCAGTCAGGATAGAATCCTGTTGAAGACTGATGGCGTGTGAAAATTTCAAAATATTTGGTTCGGTGTATGGGAAAATGGCTGGTGAAAGTTGTATCAATCTGCAAGCTTGGGGATTTGATTAAAGACCTGGAGTTAATTAGTTTATAGAATTGCTGCAACAAATCTGACTGTATGTAACCTATACTATCCATCAAGGGGGCACAGGAGCTTTCCAGACGCGCGGGAGCTTTATCGAGCATTCCAGTGGCATCAAGTATGCGCTAGCCCCATCACAAAAGGAGCTGTACAACCAAGCAGAGGACGTATGCTTCACCCGTGATTTGTTGAGTGCAAGAGAATAATGTTCCCTTAATTCGGAATTCTGATAAATTAATAATGGTCAGATCGAGCCTGCAAGTAGCCGGACATGAAGCTATCTTCCCGGCTAGACGGCTCCGGTATACTACTATTCAAGATGCTGGGGATGCATGTGCTCCGTGCCTACATTCCAAGGAGATAAGTGTCCAGCCTCACGAGACTTTATGTTCTCAACTCTAATTGTATGTTCTGCTCGCGGAGATTTATCTAGTGCATATCGCTAGTCTGCCAGTGCTTCGTGATCCCTGGATGCTCCAAGATTCTCATCCGATCCCGGAGTTCATACTTCAACCTATATCATACACATCGTCGTATTTCGAAGTTCTCCCTAATTCCGTAATAACTTTAAACTTGGAAGCGAACTTGTAACTCAGAGGATTTGATCTGCATTAAACTTGGATCTGAGAATCTTGATATGTGAGTTAATATGAGAGGGTTGTTTACATAGTAGAGAATCTCAAGATTAGAACGCGCAGTGAAGGGAGTGCCTTGACAAAGATTGCCGGCGGCTGGCGAATATGACGCAACATTGAAAAAGGTACATATTTCAAGGCCTAATAAAGGGAATCCCGGCATCGGATCATTTGCTTGGATCTTCATTTGTATTTGCCTCGTTTGTACGTCCCAGAATTGTACATTCACCGGGTTATGTCATGATCGAGGGCAGCTCTCTCAGGCTTTCCAAGGTTCTCCTAATGCACAGGGCTCGAGGGGCCACTTCCGTCCTGGATTTGATGATTTACTACTTAATAATACCTAGTAATGATCGCCTTGAAAATACATCATAATGTGCATGAAACGTTCGATTGCCTTCAGACTCGGAATGAAGGTCAAATCATGAGCTTTGGTTTTACAGCCGCTACCACTACTATGATACAAAAAAAATATTCCAAGGTTCATATCTATCGCAGCGACACTTTCAGCGAGAAATCGATAATACCTGTCCCCTGATGGATAGAGCTTGTAGACAAAATATCCACATCCGGACAGGTATATGCGGCTGCGTTATCCTCCGTCAGACCACCACTGACCTCAATCAGAAATGAGCGTTGTTTTCCTGCCCACTCCGACTTGAGTTGCTTCGCCGCCTCGCGGACTCCATCTGGTGTGAAGTTATCTAACATAATCACATCTGCGCCAGCCCCAATTGCTGCGTTAGCTTCCTCAATACTACGACACTCTACTTCCACCTTGGTTGCAAAACCACCAGCCGACTTCGCAGCTTGCACTGCGCGTGGAATAGCAGCCGCAATGGATACAATATCCTTGGGGTCAGCAACGCCGCCATCAGCTGCGGCACGGTTATTAGCACAGGCCCAGACATGATTGTCCTTGAGCATTGTCATATGACTCAGGTCATGACGGTGGGGATCCGCGCCACCGATCAAGATTCCGTATTTCTCAACGACCCGGAACCCGGGTGTGGTTTTTCTTGTACCAGCAAGAGTACCCTGCCACCCTTGGGCGCGTAGCGCAGCAAGCATTGATGCGCTCTTGGTAGCGATACCGGAGCACCGGGCGAGGATGTTGAGGGCGACACGTTCGCCGAGGAGGATTTTGCGAATTGGCCCGCGGACGGTTGCGCAGTGTTGTACAGGGTTTAATGAGAGTGGTTCTCCTTCTTTAATATGCCATTCGATTCTAATTCATAATGCTTGGTTAGCCCCATTGAGGGATCGATGGACTTGAGGAATGGATCAACGTACGTGCATCCGAGTTGGGAGAAAACCTCATCGACGAATGGCGCGCCAGCAATGATGCCCTATTGAGGGTTGTTGTCAGTATACACATCTTGGCTTTTGAACTATTCAATTGTGAGATTGTAGGTGCTGTTCTGCAATTTACCTTGCTCTTGCCTAACAACCGTGCCTCGCCCTCCGACTCGCCGACGACAAAGCCGCCATAATCCAAACTAGGGCAATCCTCTTCCAACCAAGATGTGATCAAGTTCTTGTAGTTGTTCGGCAGAAGATGCCGCACGTCACCGTATGTGGCAGCCATTGTATGGGGTTTCAATCAGTGCAACGTAAATCGTGGGAAGGTGGGGGAACATCTGCGGGATTGATGCTGCTTGATTCCCCCCCGCGGGGATCGGGTGCTTTCGGGGGTCACGTGGTGCTGTATACATCTTGCTAAACCCCCAGTAGAAGTTGCTTGACGCGACAGGGGTTGTTTCGAGTTGATAAGTGTTCATTTGGACGGAAGGTTCAAAGTTCGAATTGTTCATGAGCGCGGGATCTAGTCGTGCATGACATGACATGCCAAGCGAGATAACTAAATAAGCCCCAGCTCAATGTTTATTTCTGGAGCGCTCCGCAGACTACCCAGGTACTACTATTCTTGACAACCTTCCAAGGTTCTTTTTTTGTTAATTCAAACTTACCTATCCTTTCCAATTTTGTTTCCGCCCTTCTCCCCCCGAGATCTACTCTCTTTCATCTCCCGAGGTCCTCCATTTATCTCGATCGACAAGGCTCTACATAGGCACAGTCCAGATATCTAATCATGATTCGTCGAATCCGGACCGCCTCGGCCCGCATACACTGCGTCATTCAGGGTCTGGGCTTGCGACAACTGATGAGCCTCAGTGCAACTTGATCACCTTCATCCAGACTCATCCACCCCCTTCGTTTACAAGGCATACCCGAATATGTCTGCAGAAAGCCCCGGCCCCAAACAATCAGGCTTCAAGTCCTTCTTTACCAATGCCCTCCGTCCTAAAAAATCCCGTCAAACCCTTCGCAAAGGTGGTAGTCGGTCCATGACCGACCTCCGACTATCATCCGCGCGACCCAGCACCAGCGGCGATGAGCCAATACCTCCAATGCCGCCAATGCCGCCAATGCCCGACCTTGCTCCTCTTCAAGCTCATCGGGCAAAGTACCAGCAAGCACACGCAAACCTAGATACCCAACTCGGCGAACGTCGCGATTATACCACGATCATCCACACGCTGGGCATGCTTGAACCAGAAGACAGCTACGGACCTGCAGATATCCACAAAGAAAACCGAGAGCCGGGCGAAGGTGACATCGCGAAACTCCCATCACCCGTCTGGGCACAAATAGCATTCTTCCTAAACCCATGCGACGCGGCATGTCTCGCTATATCAACAATCACCCTCTTCAGACGCCTGGGCCCTCGGTATTTCCTCGCCCTTGAAGCACCCAAGAATATCGAACACAAATTAAACTTTCTCGTGGCCATCGATCAATCCCTCCCCCACCACCTACTCTGCTTCCCCTGTGCCCGCTACCACCGTCGCACATCAGAAGGTACTGAACGCCTCAGACCAGCACACGTCCTCAACCCCCTCTTCGTCTGCCCCGAAGCTACAAACTCTCTCAATCCGCCACCCAGACATCGAATAGCACCCGGCCGGTCCATTCCATTCGCATTCGTTCAGCTTGTCTTGCGTGCCCATCGCTTCGGTCCATCGTACGGCATCCCCGCCGACACAATGGGCCGTCGTTGGACCCGCGATGGGTGGTCACATAGCAGCCGCTTCCTAATACACGATGGTCGTCTCCTAATGCGTGTCATAAGTCAGACATTCGCCGAACCGGACCTCCCTCGATCCTCACAGCGCATCCTCCTCCACTCACGCGATGACTACTGGCCATATTTTTCGGTCTGCGCCCACTGGCGCGATGGCGAGCTCATGCCTGCTTGCCGCTGCGCATTAAACCATATACCAAGCCGCCGTAGTACTGGTGGACTGCAAAATATCGAGCATAAGGTGAAGGATAAATGGTCTGGAAGGCAGTTTGATCCCAATGCATTGACAAGTCTATGTGGATTCTGTAAACCTATGAGGCGATGTCCCGAGTGCCCGACCGAATATCTACTCGAGGTGAAGCTTGCGGAGGATCGTGGCGATCTACGTGGAATGGTGAAATTTCGACAAGCGATTGTGGTTACGAGATGGACTGATTTGGGCGATGGTACGAGTCCGGCATGCAGTGAGTGGGCCTCTATTAATGGCCTTTCGGACCAGTATGATTCATTTACCCACCCGAGTTATGCGAAAAGAGGGATTGCGAGTGTTTTTGAGGCAGCCTTCACTGCAGATACTCTGCCCGGGCAGAGGGTTATCTCTTTGAATCCCAAGAAGAAGAAATTGGGCGAAAAGGGTCATGACTGGTATTAATATCGATTATTGATGAGGACAGAAACACGAAGAATCATTGCTGGTGGGTTTTATCAAGACTCGTGAGCCTAATGAGTCAACATTGCGCGGGCGTTAAAACAAAATTGGGATATTTTCTTCTTGCTTGCGAGGATCGAGTTACAATGTCGTGCCGATGTTGACAGCTCGTACAAAACGAGGTTTAAGTTGACAGCAACTATTTTGGTTAATGAGTTATGGAAAAACCTTGTAAGGAATTCAATTAATATGCTATCATTTATTTGTCGATATCAAACGTATATTCACAAATGAAGATCTGGTGCCTTATAACTCGGCACCAAATGGTATACATTCAAAGTTTTGTCGCCATATATTCTTTTCTGGATCAAATCGATTTCTTGAGAAGTGCAAGTAAAGCTGGTCCAGACTGCAGCCAAATTTGAAAATATCCTCCTCATTCACTCCTGGCGGATACCATTCGCGAGGCCTGAAAATGCAATAATAGTATATGCGCGCTTCTTCAGGCACGAGAAGTTGCTGGTCATCAGGAATGCCTCTCTCAGAACCGGCGGTTCGTGCGAACGGGGTTGAATCTCCCAAGGAAATACTGTAGCTTTCTTCCAAATTCATGAAGGCTTCAGCCATGAAAGCACTCGGGGTGCATTTGAAAAGCCCTTGCATCTGTGGGGCCTGGTGCAATAGCTCCAAAGCCTCGCGCCGCAAGCCTGCATGGCGGCATTTCAGGGCGGTTAGAAACAGTGGGAGACCAACGCCAGCCTCAAACGTGAATGGAGGCTGTGAGCCATCCGGCATCGCAGAAGCTTTTAGACATATTTTGGCTTGTCCGACGATGGTGCTGAATTCTGCAAGATGCTGATCATAAACTATTTCTAGAGGTATTAAGCACACTGATAGGACAATGGTTATGGCAGCGTGGTATGTGAGGAGGAGAGGATCATGCTCCATGATGATCGGAGAACCAAGGCAATTTTTATGCTTGCAAAGTCTCTTGTATGCCGTATGCCACTCGGAAATACGAGTTTGGAGCATGTCTTTTCTATGAAGCATATCGGAGCTCACGTAGGAGTCCGCCCCAATTTCTCTCAGATGCGAATGTGCTTCGCGCTCGAAAAGCATGACATCTGCAGAGAGGATTGCGATGCTGGATCTAGCCTGTTCGATCGAGATAAAGCCAGCAGCTGGGTCATTTGCCACAAAGCTAAAAATTTGGTTTGGTTGAGTTCCTGATATTGCTAGTGATATTGCACCCAGTCGCGAGAACAAAGGTATGATGGCGTGCTGCAAGAGGTCCTGTCTGCTTCTAGACACACGCCCCAGGGATATCTGAGTGCAAAGCTCAGTGATCAAAGTCACGCCTTGACTGAACAACTGCAAGGCTTCTTCTGTACGACCTTGAAGGGTCTCCACGCAGATGAACAAGGCGCAGCTAATGAGAGCCATGTATGGGTCCGCAGTGCCACGTTCAATCTGCGCATGAACACTGGATATTGATCGTGAGTACCATGTCAAGGCCTCCGCCTGAATCTGATTGAGCGAGTTGGATTTGCGGCGATCTCTTAAATAAGGGAAGTCAAATGACTGGTTTGGATATTCAAACAGCGTACTTATCGCGATCATGCTATCCCAAACTGCAGGCTCACTGCGACAGATCTGTGGGATGACTTTTGTCCAAAAGTCAATCTCCATACCACCGGCAAGATGCCGAGAAGCATTTTGAAAGTAGTACTCAAACGCACGGCGCTCTCTTCGACCAGAATCTGGCGATAAAGAAAGTGCTTGTGTAACTGTGAGAATAGGTGGTGTGGTGATCAGAAGTGGGGATTTCCTATCGGCCTCGTATTCGCACTTTCGTCCTGTGCTGGTGCAGCGGACACAGCAGGGTTTCTCTTCGCCACATTTAACCTTTCGGATCCTGAATGAGTGTAAGCGCTGGCACATGTTAACTATGGTCTGGCCTGTGCTCACTTGCAAGTTTTACATCCCGATCGAGATTTAGTAGACCCAATTCGACGGTTGTTTGGAACGTCTGCACTCATGCCTAATGACACAGATCTTATCCATTGCTTTAAAAACAGCCTCTGAATATCAGTGCCTACTTAGGTAGTCGACTGTCTCCCCGGTGACTGGAAAAGAGGGAGATAGGGGGTTGGGGGTGGCATTGCTACTATGTATGGGGCCTCTAGAAAAAGCGGTTATTAACGCCTGAGGCAGCAACATGAAGCCTAAGGCAGAAATGAATTTTAATGTACTGTAAGTAGGTTGTCAAGAGACCACTTTGGATGATATACTAAATGTGTACTCCAGCTCGAGGACAAATAACCACTCGCAACTGTCTTTATATAATCCACAATATCATCTATTTCTTGCCGGATTGCGCAGATGGGTCCTGTCTCTGTTAGCAGTGGAATTATCGATTATTCAAGAACCTTACCAAGTAGACTTGATAGAATTGCATTTTGACATCCTTGCTCTCTTGCCCCAAAGCAAATACAACTCTTCCAGCCCAAGGGACATAGACTTCATTCTCAGGGTTAGCCTTTAGGCGGTAGTTCACTCCACCGTAAAGCATGATCTCATTGTCCCCACTGAAAAAGATTCGAGTCGGAGAGTGCTTTCGAGATGCAACATGAGTCCAAAGGCCATGTCGCAAGGTTCGGATATCTAATGACCTTTCGGTTAGCGTTTATTGTTGTTTGAAAGCCATTAACATGTATAGAACGTTGTCAACTGATGAATTCATACCATTTGCACCCTTGGCCTGCTTAGGACCCATGATCAGTGTTGCATCTTCGGTGAAGCTCTGAACATACTTGTCGTGCAATTCCTCATTGTCGCTAGTATTGTAAAAGTCGCTCATGAATGCGACAATATCGGCCCCGCGCGGCGGTGCGAGTGAAGTATCGTATTCAATTTGGTAAGACATAATGCGTTGCTATTGTCAAAGCTGATGGATTCGATGAGCTCTTTGGTTTCTCGATGGACCTAGGTAGTGAAAGAAACTGAAAAGACGTTCGGTTTGCGATCCAATTGATTTCATCATCTCCATTTCTTCATGGTGGATGTGGGGAAGGCGTCGGACCGATCGCCAGTGCCGCATCCGATCTTATCGGTCTGCCATACGCTTGTACAAATTTTGAGACACTGTGTAAGTAGGTAGCTTATACGGATATATGGGAATAGGCAGTCGATATGCAATTGTCAACTTATTTGTAACTGATAAGCGACCGAAATGGGCCATTCAGACGTCTGTTCTATAATCTTTAATTCGCTATGCTTAATACAAAGCGGCCTTCCTCCGGAACCGCCGGATTGCCTCCAGCGTACCGGCCGTCGGTTAAGAGCCGCTTAAGAACATGGACAATAAATTGCACAGGGAAAATATTCATTGAAATAAATTCAAATTTACATTAGTAAATAGAATAGTTCTACGTAGATCCGGCGATGCAATGACCCACGTTTCTTTTCGGATCCGGATAAGAGCCATCGGATATCCATCATACAATCGAGGCTGCCCACTCGTCAGCCTCACTCACTCAAGACGAAGTTAGATGTAAATGCACATAAGAGTGATGATTAGATTCTCTGAAAAGTCGTTTTATCGTTGTTAAAGTTGCCACTTCACAATATTGGATCTCCCTGTAAAACTCAGACGAGTATGAATGACTAAATTCGTAGTCACTTGCCCCCTTAAACCGGAGATTTGGACGCTAAAATCACAAAGAAAAAACCGCTAGTTGAATGCCGGAAATCACCCCTGCATTTCCTTTCTCATTGCCTCTTTCACAATAGCTCCGCACATTTTGGCGTATGGATTGGTTTGGACCGCAAGTTGTTGAGCCACTTTGTTCCCATACCTTCCCCCAAAGAAGAAGTCTCGACTTGCCATCTCCTCAAGTTGATCAGAACCGAGCCCCCTTAAACTTTCCGGGAGAGAGTACTTGGACTTTTCCTCAGAAGGATTCTTCTGTATCCGTGCCGCTTTCAGTAACAGATATCCGCGATGCGTGTGAGCGTCTGCCAGTAAACGAGCTTGTACTGTTGACACCGGGTCAGCTGGTGAAGGAGGGGTGGCGAGGGCGATCGCGCGGCCCAAGTTTGTGACTATCTGAGAAGAGCTATCTGCGGCTTGATGGGTGAATAAAGCATCGTCTGATTCCTCCACGGTGTTGCTGGTGTTTGTTGGGGCAAGTTGAAGATTGATCAGCATGCGTACAGCTTGGGCTCGATTAACGTATGCTGAGGGATATGTTGGATATTGTGAAAGAATAGAATCGATCTTCTGTATTGCTGATTTGACAGTATCGCAGCTTGGGCTTTTGTGAGGCTGGAGCTCTCGAATGATCTCAACCTCGCGTTCCTTCAGCGAAACGAGATCTTCTGATGAAATGCCGACGTTTGTGGGCCAGGCGGGCAATGAGGAGTCAATCTTGACCCCAGAAGATGGCGATGATTCTGCGTCGAATAGAGCTTGGAGAACAGCCGCATCATTAGATGTTAAAGATGGGCGGGAACTTGCAACCGAGGCCATGGCGGGAGTATTCTTGATGGTGGTGCTATCACGATGTGGATGGTGAAGATGCAGTACAGAGATGTAAGGGTAGAAGGTGTTGGAGAGACTGTTTAGAGGAACGTTGGAATGAAAGAAGTAGAGTCTGAGGGACGTTTATTTTCCTTTTCGCAAGGGCGGTTGCCACTATCTGTGCTATTCACAGCCAACCGGCCCGGCTGTTGGCGGATATTTCAGGCAATTCCAGGATACGGCCGCACCCGAGACAGGCTTCTAAAGGATCAAAGGGCGGATGACGAAGTGTGTTTAGAGATATCCGTACCGGGTCTGGTGCGGCTAATAGAGGCGCTGTAAATGGACGTTATAAATGAGAATGAGTGGCGTTATTCAAAATATCATTCATATCCTCTCAGCATTCAAAGCTTAACTCTTCCACCTTCACCCCTCTCGACGTTCTACTGCAACCATCCATCCAAGCAACAAAATAACAAGAACAGCATTCAAAATTCACTACCATGGCTCCTTCTGCTATCTCAAGCAGCCCACCTCCTTCCTCGATGAATGATTCATCTCCCTTTGCCAGCTACAAAGGATATGATCATGTCCACTGGTACGTTGGTAACGCCAAGCAAGCCGCAAGCTACTACGTCACACGTATGGGCTTCAAGCGCATTGCCTACCGGGGTCTTGAGACTGGAAGCCGTACCATCTGCTCTCATGTTATTCGTAACGGCGACATCACCTTCATCCTGACCTCCCCCCTCCGCTCCCTGGATCAGAGTGGTCGTTTCACCCAAGAGGAACAAGACATACTCCGTGAGGTTCAGCACCACCTTGAACAGCATGGCGACGCAGTCAAGGACGTTGCCTTCGAGGTCGATGATGTTGACGCTCTGTACTCCGCTGCTGTCAAGCATGGCGCCAAGTCTGTATCTGAACCTCGCATCATCAAGGACACAGGAGGTCACGTTAAAGTCGCAACCATCCAGACATATGGCCAAACAACTCATACCTTGATTGAAAGAAACCAATACCACGGTTCTTTCCTTCCCGGATATCGTCTGGAGCAGGATACCGAAGATCCCCTTGCCAAATTCTTACCGGGCGTCCACCTTAAGCGCATCGACCACTGTGTTGGAAACCAAGACTGGGATGATATGGATAAGATTTGTGAATAGTAAGTCGCCTAATGTGTCAGGTGGGTGAAGTGAGATACTAACACCGATGTAGCTACGAGAAGGCTCTCGGTTTCCATCGTTTCTGGTCTGTTGACGACAGCCAGATCTGCACGTAAGTGAACATGGTTCGGCCACAACAACACGTTCAAAGCTAATGACTCTGATAGCGAGTTCTCTGCCTTGAAGAGTATTGTCATGTCATCGCCGAATGATATCGTCAAGATGCCCATCAACGAGCCAGCCAAAGGAAAGAAGCAGTCTCAAATCGAGGAGTACGTGGACTTCTATAACGGAGCTGGTGTCCAGCACATTGCTCTTCTAACCGACGATATCATCCGGGATATCACCAACTTGAAGGCGCGCGGCGTGGAATTCATCAAGGTCCCCGAAACATATTACGGAGATATGCAGGCAAAACTGAAGAAGTCCGGACTGGTTCTGAAGGAAGACTTCGAGACAATCCGAAGCTTGGACATCTTGATTGATTTTGACGAGGGTGGTTATTTGCTCCAGCTCTTCACCAAGGTATGATGGCAGTCATTTTCTCCAGATTTTGTGACGATAAGTACTAACTCTAGAATAGCATCTGATGGACCGACCTACGGTGTTCATTGAGATCATTCAACGCCACAACTTTGAGGGTTTCGGAGCCGGCAACTTCAAGTCGCTATTTGAGGCGCTCGAGCGTGAGCAGGAGCTTCGCGGAAATCTGATCTAAGTAGGACAGAGTTTAAAATAAAAATTGAAGTGAGAGGCACATCTGCATTTGATTCCATGGTTTACCCCTTGCGTGCCGGGTTGAGACTTTCATGTGTGGCACTTGATGGCAATGGGGAATTTGTACTTTTAGCGAAATCAACTTTGAATATTTGAATGGTTATTCCTCAGTTTACATATTCCAACCTTTACTTGTTGTTACTTTTGTATGCGCTAATGGAACATGCATGCTGATGCGGAGTGGTCAATCGTACCCTCGCACCTGTGGAATTCGAGATCGGCAGTCCTGATCCCCAAAAGGTCTGAAGAGAGGGGGACGATCAATTTGGGGGCCAAACCGAAGTTTAGTGGCACCTAAGGTTGTGAGACCTTGGAATACTTAGCTGGACCCGGGATGAACAAAACTTTACTCTCCCGGTCACTGACTGCGCAAGCAGGATCTTAAGCTTAGATAGAGCGGAATTAGGTAGATGAATTTCGATTCGTACGACATCATAGGAAAAGAAAAAGAAAATTCCAACCAGAGATCTTCCAAACAAACCCCTTTGGGTATGTTAAAACGTTCGGGTATTCTAGATGGGCAAAGGTGCGTGTTCGATCAGTGCCGAATCGCGTGTAGATAACAACGGCCGTCGAGCCCAAACACAATGACGCCAGCCGGGTTTAAGCTGCAAGCCTCAACACTAGCGCGAAGCCTCTGCACGGGCTTTCAAGTCCCGGTTGAAGACGTTGTAGTCGGCCTGCATCTTTTTGCCGAACACTGAGGGGCTGAAAAGGAACGATAGGAATCCCTTTGACGTCTCCGATTGAGTGAAGATGGTGCCAGCACCATCCTCAGTAGGCTCGATGTGGAATTTATGCAAACCTGCAATGGTGAACACTGGTGGGCCTTGCCATGAGAACAAAGTCTCCGTATTTTCCTATATTGTTTCATATTAATATCAGGGACCCCCTAGGTGGTGTTTTTGGGAGGTATCCATACTACCACTTGCGCAACGAATTTGAATCCTTCGATGTTGACTTGTATCTTATCTTCGGCGGCAAGAGACAGGCCTGTTTTCTCGGTCTCTTGGACTTCAATGCCCTTAATCCACTCTGTGTGCCATTCAGGATAGGTCGAGAAATCAAGCAGCTAGAATATGCAGGATGAGTACCGTATCTTGGCTTGAAGGAGTCTAGGCGCACCTACAATCTCTCGCACCTTTGCAGGCGGGGCCGCGATTTCGATCTTAGTCTCGTTGAAAGGCATAATTACATGTAATGCTGATGGATGGAGGAGTTGAGAATGAGACCTACGAGGAGAGTAAAGGGGGGTTTGCAAAAATGAGGTGCGTGGATGTAAGTGATTGACTATGGAAACCGCGAGCCCCACAAGCGCTGGGAAAGCTTTCTCGTGCTGGAAAAAGATGTGGGTTCGAGGTGTAGTAAGGAGGAGCTGCAGGAACCAATTGGATGGGTATTTTCCATAGAAATATGCACAGTATGCATGTGGGATATTCGAGAAATGTTCTGATCTCTCCATAGTAAAAGGGCTTATTATGAGTAGCATCCTTTAAATAATGAGAGACCCTCAAAGTATTTTTGTTCTACCTTGACCCTACAAACAACCACCCTAAAGATTACCCAGCGCGATCGTATTTCCTCTAGGATATGACTTTCCTGATCAGACTGTCTTCATCGCAATTTTTTTGACGGTTTGTATATCATTCTACCCCCAATTGAAGATGGCCGAGTAGACCACTGTAGTAGCTGTTCGTACCAGAGCCTGAGGATAAAAGCGGCGAACAGAGAGTCTACGCCAAGTGGGGAACGCTCAGCAACAAAAAAGAACAACAATCCCTTCAACTGCGATTGTTCTCACTCTTTCACGCCAACTTGACCACCATGCCCCCATTTAGCTCGTTATAAAGGCTGTTCAAGTGCACACAGCCGACGGACCCGCTTCAAGACGATCTACGACTTTCACGACTTCAACCTACCTGAAGACCAACACAAAGACCCGCATCCTCAAGATGTCCGCTGCTATCGACTCCATAGCTACAGGATCGCATCCCCTATCCGACGACTCGAATAGCCCCCGACTCATCGGCCGTCAATCTCAAGTTCCCCAAGAATGGCATCCTTCCTCCCTCCGTCCCGGTCGGCGCAGTAGCGATACGCCATCGACAGACTCCTCCGATTCCACAGGCTACCAAACTGACCCCTCGAACTACCCAAACGGCAATAAATCGCTTTCGGGCATCTCGCTACGCGCATTCCTCCTTGGGACCTCCCTCGGACTGACAAGCGTCATCACCTTGTTCCTATCAGCCTTCACACAGACACCCTTTTGGCGTGCGCCCTTCTTCATCGCCGCGCTGAGCCTCTTTCATTTCCTCGAATTCTACGTCACGGCGACATACAACACAGGTGCAGCAGATGTAAAAGCCTTCCTACTATCAAGCAACGGATGGGCCTACAATGCCGCTCATGGCGCAGCTATGGTGGAATGTCTTGTCGCGCATTACTTCTGGCCTGGCCAGTCGACACTTGGCGAAATGATCTCCGTGACAGAGCCGGTTTTTGGGAGGACTATCTCGCCACTGTTGGTTTTAGGGCTGGGATTTGTGGTACTGGGTCAGATTGTCAGATCTTTTGCGATGGCGCAGGCAGCAAGTAACTTTAATCATCATGTGCAATCTGAGCATAGAGAGGGCCATGTGCTTGTTACGCATGGGTTGTACCGCGTCTTGCGACATCCAAGCTATTTCGGGTTCTTCTGGTGGGGTTTAGGGACACAGTTGGTTTTGGGCAATGTGGTGTGTTTTGTTGGGTATTCGTTGGTCTTATGGCGGTTCTTCTCTACAAGAATCAAGCGTACGTTACATGTCTTTTGTTTCCATTCTCCGTTTACTGACTCGGTTGTTATCTCTCTTTAGGCGAGGAGGCTTTCTTGATTCGATTCTTTGGAGCTGAGTATGTGCAGTACAGAGAACAGACTCCAGTTGGCATACCTTTTATTCGGTGATTCACTTGAAGAACTAGAAATGAATGCAGTATCTTCGTTAAGCTAGCAGTTTGACTGCTTTGTCAAGTCGCAATACCTCCACGTAAATCTAATGGCCAGCAGCCCGAGCTGCGTTTGTCTGCAACTCTAATAAAGCGGCAAGCAATCTTTGAGCAAGCCTGCTCCTTCATTTAAACAAACCATGAAGAAGAATAGCTGAATCATTACAGATCCAGGGCTAATGCGATATCTCTTGGATGGTTCTTGATAGACCTATCCCCATCTCAAGTACAAGCTTATCATCGCCAGTCCATCAATGGTGCGCAATAGAGCCCACGATACTTATGGATGCGAGGCTTTACAGTCTCCCATATCCAGTGTTTATCATCTGATGCGTGAATTGGACTTTGATAGATTCCTTTCTGTGATTGCTCCCACAGCTGCCTCTCCCTCCTGAAGTCTCTTCCCTCACCATGACTCAGCTCCTCACTCAGGCTCCCTACGGTCATAAGAATTGACAGACTTGTCTTGCTCGGGTCTCCTGCATTTTTGTCCCCGCCATCGTTACCTCACTTCCAGGATTCCCCTCTCCTCCCCACCCCAGTCCCTTTCCCCCACAGAGTCTCTTCACCAAAGTTATTCCCAGAGATCTGCCATTGAATCAAAATGCCGCAAGCCAATTCCCCAAGGAGCCCCAGGATCGAATGGAACACTGCTAAGAGACAGGTGCTTTGTTGTTTATTCCGATTTTTTTCTCGAAAGAAGAATTATCCTAGGGTCTTCTCAGAGATTTTCAGAGAGTATCTTGATCAGCGAGGCATCCCTGGAGATATCGGTTACGGGACCCTTCATACTCAATGGAATTACATGCGACTGCATGGACATCCCGTATGGTACCATGTTCACATCGATACTGAATTTGAGCCCGATGGTGAATGGGAACCGATCATCGAAGAAATCAAGGCAGCCTCTGCCAAATTGCGTATCTATCTTCCTACGAAACCCAACGATGATACGGACACTTCAAAGTTTGGGGGCTTGAACCGCGAGACGGGAATGAGAGAATACCTGGAGTCTCTTATGCTTATTGTAAGTAGACCCTTCATCAAGAACTTGCCCCCAAGATGTGAACTAACAAACACCCTGAACCGCTAGAGCCGAAGAGTTGAAGCACACGCACATCCAGGCTCAGAATCGGAAATACGAGGCTCAGGAGCCAGTGAGGACTCATCGATGCATGCTCAAAGTGAACACAGAGACGATAATTCGGATAGAGACCCAGAGGCGGGAAGAGAACAGGATGCAGATAGAGAGCAAGATATGGAGGTTGGAAAAATGAGCCTTGATGCTCAAACATCAGAGCCGACCTCACAACACAGTGAAAGCATCGTGCACGGTAACGGCAAGGCTTGTTTTTGGTGTTACAAGGAAGGGTACGAGGATGGATACAGGCAGGGACACATAGAGAGTCCCATGCCATTGATCTCTCCTGGAGACATACAACAAACCCCACTTTCGCCTATGGAACAAGACGGCCCGGGGCATAGTAATAATCTCATGCAGTTGAGTTCAACGGCAGATCCTGGGGGTTTGTTACAACTTGAATCTCCCAAGGTGATTGTTGCCTCATCACACAAAGTCAACAAGAATCTTGTTGGGCGTTGCTCACCAAGTGACTTGCCACCTGTCTTGTTTAGATGGTCCAACATTCGCTCACAGGGCATTAATTCAAGGTCAATCATTCGCGCAGGTCTTTTCTCAACCAACGACTGCGAAGAGCTCAAGCCAGACCAAATACTAGAGTCGAGATATTTGAGATTCTTCATAAATCATGTCACAAAATCGAAAATACATTCACCATTCATTTCAACTTGCCAACTTCCTCTGACCCCCATCCATCGGGCCCTAAGAAATCAACAAAGGGCCAGGGTTACAATTATTGACCCAGCAAAGGTCGACAGTGTGATTGTGAGAGCTGCCACCCTTGTTCCTCTCACAGGAACCGAAACGCCGAGGTGGAAGGGACTGGGCGAATATCTAGTTTGGAAGGAGGTCCCAAAGGATGCTATCATATGTAGGTTCAAAATCTCTCGCCTCCAAGAGATCTCGAGGGACTTCCCAGACATCGCTGCCTTCCTTCAACTGGACTTGATCAAGAAAACCAAGTTCGTTACCAAACCGCTGTATCGCGAACTTGCTGACAACACTGAAGTCCTTGGTAATCCTCAGAGAACCCTCGAAAGACTCGTGACGCTTCTTGATGTGCCACAAGAATGGCAGGAGACTGTGGCAAAGACATTCGAGGCAAGCTGGACGGCAAGATCCTTCGCCAGATTCAACTACGACGATGCTCCTGAAGATAGAGGAGGTGGCCGCTTCTACAAGGGAGAAGCTGAATTCGACCCCGATTATGTCGTTCCCGAAACCGACGACTCTGATAGCACCAATGATGGGCCAGAAAGTCGGCATGATGGTGACAGTGACAGTGAACCAGAGGCTCGGTGCCCTCGGTTTGACACGCCAAGCGAGGCATGGTCCGCTCGGGATAGCTTGGACGATGATGTTGGTGACTATGGGCTGATGCCTGGAGATGATATCGTCGGTGATTTTGAACTTGTTACCCCTCCAAAGAGAAGCTTGCAGCACTTTGCTTCGAGCGCAACGCCAAATCCTTTGAATGTTGCTCTCCCTGATGACGTGGCGATGGACTGGGAAGTGGATGGAGGAGCGAGCTGGCCGCCATCAGACCATTACGCATGAGAAAATGAATTTAAAAAGTCATAATACTGTGGTTCGTTTTTGAGGACGGAAGACTGCGAGTGTAGAGATATTTTTATTTGTACGGTCGAATGACTTCAGGAGCGACGCAGATTTAACCCCAGTCGACACAACAAGCAATCAGAGTGAAAATGTCTGAATTGAAGGTAAGCTTTTAGTATGAATCCTTCGATAGGAATTGATCTTTAGTGTCAATAATGTGCCCACTCTTTAACCGGTCTCATGTCCAGCGTGGGGGTTTGGTCTCTTGGGAATGTGTTGCAAACAAAGTTGAGCCGTCGCATCCACTTTCGTGGGACTGGGCAGAGGCGCCTGACTAGAACAATGCAATGAAAGCGGTAGACAAATGCTCAAATAGCCGTCTTAAAATCTTCGTTTGGTGGAAATTTAGAGAAGGATGCCTTGACAGCGTCAGTGGCTCCGAACCCCCACGTTCCAAGGTTACAGTGACCGCAGCCCGGCATTCCACTTAAAGCTGCAGGATTTCCCAATATTTCCCCCAAATCTCTCCAAGACTCAATGTTTTAGTCAGCCATAGTTATCAAAACACAATTATAGATTTGACTCGATTAAATACTTTTTCTTTCACGACACTCCAAGCCGGCATTACTCCTATAGCTGAGCCACCACAATGATACCAAAAACGATGAGAGCAATTCAGATACAGCAGTACAATGCGCCATACAATGTTTCTGAAGTGTCAGTTCCCCGACCAAAAGCCTACCAAGTCTTAGTGCAGATCAAAGCTGCTGGTTTCTGTCATACGGATTTGATGGCGCTCAATAATGAGTTCAATGCGCCCCTTCCATTCATCGGCTCTCATGAGCCCGCTGGTATTGTCGTGGAAGTTGGCGCAGACGTGAAAGGCTTTGAGATCGGTGACAGAGTCGGCTGCATCAATTTTGATAGTGTGTGCGGTAGGTCATTGGATGGTGCCTAATCATATGCCTCGAATGTTAACATGACGAAATTTGAAGGGAAATGCGCAGACTGTAAAGCTGGGCTTCCAATTTATTGCGAAGCCCCTTTGATGAAGGGAATAACAACAGATGGCGCTTGGGCTGAATACATGGCGGCGTAAGATTTCATCATTTATCTCTTTGATCTGTTTTATCCCTGTTCTCACCCTTTATCTACTCAACAGCGATGCAAGGTTTACAGTAAAACTACCAGACGATATGGAATTCAAGGTGGCCGCCCCTCTCATGTGTGCCGGTGTGAGCATCTATGGGGGCATAATCCGCGCTGGAGTCCCTGTGGGTGGATCTATTGGTATCATTGGAATTGGTGGACTTGGCCATATCGGAACACAAGTCGCGAAGTGCATGGTATGAAGTATCTTGTTAGGGCAAGGGAAATAATGCTAACGCCAGCTGCATTTCATAGGGATACAAAGTTGCCGCTATCGACGTGAAACAATCGGCGCTAGACCTCGTTGCATCTTATGAAAATGCTCCGGATGTTCTTATTCTAGCAACAGATCCAGTGGAGAAGTCCCTGGCCAAGGTTGATACAGTAGTGGATTCAAATTACAGTGGCCTTGATGCCACAGTACTTGCCACGGACCACCCCGCTGCATTTGAGCTCGCAGCCAAACTTACCAAGAAGCATGGTACTATGGTCTTGCTGGGACAACCTGAAAAGGGAATCACAATGTCATACAGGACTACAATATTCAAGGATATCAAGCTGGTGGGGTCCTTGATTGCTGATACTGCGCAGGCCCAAGAGTTTATTCGGCTGTTTCATGGTAACAAGCTTCGTGTGCAGATCAAGGAATGGAAATTGGGAGAAGCAGAGTCCATGAGGCAAGCGTATTTAGAAGGGTCTGTTGATGGCAAGAACGTTGTTGTTTTGGATTAAATACTCACTGTTTGGCACCTTTAGCGGTATCTTGTGCTCGGAAATACTAAAAAAATTATCAAACATAAGGAATTACTGCAATGGGAGATTAGTAGGATCATGTAAGATGACTAGACAGTGATTGAAACTTTATCGCGTTATTTCGCACATAATAGGGACAGTTCACGGCCAGGTTGGATGGCATCATGTACTAGTACTATGCCTTCAGCACCCGCAGGGCATGCATATTGAGTCTTGTTAATAGAGTGCGTAGAGAGTATATTTTGAATGTTTTATTAGCATATTTGGCATTAGCTAGCCAATGTGAATTCTCTCTCTTCATTTTCTGTATCAATTCGGTAACAGTGCCACTCCCGCTCGCTCAGCAACAAAGATGTTATCTCTTACAGTTGATAGACCCCGCGTGGGGCTATTCCGTCATTCACTAGGTTTGACATGTTTGCACGATCTCGGTTATCCGCGGTGTTTGTCCCCCGCAAACTGCCCAGGGTGATCAAGACAAGAACGGATTCCTTTAATCATAAGAGATGATGGATACCTAGCTCTGAGATTTTCAACCTTCCCCTCCTCCCCCCCTTCGCTGAAGTCGCTTCCCTCATTTTGCCTGACATTGACCATGGCGTTGCCGAGGGCCCAACGGGCATTGTCGCAACTATTCCGCCGTCACTATTCGGGGGCGCCATCTCCCAAAGCAAAGCTCAATTTACCAATCGACTACAAATCCACTCCGCTTCTACATCATACATCCTCCGCCTTATCTGGTGTCGCCGATTTCCCCGCCGCAGCTACCAGCAAGCGACTAAACCTATTCCAGGCTATCAACTCGGCTCTGCGAACCGCTCTCTCGACCTCAGACAAAGTCCTTCTCTTTGGGGAAGATGTTGCATTTGGAGGAGTGTTTCGTTGTTCAATGGATCTCCAGACCGAATTTGGATCAGATCGGGTCTTTAATACCCCTCTGACAGAGCAAGGGATAGCCGGGTTTGCCATCGGAGCAGCTGCGGAAGGGATGAAGCCTGTAGCCGAGATTCAGTTCGCCGACTACGTCTTTCCCGCATTTGATCAGATTGTCAACGAGGCGGCTAAATTTAGGTACAGGGAAGGTGGAACAGGAATCAATGTGGGGGGCTTGGTGATCCGAATGCCGTGTGGTGCGGTTGGCCATGGCGCCTTGTACGTTTCATCATTGCATTCCTATCTTCCAGCCGATGCCATCAATCAGATTTATTCTAACGAACTTCTTAACCCAGGTACCACTCACAATCCCCCGAGTCACTCTTCGCACATGTACCTGGAGTACGCGTAGTAGTACCCCGATCACCTTCCCAAGCTAAAGGATTGCTCTTGTCCTCTATTTTCGAGCACAATGATCCAGTGATTTTCATGGAGCCGAAGATCTTGTACCGGGCAGCTGTGGAGTATGTACCGAACGAGTACTACACAATTCCATTAAGCAAGGCCGAGGTGATCAAACCAGGGAAGGATCTAACGGTAATTTCATACGGTCAACCATTATACATGTGTTCGGCCGCCATCTCGGCCCTTGAAAAGGCCATGCCGGGAGTGAAAGTGGAATTAATTGACCTTCGCACGATCTATCCATGGGATCGCCAAACCGTCTTGGAAAGTGTACGGAAAACAGGGAGAGCTATGGTGGTGCATGAGAGTATGATCAATTATGGCGTCGGTGCTGAGGTCGCGGCGACAATCCAGCAGGACGCATTTCTCCGATTAGAAGCTCCAGTCAAAAGAGTCGCTGGATGGAGCACCCATACAGGATTAACATATGAACAATTTATCCTGCCAGATGTGGCAAGTAAGTGTACAAAATTTGGACCAGTGCTATTTGCATTTGCTAACATTCATTTTCCCTGTTCTTTCTCAGGAATTTTCGATGGAATGAAACAAACTCTCCAATATTAGAGATGGATTTGAGCTCAGCGAACCATTCTTTACTATTGTCTGATCTTCCTGGGTCCTGTTCTTTCCATATTGAACAGTAATTGAAGACATTGTCATCAATGTACATGACAGCTCTAGAGAAAATAAAATACCCAGATTTCCACATTCAGTGAATGCAGAAAAGAAATATGTTTCTAAAGATTCTGTGGAGCTATCTACTAGTAAAGTATGAAATGAGGAGTCTATTCATACTTTCAAGGTTCATGCCAAACTATTTAGGCTCCAAAGACCCACGCCCAAGCCGATCTGACTTCCCAGTTTGAGATGAGAAGCAAGAATTGGCCTCTCTTTGTATTCACAAGCTTTTGTAGAGATTTTCTTGTGATAGCACATGCACATGTGGGCAGTCACAGATATTGGTGATTTTTCTACGACTTTGTTCAGTTGAGCGCAACAGGCCTCTTTACTGGTCGAGCTGGAGGGTAGTCTTCGGAAATCTGAGCCAATGTCAATTATTACAGAAACTAAATCAGTCTTCGAAGGAATTGGATATGTACGAGGTACATACCTTTAGTAGAAAAGTACGGATAATCGGATAACAGCAACGTTTGAACGCCCCGTTTCACGGTCCACGGGGGAGATGTTGGGGGCCATTATGAAAAATCCTGGTATATCGGACTTAAGCGGCTTTTAGCTCTCACGGCCATCTGTTGCTCGCAAAATCACATCATTTTACCGCTATACAAAAACAACGCATACTTCCAAGGTTGCTTTGGCAAAGGTGGTTTTGGATATCTCCATGATGCGGTCTATTTGTATTTATAGAACACTGCAGGTGAGATAGTGCACTGGCATGTGCGGAATACAAATCATTTGATGGCTAGTCAACGCAGAATATAGGTATGTGCTTTTGGGCTTTATGATTGTAGGAACTTCCTGTGTTCATTGATGACCCAGTTCTTTACCTAGGCCATGATTGATTCACCAAGTTGAACCCAGAATGTAAGCAAAATTACCATTCTCATTTTTATTACTAGAGAGACCGCTCGTTCTCGGCACGATATTAAGGCGAAGCCTTGCTAAGGCGCCCCAAGCCTCGTAAGCACTTGAGCATGCCATTAACTTTGATCGCTCGGGCCGCCCTCAATTCCGTCATCCGCGGGGTTCGAATGAAGTTTGAATACCGATCGATGTCAATATACTCCATACGCTCTTCAACAGCAGTATCGTTCTACGTATTCCGACTTCCAATGAAGATCACAATCAAGGAATCCAATCCTTCAATGGAATGGCTAAAGGCTATAAAGAGGACGGAACATTTGCAGTAAAAAAAGATACCCCTCAGTTCCAATTCCTATAACACTCAAACGTGTCTTCGAAGCTCTACCTAAAAGCCATCTATTCCAGACAGAAATCATTTCCGAGCCTCCATTTAAATTCAAATATGACATCTCTTCAATATCAGTTGCCTGAAAAGGGCGGCCAATTTCAGCTGGTTTCGGTCCCTTTGCCACCTCATATCGGCGCAAATGAGGTTTCCATCCGCACTAAGGCTATTGGTTTGAACGGATTAGACTGGAAAATTCGTGCATTTGGCATTATGGTCGAATCCTGGCCTGCGGTTCTAGGGGTTGATGCTTCAGGTGTAATAGAAAGAGTTGGTGAAAATGTTCAAGGCTTCCAGCCCGGTGATGAGGTGTTTAGTATCGCCGGCCCAGAGCCTAAGGCTGGCGCGTTCCAAGAAGTATACACGGTTCCACAGCATCTGGTGGCTAAGAAGCCCTTATCACTGACTTTCGAAGAAGCTGCGGCTATCCCGTAGGTTTTTTTTTTTTTTTTTTTTTTTTTGTTCTTTGATTTGATTTCCTTCGCATAAACTCACCTTACTTTGCTCAGAATTGTTTCCGTGACCGCTGCAGCTGCAATTACTGTCGGCCTTCATATACCACTACCCCACCTCGATCCCACTAGTGTTGGTAGATACTCTATAGGGTCCGTTCTCGTTCTGGGTGGTAGCTCGGGTATCGGAGCTGCGGCCATTCAGTTCTTGCGTTTAGCTCTCCCCCAAGCTACGATCCTGACAACCAGCTCAGCGAAGCATCACGAGCGCCTTCTTTTGTTAGGAGCCACACAAGCCTTCGATCGAACAATCGACATCGCGGATATCAAAGCTGCTACTCCAGGTGGGGCAGGTGTTGATGCCATATTAGACCCAGTTGCTGCTACAGGTCAACGGGCAGCTATATTTGACATCTTGAGCCCGAATGGTCCCAAACTCTACTCCCATGTCATGACTGGCCAAAATATCGAGGCGCCACATGGTGTCAATTCAACTGTAGTGTTTGGGCGTCAAATATTTGGCACTAGTGGTGGATTGAATGTTATCTCAAGCCTGACTGAATTGATTGAGAGTGGGAGATTCCAATTGCCTACTCAAGTCGAGACGGTTGGTAAAGGTCTTGAGGCTATTCAACCAGCTCTAGAAAGATTGACGACAGAAGGCGTGAGCGGTAATAAATTTGTAGTTAGTGTCTAGGCTAAGTTTCCATTGATCCGCCTGCTTATCATGTGTTGAAAGACATTCTTGGTGTTGCGTTCAAAATGTTTTCTGAAAGGTCGACGGCGCGTCTATGGCGAGTGAACGTAATGACTTGGAATTGAAAATTCGAGGTAGATAATACTAGCTAGAATAAATCTCATGCATTCAATACCAGTTCAAGTAAAGCTATCAGGGGTATGATACCTCACTTCATCAGTGGTATTTCATACGTTAGCACCGAACGGCCAGTACTATCATCGCACCTAGCGACCCATCCAACCTCCATCTACCGTTAAGATTTCTCCACTGACATATAGACTTGCCCTACTGGCAAGGTAGACCGCAGAGCCCTTGAAATCATCTGCATTGCCCCATCGACCAGCAGGTATTCGCGCCAGAATACTCGCCGCACGATCCTTGTCTTGAATCAAGGCAGTATTCATATCCGTGGCCACGTATCCAGGTGCAATCGCGTTGACGTTAATTCCTTTACAAGCCCACTCGTTTGATAATGCCTTTGTAAGCTGTGCCACTCCACCCTTCGCAGCTGCGTATGCGGGAACGGTGAGCCCACCTTGAAAAGAGACAAGAGAGGCAACATTAATGATGCTTCCTCTTTGACCATGCGCATTCGGGGTGCGTGTAAGCATATAGGCTCCAACGTCGCGACATAGTGTAAAGACGGTGGTCAGATTAACTTGTAGAACCTAAAAGATGATACTGTAAGCCTCCACATTAAGCCCCTAGCTATAGAATCCAGCCAAGGTACGTACCTCATCCCAGTCTTCCTGTGGAAAGACATGACTTGGGTGCCGTCTCTGAATACCAGCACAGTTGAGAAGTATGTCAATATCATGCCCATCTGTTACTACACTAGATACCAAAGTAGAAATTGAAGCCTGCGACGAGAGGTCGGCAATGTATATGGTTGCTCTTCGCCCTAAACTCTCAATCTCATTCTTGGTACTCTGGTTGCTATCATCCCTCTGTGAGTCACAGATATGTCAAAATTTGTGCCTGACTCTCTTTTTGAAATGGAACTTCAAACTTACTTGAACCAAAACGATATTAGCTCCAGCCTCAGCGAGCGCAATAGCCATGGCTTGGCCGATGCCACGCGTCCCACCCGTAACAAGGGCTGTTCTATCTTTGAGGCTAAAAAGATCCATGGCTTTTATATGGTTTTTATTCAACCTAAGCTGAATTCATAAAACAAAATTCATCTGGAGATAATGCGGGGAAGGCCGGGCTATATAGGCACGTAATGTTTGTACCCCCACGTCTAGGTAGTAGTACGCACCCCACCCTCCACTCGAGTCGGGGTGCTTGCCCAGGTGGGTCTGCAAAGGACCTTGGAATGTTGCTGGTGACCCTGGCCCACATACACATGTGTAGCTCCGAGCTATGCTTTTATCAATTACTAGAAGTATGTGATACTAGTAGTTCTATACCTGGGCTTTTAAAGTGTCATGTCATTATTCACTCTGAGTTCGAACTGTGGGCTCTCATATGTACATTTGGAGATTGATACTCAAGTGCTAGTACTAGTAGTATGCGCTACATACTAGTATGACAAACTTCAACTCTACTCGGTGCCTAGCACAATTTTAGATATTGAATCAAGGATGTAATTATCGCACATTTGGAAGACTACAACACATAGCCCGACATGTGTTATCATTGGAATACTAATGTATATTCACTTTCTTCTCAATATTAATACTCAAAGGTACATCGCCAAATTTTCTTCTAAAAATCTACCACTCGCGAATTGAACCATCCTCTCCGTAGAACTCTTTGGGTTGCCAGGGCTCACTGTCCTTGCTTATTTGGCGGACCAAATCTTCGTTGATTTCAATACCAATTCCTGGCTTAGATGGAGCCCCAACAAATCCCTCTGTGATATCGAATACAGTTTTGTCCACGAGATAACTGTTCAGGTCAATATCACCAGCTTCAACATTGTAATGCATGCCTAACGACATCTCCTGGATCACGAAGTTTGGTGTTGAAACTGCAATTTGAAGGGAAGCTGCAAGGGCAATGGGGCCCAGTGGGCAATGTGGAGCAATAGCCACATCGTAGGCCTCAGCTAAATTGGCAATGCGTTTTGTTTCCGAAATTCCACCGGCATGGGCAATATCGGGCTGCAAAACATCAACGGAAGAGTCTTCCAAAAACCTCTTCACGTCCCATCGAGTATAAAGTCGCTCTCCAAAAGCAATCGGAATGGTGGTTGAGTTTGATAGCTGTTTGATAGCTTCGGGGTGTTCGCAAAGTAGGGGCTCTTCAATGAAGAGTGGCTGGTAAGGCTCGAGTGCCTTGGCTAGTTGTTTGGCCATTGGGCGATGCAAGCGACCGTGGAAATCCAATCCGGCGTCGAGGCCAAGTGCCTTGACCTGCTTAAGGCGCTCGACACAAGACTGTAGAACAGCTGGGGAGTCTAGCCAATTTACATCTTCCGTCGCATTCATCTTAATGCATTTCAGGCCCTGGGCAATTCTCGCCTTGCTATTTTTTTGTTCGTCAAAAAGAGCGACACTAAAATATGATCCGTGGTATTTACTTACGCGGCGACTTCCACATCACTCGGCCGATCTCCACCGATCCAGGCATAAACTTGCACCTTGTTACGGACCTTTCCTCCCAGAAGTTGGTATACTGGAACACCCAGCCGACGGCCCTTCAAATCCCACAGGGCGATGTCAATACCGGACATGGCAGACATGAAAACTGGGCCACCCCGATAGAACCCGAGTCTCCATAGTGTCTGCCAGATATGTTCGATGTCGCTATTCCAAAGGTTAGCGACAATGAAATCGGTTCAAGCATTAGAACTTACTCCGCCTCATATCCCACAATCCGAGTAATGATCTCATTCAAAGCTCCCTCAACAGCTAAAGAATGACCCTCAAGTGTGCCTTCACCCCAGCCGAATTGTCCCTCTTCGTCCGTGATCTTCACAAACAACCAGCGAGGCTTAACGCGGAAATACTCAATCGACTTGATTTTGACCATGGTGGCGAAGAATGATCGAGAGGGGATGAAATGAAAATATTCTATGTGACATCGTCGAGCTAATCGTGGGGGGAGCGGGGTATCATTTATGAGGTCGCGACGCGTATGTGACCCCCATGTTGTATCCCACGCTTCGCACCGGCAAGAATCTCGGGTCAAGTCCGGGGATGCAGATCACTGCACCCCCACGCAAGTGCGAGGGATTCAAATTATTGGTGGAAAAATTGCACCGAAGCTGCTTGGGGACAAGCTACACCCGAGGTTGCTGCTTATTCTGTCTCCAGGTAGTATGAGAGCTTGGTCGGATGATTGCTCGTCATAGTCCGGTCACAGCAACACTGAAGACAACTTGAACAACTTGACCATACTAGACTAAGAACAACATGAAGTCACAACAAAACAAGATTAATTTCAGATTCTTATAAATGTTTCTAAAGTACGACTTTCAATACAAATATCTGAAGTTCAGATTCTCTTTGTCCGTCAGATCGCTGAATGCAGATCGATCAAGTTCGAGTTGTCTGGTATAGTCCGCCTCTCCACCTGGAACGACTCCCTGTGCCCGATCGCGACGCCGATTTTCCCATGCCAGCGCAAGAGCTAGGAGGATAATGAGAGCGATTTCGATGAAATTTGCCACGATCATTGACCAGATTCCGAGCGAGTATCCCGGTGCCTGGTTTGACTTGTAGAAGAATGGACCGGCGATATTTCCAGCGCAAACACCGAGGAAAATCATCGCATTAGTAATAACCTTCTTGGTATGACCAGCAATGTTACCGGTCAAGATTGATAGAATTATGACGAATGAAGCATTGTAGGATCCTGTGAGATAATAACAAATCAATCGGCCGACCTGGTTGGACTGTGGTACGTAGTGCAGGCCAAATGAACCGGCAAGGGTCGGGAGCACAAAGACAACCGCCACAATACATCGACTGTTCTTAGGAAGGCGATCATTAATAAAAACGGCAAGGAGAATCATGAATGAGATGAAGGCACCATAGGGAATTTGCATCAGAGTGGTGACCACTGTCAGGAGGTTAGCCATGGACCAAGCTGTGATTGAATAGGTGCGTCACGTACATGTCGAGAACCCAAAACCGTGGATAATGAGGGTACCGAAATTGGAAATGCCACCGTTTGGAATATTACCAGAGAAACCCAACAGAAAGAATACCCACACTTTCCAATCGAGAAGGGCTTCAAGAATTTGGCGAGGCTTGAGATTCTTGTTTTCAATGCCTGTTTGGTTGTCCCGAAGCCGCTCAACAGCTAATCTCTTTTCCCGATCTGACAGCTGAGGCGCAGTGACTGGAGAATCGGGGAGAAAAATAATCATCACAATGCCCCACGTAGCACAAAGAGCACCGATTATCAAAAATTCATATTTCCATGACGAGAGGGCGCCCTTGATTTGCCCAATGCCGTATCCCAAGAGACCTCCCACAGCGATGCCGAAGCCGTTCGCAGTGTACCATAAACCGATCCGAATAGGTTGTTCTCTTCGGGTGTACCACATACTCGTAATTAACATGAATGCGGGATCGCTATTTTCGTAAGTGAGCTTTCTTGAAGAAGCTATAGATGGCTGAAACGCACCTGCAAGCCTCCGCGGCACCCGATATGACTCGTAGTACAGCCAGCTGTGTAAAGTTCTTTGCCGCAGCTATGTGATAAAACATCATTAGTTAAGTGACATGGTATTGAATAGGGTGGTATAAAGTGTTACCTTGCAACATAAGGAAGAAGCCCCATAGAAAGATGTTCACTCCCAAGTATTTGCCGATCGGGAATCTTTGCATGAGGAGGTTCGTTGGAAACGACCAGAACAAGAAGCCGAAATAGAAAATGCTTGATAGCCACGAATATTCGTTCCCAGAAAGGCCTAAGTCGCTTTCTATGCCAAATATCGCAGCGTACGAAAGAGTCGTTTTGTCAATCTGCTTTATCAGCCTATATTCCCATGAAGCCCAAAAAAGGATACTGAGATCATACATAGTAGAACGCGTAGCAAACAGAGAGAAAGGGTAAAATCATAAGATCAATCTTCCAAACAAGCTTGCGTTCCTCTTCCGGCTCAAAGCCTTCATGTATATCATCCAGGTTATCGAAAAGAGCCAATGCCGTGTCACCATTGTGAATCTTCCTAGTATCGCTAGAAATCCCTGGCTCCTCGAGATGAAATGTCGAAGGCTTTGGAAGATGCTCTGAGGCATCATGGTGAGATGTGACCATGGTGATGCCCAGGTGATATACAGTCAGGCTGTTGGGGGTTCTTTGGTGCAAAACTGAGGCTTGGAATGAAGGTGCCCGGGGTCACCAGCGAGTAAAGATATCTTCAACTCAATATCTCCCTTGAACATAGGGGCCCATTTCCCCGCTCCCCAGATTCTCCGTTGTGGGTAGGGGTGGTGGGTCAATGATGCTGATCCCAACCAGCCCAACCTCTGAATGATGCAGCAGGAAGCATGGTGCCCCCACGCCTTTTCGGAACTTGCCCGCCCTTTAAAGAAGCGGGGGCAGCTCTAGGTAGCTCATACTATACGGATGATAGCGACGCGTCTTTGTTTGATTGTGATACCCGTGCACTTGAGTATCTTCCATTTAACTTGGACATGAGAATGGCCCTCAAACTTGCCGAAATTAGGCAGCATAGTGACAGAAAGTCATGCTGGGTGGTCATTCATGGCGGCGTCTACGACGTGACAGGTACGTGTCGCTTTTGATAACTGAACCCTTGCATATGTCTTACGCTTGGAGGTTATAACAGAATTCCTGGATTCTCACCCCGGTGGTGCAAGTGTAATTCTTCGCTGTGCTGGCAAAGACGCGACAGATGATTTTGAGTCGGTGCATTCAGCAGACCTCCTAACAGAAGCACTTCCGCCGAGTGCCCTACAAGGCCATATTGACCCCGCCGAGTTGAATGCCGTCCAGAAGGTCACAGAAAGTGTTGAGGAATTTAGCTCTCAGTCCAAGGGACCTCCTCCGTTGAGCACGCTCATCAATCTACGCGACTTTGAGATAGTCGCCCAGGAATATTTACCTGCCAATGCCTGGGCCTACTATTCTTCTGGAGCGGATGACGAGATTAGTAAGAAAATGAGTGCCTATGCATATCAGAAGGTCTTTTTGCGCCCGCGTATCCTGCGGAAGATTTGTGCGGTGGATACGTCAACATCTATTCTGGGTCATCGGGTATCCCTTCCAGTCTACATGTCTCCCGTTGGTATCGCAAAGTTTGCCCATCCAGATGGTGAATGTGCATTGGCTGCAGCAGCAGGAAAGGAAGGGTTGGCCCAAGTCCTAGCAAATAGCGCTAGCTTCCCCATCGAACGAGTAGCAGAGGCGCGCCAATCATCAGATCAACCGTTGTTTGCACAACTTTATGTCAACAAGGATATTTCCAAGTCAGTTGATTTGGTAAAAAGGGCCGTGAAAACGGGGGCTCAGTCCATCTGGATTACGGTTGACTCCCCGGTGGTCGGCAAACGTGAGATGGATGAGAGGCTGAACCTGAGTTTCGTGGTAATCAAAACGCTGCCCATTCGCATACACTATGAGTGTGTAGAATCGAATCTAATTTACTATCTTTAGGCGCAGGACAGTGACGCAAAAGGTCAAGGAGTTGCAAAGGTGGCCGCAAGCTCCATATCACCCTTCATTGATTGGAGTATCCTCTCCTGGATTCGGGAATTGACCGATCTGCCAATCGTTATCAAGGGTATACAGTGCGTGGAAGACGCAATCATTGCTTATCAGCACGGTGTTCAAGGGATCGTTCTATCTAACCATGGGGGTCGCTCCCAAGATACGTAGGTCTTGGCCTATCTAGAACGCATGACGTTCATATTTAATGGCATCGCTAATACGTGTCTCCCCAAAGCGCTCAATCCCCACTGCTCACTCTCCTGGAGATCCGAAAATTTGCGCCTGATATATTGCATAGCAAGATGCAGATATTCATTGATGGTGGCATCCGTCGAGGGACAGATGTTCTAAAAGCTATTGCCCTGGGAGCCACAGCCGTCGGACTGGGCCGGCCATTTCTTTACAGTCTTTCCAGTGGGTACGGAGAAAAGGGTGTGCTGAGAATGTTGCAGATCCTACGCCACGAGATTGAATCTAACATGACATTCCTTGGAGCTACTAATCTCCACGAACTACGTCCCGAGATGGTCAATGCTGCACGATTAGAGCGTGATATGATTGGCAGTGTCAAGCTATAGCTTGAAAGGGCAACAAAATCCAAGATATGGGCTGTAAAGACAATGCTTCCGGTGGCATCTCCTGGTGACTTTTGAGTACATATGTGTGATATGAGTAGCACTAGTCCTACTTGCAATTGGGCAGTAGATACTACTAATTGAGTCGAATAATAAAGTTGCCTGGTCTAACGTATGGACATCCCCGTTTTGAATATTCCCATGCCAGGTAGCTGCGATGTTCAAGTTCAACATTGAAGTTTACTGTGCCCCCACCCCAACGGACATTCCCCGAGCTCGCAGTGCGGGGAGAAGTCCACCCCCACACAATGTCGACCCCACTCAACTGAACTGGGGAGTTGCCCAGGTGGAAGATTCCAAATTTCATGGCGGCACCGTGGAAATATCGTTTTCATATCTCCGTGTCTGTCCAGAACCTGCATCTCTCTTCTCCTTGCATATAGCAACATGTCAGATAAGATTGATGTTCTTCTATATGGCCTAGGAGCGTAAGGACTAACCATCCACTCTGCCGCATATCGATCACTGACGCTATTATAGCATCGGCTCGTTCTACGCCTTTATTCTCTCTCGCTCCGATCGCGTGCGACTGACGGTTGTTGCTCGTTCGAACTACGATGCCGTATCAACAAAGGTGGATATCACACGCTCCAGGGCCATTGAGGATTTTTCTAACTCATAGCCATCAGGGAATCACAATCCAGAGTGAAAACCACGGAGAGCACACATTCCGCCCATACAAAGGTCAGTCAATCGTCTGAGTATCAAGCCATTTTTTAGCTTGATTAACCAAGTTTACAGTTGTGAAAACACCCGCAGAGGCATCGCCAGTGGACTATGTGGTGTGCGCCCATAAAGCAATCGATCAGGACAAGGCGGCAGCCGAATTGAGCCCGGTCATTGAGTCAGGCCGAACTACTATCGTCATCATTCAGAACGGAGTCGGAAATGAAGAAACCTTTATCCATCAATATCCTGAGAACTCCATCATCACATGTGTGGTAAGTACATCCCTGGCGAGTACACGAAAGATTATAATAAAGCTAATAAAAGAAAAGACCTGGGTCGGTGCCAGTCAACCCTCTCCGGGTATTGTCAAGCACACGAAATCCGAGGATACACAGATCGGTCTTTTCCCCAATCCCAAGGTGAAACCCGAAATCGAACAAGAAAGACTCAAGACATTTGCCGGACTACTTGAGCACGGGAAGACCCGATTCCAACTCCTAGAGGACATGCAGCCACAAAGATGGGAGAAAGTGGTTTGGAACGTAGCCTGGAATTCTCTTACATCTTTGACAATGGTCGATACCCAAACTTGGTTGCACTCTTCGGAGCACGCGGAGCCCTTCACCCGCCAGTTAATGAGAGAAGTGATTCAGATTGCACGCGGCTGTGGCGTGATACTGGATGACAACTTGGTGGATCAGCTGATGGACAAAATCAAGGCCATGCCCGGTATTGGGAGTAGCATGCAGACTGATTGCAGGAACGGACGGCCCATGGAGATCGATGTCATTCTCGGCTTTCCCGTGCGGAAAGCGAGAGAGCTGGGTATTTCAGCTCCTTATCTTGAGACACTTCATGTACTCTTACGTGCTGTGGATGGTCGCATTAGAGCAGCCCTGTAGGGGGCTGTAGCAATGAAGATAGGAAATGACTTGAATTAACTAGACAGTAATCGCATGGGGTTTCCAGAAATTAGATGCTATGAATCAATTCACTTCGACTTGCTACCTACTAGTACTGCCTAGTACGTGATTGATTATCAGTAGCTAATAGTCAGTGGTATTATAGTAGTTACCCCCACGCACCACTCCAACAGATGTCTCTCTTACTATGAGTTATCATTTCAGGCCTCCACGACTGCCCCCGCTCAGGAATGCGGAGCAAGTCAATTAGCCCCTATGACCCCCACACGAAGAACCTTGGAAATTCGGTAGTTCGGGTGATTTACTGACGACGTTTCGATATGACTGTAACTAAGTAGAACTTGAATGTAGCATCTTTGGAATCAAATCAAATTCAATAGAATATGTATTCACTGTGACATGGCATGTTAAATGGATATTCTCCTTTTCCGATGTCGTAAGTAACATGGGATCATTAAGTATCAAGATCGAAACTCCTATAGTAAGCTCCATTGCGCCATCTTTTTTTTTCAGCTCGGCCGATGTTCCGACGCAAACATACGAAGGCTAGACCCAGCTAGCATTGTCGGCTCATCTATGCTCTAAACGCCCGAGTTTCCCCATACATATAGGTATCATGATGCGATGCAAAATCAACAAGAAACAAGAAGGAAACGTCGTCAACATTAAATTGTGAGGGTACAGGTGGTAATGCTTAAGCACCGGATTGTTGGCCAGGCAACTCTTGTAGCTGAATGGATGTAGACTTGGTGGGGTCATCGGACTCCACGTGTTTTTCAGGTGGCTCTTCATCCACGGCAAATCGCCAGCGGCCATCCGGGGACAGAAACATTCGAAATGCGTAACGTTTCCCCAATGTGCTCAGATGGTTACGCCGTTCGACGTTGGTCCAAGAATGAGTACCCTGGAAATCTACGAGCATTCGACTATGAGCAATCCATGGCACAACAGCACCAATGGATCGAGGCATTCTTGGACCTCGGAATCTACCTCGTCGTGTGCCAAAGACCAGTAAAACGACGAGAGTGTCAAACCCAATGATCATCAGAGCGATTGCCAGGGAAGGAATAGACGGTACCATATACCAAGTGCTTCGAATGACAATGGAGTTGGTAGCTGGGACGTCGTGCCCAGTCTGATCAAGGTAGATGTGCCGCCAAATAGAGAAATATGTACTATACACCCATTGGTACACATGTCGAGTCAAGTCAATGAGGCGCTTGGATTCCAAAGAGTCGAAATCTGGATCCTCGCGCTGATAGAGACGCGCAACAAGGAAGCCAGCCCAATCGTATGAAGATATGTTATATGTTCCATTGATAGCAGTCGTGTTACCAACGTAGCTATCAGGGATAGCAGCAAACACTTTGTTAAACTGCCCAAGGCTAACTGTGGCATTGTCATACATCTCGCCTTCAGTAATAGACGTGTGTGGAAGAGGCTCGTGCTTTTTCATCTGGCCCCTTTCGTCAAAAGTAGTCGAATAATTCTGCAAGGACACTCGGGGCTCGCAATGAACCGCAATGGTGTTGTCGTCAGTGATCGGAGTGTCGGCGAGATAGTCCCAGCGCCCAACGACGAGCACGGTAGACGTCTGACAGACATGGGTGCCATTCAAATCATCCGGCGAAAGAAAATGAATAGACAATGCAATTCCTTCATCCTTGCTCTGAGATGGCATGGCGGCCGCACATTCGATTGAAGAGTTCGAAAACATAGTGTATCGCCAATAGTCATTGCCCGAGGACTTGTTGTGGAATAGACCAACATCAGGTGACAATGTTGTACATTCCATATCAGCCCCGATACCTAAAATGTCTGCTCCATACAATACGTCCGATTCATGGTCGTTGACTTGAACTGGAACAAACGATCGATTGGAGCTCGTCCAAGGAAGCATGGGAACGCCGCTCATGATGCTGGTTTGTATCAAATCGTACTCTGTGAACTCAGCCGCAAAATTGCTTTGCTGGAACAGAGACTGACTATAATTCATGATGAGGTCGTTTGTTGGGAGAGAAGAGGTTTTCAACTCCTGGGTAAACAGGCCACCGGCAACAACGGTCAACACCATGTTGACCACACATGCTAGAGATACCAAGCCAAGAAGGACATGCCTATCGCGAACGCATTTGAAAAATATAGCGGCAGGACTTTGCGATGCGTAATTGAGGGTTAAAGAATCGCGGGCCGAAACCATTCCTCGTTGAAGGTGGACCCAAGGCTCAAGCACACTGAGGTTTCGATGGATGGACGTGCACAAAGAGCCAACTGAAGAAGCCACAACAGAAGGGAGAAAAGATAGGACAACTTGTAGAGAGCTGGAGTCGGATTGGGTGAGATGCCGAAGCCGGCCGTCGCGGACAAGAGAAGAAATGACAAGCCCCATGAAAATAATGACACCTGCCAACAGCAGGAATTCGACGAGGAAAAAGGGGACGACAAGGAAGTGAGGCATTGGATCAACTCGAGTTCGTGTATCTGCCTCAAGCTGTACTGGGGACCCATCTTCCGCCAATATCTCCAGTCGATCGCCAGACGGACTGTGTCGCCAGTAACATCGGGCTTTGCGGAAGAGACGATTCAGCTGACGGGTGGAAAATTGATGAAAATCGGTATTTGGATCGGCCAGAATGTTTAGTGGGTGAAAAACATCGGCGGCAATACTGCACATAGCTCCAATGGAACCCGGGTCGCTTTGGAGAAATGTCTCTCGAAACCTGTACAAGAAAAGTAGGTATAGTGCGGTTATGGCAGCCAACGCCAGGATAAACTCTGACGCGAAAGCTGCAAATGTAACAATGGCGATGGCGACTCGGTTGGTCGCGCTGGTTGCGTCGGCTGTGGTAGGATGGCGATCAGGGTCGAATAGACGCCCAAGAGTTAAGATAAATGTTTGTTTCACATCGCGTCGAATGCGAGACCTGAATTCTCCTTCTGTCATCACTGTAGCGCTGTCTAAAACCACGAGAGGCTCAAGATCCCCGAGCTCCTCACTAATCACGGGTAACTCCGTCACTGCACGGGCACCGGTCGTCAGATTCTCCCGAATGAAAAGCATGTCGCTCGTATATGGGGAGTGTGTCGAGAGAAGGGCTTGGAAGTGAACGATGTTAAATTCCTCGGCGGTCACTGTGCGGGTTGTGGCTGAGTGAATCCGCACCGCGGTAATCGAGCTGTTGGAATGCATCGTAACCTTCGCTTGAGCTTTGTAATAGTTGATATCGCAAGCAAAGGCGAGTGGAGAAGCGGCATAATGGAGGTCGGAGGTATTAGTGTTGGTCGCATTGACAGATATAAGCATACCATAGATATCGTAAGGGTCACACCCCGTAGTTGTGAACGCGTGTGTCCGATTTGGATACTTTGATTCCGCGGCCGGGGCAATGACTGGTTCCCAATAGCGAATCTGAAGATAGTCGGTCTCCGGGAAAAAAATACTTTCATACTGGAAGTCTAATGTACAAGAAGAGGAGTTGTTGATGTTGTCCTCTATGTCGATACCGGTGGCATTCCATGAGATTGTGGGATAGCCAGAAGTCGATGTGGATTGGTTTATGGTGACCGATGTGAGTGACTTGTCCACAGGCACATTGTTACATGCCAAATCTGTCCAGTATATGGTCTGATCCATGGTCCACAGTGCATCGCGTTCAATGTGCTCATCGGGAATCTCAACTGGCGCGATCGCATATTCTGTAGATCGTGTGCGCTGCACTCGTTCATTGGAAGAAATCAGCGAATCCAGAGTGCTGTTACTCTGTGTAGACATCCAGCTCGCCTGGCTATCGAGGTCCACCAATGAAGGCCAACTTTTTACTTTCGCATGCTGTATGACATCGACCCCACGAAGTTCAAATAGGGTACTTGACAAGGCCGGCAAAATCATTCGAATCGAAAGTGTGATCATTGACACCCACAGGACTACCCAGTGATGGCGGCGCGCGGCATTGATAGGGGTGAGGATTGTTTGTCCAAAATTGTAGTTGGTGAAGAGCACATTGGCCGCGGCACCGCCCGGCTGCGAGAGTTGAAAATAGGGCTCCAATCGTAGTACATCGAAGTCGGCCACGGTCCAGACGATAAGCAAGAGGAGAGAAATTATGATGGGCAAATAATTGTATAGGAAGGACTGCAGCGAGGTGACATCGTCGGTATCGTTGAAAAAGACAAGGCCTCCTTTCCGGTCGCTATACTGCCGGAGACCCTCTAATGTCAAGAACATGGTGCATGTCAGACATACAAGCGTGGCCAAGAACGGTGGACGTAACGCGAAAGGTCTCCAGCCTTTGTGACGACCGCCGGCGACCGGAGGACGGAATGGTGCTATGAACGCTTGGAATTGTCAGCATCGCCGCGGGGATGTCGGTTTCACCGAATGCTGGGCTGCAAAGGGACAAAGAAGCGCTATACTGGGGAGAAAGGATGAGTATAGACAAGATCCATCCCTACTTACCATTCCATTGTGACCGGAACCGCCCATGCGTCTTGTCGCCGTCAACGGACATGCTGGACTACAGCCCAGAAAGGCGGAGTGCGGAGGGGATCGCAGAGCATTGCTAAACCACCATCACCAGCAGACGCAACGCATGATCAGACAGCGGCAAAGGGGGCTATAGATGATAACGCCGAAAAATCAAGGTTGTTCGAGAAACGGTCAGGAACATGACGCGCTAAGTTAAGGTCAAGTTCGGAGTACGGGCGGAAGTGAGGAGGTCGGAAAGATGCAAAGGGGAGAATTTACTTGGACGCGCGGTCGCGTGGGGCTTTAGCCACAAGTAGTGGGTTCCGAGAGGTACGCTTAGACAGTTGTGAATTAGTGACAAAACCTTATCTAGGGGCATTTATACTGGGTTAAATCAAGCTGGATAATTTCGAGGCTATATACAAGATCGTTTTTGGTTTTTTTGTTCCCTGTGGAAGGGTTTAGTAGACACCTAAACATGGGCTATGGACGATGACGAAAAGGTTGGGCGGTTCCAGTTCCTGGCAGCAACAAGGTTTGAATCTGGGCGGGGAGGCTCTTGGCGTTCCATCAGTGACGTGGGATCCAGAAAGTGGGCATAACTTGATCATGGAGACAAATCATTCATATTATACGGAAAACGGACATATCAATGACCTGATTTCAGTGATTTGGAAACATAAACATATGAGAGTGTGTCTTCTAGATACACCCATAAATTTTGGAATGGACTAGTACCAATATTCCAACATTGAACATCGGGGATCAACACATGCTACCTATCTGTGCAAGACTATGTCAAATCTGCCAACTCGCATACTAACCAGTACAAGGTAGTAGTTGTAGTAATACCACCTGCCCAGGTGGGCAGTAAACTCCAAATGAGGTCTATACTATACCCTATTTACTGGGTAGCTTCCACCTTTTCTGTCGCAACCTCTTCAGTGCGGGCTTCAATTGCCTTTGCGTTCTCTACATCGCCATGCTCCATAGCAACAGTGGTACGCGTATGAATACGGGTCTTCCATGCGGGAGTACCCAGGTACTTTATACCATTGGGGTCTTCAAACATGGCCTCTGTTTCTTCCAAAGTCTTGCCGGCTGTCTCGGGGAAGATGAAGAAGACGTGGATGAACATGGCCGCGTTGAATACACCGAACAAGATGTACGTCTTCCAGGTGATGTTGGTAAAAGCCGACGGGGTGAACAGACCAAGAGCGGTATTGAAAGCCCAGTTCCCGGAAGTAGCCAGGGACACTCCCTTGCTGCGCAGACGCAGTGGGAATAGCTCCGGTGGGTATGTCCATGAGGCTGGACCCCACGTGGGGGCATATGAGGCAACAAATAGATATGTGCAGGCAATGAGGCCTTTCGAGGCAGAGCCAGTCACGCTCAGCGATTCCTCTGGACTCGAACGCTGATCCATCGGCACCACTCTTCCTTCTCCGCCCAGAATACCGGCGTTTGCGAACATGAAGACGGACATCAGGAATGCACCCACCAGCATAGTAGGGCGTCGGCCCCATCGATCCTGCCAGAAGAGAGCAGGGAGGGTCATGAAAACGTTGATAATGTATTCGACCGACGAGGATAGCAATGCCGCGTTTCCTGAATAACCAGCCATGCCAAACACATAGCTAATATAGTACACTAAAGGAAGCATGGGGATTAGCTGTGGGTCAAAACATTGCCATCTCTCGACAGTACTCATAATTGAACAGGATCTAGGGGGTAATGGAATGGAATCGTCGGAATCTTGTAGCATCACTCACTCATAACGTTCATTCCCGTCAACTGGGACCAAATTTGGGTGAACAGTCCAATCAAGGTTCGGTTGAGCATCTTAGGGTGGAATAGATCGAAGTAGGTGACGTTTCCAAATGTCCGCTCTAGGTCACACATGTCTCGGATGTCTTGTAATTCAATGGACACGAATGGGTGATTGCGGTCCCCTTTTCCGTGAACAAGTGCGAGAACCTCATGTGCTTCCTCCCACCGATCCATGCGGGCCAACCAACGAGGCGACTCAGGCAACAACATCATTGCGAAGAAGAGGGCAACCGCCGGAATCATTTGTAGGCCCCATGGGATTCGCCAAGCTGCCGGACTATAGTTACTGGAGTCCCGACCTCCGATAAAAGAACAACCGTAGGAAATACTGTTCAGTGTTAGAATGGCGAAATCAACAACTGGTATCAAGCTTGAAGAGACCAGAAATTCACTCACTAGTACATGATCAGGATACCCCAGGTAATAGCCCATTGCTGCAACCCAACAAACCGACCACGCTTAGAAGGGGGTGATAATTCGGATATGTAAACAGGAACCTGCGCAGACTCAATTCCAACAGCGAGGCCGTTAATGACGCGCCCAACGCACAACATAGCTATATTCTGCGCAGCGCATATGATAACGGAGCCAATCACCCTATACGGGAAAAAAGTAATCAGCAAATGGTCCTTTGCAAAAGCATATAGCATTGGCTCATCGGAGTCGCTCACCAGATAATACAACCCAACATAATCGACCATTTACGACCAAGGCGATCTGAGATTAAACCAGAGATCAAAGCACCTAGCCATGAACCAGCAGCCATCGAGGCTGTGACACCGCCTTGTCGCAGGGAAGACAAACCACTGCATTCTGGATTGTCATCATAAGGCGGGCCATTAGGCCCCTGGTTAAAGTAACACTTGTAGGAATTCTCAGACAGCTGAGCTGACATAGACGAGATGTCAAAGCCAAAGAGACCGCCGCCGACGACGGCGACGGAAGCAATCACATAGATGTTTCCGATAACCATATTCAGCCTCGGAGAAACAGAGCCACCTAATCAAGATATTTCCTGACTGGCAAGCGGGAAAACTGCGGGGATACTCGCATTGATAAATAGTCATGCCAGCCGCAGGATGCAGGATTCGAGCGTACCATCGTTTCAAAGAGCATTTGCGCCACCCATTAACCCGAACTTAAAGTGAAGGGTTTGAATAATCTATTAGCTGCAAGCAAACTCCACCTAGGTTCGCTTGACCACACATATCCTGGTCTAGTTTAAAGAATGCGACCTAGGAAAGTGGAGGGGAGGGGCCAGCAACGTGGAAATGGCCAATCCACGACAAGAAATCTGGCGCAACTGACATCGGGCTCTCCCCATGGGGGAAAAGTCCGGAAATATTGTGGATCTTCATTTGAAATGAAAAAGACCTTTCATTGCCATTACATGAATCACGATTCTGATTGATTCACTCCGCCTGATGGTATCGTTCTCTCGTTATCTAGTGTAAGCATGCACCCCGTACCCCGTACCCGCTGTGTCCCCGCGCCAGAGACCAAATTGTCCCCTATCTGTAGATGCGTCGCATAGATATACTCCACATATAATTCATCCACAATTAGTCTCTGTAGCCCTACGTTTATCGATGAAACAAAGAATTTTATCCTTTTGCTCTCATGACGATCAAGCAACGCATTGCAAAGCTTGGTTTACGGCTGTGGCGCTGACTCTCGCCTTCGCTTCGGCTTGGCCTAGATTAGATTTCCCGCTTGACCTCCCTATTTTACGTCGGTGGCCTAAGCCCATCGTACCATTCATTAGCTCCTGGTCTGGTTTTTCTTTTCCATGTGCACTTGGCACCACTCGTACGCTCGGATGGATCATGCCCCTTGTCTAGCGGGCCCCGCAACATCCAATCCTAGTGGACGGTGGCGTCTCGGGTGTCACCTGGAAAGGAGCGATCGACGTGGCTTCGGTCTTAAAGTCTGTTTGCAATTCGGTGATAGTACGTAGACCCGAGGCCGAAGTTCGGTTAAAACATGGTAGTTGGGGATCTGAACGCGAAGTACCAGCGACACTCCGATTTATCCGTGTATTGTGGCGAGGATACAGCATGGGTAGTACCGGGGTATTATTGTCTCATGCGCATGAACCTACGTGGTAGAAAATCGGTTTGCGGAGAGACCCACATCCCCAGAAAAACATGATTGCGTTCTGTCAGCATTCGCTGGGGCTCATGGCCGAGTGTATGAATCATTCCGATCGATTTGAAAAGCATACAGTACATATCCAATGCATCTGAGAGCCATCACTGGCTCGATCGAAACAAGTACTTACGCACGCAATGCGGGGTGACCAGTCATATTGGTTGATGAGGAGGTCCGCGCCGTGGGAACGCGTCTTCGGCTCAACATTCCGGCCCTTGCATCCCGCCTAGGTAGGCCTGTGATTAGATCAGTGCAAAGATTCGATGAGTGGAGAGCAATATTGACTTGAGCATTTCTATAATGTCATTTATTGGGTAGTAGTATCAGTATGAGAGGGGGGGAAGGCCGCTCGCATACCTATACTATGTAATCAAGTGCTTAGTATAGGTGTCTGAGGTAATGAATCTTTTAAAAGGAGCGGGACGGAATCAAATTAATTGTACAATCAAACATTTGAAGGAGTGGGGGCCAAATGACCAAAGCGTGGTGTGCAGCACTTGAGTAGCCCGATAAGCCATTTCAACCTTGGAAGTTGTGACATTTGGAATATCTGCCTGGGGAACAAACTTTGGGAACTTGCATCGTAGGTAGTGGGGAATACTAATATTATGTATGCACATGTGCTGCATGAATGTTTAAAGCGGCCCTGAAGCCACTAACATAACCCAGTGGGCCGAGTCTCACTTGTTGCGCTTTCAGCTCAGCTAACTAAGAAGAGGATGTATCATCATGATGTGGGACAGACTTGTTCTAGAAGGAATTTCAACACCTAAACACAAATCATATTCTCACTGGGCAAAGCTGATGTGATGCTCAGGTGCAGTGGTGATCACAGAGATCGGATACTTCCGTGTTTTGAGCCTCTTTCCTTCAAGATCACTACGTTTTACACATTATTTTCTCCTCTTAATCACAGCATTCTGCTGTCAACAGCTTCTTATAGTACTAGGTAGTAAGTATAGGTCCCTTGAGCGCAAAGTTGAAGATGTACTAGAACCTTTTCATCAAGCTTTTGAAATATACCTACCTACTCTATTACTACACCACCAAATGATAGATGCCAGGAAATCTACATATCATCACCTCTTCTTCAGCCTAGGGAGATGTATAAAGTGGTTTCATGTTAAAACATAAAGTCCTTTGAGGGGGGGGGGGGGGGGGGAAGAAAGTAAGACATTGCCAATATGGACAAATATCGTATTAGAACCAACAAAAAAAAACAAGACCCAGAAAAATAA